>CM023449.1:30273156-30895656 GCA_013339765.2 Haemaphysalis longicornis
CTCAATGTTGGTAGCTTTTGTCGACTTTTGTCAACAAACATTGAACTCAATGTTGGTAAAATTTTTATGAGGGATAGCAACAATAATAACAGTAATCCCGCACTGATGTTAATTTGTAGAGGGATGGTCACAGCTTCTAAAGGTTCGCAGAGACCAGCTGGTTCCGAGGGGGAAAAAAACGCGCGTGCACTCGTCACGACGCACCGTCACCAATATTGGTGACGTAATATAACCAGTACTGGTGACGTAACACATTGTGGCCCGCCTTGCCACACTTTAGTGACGTCTCGCAAGTACACAAATCACGTGTCACAATATTTACGGTTTTGAACGCTACTTTCTTGTTCACTTCAGCGGCAACGGCTTATCGAGATCTAAGGGCGTGCCCTATATTTCCACTACGCGATCATGGTTTGTCTCGATGCTCTCGGAGTCAGCGCAAGTTACTGAGCACTGTCTAAGCACCGACGCCGTGAACGCCCCGAAACACGAAGCATGGTGGCGTAACGCAGTAAATGACGATTCATCGTGACGTGAGTACCTCCAGTGTTTTTGTTTGGCCAGGGGCATAGATCACATTCTAGGATGGAATTTGGAGATACCAAAACAAGCTGTATTAACGGCACGTAAAAAGACGGTCATATGAAAGCAAAACCCGGGGCCGGATAAATAATTTGAAAGTGAACATTTCGACAGACTTCTGTCTGGTTGGGAAGTAACTGAACTGAGATTTAATTAGGCTCCAACCAATACAATGCAAAAAGGCAAAAAACCCGACGTTTCGAAGCCGGCTCGGCTTCTTCTTCAGGGGTGACAGTGGC
The DNA here is from genome assembly GCA_013339765.2 of Haemaphysalis longicornis. Lineage (NCBI taxonomy): Eukaryota > Metazoa > Arthropoda > Arachnida > Ixodida > Ixodidae > Haemaphysalis > Haemaphysalis longicornis. The sequence continues at coordinate 30,273,978 of CM023449.1, forward strand.
CACGCTGCAGCTCCATCTTATAGTCTCACATTTGCTGGCCTCGCACAAACGCACACCTGGGAATGTTAATCGCTCGCTTGGCACTCTCCCCTCGGTGTACACACACGGATTACGCGCCGCAGTGAGGGGCTTTGTGCGAGGCCAGCAAATGTGAGACTATAAGATGGAGCTGCAGCGTGGCCACTGTCACCCCTGAAGAAGAAGCCGAGCCGGCTTCGAAACGTCGGGTTTTTTGCCTTTTTGCATTGTATTGGTTGGAGCCTAATTAAATCTCAGTTCGGATAAATAATGATTACCTATACAGGCCGGCAGACATCTTTGCTCAGAAACTGCTAAATTCAGGTACAGGTGCCCCGCCTGCTATGTCAGCCATTTAGCGTAAATTAAGTAGCTACCGAACATACTTTCTTTAATGACGTTTACACATTCATTGCAAAACTTTTAATGAAAGCCCAGCCATGCAGGCTCCCACGTTCTTTGAACAGGCGCAAAACTAGGGCCGCTGAAAAAGGCCACAACTGTTTTGTTTTTATTATTATTATTATTATTATTTAAAGCCCTCCCCGCTGAAATACGAGCTTAATTACCCATAAGGCACACTTCCGTGCCTTCCAAATTTCGCTCCAAGCAGAAGCAGCAGCACGGCTTGCACACAGAGACCACGTAACAAACCCATTAGGGAAATACGATAACGAGCTCAGCCACGCACGACCCGCAAAATGTACGCATGGAATCGGGAGGTCCGACGTTTCGTATTACGAGCCGTATTTAGTGAAAGCGGCAGACAAAAAAAAATCCTTTCGCCCGGCCGCAATTCTTTCACGACCCGACCTGGGTTCTCACGTACACCGCATCCCACGCCAAGACGTGTTTCCTTTCACGTCCGTATCCCACGCACCTCCGAAGTTTGTTTGAGTAGCGGGAAGAAACAGGAAACGTAAGCAAACCTTAGAAAGCCGGTCTCAAGAAAACGAACCTGAACCTCGCGCATTCGTGAAACCTTTGCCGAAAAAGGTAACGACGACGACGACGACGAATGAATGCGACGCTACGGCGCCAGAACCAAAAACCCTGCGCGCGGCGTCAGGTGTAAGTTGACAAACACAAACAAAAAGGTCAATTTGCTAGGAATTATTTGAGCCGCTCGGAGGAGCGGGAGCGGGAAGCAGAACTCGAAGCAAATCTTCATACCACTACGGAGACAGAAAATCGCTGGGCTACCCATACACAGATAGACGTCGGTGCATGACGTATCCACACTTGCAATTGCGCAAGCTCTCGCTTTTCTAACCTCGCTCCCAACTTGACACACAGGAACAACAACAACAAACAAAAATCTTGTTCCGGCACTTACGACAGCTCCGGAGAAACGCTTTCATTGGTTTCGCAACCTGAAGAAGGGCGAGAAATGCGGGCGCATAGGTTTGCATATAGACGTAGATGTACGATCCCTCACGAGCCTATATACCGCCATTTTCTCGTCTGCCATGCTTGATCCCACGTCCTTTAGTGTCTAGCGTAATAAAAGCCGTTTTCTGTAGGTTCCCGCACCGACGAAAAGATAAGACTAAGAAGGCAGTCCATTACTTCAAATTCTGTAGTGTTTGGGTGGAAAAAATCACCTTCAAAAAGAAACCTCAGCTAAAACTGCTACAGAAAAGACGAAACCTGTAAGTACCGTTAAATCGGCAGTTTTTTTAACGCGTGGCGCTGCGCTGCAACTATACACAGGAAAGTTGCTGCGATCTGCTTCTGGCAACTTAAGCAACGCTATGCCGTTATTACATGCGATGAAAGATAACAATTTGTAGCTCCGACACGAAAGCGGCTCTGCGCGAGCCCGTTAGCAATCCGTTGAACGCCATCCATTGCACCATTCTTTTCAAAGCGGGCCGGCCGCGACGCGATTCGGTAACTGCCTGTCAAGGGCGCTTCACTGCAAAGGTATACACAATGTAAGGAAGCCAACTTCGCGAAGGCAAACACGATGCAGCCGATGCAGAAAAAAAAAAGTAGTTCAACGCCGGAAACTCGTCGGGGTTATTCGTAAACAGAACACTTTGACGGCGAACGAACTCTCCTTCGCGGAATGCCAAACTACAGCAAACTTCTATAATAGAACTTCAATACAAAATCACACCGCAGCGCCAGCGCATGGACACAGACTACGCAGGACTACTCGGATATGCACTCCACCTATCGCTGCAGTTCCCATCGCACGTGCTGCTCCGCTTTCGCAACATTTTCTACCCCCCCCCCTTTTTTTTTACTCCCTAGAGACGTCAATAGCATCCGAATAATTGAAAAATTTGTGGAACTTATTCGTTAGAAGTCGTAGGAATGGCTGCCACTAGTCGCGCAACCATGTTCCAAAGTTACCCGCTATCAATAAAACACGTTCCAGACGAATCCAACGTCCTCTTCCGGCATTACAGCGAACAAAATCGGTTACACTGAAAAACGAGGGCGGTGACCCGGGCCAGACAGAAAAATTAAGGTTAGGCTTAGCGACAGGTTGGACAACTCTTGCCGGTGACTAGCAAGCCGTTGGACTACAAGTCGCTCCTCGAACCATACCGCTATAACTACTTCCCTCAAAGACCGTATGCATTCAGGGCGTCGTTTCGGCCATACATACAGAAATCCAAAGTGTACACTAATTCCGCCAGCACCCAACGCCACGCCGGAATAGCCGGTACAGTCCCGCAATGCCGGCTGGGCAGCATTCTCCAGAGGGAAAGAAAAAAAGTAGAGAGAGAGAGAGAAAAAGAGAGCGGTAATGTATTTCTTAATATACACAAAACGCGTGACAAACAACAGCACGTGGAGGAGGAGGCCGTGGAACGTGCCGCTAACGTAAGCGGACCGCGACGCGCGCGCACCCGACCCTTAGCTGCCGGGTAGCAAATCACCCCGAAACCAGCTGCGCACGCCTCACCGGACAAGCGAGACTGTATCTCGGAAAAAAAGCGCCGGCTTAGCGCGAAGACAGACGGAGCAAAACGAAATTCCCCGCTCACGAGTCGCGACTGAAACGGGCGGCCGCTCCGCCCGCAGCCGCTGCTGCTACGAATCGCCGCCGCCTGCTGGGGAGCTAAGCGCCAGCTTAATAAGCTACGACAATCCGACGATGCTTTGGCAGACTAACGCTCAGTTATATGCGCTGACCGTGACTGCACGAAAGCCCACACCCTGCTGTGAATCTTTTCCGAGCGCAGGCAGCGTCACCGAGGGATTTGAGGGGTCTCACAGGACGGCAGTTTGTACGGGTAGGACGCGACTGTGTACGACTGTATCACGGATGAAGCAGCGACTGATAGCGTATACAACAAGAACGGGAGGTAATGGCAATTGGGAGGCTAATAACGGAAAGTTAACATGAGGTTGGAAGCTCGTTGTAGAAACAACGGCCAGGCACGCTTAGTTTGTACAGATGGGCATATTACATACATAAAATCAGAATTGATTGATGATTGATTGATTGATTGATTGATTGATTGATTGATTGATTGATCGGTCGATCGATCGATCGATTTCCTGGACCATGGACGGATTTTTCTTCAACTGCGCAGTATCTTATATAGTTGTGTGCCTTTGCTATACAGCCGTATGGCTGCAATTCAGGTAGATGTCAAATTTTCCCTCGCATACATGGGTATGTAGAAGAAATAATTTCAATACGCGCGCGAAAAATCAGCCGCACGGCCGCCCAACTGGCACACAGCATAATTCGCGTCTATGCCGGTACTACTTATCATACGGCGGAGGCGCTATGTATTTTCGCAGTTCTCTCGTGCACGTTTTTCTATTCCTTAGTGGCTATAGAGATAATAGATATATAGCAGCCGCCGCCGCTTTCAAACATAAGTCGACAACACTGCAGCTGAAACTTTGTCAGCTATCCTCCTGGTAGCGTCTCTTCCCCGCTTCACGATAATCCCCAAAAGCAGAAAGGAAAAAGAAAAAAAAAAGAAAAGACGAGAAGGCTTCGCTGATGATGTGGCAGCGGCCCCGCACGTTTGACTACTGATGCTAGAAAAATAACAATAACGCCGTTTCGGTAAGAAAAAAAAACAACCGCAGAAGCGCGGGCCTGACGTCAAAGAAACAAAATAGAGCCATCGTGAACAGGGTTGGAGAAAAAAAATTGGCCGCGTATCTGCTCCTTTCATGCCGACAAAAGACGATAGCCTTTTGTCGACATTTGCCAAGTAAACGCCTTCCTTCTCTTTCCCGCTCACATCCCATGTTGTCCCTCTTGCGTCGCGCTCCTCCCAAGATAAAGACGCCAGAGGTTTGCTCAAGTCCACTTAAATTTGCCGCGTTCCACTGCTCCAGGCCGGGTGCCTCGATGCCAGCGCTGCCGTGCGGCGGAGACGCGTGTGAATCGAGGCGCCCTACTTCAACGTTTATAGAAACGCGTTTCCCTAGCCCACGTGCGTTCCAAGCAGAACGTGGAACCTATCTAGTGGAACCCTTCGTAACTGTTGCCGCTTGATTTCTTAAAATGTCTCCAGAAGCTACAGCGGCGCGTGCGACAGCAGGCAACAGTGTGAGGTTTTTTTTTTTTCTGCAGTAAATGTAGTATTTCATTTCGCAAAAATCCAGCATCTATGAATTTTTTACAAGGGAACAGTGTAAATATCCCTTGTGTATTAATTTTCTGCCTGATATTTGCGTAATGTCTTGTTGTTCAACAATGTTTACAAGTATGAACATATAAACCGGACTTGGACGTCTAGATTTCGCTGTGGCTATATAAGACTATTGCGCAGACTTCGTTTCACTTTGGCCGGGTGACTGAATCGAGTCAAAACAAGACAAGACAAGACAAGACAAGACAAGACAGACAGACAGACAGACAGACAGACAGACAGACAGACAGACAGACAGACAGACAGACAGACAGACAGACAGACAGACAGACCAAAATTTCGGCGTTTAAGTAGCTCAAGAAAGACTATCGTCTTTAAAAGCGACCCAGCACGCCCGCGTAAACTATGTACACCCCAACAGAATGTAGCCAAACAGCACCTGGGAGTGAACAACAACGTCGACGTCGCCGAGACGCAAAACGGGAAACGCTTGCCCAGCGAGATAAACAGCGAGAGACAGCGCGGTTCCGTCCACACGGGACCACCCAACGTCCGGATCGTCAAACACGGAAGAACGGAATCCGCTTCGTCCGTTCAAGCAGAACACGGCCACGCGCGGGGAGCGAGCCGCCGCCAAGGCCAGCAGCGTTCCCCGTTTGTCCGCTCTCCCTTCCTAAATCCAATCCGCGGATTAGCCGGGGGGAACAGCGTCCAGCAACGGCTTTACAGTACGTTCGCTCGCCCTGTGCCCACCCGCAGGCGCTGCAGTTTACCGCCGAGATTAAGGGCGATTATCCGCACCGGCGGCCGGCCCGCCGGCTTGAGGCGATTACAGAGAGACACAGAAGGGGCCGGATAAGCTCTCGGTTGCACGAAAGGGGTAGCCTCTGTCGAAGCAGACGGGACGAGCCATAACCGGAACGTGAGTCCTCCGAGAACTGACGGATTCCTCGCTCTGCGTTAAGCTACGTGCACACTAGCGTCAAACTTGCCGTGCCGCCGCTAGCGTGCACGTAGCTTTACACGGGAACGAGACAGCACTTTTAAGCACGGACAGCACTTTAGACACTGCGAATAGAAAAATTGATCACTTTCGCGCACGCGCGTAGCGGCAGCTGCGAATTCGCAGCCGAAATTCGCACCATGCAGAGCGGGCTTAAATGCGTTTTGAAGGAAATTCGCTGAATATATTTGCAATATAGCTTCTCTGGAGCGTCATAATATTTGCTACAACACACGATCTCCTGATTTCTGGCAAATACCCCAATCAAGAACTACGGAGTACAAATGTTACACCACAGATTACAAACCTTGTCAAATTATCTTATTGATCAAAACGTAAATCCTGGATCCCAAATCAAACCCACTGGCATTTCACCTACAGCAATGATTCGGCTGTGATTGTATTTCTTCCTAGGTTTTTTTGAAATGTTATTTGTCCCACGTTCTTCCTGGTGCTATGTGGTGAGAAAGGTGTCAATCGTTTTTAACTACATTATACTGGTGATTCTTGTTTGCATTTTATTTCTGTGGTGACAAAGATGTCAATTTGATTTGATTGCATTGTACTGGTGATTTCTTGTTTGTATTTCATTTTTATTTCTCTTCTCTTTTTCCTTCTTTTTTTTCCCCTTTTTTTTCTTTCTCTCTCTCTTCCCGCCGTCTTGCTGCCCCGTCTGTCTACCGGGCTTTTGGGCTGGTCAAGTTGCCTGCGAGCAACTTTTTTCCAAATCGTCCGTCGTACTGTTTTTTGTAAACTTACGAGAAATAAAGTCATTCATTCATGTACACTTGCGCTAATACGAAGCCAATGTCTCCCTCTGATCTCGCGCCGGGCCAGTTGGAAGCGGTGAGCGCCGCGTCGGCGGTGAGAGCAGACGACGCCGCCGCCGAACGCCGACCGGAACGCCGCTTCGTGGAAACGTTTTGCGTGAGGCAACCGCGACGCACGCACGCGCGAAAACTGCGGGGTTGCGGCCACTCGCTGTTCCGCATATTTCCCTCGGCTTTAGAGCGACGTGAAGGGGCGCCGTGCCACTTTTACCGACGCAAACACGATACTTCCGACATCGAAAGCGCTAACAGATTCTGGCTCGCGCGCCCAGCAGTCATTTACGACTTATCCGACGCAGCCTTTATTAATGCATCGAAGCATTCGCGAGTGAATCGGCCAAAATGTAAAGGGCGGCGCAGCCGGGAACCGCCGTATGGCCAGTTAATGAGAAGAGCTAAATCCACGTCATAACCCGCTGTCCAGTTCAACGAAAGATTAATCAATCATGAATTATCTTTGAATCATTAATCATCTCTCATACACGGCTGGAATTCTTTCATTCGCGTTGGTTTTTCGCGTCATTAGCGTCGACGCCGACATTATTCGAGGTCAACAGTCGAGCGACAAAAGCATACCCCCACTTTTCCAGCAGAATCGAGTTCGAATTCGGGCGTAGGGAGAAGGTTGTGCGGAGGGGAACACACTGATGTATTCTTCAAAATGACATAAGAGCATTTTCAGTGCAATAAAGTTCAATCATCAGTGTAAATTCATTAACCTACAGCGGCATACGCAAGCAACGAAATAAAAGCTTCCAAACTTCGGACATCTCTTCACGCTTGTACACGATTGGCACTGTTGCTTCCAAATCGCTCTCTCGTTTCCACAGCGAAGCTCTGCATGTAGGTAGCTACCCTCCGGTGGCGGTCGATGTCAGTCGATTTACGCATAGAGCCGACAAGAAAAAACAAAAATCCGCTACAGTTACTCGCGAATGCTCTGCAGCTTTTCGGGGACAAGCCCCTCAGGAGCTGGGGCTGTTGGCGTCGCCTGTCGTCGTCGTATTCGTCGTCTCATGTAGTCACGGCACTAAAACACCGGGAAACTCGTTCACGTCTCGCGCTAGAACGTTTACGCGTGCTAAAAAAAAGAATAACACCGGGACACTCGTTTACGCCCTCGGAGCTGAAGCGCCTGGTAACGCGTACTAAAAAAAAAAAAAAAAAAAAAACCAACCGGAACACTCGTTTACACAACCTCGTGCTAGAGAGCTTCGTGCTTGAAAGACAAGAGACTTTTACAGCAAAGCTGAAAACCTCTACCCCCCCCCCCCCCCCCAACGGTTTCACCTCCGTTGGCAAAAACGCCGAGGCGCCAAGAATAACACACTTATACACTGCATGCTTCGCCCCTCCCCCGGGTTTCACGTTAGTGGAAGATGCCTAGGATTTATTTAAAAGCTAGGCATCTTGGGGGAAAAAAGCCATACCGAAGATAGGCCGACTAGGATACTACCGCGATCATTACCGGCCGAATTTCATTCACTTAGCCATAAGTTAGTTCATCACAGTATGTGTAAAACGCCTCCAAAATTTAAACGCCCACCGTCAATACAGGGTCGTCCACAACAAAGAGCACGGTAACAGAAAACGGCCGCAACTCTGGTTTCACTCTAACTATCGTGAAACAAATATGAGAGTCAGCCGCTGAGACGACTCTAACATTAAGCTAAGCTTCCTTTACGTGTCGTAATTAGTTAGTTCACAGCGATATTGTAAATCTGGCGGAATTACCATCGGCTTGCAACACGTGGGTTTTCTACGGGAGGAAACGGGCAGCCCCATGTCGGTACCCTAGAGTAGAACTCAAGTTCTTCCTAGTTTTACCTCAGCTAACTAACTACAAATTACAAAGAAACGTGTTTTGTTTAGTGCATACATGCGTAGATTGGGGTAAAACACACCCCCGCTTCGCCACTCGCCCTTCACCGAGTGGAAGGACACTGTTTTTTTTTTTCCACCTGACTAAGTTAAACAGAACAAAGTTTGGTTACACCGCAAGGAAGTCGCGTTATTCTCGTGTTTTACGAAGGGAACGCACAAAGCTCGGCTTCGTTGACCACAATAGCCCTGGGAAACGGCACGATGCACTGCGAATCTAATTGCTCCCCAGTGACGCAAACGGCCACTCTCTCCAGTGCTCCTTTGTAACCGTACATCCTCGGCTTCTCCACTTCGTGCTACAGCTATCTATTTTTCGTCTTCCCGAGGATGTCACGACTCGAGTCGGCGGGATATCGCATAATACCTGGCTGCGTGCCACCGCGCGCCGAGCGCCCACAGGGCGGGGGGTCCGTTCGACGCAGTGTGACACAATGAGAACTTACTGTTTTTCCGGGAGGGCTGTGATATGCGTTCCGCCTGAAGAGCAACAAAGGAAAGCACCAAGCAAGGGCCCCTGTAACAAAGAAAGGCGGAACACGCCAAGTTTTAGGTCTGGGAAGACTCCACGTATCTGACGTAACTGTTCCTGCAACATCCTTACAGCAGCGCGGGGGGGGGGGGGGGGGGGGTAGCTATTAATCGACGTAACGACGATTATGGCCCGCGCTATAACTTGTCATGGTGAGAGCAAAAAAAAAAAAGTTCAATTGTGCCCCGCGCAGCCGAAGTATTACTCGCGAAATATTTCCAAAGTCATAGTTAGTCGTAATTACTGATAACAATATTCGCGACGCGTGACTATAAGCCAAATGGGGAACTGCGGAAACAGTCCCCCGCCAAATGTGCGCGTATTATTCGTGGGTTTTGGTACATCATGTCGTAGCTCCATGAAATCGAGCAAGTAAAAGCATTGGGCACAGCGCACACCTTGCGGCACGCCCTAACGGCATTAATTATGTCGTAATATCTTTTGTGAAGTAGCACCAGTCGCACTATTCAGACACGCGCCTGCAAGCACAGAATGCCAAAAGCCAACGCTATATTCCACAATACCACACCCCCGACGGGCGTCATCAGAGGGCACGTCACTGATGCAAGGCGACCCATTCGACGCTCGTAGACTACAACAAATTACCAGGAAGGTACACGAGACAATAAAAAAAGAATGGCATCGAGGACATAAAGATCCCTCACAGACAGTTCGAGTTGCGCAGTCCGGGCAGAAACCCAGCGCTACATAGAGGACGAATCGCTCTCGTTGGGATCGCAGTAACAATAAACCACTCAGTCTCGCGTGCACTTACTTATACGACGGATATTACTTAAACACCCCCCCCCCCCCTCCTCCAGTGCCACTTTCACTTCACTTCCCCCAAACACAACGGGGTCAGAGTTGCGCGTCCTGGCACACAAAAGTATATCCCTTTTGTATCTGACCCCTGGCCGTGGCGTATCGTGAACGTGACATCCCTGGACGTGACCTCCGTGAACCCGGCAGCGACCACCGACCGGCATTACAACCAGATAAAAGCACAGATGAAAAAGAAAAGCGAATGACAGCCTTTCGAGAGAACTGGGAGCCGTCCGGGGGGGAGAGCAAACGAATGACGACCGCATAAATCCCATCGAGGCCCAACGACGACCAATTTGGGAATTTTGGGGGGTGCAAGACAGTGCTCAATGCACGAACCCGAAAGAAAAAAAAAAAAAAAAAAGAAAGTATCAGACCTTCTCGAATGCAAACGCACAGAAACAAGAGACACGGAGGAGTTTTCGGCACTCACAGATGAACGACAAAACGGGAGAACAGAGAGGGAGAGGGGGGGGAAGGGACAAGAAGGAGATGAGTGAGGTCGTTTCGGAGACAGAGGCGTGTAACCACCGCGCAATCCCGTTTTCCTCAACCATCCGTGACCTCTACCCCCTCGTCCGTGCTCCCCCGCTTCATCGACGGAACCATCCAGCGTCCATTAGGTTGGCGCGCGGATCTTTCGGTGGGGGGACGCGGAAATTGCGGCCTCGCAAACGACCGGCCCGCCCGGTAGTGTCCGTAAAGAAGGGAAGAAACGCTGCCACCCCCCGCACTTTCATCTCGTCGAGGGTGGCCCGACCTCAACCGGACCCCGTCCTCCTTCCTTCCTGGCGGTGCGTGCCTTTCCACGTCCGCCCGTTTAGAGGAGCTGGGATAAACCGTCGGATTCGCTTTCAACGACGAACTTATAAGAAAAACGGCCAATCCCGTTTTGTTTTTTTCCTTCTCCAGCAACGCAACTTGCACGCCACGGGCAGGTACTCCTATAGCTCGCATTATTTCGACGTTTCATTTCGTTTCCAATTCCAACTCGCTCTTCGCGAGTACGTAACGTAAGCGACCAGGGGGACAAATCCGCGCAGCGCAGTTTCTACCCATCAAGGAACGGGGGCGCGAATTCGGCGAGGGCGGGAAAAGCATTCCGACCCCGGAGGAGGAGAAGGAACAACTTTATTTAGTCCGGAACAGATATTTCCGAGCGCGCGTCGGTTTTCCAGCCTCTGCCGTTTGAGCCCGCTATTTAAGCCTACCGCTGCTGATTAGGTCTGCCCATCGCCTTGCTTTTAGCTTATCCCCCCCCCCAGCTTTTACAAAGCCTAATACTACTTCGAAAGCAAGAAAAGCATTCATATCAAAAGTACACCGACTGTGCAGAGGATAGTCACGAACACCAGGTAGACGAGGAAGACCAGTATCATCAACGAGAGGAAGACGTTTTTCCTACACTCTTTAAGAAGTCCCCGTAGGTCGTCTGCACGACAGCGCACCACAATGACCAAATGAAGTGACCAAGCGTGCAAATTCGCCGGATGACGCAACTCAACACATGATTTCACTTTAAAAAAGCGCGTGTGGCAGGTACAACACGACAGACGTGAAGGACGTTTTGAATTGCCCAATGTCCCTCAGAAGATGCCCTGTTTTTTTTTTTTAATTGAATGCTCGGCCACGCCATTCGTCAAATTTTCACGCTAGGCCACTCCCATTAGTCATTCTGACGCATTGCGGTGAAGACGACCTACCGGGACTTCTCGGAGTGTATGCCCTCATACTAGGAAAAAAAAAAAAAAAAAAAAAAAATCCCGGGCCATCTCCACTAACGTGAAACCTAGGGAAGGGCGAAGCATGCAGTGTACGTATAAGTGTATTCTTGGCGCCTTGGCGTTTTTGCCAACAGAGATGAAACCGTTGGGGGGTAAAAGTCTCGTGTCTTTGAAGAACGAAGCGTTCCAGCAGCGCGAGGCGTAAACGAGTGCCCCGGTGTTTTAGTACCGTGACTGCATGAGACGACGATTACGACGACGACAGGAGACGCTAACCGCCCCATCTAAAATAATTTCTATCACAGGTCCAAATGATAACATTTAGATGTAGCGCCTTAAACAACCGCCCACGCTTTCTGACGACCATTAAACACGCTATAAACGACAAAGAAACCCAGTCGGCGGCACCAGCAACTATTTCTTGGTGACTGGGTTAATTTCGGATTAATTTCCAAACCCTGGGGATCTTTAACGTGCGACGAAATTTTACACACGCGGGTTTTCGCTTCCCGCCTTCATCTGGAAAGCGGCCACCGCGGCCGGGAATCGAACCCGCGACCTTGGGTTTTCAGCAGCACAACGCCTTAGCTATTTACTGCGCCACCTCGGCGCGTGAACGTGAAAAGCGACAAAAAACGGCTCACAACCCCGTCAAACCCGAAAAGCAGTCAGTCAGCGATGCCAGAGATCCGCGTAAACACGCGCCAACCTAAGAACGCGGGACAACGTCAAAGCTTGGGCGTTCAGAAAGCACTGAACACCAAACAGGCCACACGCATTAACATTCGCTGCCGCCCACGAACGCCACAAGGAATAAATCTCACCCAAAAGCACCTTTTGAAGTTCGAAAAATCATTTCAAGAAAAAAGAGCGAGCAAGAAAGAATCTGCAGAGAGAGAGAGAGAGAGAGAGAGCGTGGAACCTCGAGCGGGCAGAATACAAAAGGTGAAACCGTGCTGCCAAATATATTGTCGCGCGCAGCGGGGCCCCGCTAGCGGACAAGAGAAAGAACGGGGTTGCCGCTCGAAGCCGCTAAGCGACGGGATGAAAAGAAAGGGAAAGAGAACGAGACCCCGAGGCGCACCGTTGTCGCGTTGTCGGGGGCATTGCACATTCAAAGCCGTGGACTGCGCGCACGCCGTGGTGCACACGCGAGGTTTCGGCGCATTGCTAGGAATTCTCTGGTCGCGGACAGCCGCTGATGCGGCTACGGAGACGGCGGCCACACACTACTGGGTCCAGGTGACCGCTTTGTTGGCTAAGTCTGTCGTACGACCTTTCCCTGCTTCTTTTAGTTTGTTCAGGCGTAACAACCAGCTCAGCGCTGAACGAACGCAAGGCCAACGGAAATAATTTTAGAAGGTCAGCAACGACACCATGCGCGTTGAACTTAAAGACCACTTAAAAGAAAAAAGACCCCTTCTTTTGTTCAAGTTTGCTTTTTTGTCTTCGTAAAGACGTTTGGCCAAAACGCTCCGATACCCCAAGAAAACAATGAAGTACATGTATACGCATCCACACAATGTGTACGCGATAAAAACTTGGCGGTTTGACGCACCAAAGCACAAAGCCATGGGCATCGGCAGGGGGGTCTTGAGAAGGGGGGTGGAGGGGAGAGGGAAAGTGCCTTTTCTGCACCCCCCCCCCAGAACCCCCCCCCTGCCGACGCCAATGCACAAAGCCTGCCTTGTATTCAAAATATTTATCTTTGGGGGGTTTAACACGCCGAACCTACAACTTGGCGAACAGCGCACTAGTGACACGTCTGCGCTCCAACGCAGCAACGAGATTGCGCCTTTAGAAGCCTCAGTTTCAATGTGACCGCGTCACCTTTTTGGCCAGCGGCCCCCAACCCCTGCGATAAACGATTGTATTTTTTGTGTGTGTGTGATGATGTTTCCATAGCGCCGACCCGCCCTGCTCCTTCTATGTCATATGCAAAAAAGTCCTTCTCGTCATTTCCAGGGCGTTCATTCACACCCGCTTGCCTCATCGGACACGAACCAAGGATCGGAAACCAGCCAACAGGTCGGTGGCCGTACACCCGCCGCGGTGGCTCCTGCGGCTGAGGCGTTGTGCTGCTGAGCCCAAGGACGCAGGTTCGATCCACGGCCGCGGCGGCCACTTTTCCGATGGAGTTGAAGAGCGAAAACGCCCGTGCGTGTAGAGATTTCGGCGCACGTTAAAGATAAAATTTCCCGGTGGTCGAAATTAATCCGCAGCCCTACGCTACGGCGAGCCTCGTGGCCCAGGTGTAATTTCGACGGAACGCGGAACTGGTGTAATTGAATAAATAAATTACACCAGTAATTCCACCACTCTGGTGCATAATTATTGTTTAAGGAAACGCAATCTTTTTGTATGACAGTGTATTTGTACATTGTATCCCCCCCCCTTGCTTCCCCCTTAGCCTACACTAATGTCCGTGAGGGCGATGTAGGTACTTGTATAAATAAATAAATAAATAAACCAGGTAGTCCAGACGACATACACAGCAGCACATACGCGCAGTGTTTGGCACCAACAGAGAAAACGCAGCACGCGCGCACTGGAGCGAACGCAAAGCTGGGGGTCCAAAAGGCCCGTTGGGGAGGGACGCGGGACTCGAAAGGAATCGGCGTCCGCAGCGGCGTCGGAGGGAAGAAAGACCACGGCGTCGTCGGCGAGCCGCTGTTATCTTCCACTTTTCAGATGACAATCGGCACGAAACGAGCCAGAACCGATTTCACCGTCCGGCCCCCCCATCACACTTGCGCCTTTTCTTCCCGGCTCCGTCTCCTCCGCTCCCACCCAGCAGCAGCGGCGCACTACTACCTGTGGCACAACCCTCCAAACAGGCTGCTCTATCGTTGGCGGCCGCAGAGGGCTGCAGCTGCCTGCGAAGCACGCACGACGAAGCGCGCGCCACTTGTCCATTAAAAAGAAAAGAAAAAGGAAAAAAAAAACCAACACAGGCGAAAAGCACAAGTTCGCTCGAATGCACGGCTGTGCCAGGGAAACTGGGAGAAGGGAAACTGGGAGAAGGAATAAACGCGAAAAAAGAAAGACAGGGGAACAACGACAACAACCACAACAACCGGACAGAGAGAGCCCGATCTCCCTTTCAAAACGGCGCTTCTTCCCCCCTCGACCCACCCTCTCTCCCGGCAAACCCCGCTGGGTCTTCCTTCGCGAAAGGAAGCCGAGGACCCCCACGGTGACTGGCCATCACTTTTCCCGCTGCATACGCACACGGCTCAAGGGCAGGGGTACCACTCCGGCGCGAAATGTGCTTCACTAGTTGAGCGCAGCGTCCAGTAAGCCTGTAGCGGGGTGACCGAAGCAAAACCCCGACGCATGTGGCGATGGGAGCCAGGCTTTCTAATGGAAACTATACAGCCTAGGTTCCATAGTGCGCAAGCTGCTTCAAGCTACGTCATGTGCAGTTAGAACTCGGACAATGCGAATGCCAGCGCCATCCGAAGGCACGGAGATGCGTGAACCAGAAAAGTGACCCCAAGCTGTTATACTTTTTGCAACGACTGCACAGAACTAGCTAGAATCGGCCGCGGCCGCCCAAAAAGAGTGCACTGCCGGGCAGCTGCATTTGCGAGCAACTAGACCGACAGGTGATCGTCTACAGTGTCTTCGCGCTGTGCTAGAGTATAAACAAAACACGAAGACAAACAGTGGAAGCGCGACGTACAGGAGCACAAGGACCGAGCGAAAGATCCGTTTTTCAGCCCCCTCCCGAGTCTCCGACGACAACCATGGCGAGAAGAGGTGGGTTCGGAAGGAGGTCCACCCAGGGAGAGCGGTGGAAGGGCAGAAAAGTTTCAGAAGATGCGGCCGCCAGGGAGGTGTAAAACGGAAGAGCGTACGGTGCTCCCAATTCTGCACGCGACGTCGCCAGCGCTTCTTCCCACAGACCTCCCTGCACGTGCACAATGCTTTCCACTGACCTGTCCACGACGACGAATGCGTTCGCCGGGGCGCCACCGCGCACACGGTGACAGAAATCGATGAGCGTCAGCAGTAAAAAGACGGAACGGCTGCCCGATATATCTGCACGCGATGGGTGGGGACACCAGGACGCTCACCCGCTGAGTATTTGTCCGATGGCGGAGAAAGGTGCACGGCAGCGGGAGACGGGGAAACGCGTCGGAATGTTACCCCGTTGTCCGTTAGACCCAAGAGATCGCTTTTAAGAGTCGACTCGCCGCTCTTAAGAAGCTTGGCCACAAAACAGGCGTGGTTCTCGGCGCCACGCAAAGGACCTTTTCCCACAAAAAAAAGGGGGGGGGGGTGCACTGTAAACGCGGGGTCACGCGCAACATTAGAAGGACCGTTTACCACTACGCCCGTAAGAAATTGCGCACGAAAGAGAAACGAGGACAAAAAATTCACCATCGAAACCGAGTAGTATGCGAACAGCCATGGGTCAAGCCAAGCAGTTCGAGCGGCGGGAGGAGAATTAGGGATAGCTGCGGGGCGTCATTCATACCGCGGAGCTACAGTGGCGCCCCCCAGCGGAGGATGCAGCGGCTACCGTCGCAATCTCTAACCCTAAGCTGCTTCGCATTATCGCGCGCGGAGCCGCAGGTGTTGCCATTCGTAGCGCAATACCGGAGAGGAGAGGACAATGCCTCGCATACTACTCAGGGTTCCCCTGCGGGAAGAGGACGACGGTGGTTGAACGCGAAGCTATCTCGTGATGGTTTCTTTGGTTGGGCCAATCCCTAGGGCCATCCTGCCACAATCATCATCACAGGTGCCTGGCCAGCCATGCGCAGTGGGTGTGCGGACGGCGGACAACGACGACAAGGGATCCGAGGGAGGGACACAGCCCCGAGCATGAGATGCTCCGCATCTAAAAATTACTCGAAGATTTACTAGTGCATCGTGAGCGTCTTGACCCTCTTCATCGCACACTTGAGGCCCGGCCCCATGCGGACGCCCTGCTCCGGCTTCCCGTTTTGCCGCGCTTCGACTCCAAGTTACCATAACAACTAGCGTCACTAAATAAAGGCTTTTAGAGTATCGGCACTCTTTTCTCTCATTGTTATGTGCCACCGGGATTTTCATTGGTCGGCCGGCACCACGTGATATTTGTTTACATATGGGCGCAGCCATTTTGTTTTTCTCTCTCTCTCTCTCTCTCTCCCTCTCTGCGCGGACGCTAGAGCGGCCGGTCACTCTCTGCCCGTCACAACCGGCAACAGTTTCGTTGGGAGAGATGGCAACACTGCAAGCCAGAAACAAAATGGTCCCCAGACGCTTCCGGGTGCACGAAGTGGCGGTATTCTTTACGGGCTTTACTTGAGGGCACCAGACAAAAAAAGAAACGCCGAGAGTGCACACAGAAACAAAAAACAGCACCAGGGCGCAAACGGCAAGGACATGAGGCGTGGTGGAAGCGCGAAAAACTGTGGTCGATTCCTCTGTCATAGGAATCGGTAAAACACGAAAGTGAAATGTGCAGCGACATCTGCAGCTGAGCATGATTTGCCACTCGGCGGCTATCTTGTGGGTGTGCTTGACGAGTGACGTCCTGCTGCCGGGTCACTTCTGCAAAGGTGTACTGGCGTCATTTCCGTGACGGATATGACGCCAGTGAAATCTTGGCGTATCCCGGCACAAAACACTTCCGTGTTAAAATATAAAACCCGAAAACGAACAACCGTAAGTATAGCGTACTCTTTAGTACTAAAGGTTGCTTTCCCGCAAGAAGACCCTGTGTGCAGGGGTGCACCCTTTAAAGGTCGCGTGCTTCATTGCACTGGCGTCATTTCTGTGACGGATCATGACGTCACGGAAATCTTCGTGTATCCCGGAATAAAACACTGTCGCGTTAAAATAAAGTTATCGCCGTGAATCGCAGCGGCATCGTTCTGCGGACCGACAAACGCCGCGCCTACAACAATAAAGTGACCACGCACGAACGCCGCAACTGCCGCAGCGTTTTGCTTCGAACGAGAAGCACGAAAGGGCTGAATAGGAAGCGGCCTGATCGCGTTTTGGCGGAAGCTTCGACGACGACGACGACGTAGACGACGAAAGACGGCCGGCAATCACGCACACACCGTTTTGCCCCGATCGATGCGAGCGCGAGGTATACCCGTACACCGCATGCGCTCGCTCGCCAGAAATCGAAGCCAACGGCTGGGGCAGAAAATAACAGCACCGCCCTGGTGGCTTTCAACGCACGGATGAAGCTAACGACATGCCCTTTAGCCGACATAACATCCCAGGAGACTGTCGCGCAGGTTTGGTGAGGCGCGTCAGGTCTTCAGATTTTCTGCAACGCACGAAACCCGCGCAAAGGACGCTAACCCTTGCGTATGCGCGCTGCTCGAAATATTTTGGTCCCTGCCTGCCCGCGCTGATCTTCAGAAAATTACAGGGGCTCTGGAAGAGCATCAACGCACCCTTCGCTATGCAAACGCACCGCGTAGCTTCGGCTCTGCTGCCAGCAGCTCGCGCAATGAACTATGGGGCCCCTCCCGCGCTGAAGTTCGCCCCGGTGCCGATACTCCGTACCCTTATCTAGTGACACTAGACGCAACGCTCTAGTTTTGGAGACACAAAGACGGTAAACTTGAGTAAAAGTCTCGAAGGCGGCCAATCGTGACACGCGAGGAAGTATGTATATATGTAGAAATCTTTATTAAGAAAAGGGGTGAGAAAAACAAAAAGAAGGCGATGCACCCATGGCCGCACTTCTTCTTTTTTTTTTTTTTTTTAACCTGGTCTTACGATGTGACACTGTCATTCAGACTGCTAATCGTGGTGCAGAACGCCAGAGGGTGGGCGACATCCGGCTGAGAAGTTGGCACATGGTAGATCGCCGCCGGATTTCCAGCGGCCTCTGCGCAGCGGATCAGAACTTTACAAATCTAGACCGGGCGCGAGCCTAAAGTCACGCCGGCGCATAGTCGCGTCACTTTTTCGCGATGCGCCGCCAGCACACCCACTAGCTCCTTAGCAACGGTGAAGCCATTGCTACGGGGCCGCACGATGCGTTGCAGCCAACGGGACAGTCAGGTCGGCACATACCCGCGTTTGCGGACAGCTCAGTGGGCCATTCAAGGACTTCGCATTAGAGGGTTTTAGCATAGCGGCTTGCGGAGGCTTACACTACGGCAGCGGGTTAGCGGAACCGGACTGCGCAGGCGTGCGCGGGGAGGGCGAGGAAATTGCCCCTCAGCAGAGCGAATGCGCGGGCACTACGAAGGCCGGCCCGCGGAACTAATCTACCCCACCGGAACAAATTTGCACCTTCCCAGTCGGGCCCCGCTACCCACTAACCTCAGCGTAGCGGACGGTATACCCGCTATGCTAAAACTCTCTATTAAAAACCTAACGAACACATCAGTTACTTCCGAGTCGACAAGCGCAGCTAGATGTCTGAAAGTAAACAGAATCGGGAGGATTCACGGGCAACCTTCACGGAATAACACAATCGGGAGGATTCTCGGGCAACCTTCGCGGAATCGCTGCGCCTGTCAGGAAAAACTGTTTCGCATTTTGGCCACAACAGCTTGGCTGCAGCGTCAGATATCCGCGCAAGCTAGTCCGCGACAAGAGAACAACTTACCGTTCCTTTTGCCGCACAAGGCGTACGGACGCGCACCAGTGACACAGCTCGAAAATAGACGCGATTTACGAGAGCGCGGTTTCGCACACAGATAAGCTGCTGCAGTCCCTCCCCAAAACCGCAAGTTCTGAAACCGGCACCACTGAGATACCCCGCGGTTCCCACACAAAGACGCCTTCAGCCACCTCCTCCGAACGCTGCGCCCGCAAGACTTGCTCCCCTCGGCTTTGTCCAGCGCCACAGGAGGGGAGGGGATAAGATGTAGGGCGCCTCCGCACCGGCGTGCATAGATAGATTCACGCATGCCCGCTCACAGCGTGAACGTCCTATCGGGCACGACGCCCGGTGTACGGCGCCGACGAGCTGACGGACGGCAAATAGTAAGGGAGAACTGGCAAACAGACGGCGCCGAGATAGGGGTAAAGGGAAGGAGGCGGAAAAGGGACGGCGCCAGTCCCGAGGGCTTTCAAATCAGCAGCCAACGCTGGCAAGTGTCGCGCCGAAAGACGGCAAGACCGAGCGGGGCGATGGCAAGCGACAAAGCGGTGATGTTTGCTAGCCGCCTCGGCGGTAATGGAAACTCGGTAGGAACTAAAAATATACATGCCGTGTACCGGTAAACACACCTGGGCCCGTTTGCCCGAACGCGATAAGTGTGGGAATAAGTCCTCAACTACGACTTTAGCGCTGTCTAGGTAATAAGTAATTTTCCCGAAGCTGATACAAGCGCTTGGTTAAGGTAGCGTTTCCGTCGTGTTTTTTAGCAACCGGCTTGTTTGCCGCGCTGACTTCGACTTACTGGCGTCTTATTCGTAAGCGGGAACTTAATCAAGAACTTATATGCGTACGGGCAAACGGGCCCAGGAATGTCATAGCCATTGACCCCTCACAAGGACGCCTGCATGACGGACCCGGTGCGCCATGGTGAATTCTTCCAGGGTGGACTTCCCTCGATTGGAGGGATAGCCGGACGAGCTGGCGAAACTATGGTGGCTGCACTACAGCCACCATAGCGAAACCGCGCAGCTTAACAAAGACCCAAGATGGAGTAAAACAGGACGAGCACATGGCAGTTGGGACCAGCAGTTCCAGTACCACTGGTTCCGGTACCATTCCTTCCAGCGCCATTTTTGTTTCGGAAACAATATTCTTTTTTTTTAACATTTCTGTTCCGGGGCACATTTTTGTTCCGGGCCGCACGCACGGCCCTTCAGATAGCAGGGGTTGTAGCAAGCAGCAATCCTAATATCGGGACAGAACAACTTCAACTTCAATTTTACTGTATATTTCGCGCATACAAATTCAAGGACAAACAGAAAAGGCTGCAAAGCTTCAGCTTGACGGCGTTTTGCCCCTTACTCCTTGATCTGCTTTTTTAAACACGAAAGTGTCTTATTCCCGGATACACAAAGATTTCGCTGACGTCATATCCGCCACGGAAGTGACGCCAGTACAACGGAGCAAGCGGCCTGTAAAGGGTGCACCCCTGCACACAGGGTCTGCTTGCGGGGAAGCAACCTTTAGTACTAACGAGCACGTTATACTTACGGTTGCTCGTTTTCGGGTTTTATATTTTAACACGAAAGTGTTTTATGCCGGTATACACTAAGATTTCGCGGACGTTATATCCGTCACGGAAATGACGCCAGTGCACCTTTGCCAAAGCAACCCGCCTGCAGGACGTCGCTCGCCAAGCCCAGCCACAAGGCAGCCGCCGACCCGCAAATCATGCTCAGCTACAGATTTCGCTGCACATATCACTTTGGTGTTTTACCGATTCCTATGATAATCAACCGCAGTTTTTTTTTCGTAAAGTCTTTTACCTGCTCCCTCAATACAAAAATAAAGCGGAAAGGACACCAACTACGCTCAACACCGGTAGTTACGAAACAAGCACCTTTACTACGAAAACAATGCGCGCCATCTAACCAAACGGGGAAAAACAACATCGCGGGGCAGCTCCGCAACGCGATACCCGACAAGCCATGATGAATATTCCGTTTCACGTTTCCCGCCGGGATTCCGCGAATTTTTTTTCAAGCGCAACAACCGCGTCAAGCGAAGGAATGTTGTGAAACGCCGAAAACAAAATAAAAACAAGAAACTCTGCGGCAGTTCTCGTAAGCATACTGCTGTTTTTCTCTTCTTCTTCCAAGAAGGCCGAGATTTAAGCTGTCGGAAATTTCTTTTAAAAGAAAGAACTAACAGAAATCGTATTTGATAATCTTGTCTCGAGACCACTTTTCGAGCGAGAGAGCTAGCTCAGTCCCTCACTCAGGATAGGGGCCCCGATTCCCGGCGAGAATGTCTTCCAGGATAAAAGAAACCACGTTCGCAATCAAGACGAAGGCAAGAAAAGAGCGAGAAAAAGCAAGGTGATCCACACCGAGCTCCGGCTGAGTGAAAGCAGCGTTCGAAAGGAGAGCCCTAGGAGAGCGATGCACCTGACATGACGAATGTCACGGATGTTTTCTCGTTCCAACCTCCCTCCCTCCTCCTCCCCCTCCGCCGAGCCGCACAGCGGGGTTCGGCAGCTCTCTCCGCTAGCTCGGTCGTTTCGGTTCTTTCCCCCGTCCGTTTATCCTCCTTGCACCCACCTCTGCTGCAGAACCGAAATCACCGCAGAGCCAAAAAACGAGGCTCTCCTCTACCCCCGCACGATCTGCCATTCCAGTCGGCGAAGCAACGAAGGACGTGCCTGCGAAGAGCCGAAAGCTCCTTCCAGCGAGCCAGCGCAGACCACACGCACCACTCGAAAAGAGCGAAGCGAAATTCAACCGTTCCCTCAAGCCTGCGGGGCAACCGCCGAAGTAACGATCCCATCGTTCCCCGCGCGCCCACAAGACCGGGATTCACCTCGGGAAAGAAAAGAAACTGATAATATCAAAAAGAATAACGGGCGCACGAATCGGTTTATTTAAACTTCCCTCCTCGTACCCATCTCAGCGATGAGCGGCTGTGTTGCGCGAACTTCCTTGCGATGGTCTGGGACGAACGGTTTTGGAATGCAGTTATAGTCTTTTTTTTTTTTTTTTCATGACGGCATCACCACGCTGCCTGGTGGAGACAACGCCAGCTGGTTCGAGTTCATCAGTGACGCATCGTCACACACCCGTAACCCGAACTTCAAAAATCAGCATTATACAGCTTCGGCACAGGGCAGCGCTAAGCATTCTTCCAGTGGCGAGCGACACTGACCCTGACTGGTGATGTCGCGTTTCCCCGACTTTAGTCCTTGACAGCATATCTATGCATGCGACACGAAACATTGCAAGTGCTTGCTCAGATCATTTTTTTTAAGCAGCGGGAAATTTCAAAAGGCTAAACGGGGTGTTACGAACAGAAGACCTGGCCAACGCGGCGCTCCCTGTCCCAACTTGTTCCAACGAGCGCCAAAATCTCGACACACGGGGCGTTTTAAGTGCAGAGCACTTCAGGCGCTTGCCTTGTCATCGTAGCTCGCTCGCTGGACCCAAGTAGAGCAACAGGGCGTCCCGTGGTAACGCTGTCGTTCGCGGCGTACCCCAGAGGCTTCGAAAGCCAAGCCATTTATATAGTCAGAAGCGTCCGAAACTCGCGAACCGCTGGCGCTTGTCCCACATCTTCCCGTTGTTTAGAGCAAAGAATACTATAGGTACATTTTAGGCAAAATATACGCAATTAACCGGCAGCGCCTGTGTCCATTTAGTTAGGAACACTCAACAAAAACCTTTGTTAAATAGTTAGGTAGCATTCAACAAAAGCCATTGGGTCGTTTTCAGATTCGCGAATGTAGAAGCGTGCCTGGCTGCGTGTTTCCCATGCCTGTCTTAGACGTAAAGGACACTCGTAATTAAATCATCCCCTAAACAGTGCACTTAATCAGTCCACCTCGTTAGATCCCTACACGCTGTTGAAAAAAAAAAAATGTTCCAGTGTAATGCAGCTACTAACAGGGTAATTTCGTCAGAGGTCTCCCTTGTTCCGTGCCACCACCGATCTCCGGCCTCCCCGCTTCCATGCTTAATCAACCACTTTATGCAATGGTGGCGTCCATTTTATTAGCTATAACAAAAAAAAGGACACTGAAACAGGCATCCTTGAGAGAGCAAACGTGATCTTGGATATGCTGGCACGCTAAAAAATACATTTAAAGGAGTACGTCATAAAAGCCACCGCAAAGCACAGACTGCGGAACAGACGAGGCTCCGTTTGTTTGACCTCCGAGCACGAAGCCACGCCGCAGGCTACTCGGGCTACCTTGACTACTAAGGCCAACAACGTTCGCTGCTGGATCGGCTTGGCCTTTGGCTCTCTCAAACGAACGAAGACCACGACAAGAACAGAAAAAAAAAAAAAAAAAAAAAAGCTCAGAGAAACAGCTCGCAGCCCTCTCATCATTCAGTGAGCCTTCCAGCGCGGTTTGCCTTCTACCCGATTCCGACGAAGCGGGTATTTATAATAAATCTTCGCAAAACGCGCGGAACGTCGAGGGGTCTAAGGAGGAGACCTCGAACAGACGACGAGAATATACCGCGAGAAGCGGCGCGAACCGTGAGCCCGAAAACGCGCGCACGGCTCGTTGAGCAAACAAGGTATCGGGTTGCCCCAATGTGGGCCGCGTCGCTTCTTTTTCCGCGGCGCCGCGGCGTTTCTCTCCTATACATAATCCACGCACGCGCACGACCGCAGGCATCAACTATCATCTTCTGAGGCCAATAAACAAGACATCGTCTCTCCGCTGGCGTAGTCCCTTTTTTTAGAAAGATTTCGCGAAACAAACGCACAAAAAAATCCAGGCGCCCACACGCCGTCGCTACGAGATTTGAGGATCCGAGAATAAAAAAATGAAAGATGCGTGCGCGCGCATGCAAGAACGCCGCTTATGTATGGAGGTCACAGGTCTTAAACAAGCTTGAGCTACACGATTGGGCACGATTGAAGAGAGGCCCCTCCTTCAACGGCCCCTCCCTCAATCTCCGTTCACATTTCTATCTTCTTTACGCGGCTTTCTTTTCAAAAATGCTGCTCGCCCTCGTAGTCGTCTTCCTACGAGATGCAGCCTACGCAAACATAATTCGAGACCAATTGGATATCGCTAAATAAAGGTCTGGGAATCACAGGGTACCCAGTTGAAAACAAGAGCCCCCTCAGCCCCCATCAAGCAGCAGCAGCAGAAGCTCAAGATGCCAAAGGAAGGGTACCATGCCAAAACCAGACAACAACGAGTCCGTTGAGTGCCGCTCCAGTCCAATCGATAACAGGACCTCCGCGTTCGCCAACAGTCGAGTTCGGAGAGGATGACCACTGGAGTGAGAGGCGAACTTTTGCCAGTCACTAGGGGAGGGAAGAGCGACCAGTGTTTGTTGTGGTGAAGAGAGATGGACGCGCGCCCGACGCCATAAACTGGCGGGTCATTTTTCGGTCGTCGCGGATAAGCGTGCCGACTGCAGTTTTCTTGGCCCGCCTTTAAGTCTCGGCTGCTATTTCCGGCATCGGAGGTCCTAACTGGCAAGATTAGACGGACACGAGGCAGCCTCCGTTCCCGGTCGCATATCCTTTGATACATTCGAGATTGTTCGTAAATACATCGTTGTCTAAAGTGTTTTTGGTATGCCCTTTCGAATGCTGCGTTACGGGAGAACGGAATCCATCTAGTGGTGCGCTTATTGACTGCCGATTAAACAAGGTCACCACAGACACTTGAGACTCGAGAAATACTGCAATGTGCAAGTGCAATGTGCAGCGATCTGCAGCTGAGCATGTTTTGCGGGTCGGCGGCTGTCCTGCGGGTGTGCTTGGCGAGCGACGTCCTGCTGGCGGGTCGCTTCGGCAAAGGTGTACTGGCGTCATTTGCGTGACGGATATGACGTCAGTGAAACTTGGTGTGCCCCCGGCCCCCCGCATAGAACACTTTCGCGTTAAAATATAAAACCTAAAAAAGGAACAACCCGAGGCGTAACGTACTCTTTGGTACTAAAGGTTGCTTCCCCGCAAGAAGACCCTGTGTGCAGGGGTGCACCCTTTACAGGCCGCTTGCTTCGTTGTACTGGCGTCGTTTCCGTGACGGATATGACGTAAGTGAAATCTTGGTGCACCCAAGAATAAAACACTTTCGTGTTAAAAAAACAAGGAACAAAATACGGCGCGATGCACCCCTGCGCAACATCTTTTATACTGCTGAGTCAATTGGTTCTACAGAAAAGGAGATGAGGAGGGGGAGAAGGCGGGGGCAATCTTGCTCACTCCTACGCCAGCGGTTGGTCCCTCTTGCATGGGTGAGCACGGCGACGCGAGAAAGATGTCTGAGCACGCTCAAAACCTTATTCCGAGAAAGATAATTGAACTTGTGTATTCCGATATTCGCTGAGTGCGCCGAAATCTTGCCATCGGCCCACGCAAACGCGCACGTAGCCGAAGAGCACGGCGGAGAGGGAATAATCCGATCTGCCGTCACTTCAAGCTAACGTGCGCTTCGACTCCCACGCGACGGTACGTACGGTCGAGCAGGGCATCAGGCTATCAGCAAGACACCTTAAAATGTACGCGAAGAACAGAAGAGTCGACGCGCACTGATGCGGTAAATCGCGTCAGGCTGGAACAAGTCGAGCTGGTGCGCGTGAGTTACAACTAATCCCACGCGCTTAAAAAAACGGACAGCGTTCCCTTAGAAAAAAAAGATAATGAGAGGAAGACCTAATTTCAGAGGCCCAAGTGAGCCGAAATAAAGCCGTTTTAATTACCAGCAGCCGCCAGTACCCGCTAGGAGAAAAATAAAGCGAAAAAGAAAGAAGAAAAGAAGAAAACGGAAGCTAATCAGCTCTTCACTTTTCACTACACTTGATTCATGCATTTTCTATTCACCTTTTGCGTGTGTCCCCGAGGTAGTTAGATGCTTATCACGACACGGGAAGCAGACGTGGCGGTACTAATTGCGTAGGAACAGATTTCTCGCTCAGTTAGCGCGATCTCAACTTTTCATCGCGCAAGCCACCTGCTGTAAGCGAAAAACAAGTATTTCTCCCTCCCTTATTATACACACGCATACCTACAAACACACACGTTACAGAGAGAGAGAGAGAGAGAGGGAGAGAGAGAGAGAGAGAGAGAGAAAGAGAGAGAGAGAGAGAGAGAGACTGTCCTCATCGCTTTAAACAGCCGTAAAATGAGTTCAGGACAAAGAAGAAATTCCCCCGCATTTCCCCGAGGGGGAGAATGTGAAAGTGCGAATGCACGGTTGTCGACCCGCTTGCGGCGCTTGCGCTCGGCCCGCAGCCCACCGCCCGCCGCCTTCTCTTCCATCGGGTTGTAGTATCACGTGTACACCACGCAGTTATCAAGCCGCTATAACGCCGCTGGGTCGCCAACGCACGCCGCGAGACGTAGTTTGAATGCGTTAAAATAAGGCGCGTCACACACTGATATCAGCGTCGCGTCGTGGCTTGGTCGGGAGCGTCGCGGCGGCCGCAAAGTCCGCGGATCGAAACCCGGCGCCGGATGCTTTTTTATTATAGAGGAGCACTGCGGACGCCGACGCCGCCGCCGACGCCGGCGGTGGATGGTTTGGGGTCGCTTATAAAGTGCATTGCACTTAAAAAAAGGTCATGAAGAGGTCGACGTTCGTCAGGAGCGCAACGAAACGATGCAGAAACGTTGGAACCAGGTTCCCGGCTGGGATTATCGACGGGTCTCAGCCTGGATTATCGACAGCGTATAGAGATCCGAAACACGGGACACCACTTCGCTGGCGCGTTGTCCCCCACCGGGGGCGATCCGTAACAAAATCGGACACAAAGGCGAGCGCGTGCTGGCGGATGCGACGAGTAAGGTGTGATGACTGCATTCTTTTAAATGCAGAGCATTTCAGTAACTCACGATGTCACCCGCGTTGGCGTCCGTAGTCCGCACGCTCACTGCGCATGCGCGTGGAGTCGAGGCGAAAGCGAACACATCTCTCGCGAGGGGCATTGGATTGGATTCGAACACTATCTCGCGAGGGGCATTGGATTGGATTCGATTGGATTGGCTTGGATTGGATTGGATTAAAGTGGATTGTGTTGGATTGTGTTGCGTCATAGCCGCGGCACGTTGTGTCATAGCCGCGGCCGGCAGACGCGCTTGGGCCGGCGCATGTGCAGTACTCTCTCTTCCGCGGTTTCCTCTCCTTCGGGCGCGCTGCGCATATAACCGGTGTGCCGTTCTCCGGCCAAGCAACATCCGCGGTTGGCTCAAACACCTAGAGTCCACGCCGCTTTACAAGTACGCCAACGTCGTCGACTGGGACCGGCTTACGCAGTCCCCTCAACGTATATAAGCGGCGGAGCGCGCGTTCGGAATTCAGTCAAGGGCGTCTTTGCATGGCTTACGCTTGACGTGACGCTTTGCTTGACTCGAGTAGATGCGACGCATTTACTCGAGTTCCCCCCGTGGGAAGATGCGGGCGGCTTTTTTTGAATTACTACACGGTTCTTACTCGGAAACGTAGCTCAGAACTTATCTCAGCAGTTCAGGGACTCGCGGCGGGTAATTATTATCGCTTAGGACTTCCTTGCTGGCTACTTGGTTCATGACGCACGAAGGAATGTCTTTGCGCAAAGGACGAAAACGAAGATAGAGAGGACAACACTCAAAGTTGGAAGTTGCGCTCGTCTTGTCATCTTTATCTTGCCTTCATCTTTTGTGCGCCCACTTATTCCTTCGAAAATTATTATCGCGCGACTAGGTGAGAAATAGATGGGGAAACGTCGGCAAAAACTTGCGCCGTCCGATCCGCGGGCACAGAACGGCAGAGCAAATGTGGAGAGGGGTAACGTCAGCCAAGCCGGTGGCGCCGTTGGCTGCGGTAGCGCAGCGTTCGCATCGCTGTAAGCCGCGAAGGAAAATTTGACATTCACCTCAATGCAGCCGTGCGGCTTGTATTGTACGACTCGTACAAATACCGCTTGTGTAATGTACGGCTTGTATTTGTAGCCGTGCGGCTGCATTCAGGTGGATGTCAATTTTTTCTTCGCAGAAACTTACTCCACCTTCGGGATTTCCCCTAAATCTAGTCGATTATCGCTGCAAACCCCGTTGCCAGGGATACGTAAAGTTGAAGCGGTGACGGACGCGCCCGTCACACAGTGTACTGACAAGCCCGACAACGACTTCTTTTATGCGACGAAATATGGATTCTTCCGCGAGTGCAAGGCCGTATAGGCGACACAAGAGGATGGACTGGGAATGACGACGACGAAAGGACGGTACTGGAGGGCGACTAAAGGAGCGAAATCCAGCTAATGCCGCCGCTAAAGCGAGCAGGCCTGACCACTGACACGGTTAGGATGCAAAGCACGGTTAGGACGGTGTGCGAGGCGCGTGCGAGAAACGCCGTTTTGCGTGCTTCTAAGGCAGGAGCCAGGCGAGCGCTTAGGGCCGACCCTCAAGTTTGTGAGGGAGGGACAGATCTACGACTAAATTTCCCTTCCTTTATTTATTTATATCGAGCGTTGTGCACTCGCTTTATTCGCACGCCACGCATGTAGCACGCATGTAGCATCTTTTCGGTGCCCTAAGGGGCACCGAATCGTAGTTTCATGTAGTCACGGTACTAAAACACCGGGAAACTCGTTTACAGCTC
The DNA here is from genome assembly GCA_013339765.2 of Haemaphysalis longicornis. Taxonomy (NCBI): domain Eukaryota; kingdom Metazoa; phylum Arthropoda; class Arachnida; order Ixodida; family Ixodidae; genus Haemaphysalis; species Haemaphysalis longicornis. The sequence goes on from CM023449.1 coordinate 30,302,539, forward strand.
GCGATAGAACCTAACACGCACTAAAAAAGAAAACACCGGGACACTCGTTTACGCCTCGCGCTGGAGCACTTCGTAACGAGTACTAAAAAAACACCGGGACACTCGTCTACGCCTCGCGCCAGAGAACTTCGTGCTTCAAAGACACGAGACTTTTACAGCAAAGCTGTATACCTCTACTCCCCAACAGTTTCCTCTCCGTCGGCAAAAACGTTAAGGCGCCCAGAATACACTTATACACTCCATGCTTCGCCCCGCCCCAGGTTTCACGTTGGTGGAGAAGGGCTGGGATTATTTTTTTGCTCATGAAGCCAACGTACAGTGGACAGACTTTACGTAAAGGAAGTTTCACGCCGGCACTAGGAGGAACATCAGTGCCCCTTAAATGTGTGCACCTTTTTCCGTTTCACTGCCAAGTATTTGGAGACTACAGGCGGAGGCAGAAATAAAATAAAAGCTGCTTCATATCTGTCACCTTCAAGCACCGTCCCAAATTAACGGTGACGCTCGCCCACAAGCTAACAGAAGAACTGAGACGGAGACGCGCGCAGGAAAAAGCATGTTAAACTCCCGTACGTGTTCGTAAGAGTTACGGGTCAATGTCCACGCGGCGTCAAACAGACGACACGGGCAAGAGACAGGCGAAGAGAACGCGTGCGTGCTGCGGGCAAAAAAAAAGAAAAGAAAAAACAGGACTAAAGTACCCACCGGAACGTCCCAAAAAGCGTCGCGCTTCGGCGCCGCCGCTTAGTCATGAGGTAAAATTAGCTTAAGATGCGAACACTCTCGGGAATGCAATTCGGCAATGCGAAAAAAAAAATATATTCCGCGGCTTTCGCCTTACCGTATTTGCACGATTCTAACGCGCGCCTTCCTTTTTTTCTTCGCAAACCTGCAGCCTTCAATTTAGTATACGCATTGCAATCGGGCTCAAAACAGAAATCGGCTTAAAGAAAGGCCGGCAGCATCGCCATTAACACTAATTTCTCCCGAAATCCGAACTAAATCCAGTCCGAAACAATCCGTCAAATCACGCTAATTAATATGGCGAACCCATTCATCGATGGTCATGCATTTAAACAGCTGTTGCACATAATGCTGCTGCTCCAACTAGCAGTTTGTTTCAGTTGTTCTGGCTCCGGTGAGGTAACACTATGAAGCGTCCTTGAAAAGCAAGGTAATTTTTTTTTATCTAGGCAGGCCACACAGCGTATTACGTAATCAAGACGTACACCCAAGAGCAGAAGTTTAAAGGGACACTGAAGTGAATTTGTCAAGCTCCCGTTTTTGCTTGCACTGTGTAGACTGGCTCAAATTAGCACACTTTTCATCGTTTTTACGATTGACAAATCGGTAATTATTTTACAAAGCGCGAAAGAAGAAAAACTACCATGCGCGGTTTGCGGCGGCCGCACCAACTAAAGCTGTGACGTTAGGAGGAGCGGGCACCGTGATTGGACGATGCCCAAGGTGAGCAACCAAACAAGTTTCGGTTTCGGTTTCGGTTCTGTAAAACACAACCGGTGGCGTTGTTGGATGGGCATTCTCAATGACTCAGTAATCATCGTACCGCGCTTCTGCCATGTTGTCAGCTGTAAAAATGCATAAAGATAAGCCTCCTAGGACGGCTTGGAATCGTAGCATTCACTAGCCGAAACCTACGCAGTGCATGAACGCCCTCCGCGTACCCGCAGACGCCAATGTCATGCGCTGTTCCCCCATATTGGAGCTTGCCTCCCTCATGCCTGTATCGTAAAAAGCGTGTTCGCACCAGGCCAAGGGTCTGTTCATTCTGGCCTGTGCCCACTGCCTGCAAGCAGTCGGTGCTTATGGCAACAGCACGCCAACGAGAACTCGCTAGCGCGCCATGCATGTGCCAGCCTGCGCGCGTTTTGTGAACTAGTTCGTGTAGCCATGAACGTTGCGGCCCAAAAAAAAGGTGAACTCAATAGAGAAAACATCGGCGGAAAACAAAAAAAGTTAACTTACAAAAAAAAAAAAGCACGTACCCGCGGGGATTCGAACTCGTGACTTGCAAAACATTTGCGGTGACATACCCAGCGCCCCAGACTACAGAGCCAAGGAGCGGGACGCGAAGGCCTTGCTAATATAGGGTATATATTGTATAACCGGTTTACACTTTTATTTAGTTTTGGCATTTCAAGCAGCTTAGGTGACTATTTGTTGTACTGCGATCGTGCAGTAAGCGTCGCCCGAGTTTCCACAGTAGCTCACGTCTAGCAATTGCATTTCGTAGACGGAAAGCGTTCGCAGATGCGTAGTCGTGCTGCTGACCGCTGTGCTTGTTCGCCCAGCGCAAAAAAGTGCTTCCCGCGCCCTAGTTTTACGCTGTACGGTAAAATATCAGTTGATTTTATTTCCTTAGTACCTATATTGACTTCGCTGACTCTTCTCCCGCCTTCAAGAGGCCTTATATTTCCTACTGGCGTACCAGTCAGCGAAGCGTCGCATGTGCGCTTGTGCAGCACTTGTGTGAAGCAAACTTGACTTGGAGCTAGATACAGTGTACAAACAAACCAAGTAAAGAAGGCACATTCTTCCATTCACAAACGTGTCCTGGCTTCGTTTCAACTAAGCGAACGAATTGCGACCAAGCAATTTTTTTTTAACCTCCTTGATTGGCGACGACCCGCCGGCGGACCGGCGGACCAAGCGCTGGGCCGACTGACTCTGTCGGCCGGGGAGCCGTGCAGTAGCGCAGCCGTGGCGCAGCCAATGCCAGCTCATCCCCTCCTGACGTCACACGAAAACGCCACAGAAAATGGGCGAGCGTAAAGAGAGGAGGACAGCATTTTCGAATTAGTTTTTCTACTAAATAAAATCGCGTAAACGCGCCTAGAGTGGTCGAAACATGGCCTGGGGACTCCGGACTACAATTTGCGCTAGTAATCCCGCAATGTTTACATATCACTTCAGTGTCCCTTTAACGGACCACGAAAGCAGCAATTTTGAGTTATTTCTCTGCCGCGCGGCCGCCCGGAGTACTTATGTGCAGTAGTTATCATTAGTTCAGTATTTATACGGCATCTCGCACGCATTCTACAGTTTGTGGGGCTGCTATAGGAAGAGAAATTACCTAAAATTGCCGTTTGCGTGGTGCGTAATCTTTTGATCGTGACTGTACATTAGAACACCGGGATCTAAATTCTAGGAGAGCACGTCGAAATTTGGCGCAAGTTCCTCATAAAGCCATTAGTGATTTTCCAAACTGTCTGGATGTTTGCGATTACAAATGACGTAACGGAAATGCTATAAAATATTTAGTCACAAACGTCTAATATCAGGGGCACCACTTTCGCAAAGCACTTCTAGATTCCCATTACCCACGGTAGCCGAGACTGGCATCTGCCAAGTACGTCGCTTTCGTTTCTTTTCCCGATTGTGAATTTTTATTTTGTAGTTAACAAATCAAGCACTTGCCTTCAAACATGGTCGCGATGGCTTGCACAGACCTTGTCAGCCCAGCAGCCTTAGTACTTGGCTTTCACTACAGCGTGGGCGTTCACAAAAGCTAGCGACGGTCACAAATTTCAGGCGATTTAGAACTTCCTTACGTAAGGAAATCCTCTTGTATAACAGCGGCTCGCACGGGGTCTCCCGCCAGCGGAAATCTAAGACGCCTTTCAAGCGACAGCTAGATCTTTGCTTGCCGAAAAAACACTTTTCTTCGCATGACGTCAAAGATAGAGCAGCAAGCAGTTACGTAATGTTCACGTGGACGGGTTTAATAAATGCAAGATGACAGCAAATTCGGTCAGAGTGAATGTTCCTGCGTGCGTGCACGCGCACGTGAGTGAGCGAGTGATTGATTGATTGTAGGTTTAACGCGCCGACGCAACGCAGGCGATGAGGCGCGCCGTAGTGGACGGGCTCCGGATTAGTTTTGACCAGCTGGGGATCTTTGACGTGCGCCGAAATCTCGCCCACACGGGCGTTTTTGCTTTTCGCCTCCATCAGAAAAGCTGACTGAGTGAGTGAGTGAGTGAGTGAGTGAGTGAGTGAGTGAGTGCACGTGTCCAACTCGGGCGACTTCAACGAACAAGACAGGCATGCTTTCAGATGCTCAATTACGCGCACCCATGCAGTGAAGCATTCATTACAGGGGATTCTCGGTTCGGACGGCGCACATTCAGGGTAACGTTCCCGTACACGAGAGTTGCGGCAAACAAATTACTGCATATCGTCCCGTGACCGTTCACTAGTCACGACACTGGCGTGGCAGCTGCACAAACCGACGCCTCCTGAAAAACACTCCTGCCGTCCAATAGGACGGAGTAAAATTGAGGCGGTCCATCCAGTTCGGTGCGGTTCTTTGCTAACTTCAACAAATACACAATCACCGGTGTGATGATGAAGTGGTTCATATTGAAGAGAAGAAAGGAAGTGCACTGGGCACATTACCGCGCTCAGCCGGTGTTGATACGCTCATTCTACTTTTTCGACATCATCTGCTCGGTAAAGAATTCACTTGTCCCCCGACACACACGCTTCTTTTGGACGACAATAATTTTTTATGACTGGCCAACGGGCTAATGCTTGCCCGCACGCAGTGCGTCCGCCCGCAAGTCACGATAATTCGTTATCATTACCATCGACATCATCGCCAGGGCCAATAACTCTCCCAGTGGTCATAACGGTGATGACGGCTTGGTCCTCACCAACGGCTGAAATTATTAGCACCTCGGAAACGCGAAGAGAGGAACGAAGGAGAGGATTAAAATTCTATTCCCCTCTATCCCGCTCCCCGTACGGTACATCGGCGGAAAGTACGCCCTATAGGGAGAATGACACGCCCTTATTGAGAAGCGGTATCGTGTGAACCCTGTTGATGAGGATCAGCTAATCCCTGGGGGAGAAGACGCCGTAATCGCTCGGACCACATTTAATCTCGGCCGTTAAGCCGCCAAATCGGCGAAACAGAACGGTGTTCCTGGTCCCTTAGCAAACAAGCAGATAACTTAATATTTAAGCCATAAAGCGTTCTTTATGGCACGTAAACATTGTTAACTTACAACTGAAAGAAAAAAAAAAGACCGCCGAATTGGTTATCTAGCCAGCCAAACGAGCCAGCAGTCATACTTTTTTTTTTTTTATCTTTCCTTCGATGACTTGCGCGTTGCGATGATTTGGAACAGAACATGGAACTGAAAATCCGTGAAATAGCGGTTAGCTACAACACCGCTCGAAAAGTATATTCACGGGCGCTGAGCTTTTCACTAAAAATATGCACACAAGGTGAATTTCAGGGTAAGGTAAGGATCAACAAGCCCTCTGAGGTACATCCAGCAAAAACAACCGACAGAACAAAAAACAACGTACGTAATTCATCGACGGTGATGGAAACGGCGCCTACCAGGAAAAAGCTCGGGACATTTGCGTACATACAAGCCATGCATCAAACGCCCTACATGGAACCTGTCTACGAAGCACTGCAAAGTAAACCCTGCTCACCCTCAGCGCATTTATTTAGCAGCCCGTCGCACGGGCGTTTTCCCCTACGCTGATTTCGTCAAGCACAGTTAAGGCAGCACACGGCGACAATCTCAATAGTTTTTCTTTTCTTTTTTTTAAAAGCCAACCACCGTAAAGTAGCTTTGGGGACTCAAACAAGAATAATGAATGGTTCTTTCCTTTTCCACGAAACGAAAGGTAATAAGCGGAGAGCAAACAATACAAACACAGCAATCTAAGCAGTTTCCCGATAAGCATGAAATGAATAGGAAAGAAAACACTTCCGAACAGCGCCAATAACTAGATACACGCGTAACAGCACCACCTAACAAAAACACACTAAACCGGGTTCGGGAACATTTTTTACCGCACCCGCCTCAACCCCTCCACCTTTCTTTTTAGGGACTGACATAACACGGCACGGGACCACCCCTGCGTAACAAGAAGCAAAGTCACGCCGAATTTCCCTTCGACCGGCCAGGAATAGCAGCGGCGGCGACGCTAAGTAAGCATATTAGCGTGTGCATCGACTTTTATCGCGACAGCACTCTTGCCCTACCTAGGCCTATTTCGCGGGTGTAGAAAATCGTTCAGTTGGTAAACCTTACCGTATTTTATAGCTTATAACCCGCTTGCGTAAAAGGTTGATACGCGGCAGAGGGTGGAGGCGATGCATATGTGTAACGGCCCAGCGTTAGGCCTAACGTCCTTAGGCCTAAAGGTTATAACGCCGCTAACCGACACTCGACGTACAATGAGTACGACGTTGAGTATGAGCATGAGTACGTCGTAAGGGTAGATTAATGTTATCTACCGTTAAGCATGACGATCGGACATGAGGCCTAACGGCAAGCTTTACTGTCTGAAGTCGTTAACCCTTCCCGATTGGGAAAAATGTAGTCATTGTATACGTCAAGCAGCGTGCGCCGGTTGACGTCGTGAGACATCAAAGCGAGACATTAGGCCTAAGCTCCGGCGCATAGACGACAATTGTATATCGGTAAGTATAAAGATCGGACATTAGGCCTAACGTCAAGCTTTACTGTCTGAAGTCGTTAACCCGTCCCGATTGGGAAAAAAACGTACTCATTGTATGCGTCAAGCAGTGTGTGCCGGTTGATGTACGACCTCAAAGCGAAACATTAGGCCTAAGCTCCGGCGCATAGCCTACAGCTGTTGCTGCTGCTGCTAGTCTGGGAAAGTGAAAAACGCGCGATATTCTGTTCCCACACAAGCCCGGTACTTCCTGTGTGCACTCAGCGCCACATACTGGTTCGCTTGTAACTCTCTTATTCTAAGAGAGCTGTGCTGTTCGAGCCTAGGTGTAGAATCGTGGGTTTTGGAGTTCACGCCCCCGGTTCGAGCCCCAGGTATGCCAACATTTTTTTTCCGAGATCAGTGTTTTTTTAAAGATGCTCTTAGCTCAATAACGCGCATTCTTTTCGAACATAAAAGGGGTTTGGTATCTTTTACGTCTATTTAAAGGTATGACGCGGCATAGCGACACTTCTAGTTAACGTTCTGTTTCCGCATCGTTTACTTTTCATTTTGATTCAGCGTTTACATTAACGATTTTCGTTTCAATTGTATTTTTATGTCCGGGCTCTGCTGGCAGCATGCCCTTGCTTTTCTTTTTTTTACCTTTCTTGTTTCTCTTCTTCCTGATGTACCCCTAATGTCTAATATTCACCACTCATCATTGCAGTCACCCCCCCGTCTGGCGTAGCAAGCCTTGTCCCTAGCAGGGCTGACCTTACCAGTTCAAATTAAAAAGCATTCTCTCTCTCTCTCTCTCTCTCTCTCTCTCTCTCTCTCTCTCTCTCTCTCTCTCTATGTCTCTCTCACGGTATGTGCCCCGCATGTACCTATGCTTGAACGGAATATCGTGGCGAGCGCGCACACACACGCACACGCACACACACACACACACACACACACACACACACACACACACACACACACACACACACACACACACACACACACACACACTATGCAAGCCTCACAGGCAGCCCTCGACTCACGCCAAGAACGCCTGCTTTCCTGATTGATGACGACAGTACTGACGATTAAAACCGAAACTTTATGATAAACTGAATAAGAATACACAAGGTGGCTAAAATCAACAGTCCATGCCGTAAAAAGGCAGTGGTGTGCGACCAGCTGCCACACCTTGGCTCATTGTCTCTGAAGTGGGCTGCCACACCCGGGTTCATAGTCGAAGCAGGGCGAGGGTTTGCCCCAGTGTTGTGTGCCAGTGGGGGGAACACGCCAGATGGCGGCAGACAGTCGGAAGAAGGTGGTTTCGGTTTCGTTTGTAGGATTCGGGTGCCCTTCGTAGCGATGGGCAGCACGCACGCACGCACGCACGCACACAGATTATCACATACCCGAAGTGGTGTATGTATTGGACCACGCGTTTTAAGTAGGAATGTATGCTGCTGTAACACGCGGTGCGTGATGGAGGGCGTGTACCGAGCAGCGAACGAATCAAACCATAATCAATAAATTACTTCGAGCACTAAGAAAGTCGACCACAAAAAAACCTGCACCGCACTCTGAAGTACCGTACGCGTCCTCTGAAGCTAACCAAATCGTTCCATGCCCAACGGGCAACGCCTATACGCAGGTGCGAACTCCTCTTGAGAACTCCGAAAAAAAGGGGGTGGTTTGGCTCAGGCTATAAAGAATGGTATAATTTCAGTTAAACGAATTTGTAAGGCAGTCCGTAGGTGCGACCTCTCTGTTATATTTCGCAGTAGCTCAACCCATAGGCCTCATGTGTTTTTTCTGTGTACGAGCTCTACAGAAGAAATCATTCACAGAAATAAGGGTTACGCGTTCTCGCGACGCCGCCGCAGGTCTGCGCAAAGGAGGCCGAAGTGCCACTTATGCGGAGATGTCCGACCGTTTTGGGACGGGCGGGATAAAATCAAGATTTCGCTGCCGGTAGACCGATTGTCGATCTTTCGAGGACTCCTCCGCACGCGTGAAGAAATGGCGGGAGTACCTTTACAGATGGGGCGGGAACATGGCGCATGAAAGCAGCGAGCTATGCACATACCACTTCCGAAAACTGCACACCAGTTTCGGAAAGAAACGCTTAAAAAGCTGCCACTTCCAAAGATCCCAGCAAGCTCGATACCTCGATGTTCTGCGACCCCCCCCCCCCCCCCTTCTTTCCCTCAAAGAAAGCAACGGCTAGCTCGTGGACAAGACATAACCGGAATGTTGTACAAGCATAAATAGAAACCGCAGATTTCACCACGTAGATTATTATTATTTTTTTTTTTTTTGCAGCGTGAGCTACACTCGCCGAGGTTGAGCAGCTTCGCGTGGCTCCTAGAGAGCTCCTAGAGAGCCGTCCTAGAGAGGAGCAGTGACGTCACACGGCGCACAGCTGGCGCACCGGAGCCGCCGCCGCCGCCGCGACTGGACTGAACTGGATTGGACTAGATTGGATTGGATTAGAAATCATTTTAGCAGCAGTAAGCATGATAATAACGCTAATCCTAGACAACCAGGAAACCTAAGAATAACCAGCTGAACCTCACGCTAGGTATATCCTGGCTAAGTATATCCGAGCTAAGCCACTGCTTTTTTTTTATATATAAAGCAACGCGCCATTTACAGGTCCCCATTCGCGACGAAGGTTGCAGACATCGACTTACGTTTTCGCAGACTGCACCTGCAACCACCTCGGAACAGCACCTAAAAACAGAAAAAAAAAACACAAATTGTAATGCGTATACGCAAATTCACTATCTCCTCATCTCACTGAAGCATAGTGCCTAATGAAGGTCACTGTACTTTGATCAAACCAAAAACAAAATCGAAAACAACAAACGACACGTACTGGAGCACATTTACCGGCGACAAGCGGTCACGTTCAAGCAACGAAACCTACCATTAACCCTTTCAGCCACCGCTACGGCCGCTGCACTAAAATGCATAAATGCATTGTAGACGAACGGTTCGCGACCCCACCTTATCTCACGCTATCTTTGTGTATTTCATTCTTTTTTTCCTTCAGCGGTGGTGCACCTAACGTGATGTTGGCCGAGCGTCTTCCCACAGTCCTCTCATGTCGCTTGCCGTCACGTGCGCCGTGTTTATGGAACGCCTGAAGCGGCGCCGGCATATCCAAGTGGGCTGGCGTGGGGCGCCAAGAGTAACTGCGGGCAGTCGAGCGGTTAAGGGCCACAGCGCGAGCGTGTGCGTTGTGCGTGTTCTAGTGCAGATCGGAAAGAACGCATGTGAGCGGTCTCAGAGCGGCGCCACCTCGGCGCATCTAGATTTTTGTTCACGAAATCAAGCAATTATTAAACATTTTGCGTTTGCTTTCCATTACAACTTGTGCGGCGTTGTTATTCGACCTGAAGAAACACGACGACCACGGCAATAAGTTAATATCAACTACTTGATGCGGTACACGAGGATTGACCAAAGTAGCACCTTTACAGACGAACACTGCTAGTTCGCTGCGTATTTACCGCCGCTGTTACTCGAGCAAGCATTTCACAGTAACCCACCGGAACGAGACAAGATCGCGGCGTGAGCATCGCAGCCTACTTTTGTCTCGTTCAACGGCTACGACAGTATAATGTCACACCAATACACTTAGCGCCTTGTTCCCTCAACTCTCAACTCGGAGAAGGGGAGGATTCCGCAATGCTTATGCATGAGCAAATCGATTTCAAGGATCTCCTTCACTGGATTGATTTTGACTGATTATGAATGACGTTTAACGCGCCGACGCAACGCAGGCGATGAGGCGCGTCGTACGGGAGGACTCCGGATTAATTTTGACCACTTGGGCATCTTTAACGTGCGCCTAAATCTTGAGAACACGGGCCTTTTCACTTTTCGCCTCACCAGAAAAAGCGGCCGCAGCTGCCGGTCTCCTCCACGGGAGGTTCCAGTGGAAGAATGGCTCAGAATACCAAGGTTAGTGTGACACTTGCCGGAAGTTAATGATGGTCATTTAACATGCTTTCCTCAGAGAGTGCACGAAGGCCTCACCAAAGTCGCCAACGCTAAGTTTCCTTCGCACCAATTTTCCTCAATGCGTGGAAAGCTCGCTGTTTCGCATGTGCGGCTGTCCAAATCTAACGCTATGCGCACAAACAGGCCAGAACACGCTCATATGCGTGGTTGGCTAAGGGAGTAACAGGGATTACGATATCAACGCCCGCCGCGGTGGCCCGGTGGCTAAGGCGCTGTGCTTCTTCTGCTCAACAACGGCGCGGGTTCGACCCCGGCCGCGGCGGCTGCTTTTCTGGTGGACGCGAAAATCGAAAACGCCCGTGTGTTCCAGATTTTGGCACGCGTTAAAGATCCCCGGCTGGTCAAAATTAACCCGGAGCCCTCCACTACGGCGCGTTCATAGCCGAAGTGTAGCTTCGGTGCGTTAAACCGCCTAAATTAGAAAAAAAAAAAAAGAGATTGATCGCGATATCAACGATTATTTCGACTCTATCGGGTACCGCGGTGCAAACACGGAAAATGAGTGAGACGACGACAAAGAGCAGCTGTTTTCCCCTTTTTCCTATCCACCGTTCACGTTCCTTTCCCAATTTCAACGTGGACAGCCAATCATCCGAAGCGCTCTGACAGTCAGACGCCGTCGTTCAGCGAGCTTCCCAATGTCCTGACAACAGAACAGAAGGCGGCAGTTCGCTTCAATTGTCCTGACTGCGCATGCCTGAAACGTCGACAATGCAAACGGCGCTAGGAACACGCGCGAAACTATTACGCAACACCGCTCGCCATTCCCAGTCCTCTTCGCCCCGCCAGCCACCGCTGCTTCCCTAAAACACACCCACGATAACAAGGCCTTCAATGGCATTTGAGTGAAACTTCACGCACGACTAGCCTGGCTTCACGCACGTCGCCGGTCGGCTCAGTTTTAAAGCAACGCTCGCAGAAGAACCTTTGGGCGGGAAATTTAAAAGGCAACAAACCCAACAGCGGCGGTTAGCAGACGCCGCAGCGCCGGCGCGGCGTCGGCGGCGGCGTTGCCGGCCCTATCGATCGCCGCCGCGACTCCAGACGACAGGGCATAAAAATAGCGCCGCCGGGGCTACACCGGGGGCTAAATGGAGCGCCGCCAATCGGGCAAGTGCCGTCTACGGTCTTCCCGGTTGCCCGCACCCGCCGCTACCGGCGCTCGCAAAACGCTCGCAAGTTGCAACTTAGCCCACCCAACCGTGAGAAGACGCGCTGAACGCCTCGAAATATGCCGCAGCATGCGGCTTCTCCATAGCCGTTACCGGAGAACGACTCCCCAGGCGTCACGGCACTTGAAAGTGCCCGGTGTAGTTGAAATGCTCCCGGTCACGTCGGGGTGACGCTGGCAGAAGGAACACGGCCCACTAAACAAACAAAATAAAATCTTCCCAAGCGTTAGCTGCCGGATATACACCAAGATCCCTTTAAAGTCAGCTTCATTACTACGCGCGAGCGCATTCCTGGAACGACATTTTTCCAGGGAGAATATAAGCAGCCTGATATCACAGAAGAAAGTCCCTGGGGAGTTTTATTAAATTACTCTACACAGCTTCACGTATACCTAACGTGGCTGTATAAAAAAGTACAGTGAATCCACTCAATGTGAAAGCTGTCGGAAGTGCAGAGCAGTGATTCGCCATAATGGGCTGTAGAGCCGTTATCCGCTCACTGCTGCCACCCAGTGCAATTCAAATTTCCCACCTCCGCAGTGCTCGCGCGCACCCGGGCTGAAACTGCGCCAGCGGGAGTTCCGTTCTTTTTGTGCTTGCTTTTCCTCACGGCGTTGCACTGCAACTTTTTCTCGCTTAAAAAACCAACCCAACGAGGGTTCCTAACTTAATGAACGCTGGCGCTGCCGGTTAATTACGTACATTTTACCTCAAATCTACCTGCAGTTTTCTTTGCGCTAAACAACCGGGAGATGTATGACAAGCGCCAGCGGTCCACTAGCTTCGGAGGCTTGTGACTATATAAACCGCTTGGCTTTCGAAGTCTCTGGGTTACGCCGCGACGACAGCCGCTACGCCGGAACGCCGTGTGGCTCTGCTTGGGTCCAGCGAGCGGGCTACGACGACCGGGCGAACCCCTAAAGTTCTCTGCATTTGAAGCTTCCGAAAAGCGTTGTGAACTGCCGGATAATTGAGCGGGCCGTTCAGCTTATATACACAGAGATCCCTTTAAATACGGTTTTATTACTACGCGCGAGCGCATTGGTGGGAGGACGTTTTTCCAGGGAGAATATAAGCAGCCTGATATCTCAGTAGAAAATCTCTGGGAGGAGTTTTATTAAATACCCGTGCACCGCTCCACGTATACTAACGGATCTGTATAAACAGAGCCAGTTTTAAAGTCGGCACACAGACACACACATTGCCAAGAATACTTTTTCGGTGGGGATTATAAGCGGTCTTACGTTAAGATATGAAGGCCATAGCGTGCACTTCTTCAAGTGTTACAGGCGGACAGACGGCTGTCCGAGTTGAGTCCGCACAGAAACGTCAAGTGCTCGATGCCACCTTGCGCACATGGTCGTACTACAAAGGTCGGTGGCGACTGCACGTTACAGCTGTTTTACGGCCAAGTTGCAGCTGGCCCATCGGGCGGAATACCACGTGTACGCCGTCGATGCAGAATGATTGGTCGTCGACGTAGGCAGCAAAAATAAATGCAGTCCTTTGCAATCCGTCCCTTTCTGTGACGCTGCCGAGGGCTGGGATGATCGTAACTGCCTGTTATTCGTCCACTGAATTGTTTTGCGTGTGTGATTCTGCGTTCAGAAGCTCATCTGAACAAGCAATGAAGGCTGTTTCATCTCCCCCCCTCCCCAGTAAGAGATAACGTCGTAACTAACAGTTTTCACTAGATGGCGCTATAGCTGCCAAGCAAGCAAAAGTATTTTTTTTATTTCAGCACAGAAGCGACATATCCCTAAAATAAGCAGACTACCCAGTCGAAAAACACAACAGGAATTTCTGTCGCACAACAGAAATTTCTGTCGCAAGACAGGGATTTCTGTCGCACGACAGAGATTTCTGTTGGGACTACAGGATGGTCTGCCGTGCGACAGAAATTTTTGTAGTACAACTACAGAAAATCTGTCGTACGACAGGCATTTCTGTCGCACGACAGGGATTTCTGTTGGGACTATAGGATGGTCAGTCGTGCGACAGGAATTTCTGTAGTACAACTACAGAAAATCTGTCGTACGACAGGCATTTCTGTCGCACAACAGGAATTTCTGTTGGGAATGCAGGATGGTCCGTTGTGAGACAGGAATCTCTGTAGTAGGACGACAGAATGTCTGTCGTACGACAGAAATTTATGTAGTACAACACACATATCTATCATGCGACAGACATTGTGTAGCCCCACTACAAAAACCTTTGTAGTAGAACTACAAAATGTCTGTCGCATGAGACATTTCTGTTGTACTACAGAAACTTCTGTTGTGCAACACCCTGTAGGCACTACACAAATTTCTGTTGCACCACAGACTGTCCTTCAGCAACTACGACTGGATCCCGTAATTACTATTATTATCTGCCATGCGACCGAACATTTTGTAGTCCCTGCAGATTTTTACAGTCTGAAAGAGAATTTTAGATTCATTGCAAAAGTGTCACACGACAGACCGTTCAGTATTGCTACAAAATCTCTTGCTTACCCTGTCGGCAAACCCCGCGTTTTCCAGGATTAGGAGAGCGATGGAATACGCCGGAAAGAACGGAATACACTAGAAAACGCAGAGCTGGACCACATCAACGCGGGGACCGCATTTTCCATCGAGAGAGCGATGTAATACGCTGGAGACAACAGCAAACATTGGAAAACGCCGCGCTGAACGACAGCAACGCGGGGTGGTTGCTGGAGAGCATCGAATAACACGGGGCCATTGCCTTTGAGGACAGAGCTTCAGGCAGGACAAACGGGACAGCACGAACAGGATAGTTAGTGTGGTACCGCTGCTTGGCTGGACACGGGAATGCCGCGCGCCGCTTAAGGGGTGGACTGGTTGTATTCCAGTACCGCGAACGACGCAGATGCTCCGAAACTTGGTATTTTCGGCCTGTGCGGTGCCTCGAATTCCCACTTTTTTAGTGTGCGCTGCACGAAAACAATGGTGCGTGCGAGTGACGGTCATCTCGTTGAATTGCATCGCAAGCGTCTGTTGTAATGAACGTTTGTTGCATTAATGCCATTAGCATTCCGGTCGTGTTTGAAAAAACCTTCGCTACAAATTTGCAATTAACAACGCAACTTAGCCCAAATCAGTGTAATGTTGCAACATCTAAGCGTAAATCCAAAGAAATGGATACATAAAGAACTTCGCAAATTCCTTTAATTCTTTGAGGGAATTGCAATTGCATATATTGTACTGTGGACAATCTTTGATAAAAGAATGAGGCAATAAGGGTAGCCCGTCGGCAAAGCGGACGCATAAAGGACAAGCAATGCTTTTTGAAGACGTGGTGTAATAATTGCAGTGCACATTCTGACACGTATTTCTGGGTGTCTTTGAGAGCCCCATTGTTTCAATCTGCGTGCTGTTGTTTTATTTTTTAGCACGCAATTTGTTTATTTTAACGCAAAACTTGTGTCCAATCAAGCCTAAATAGTTAAAGATTTTAAAAACAGCGAACCAGTTGCCGCTACCTGTGTGAAAAAAAAAAAAAAAAAAGAAACGGCGCCAGTGAACTCGTTGCATTACCGAGATGTGTTAAAAAAAAATAAATGTAGAAAGAAAGAAAACGCACGCCTTCCCTCTAGCCCGGCCCTTCGGAAGAAGTTCGGGGAAGCATCGTCACACTGAAGGCATGTCGCGGCGCCGACAGCACTCGCGGGACGGGGAGACCACAATACGAAGAATCGAGAGTGGTACGGAGGGGTCGCGAAACAACTTCTCGTGATCGGCCGGTTCCCTCCTTACCCTTCCTTTGTTCCCTCCTGCTTTTCGTCTTTCGGTCAAAATTTGGCGGTGGCAGCGTGGCCGAGTGGCTCGTTCACATTTAACATCGGCGCTTTGCCTAGCTGAAGTTACGCCTAACTTTTTGTAAAAACGTGCATCTATGTCTCCGCGAAGTATCAGCCGCAACATTTGAAGCTTCGGAAGCTGTGCCAAAAGCAAGATCAGTGGTCCGGATTTCAAGCATCTCGAAGTGAGGACTCCTCTAGCCACGACTAACCGTGGTGCTTGGGATTATCGGCACACTGATGCGAGTGAATACGACGAATTTCGCAGGCAGTGTGATCTCGAATGCGTGCGATGTGCTTCGACAATCGACTGAACTTGCAATGACCCCTGCGTGACTCGGCAGGTATCGGGCGTGCATACTCTTCGAGATAGTGCATCACCACAGAGACGTGCGCTTTTCGCCACAGGGATACCCCTCCACGGTTTTGCTGTGCGAATGCATTGTCAACGGATTCAAGGTTCACCAGGCAAGCATTCCAGCTAAATATTGACTTTCCATTTTAATTCTCTCACGCTTCTCTCGAGTTTTGCTGTTTAAATAAATCAGGTTCAAGAAATATTTGTTGCTTGTGTTTTAATGGTCCTAACTAGTATAAGGAACGAATTTTCGAACGGTTATGTCCATGCTCGTTTAATAGTTTTTTTTTTCTATCCGGGAGAATAAATTTGCTTTCATGAGCAGATTGAGCGTCATTGACGGAACGCGATGATGGGACGCGATTTGGCCCTGCTTCAGAAGCACGGCCAAATCAGCTGAAAAGTGCCCAAATGAGTCTAGGCTAAATTTTGTAGCACTACTTAGGTGTTCCTGAAGGAAAGACTTCTGTATTTCTTCTTAACAGCTACGCGGGTTTTTAATTACACGGCTATTAAAGAAAAAAGGCCTAGCGCGAGCATCGGCCTCGCTATTCGCTGGAGACAGCGTTGTCTCCGGCGTGTTCCAGCGTTACGTTCTGCGGCTGCCGCATCCACGGAGTTTCCGCGTGTGCAGTGTGCGTGTCCACGAGTTTCTGCGACTGCACATGCATCAGGCATGTGCAATCTGCGTAACATCAAAATTTTGTATTGCCTGCATGAATTGTACCACTTGTTTGCATTGCTTACTATTGCCTTTTGGTACAGCTTTCTGAAATCAGGTATGCACTGAAAACAAATTTAGGCTTGTTCCAGAAAGGCAAGAATCCCCCAAATGCTTATGTTTGTTGGTCATATTTTTATTGAAATTGTTATGCTCATATCCTTTCATAATTCAGGTACCTTATAGAAACAACCATCACGGGAAGTAAATTTCAATTATGCAAAACAAGTTGATGAACATTCGAGACAATGACAGGATTTTACTACGATACAGAACAGGACAGGAGTTGACTAGCAGGAGTAAAGTACAGGATGTTACATACAGACTACATGACAGGATTTACGACAGACATACAGGACAGGATTTACGACGACTACAGGACAGGGATTTACTAACAGATACACAGGACAGGATTTACTACAGACTACAGGACAGGATTTACTACAGACTACAGGACAGGGTTTACTACAGACTACAGAATGTCCCATTCCCTCACAGGATCATTCTGTCGTATTTTTCTGTTGTGTTTTTCGACTGGGTAGGCCGTTGTGAGCATTGATATGTACATTTTTGTAAATATTCTCGTAATGGCGCACGACGGTTTTTACGCCCGTGAGTCATGAAGTTGCAAGGCCTATAGGAATGCTAACGGGTGAGTAGCCCGTAAGCTGGTCTTTTCGGACGTTAAGCCTAATTCCGTTGGTCTAGGGGTCTATGAGGTAACATGGGAGCCAGCGGCATGATTCGGCCAAGAGAAATACGGGCCGCTAATAGGCGAGGTTCGGGTCCAAGTAAGGCACTGATGATGACTATGATGATGATGGTGGTGGTGTGGTGATGATGATGATGGTTAGAGGCTGTATAACATGGCGCCATCTATCGGTTCGCTGCGAACACTCCCACCATCCTTTCCAGCAATTGTTCCGCCTCTGTGGCCTTCGAGGTAGAGTTCGGCGTCCCCACTCTGATGCCTGGGCTATAAACCCACGGGGTTTAACAATTTGTTGCATTTTTTTTTACTGTAAAAGCTTTTTCCAAAATCTATTCTACGCGCTCTTTTTTGTTGCCGTTGTTAGTAAGGGTGATTCAGTCAGTTTCCAGGTGACCGCGGCCAATGTCATCTTACAAACGCCAAGACCCACCATGGCGCAAGAATACATCTCTTGCCATCCAAAGAAAAAAAAAAAGTCAAACCCCCGTACCGCGCACCCACGCTTAAACCAAAACTAATCGCGGCTCCAAATAAGTCCGCTCCCCTATAGTTTAAAAGCAGCGCGGTTTTGCAAATACAAGTGTATTTTCCAGACACAACAAGAAGGTAAAAGCAGCCGAAAAAAGTTCGGCCGCACGCCAGGCTGTCGGCTCGCGAGCACCAGCCGCGTTCCCAGAAGACGCGCGAGTCGGCCTTGCTACAAGAGCGGCGCACGAAATTGCACGCGTCAACACCTCGCCCGTCTTCGTGACATAATCCGGGCCGATCCATCTCCCCGACCACCGACGCACGGCGCTCAAACAGACGACCCAACCCACGGAACTTCTGCGGTATATATTTAGTGTCGATGAGGCTTAAGACGCCGCTTCACCAACTCCGTGCGTTGTGGGCTCGTCTTGCAGCAGTGCCGATGACGCAACGTCCGCCTCTAACGAAAAAAAAAAAAAAAGAACCTGAACAAAAAGATAGACACGAACTCAGCACTGCGTACGTGTTCACATCTGCTGTCGTCATCTCAGTTGTGTACTATTTTTTCTACCATTTATTTGCTTATTTCGTAGTAACCCTAAAAGCCCTCACTTGTAGGGTATTGAAGAAAGGAGTTTGTCGTGCCGAGACCAAGCCACGTGTCTGAGACAGGTTCACCAAAGTGCAGTGAACCCTTGTCCTAATAAAATCATGTTATTAGAATTTTCACTTTATTCGAAGTTTTTCATAGCCCTAACTGCACCGCACTGAGAGCAAATCGTCTCCGCTTTTAACGAAGTGTCGTTTATAACGAAGCCAGCTTCCTGTCGCGACGAATTCGTTACAAATGGTCTCTCTCTCTCTCTCTCTCTCCTCTCTCTCTCTCTCTCTCTCTCTCTCTCATCTCTCTCTCTCTCTCTCTGCTCTCTCTCTCTCTCTCGATCTCTCTCTCTCCCCATCTCTCTCTCTCTCTCTCTCTCTCTCTCTCTCTCTCTCTCTCCTCTCTCTCTCTCTCTCTCTCTCGGGGCTGAGAACTCTGCATTCGCGGACCTAGGCCTCGCTATGACTCAGACCACGTCTCATCGTCGCGTGCGGGGGGGGGGGGGGGTAGACCTATCCTCGCGGGTGATCGACCTGTCCCGTCACGGGCCGTCCACTGGCGACCTGCTGTCCCGCTGAGCGGTCGCACCGCATGCCTGCCCGCAGTTGGGCGGAACGAGACGTCCATGCATGACTGCCGCTCTGCCTTCGTTAAGGCAGCTGGTGCGCCACATCACTCGCGTCAACGTTGGAGGAGCAAAGAATCAGTTAACGAGGGCCGGGAAGAAGAAAAAAAAAGTGAAATTTTCGAGGTTGTGTTCCGGCATTTTTCACTTGGGTCGTTGCTGCTTTCACTCAACAGACCCTCCTTCCGGAAAAGTCAATCATCGTTTTGACGAACTCCTCGGAACAGGACGCTGACTTCGTTATTAGCGATACTTCGTTAAAAACGGAGATGATGTGCTCCCTATTCACTGCAGTGGAGGTCTATGAAACAATTCGAATTAACCGGCATTTCGAATAAAGCAAATCTCGTTCCACAGAGCGTATAAGAGAGGATTCTACAACGGGAAGAAGGTCAGGGGGGCTTGCCAATATCTTCTACAACGAAGAAGCTCACTTTTGACAAAAACTAGTTAAAGCGTAGTAACGGCTGCATTTACTAACTCCTTACGAACTTCACTACCCCCAGAACGGTACGTCGGCCCTGCCACTAAGCGTGGAACCGTTACTAGTGTAGACCGTGCGCTTAGTAACTGCTGCTTGTTTGATACCAAGATACACTGACAGTAACAAAATTCTATGAATTATTTAACGTAATAACTAGAGCACTTTTCCCACTCCAAATCACGATTTAAACTTTTTTGCAAATCCGCATGCTGACGTTTATATGATCACATTAAAATGCATAATTCTAAAATTACCGCTGAAATATTCGATTTTTGCGACAACCCCACCGACCCTATCAGAGGACTTTCCGCTGCGCGGTATAAAAGCAGGAAAACGGATGTATTTCTAAAGTAACTAAGTTGTACTCGCTCTCCTCGTGCACTCCTTCGGTTTTCTTGCTCAATTTATTTGTTGGTTCTCTAAGTGTGATATATGCGTGTTGAATGTGTCTATGTCGCGCTGAACGCTCAGCCAATACACATTGTCGCGCGTAGTTTTTTACTAGGTTACGCATGGTCAGTTAGTAAAATCCACTAAGTACCTAGTTTATACTGGGACAAGTAACTGGTTAGTGTTCTGTTAGTAAGGGTCACGACCTTTTTTTTTACTTTTATTAGAGTGTTGTACTCTGATTGCTTTGTTGTACGGTGCATTATACGAGAAAAGTCAGCGTGGATAGCGGCAAAAGACGATAGTAGTGTACGGGGCGATATTTTAACACCAGTGGTTTCACGGGCCACGAAGAAACCGTGCAACTTCGTTCGAAAGGTCGGGAAGCAGCTATTTCAACAGCCATAAACACTTCTACAATTGATTTCGTCGAATGCGGCACTGCTGCGCGACGCCCGAATCGACGCCCATTTCCACCCATTTAGGCCTAATTGCCACGCGATCACGGACAGTTTAAACAAAAATTAAAATATCACGTTACAATCAATGCTCCCCTCCAACGCACATCCCCCTCTCTGCTCCGCCACGTCACGCCAGGTTACACCGGCACTGAACATACAGGCGCAAAAATAAGGCTCGCTTTATACTAAAGGGAGACGAAGCGATCGATCTTGCCGCGCCACGCTTCGCCCACACGGCGCCTACGTGATTAGGTAGGCACATGTACTCACACCTCTTTCTATTCGAAACCGCGGGGACGAGGGCCGCGCGTCTGACTTCTCTCTAATCGGGCGCAACCTTCAAGTCGCCCAACATCGCCAGAAGAAGCCTTCCACGAAGCTGAAATTAACAACTAAATTATCTATACTTGGGGGTCAAAGAAATCGGGAGTCGTAGATGGTCTTCGGCTGCCATAGCATCACGCGCCGGACAGGAGACGACGTGTATGCCGTAACGCTTATAACAATATCCAAGTGACAAGGAAATCCCATCGTTATGACCGATAATTGTTATAAGCGGGTTTCGAAATAAAATGACGAAACAGAGCTCAAAACGTTTTATTTGCATGCCAGCAAGGTGGTACTTCTATTTACTTGCGGAAAAGAAGCCACAGTCGGTCACCTTTGTTCGCCGCCTATGAAGCTAGAGAAAATCGTTTCAAGAGCATCTATGGGTGCTCCACCTAGTTGAGGTAAATGTCCTTGGCGGAAACAAAGTCCCCGAGGGACTGTGTCACGCATTGGGCCTCCTACGAAGACACTAACTGAGTAGGCTGCGCAACCGCGTCATTAGAGTCGTCACTGTTGCACTTTTGGTGCACAATATCGCCGGATTCAATCGTTATATCCGATATCGTGGCACTGGAGCATTGTAATAAGCGGTTTATTTTACCACAGAAAGAATACAAAAGTTGACGGGAACATAGCTGTTCATCGTTACATCCGATATATTGTTATAAACGGTATCGTTATAAGTGGACTCGACTAATGAAATCGATTCATTCGAGGTTCTTCTGTGGCCCACCGTGACTCCCGTGTTAAGGAGCAAATCGGACCTGCTTCTAAGGAAATGCCGTTTGTAGCGAAAGTATCTTGTATCGATGAATTCGAAATAACGAGAGTTTACTCTACTTAACATACTGGAATTCTTAAAAAAAAACTGTGGTTGATTCTTCTGCCATAGGCATCGGTAAATCACGAAGGTAAACTGTGCAGCGAAATCTGCAGCTGAGCATGACTTGCGGGCAGGCGGCTGTGTTGTGGGTATGCTTGGCGAGCGACGTCCTGCTGGCGGTTCGCTTCGGCAAACGTGTACTGGCGTCATTTCCGTGACGGATATGACGTCGGTAAAATCTTACGGTATCCCGGCATGAAACACTTTCGGGTTAAAATATAAAACCCTAAAACAAACAACCCTAATTATAACGTACTCTTCAGTACTAAAGATTGCTTCCCTGCAAGAAGACCCTGTGTGCAGGGGTGCGGCCTTTACAGGCCGCTTGCTTCGTTGTACTGGCGTCACTTCCGTGACGGATATGACGTAAGTGAAATCTTCGCGAATCCCGGAATAAAACACTTTCGTCTTAAAAAAGATTAAAAGTTCCCTGCCCCTACCACAAGAGCAGAAAGTGCAGCAAGATAAACGTTACAGATATCATCAGCATGCCAGACATTGTCTACTGCAACACAGCGGTAAAAACTGAGCAACCACCAAGAGAGAAGAAAAAAAAAAGCGACAGCTTATCCACCAGAGTATACGCCACCGAGCCATAATAAGCGCTCGGCGACCACGTTTCTCGACAGGAAAGGAAAAGAGGTTAGGCAAAAAAAAAAAAAAAAGAACCACCCGTTTTGTGGAGGGCGTGGCAAGCAGTACCGTTTCGTTTTTTCGCCCGCTTTTAGTACGGCTGTTCGCGGCAGGATCGCTCACTAGCTCTTTCTATTCCGCTCCTTCTAAACGCAGGCCAGGCTGAACTAGACCACTCTAACCCCGCCACAACGCCCTCATGCCAGCTTGCGACACGTCTTTGACCCGATCCCAGCCGGGCAACCCGATATGGCCCCGTGCTGTAACCGCACAGCGCGGCCGGAGCTCGCCGGTCTAAACTTGGCGGGCCGGCCTCGTATAACGATGCCAATAGGGCCGTAAAAGCGGAGCCAGGTGTATCCGATAGGGGACGAACGTGCGGGCAGTGTCGAAGCACCTACGCGACCGACCCGGGCAGACAAATGTCACCGGACCGACAACGATACAACAACCGCTCCTTCGAGGACGCCACGAGTGACGAGGTGACCGAAAAAAGGGGCCGAACAGGCGCTCGGAAGCAACGAAGAAACGAGCGTTTACCTGAATAGACACCGACATCATTACTCGCTGACGCCCAACATATGCACGACGATAGTTTTAAAGCAACGCTTTACTACTTTCGTTCACCGGTTTCGCCGCGGATGCGCAAGTTCGCCTTTTGACCGCAGACACACCTCCTGCCACACACCCCTTCAAGGGCATCGCGTGATTCGCCGGGCCCCCGCTGTCGGCGCTGCGCACACAACGCCCCATTTTCAGTCGTTCTGCTCAAGTAGCGGCCGCGGCCGCGACGGAAGCTGCCGCCGCTCAGCTGATCAGCAGCTGACCAAGCCCGCAGCCTCCCACGCATCCGCCGCTGGGTCGTCTCGGGCTACGTGACTCATCTTGCTCCGCGTTCGCCGTGAAAGAGGAACGCCGCGTTCGCCGAGAATGACAGCGAGGCAGGGCCTCCTCCTGCCAGCGTCGCACGGGACCGAACGGCTTTGAGCCGTGGTCGGCAATACAGCTACATCAAAGGTTAACCAAGTGAAACTAAGACTCAACGAGACTAAGTCAAGCTTTTGCTTTGCATATCCAAGGTTGGCTGAGCTAAGCTGCTTCCATTTTATCGTGTCGCTGACAGCGTTGCCTGCTGGGGGCGCCACTGAAGGCCCCCTTTCGGCACGCCCTGCAAACGGTCCGCGGGTTAGTCCAACCGCTGTCTCCATTGCCGCTGCCCCGGTTTCCGAAGCTTCAGGATCCTCGATTTGTAATTTGCATATGCTGGAAGCCGCTTTATGCGATGGTGGTGTACGACGGGCGTTCTGAACAAAACCGTGATAAAAAATCGACGCTAAAAAAAACCTTGCCCGCGGAGGTTCACTAAAAATATGCTTCCATATAAAAAAAGAAAAAGAAACAGCGAAGGAAGCGGAATAAAACGGAGAGAGGGGAGAGAGTGTCCTTGAAACGTGCCTGGGCGCGCTATCGAATGTTGATCGCGCCGGTAGCGAAACGTCTGAGCCGGGCATGTCGAGGCGAGCGATGCGGACAACTACGGACGGCAAGAACGGGTGACATCGTGAGTTAAAGAAATGCTCTGCATTTAGAAAACATGTGTTACCATGA
Source organism: Haemaphysalis longicornis (assembly GCA_013339765.2). Lineage (NCBI taxonomy): Eukaryota > Metazoa > Arthropoda > Arachnida > Ixodida > Ixodidae > Haemaphysalis > Haemaphysalis longicornis. Next base: position 30,326,263 of record CM023449.1, read on the forward strand.
GATCTGAACACGGGTTTCGAGGGTAGGAACCAAGTGCGTCACCACCGAGTTATCCGCGTGCGCACGTTGCCCCAGTTGAACAGAAATTCCGGTCCACCTCCACTAACGTGAAATCTGGTGAGGGGCAAAGACACATGGACGACTGGTGCATGCGATTCGCATGCGACTAATCGTTACGACTGATCCAGCGAACGACGCCGAAACCGGTCCTAACGATCAGTCGCATGCGAACCGCATGCACCGATCGTCCATGTGTCCCGCGCTTAAAGGGACCTAGAAAAGCTTTGTGAAGGTGGCACTCAAATGCATTCAGGTGGTAGAACACATAACGGGGGATTTTTGAGCCAAGTGTGAGCCCCATAGGTTGTACGGATAATTTGTAAACAATTTTTGAAGATCGCCTTTCTCAGCCGATGAGCGCGACGCCGCAGCGAGCCGACCGCGGCTGACGCAACGCCGGTCGCGGCTGGCGCAACGGCGAGGCGCCCCCCTGATTCGGCCGATCGTCGGTCGCCGGCAACGTCACTGCCATTGGCTTCCGGCTGCTCTTCCTCCTTCCTGCGCGATCCCGAGGCAAAGGCGGGTCCGCAGCGATTGACGCGTGCCTAGGCGCAGGAATGTAGCTAGCGGAGAACGGAAGTCGAGCGTCGCGATGTCACATGGCTATTCCCAGTGTTTCCAGCTGCTTTGAAAGAAGCAGAGAGGGAGAAGGAATCGATCGGCAAGGGGGGAGAGGTGCACTTAATTGCTTCTCGCGCAGCTAAATACTGAATGTACATCAATAATTCCAACGGCATTGCATCGCTATATTGGTACTACGCGACAATACAGGCCTTTTGTAACTTTTACAAAAGGCTTTTCTGGGTCCCTTTAAGTGTATTCTTGGCGCCTTGGCGTTTTTGCCAACGGAGATGAAACCGTTGAGGTATAAAGCTTTGCTGTAAAAATATATCTTGTCTTTGAAGCACGAAGCTTTCAAGCGCGAGGCGTAAACGAGTGTCGCTGTATTTTTTTAGTACGCGTTACGTTCTAGCGCAAGGCGTAAACGAGTTTCCCGGGGTTTTCGTACCGTGACTATAGATGAGACGAAGATTACGACGACGACGGCAGCAGACGCCAACAGCCCAAACCTTTAGCTAAGGGACTTCGCGCCTAAAATTAGGCCCTCTCACTACGGCGAAGATGGCAGTCAAGCGAAGCTTCGTGGTGCAGACGGGAATTGCAGAATATTTACAGCTTCACTGTGAACCAACTACGACAAGTAAATGAAACTCGGCGCAATGATACAACCATCTTAGCGGCATATTCCAGTGCAAGTTTTCCCAAGACACCTGCATTATATTGAGCGCTACAGATAAATTCACGCTAGCCCTGGAGCGAGCGCGTGCGAACCTTAGTAGACGCGATCCGATAGACGCACGCAATTTTGGTCAGAACTTAGCGCAAGATAAATTCACTTGTAAAAGTAAGCGCATATTGCCACGGAGCCGCACTATCGCGAACGACATCCACGCCTCGTCCGTCCAAGCATACGACCAGCATGTTGCTACGACAAGGAGCGAGAATGGGGGGGAAGGGGGGGGGGGGGGGAGTCGAAGAGCAACGACATTTCTCGGGAGCCGAAACCGGCCGTGACGGGATCGAGTCCGATTGCCACGAAGCGTCGCCGCGCTGCTGCCAGCGGTCTCAATGTGCTGTCGCCGCCGCAACCACAGCCGGGCAAAGGAACGAAATGCAGTAGCGAGAAGCGCTTATCGGCTCGCCGAGGCGTCGTTTACCGAGCGCCCGAAGATTCCATCTGGGCCGGCGCCGCTGACCCCGCTCTCGCCCTTGCGACATACGTTGGAGGATTGCGGAGAGGCAAGCCAGGGCGCGGTACGATAGTTGGGGTGTCGGTTTTTAACAGCATAGTTCCGCCTTATAGCGCTACCAGAAAAAATACCAAGAAAGAAAACCGAGCGCACGCTGCATTGCGAGCGCCCGGGCTTGCGCCACGTGAGGACCTAAAAATACCAAGGAAAAATACCGAGCTTACGTGAGCGTGCGCCTCGTCACCATTCACAGCGTTCGTGGCGTGACCCTTCGCGTTCTCTTCTCCACGCCAGTTCACGTGCGTTCGCGCCTGACGTGTGGAGCACAGACGGAGAGTTCGCGAAGCCGGTTGCCACAGGTTCTATCTTAGCGCGTGCTAACGCGGTCTACTTTGGGAGACATGTGAAAGCCTGCGGAAAAGGCGATCCAGGCCTGCCAGTCATGCAGAACTTTCAGCGGCACGTTCGGAAATCCAAGTGAGGTGCAACAGCCGGGAGAGGGGGCTGCCCCAGCTCTGCTGTTTGGATGTCCAGCCTTGCACCACTAGTGCAAGCTGCGCCACTTTTTTTTCTTTTTTCAAGACTAAGTTCTAGCAGAGTCCTTCAATGCCTTTCTGGTCATGAAACTTCACCGTCACGCTATGGGAGAGCTTCGTACGCTGCCGCGCCGCTGCGCTGGTGTTGATCGGAGGGCACCCGGGGGCGTGGTTAGAGCGCGTTTGGCAGGGAACGGACCACGGAGTAAGACAAAACGGACGCTCGCCGCCTTATCAGAAGTGCGCTTTCGCTTTACGTGTCGTGGACGGCTCAAATGGACTTATAATTTTGTGAGTGGCGAAAAAATTTGGTGTGAACGGGCATGCTGCTACTGCGTTCCTGCCTGCCGGTCTGGCTACAGAGCAGCGGCGGCCGCCCGATGGCCCTCCGATCTGCGGTGGCGCACCTCGCGGTAGCCTTCGTCCCCGTACGAAACTTGGCTGGGAATTTCATGATCAGAGAAGCATTGAAGGACTCTGGTTCTAGCTAGTCTTTTCAGGGAAAAAAGAGCTCTCTCTCTCTCTCTCTCTCTCTCTCTCTCTCTCTCTCTCTCTCTCTCTCTCTCTCTCTCTCTCTCTCTCATCTCTCTCACACCACACACACACACACACACACACACACACACCCCACACACACACACACACACACACACACACAGGACCGTAGAATGAACGCCTGCTGCTTTTAGCCGGGCGAAAAAAAAATTGTTCTATGCATCAAGCGATGCGCAACTTATGGCGATGTACAAAACGATGCACAATTATATGCACAGATCGATGCAAAGGCGATGTATACAAGCTATTAAAGGCTATGCACAACTGACCCGGCTTGATTTCGTCAACGCTTTACTAGAGCGCTGCGTCGTGCCTTGCGCAGCGATGTCTGCGCGCTGCTACTGTCTGTCGCCCTGTACGAAGGCAGACGGCAAAGTACAGCAAAAGCAAGAAAACAGCAAGTGAACGGCAAAGACGAGTCAGCTGAGATGCTAACAGCGCGACATTTACGCGAATACGAGCTCAGCCACCACCACCACCGAACTGAGTGTAGCAGTATTTTCGACGCTGTTTTCACTTTGTATTTGGATATAATTTCGTTGAATGTGGACGCATGGGCAGAAATAAGTGTCATTTTGATTGACAAGACGCAAGAAGAAACGAATGCAATCTGAACTACGTAAGTTCCAAAGTTTATTGTGGCCATTTTTGCTTTAACGATAAGGTCTTAAACTCGGTGTGTTTAATGGATTGCGACACTTCGAAGTTTAACTCGAATTCGAAGATAACATAGAGCACAGTTCTACGAAAGCTCATCTGGCGAGAAAGTAACGTCGTCGGAACAAATAGCCATTCGTCAAAATAACCATTCGTCAAAATAAAGGAGTGGATTAAACTATGACATTTCGGCACCCGTACGGGTCCCTTGTTCAGATATGGAACAAAAAGCGGCTCGGCCGTCATTGTTTTTATCCAGTTCTTTATTTTAGCGAGTGTCTGCTAATTCCGACCAAATTGGAAGAGTCTAGTGTAAAAGTGTTACGTGTCCAAGTAACACTAGAGCTATGAGGCGCGCTGTAGTGGAGGTCTAGGAATTAATTTCGACCATCTGGGCACCCTTCAACACTCGCGTGAAATCTCGACACACCGGCGTTTTCGTTTTTCGTCTCCATTAGAGATCTCCAAGTGGATGAAACACGTTCGATTTGCATACTCGCAATGTCAGCCCCGCAACCACAAGAAACTCGAAATCGAACCCACGACGTCACGCACACACAACGGCCGCTTTGTTCACACGATAGAGAGCGGGTACAATCGGCGCAAGACAGCTTGAGACGAGGTCTTCGAGACCAGACGAGAACCAGGCAGCCGACGAAGGTTAAATATACGCTGAAGATGTGGAGTCTTTGGAGTTGACTTCTCTCCCCCCCCCCCCCCCCCCCCCCTCCTCGTTCTTCCTTTACGCTAGGGCTCAGCTTACGTCATTAAACCATTGATAGGGGGCCTCGAAGTTTCACCCATTGAGACCCGGTTTTTATTACAACGGCGGACCACCCCGAATCTCAGCACCGCATCTTTTTCGCTTCCTCTCAATGAAATAAAATAACAGTTAAGAGGCGGTACTCTACTGAGGCATTCTTGCACCCTCTCTCAGAGCGGAATCCCCCCCCCCCCCTTCCCACCCCCACCCCCTGTGAAAGCATGTGGTCGTACGCATGTCAATGTTTGCTGCTCTCAATGCCGGCTTCGTTCGCTTGTAGAAACTACACAGACGGCCGCATCTCAATGTTTGCTGCTATCCCTGTCGGATTCAATCGCTGAATAAACTATGCGCGGTCGCGGGGCTCGCCAATGTTTGCTGCTAGACACGCGTTTTTCGGCTGCACCACGCATCGCAATGCAGCAGCCGTCGCGCGCAAGTGTGTGAGTGTGTGTTTCTCATATTTGACCAGAAGCGTTCATTCCCAGAGGGGAGGTCATGGTCAAGGTCACTGCAGGTCACGAGCCTAAGCGGCCGAGCCGACCAAAAGACAAACACCGCGCTCTGAAGCCCTCCCGTCTATTGATATCGGACACAAGAATACCGGCGCGTCGCCCAAGGATGAAAGCGAAAGGGAAACTCAAGAGCGGCGAACGACGAAACGGCGGCCGCCGGGCGGGGTCTTCTCCAGCGATCGTCAACCCCTCGGGCGCCGGCGCCCACAACGCAAACACACGCTCCCCGCGAGAGCAGCAGCACCCGACAGCTTCGGAGCCGTTTTTATCAGCTGTGGATGACGGCGGCGCCTATGTTTGGTCACCCCCTTTACTCTGCGCTCTGACAGAAGAGACGATGCCGAAGTGCCGGCGAGACGAACCGGAAGGCGAATCACCCAAAACAACCATAATGTGACGGGTGTTGGACCGGAACTCGGGTGCTACAACACTTGATAAAAGCCGCGCGACTCGCGCGGCTGGTGATCTCCCCTCTATCGAGAGAATCGGCTGAAATGCCGGCACTGCGGCAGAATAGCCAGAGAAACGTCTCGGCGCCGACTGGTAGACGATTTCGAAGTTGGCCGACAGCAGACTACGTTTCGTGTGGCATTCAAACACGTTGTAGCATCGAACACAACTGAGGGGCATCAGAAATAGTCGATAAAAGAGGGTCCACAAGATTTAAAAGGTGAAGCTTTACAAGCTGAAGCAAGTCTACTGTATCAGAACCGAGCGCTTAGTGACACCATACCTAGAGTCACTAGATCACGTTTCAGAGTATCGACACTCTTTTCTGTCATTGTTGTATGCCGCCAACAGCGGCCATTGGTCGAACCGCGTCACGTGACATTTGTTTACCCCGGGAAGGCCCATGGGCGCTGACATTTTGGTGCCTCTGTGTTGCCGCGCGCGCACTGTTCGGTAAGTCGTGATTTTCGGAGCGCAGTGAGGCTGTATGACACGTTGAGAGTGAGTTTTCAGCCCCAGACAGAGTAGCGATGCCGTGCTGCTCTGTACTGGGCTGTTTCAACCGGTGGGAGGACGGAAAACGCCTGCATCGCTTCCCGCTGGGAAAGAACGACAGTGGCCAAGCGTAACCTAGAGCCACTAAATGACCTGCCACCGTGCGTCAGTGTTGCTACTCGTAAGCGTACCTTATTTAGTGGCTCTAACCACACCCAGCTTGCAGTGCCCCTTAACGACCTTTTAGACGCAGCGTAGACTGGGGACAAAGGACAAGACGAGGCGAAGACGAACGCAAACTACCAACGAAGTTCATTCCAGAGATGTTTCGGGTGAAAGTTAGCGCTCGTCTCCGCCTCTTCTTGTCTTTTCTCTTTCTTGTTTTTTGTACGCGCCTACAAGAATGCGTCACCAACAAGCCCAACTTCGCACTCTCGTACGCCCTTTAACGAGAGCGTGTCTTCCGCATAGCCCCACGCGCCTCCATGCCAGTGTTGCCAGGTAGGCGGCAGCGAAGATGCACGTGCAATATTCATAAGGCGCGGGTAATCAAGAGAGTAATGCGGCAGTACGTAAACAAGCTGCCCGCCAGGCCAGTCCTATGACGTCCACTTGCCCTTCGTATCATCCACACGCCGAGCAGCGCCCAGAGATATTGCGCCCTCATTGCCGGCGCATCTACGAGCGCCCCCTGACATAATCACAGGTGGCAGAAACACCACACCGGCGCTGGGCTACGGTGCACTTCCTAGGGAGCTGTTGCAATACCACGAGAGAATGGCAAAGGGGGGCGGAAACGGCTCCGAGGAGACAATATAAATACGAGGCATGCGTTCACTTCCGGCGGCTGTCACGCACTTTCGTTGACGAGTATCGATCGCTCGTCTAAACCAGGCGGACGGTCGACCGAAGAATTGCTTTTTTTGAACTAGTATAAGGCTTGATTGATTGTAGGGTTTAACGCGCCGACGCAACGCAGGCGATGAGGCGCGCCGTAGTGGAGGGCTCCGGATTAATTTTGACCACCTGGGGATCTTTAACGTGCGCCGAAATCTCGAACACACGGGCGTTTTTGCTTTTCGCCTCCATCAGAAAAGCGGCCGCCGCAGCCGGGAATCGAACCCGCGACCTCGTGCTCAGCAGCGCAACGCCTTATCCACTGAGCCACCGCGGCGGGTTAGTATAAGGCTTGCTGACGCACGCACTTGCGGAATTTAAAATAATGACTTACTCCACAATTGTGTACAAAATAAAATTCAGTTTGCTTCGCAAAGGATGGTGTCGCGATGCCGTCACAGCAAGAGTCCGGGGGCCGCCCTTGAGATGCCGTGAGTTGGTTTATTTTTGTTTTTCTCGGGTGCCCTAAAAAACCGCTGATCGTGGCGGCAGACACCGAATCCGTGTAAGCTGACTGCGTAGTTTGCGACCTAAAAACAATTATTACTACTCGCTAGAATTTATTTGATGACCTATAATCCCATTCCCCCAACCCCTGCGTACGCGAGCGAAATGTAAAATGGAAGGATAGAATGAAAGCTAGGAACCCTGCCACACAACGAAGACACCAAAAACTCCCCTCGCCTTTTCTTTTCTTTTGATTGTTGGAAAATAAGTGTCCGGAGAAAGATTCCGTACAGTGATTACTTTGTAATTTACTAGGCGCCAACTCGAAAGTGCTTCACTAACTTCAGAGGGCTGGTGCAAAATAGAAAAGAAACGAGTTCTCGCGCGGAACGCCCGCATTTCAACCGAACATTAACCAGCGCCCACGCCCTTTCCCCCTCCTCACTTTCACCAAACTTTTACTCTTAACATCCTTAGCCCGCCAAAAAACTGCAACCCATCATCTCCCCCGCTTAGGCACAGACTATCGACACTCGTCCGCCCCGTTAACTTCAAACCACGCGTTCCCGGCACGCTTTCATTAAAACTAGAGCAGAGTCGCATCGCACCGCCGCGACTCGGACGGAAACCCCGCTTGGGAAGTAAGTGACAACAGCAATTTGGAGCAGCACGTACCAGCTACACACTAAGAGGACTACAAGAGCTGAGACAGCGAGTTCCGCCTCCATGCTCGAGATCAAAGGGGGAAGAGGGGAAAAAAAGGCCGGAGGCGAACGGAACCGCTGATGAAAACAAAGTGCTTCGGGGCGCGAAGTAATCGAGCGCTGCTGCCTCGGTTAATGAAGCCCGCGAGGCGGCCGCGTTAAGTTGTGCCGCCGCCGCCGCCGCCGCCGCCGCCGCCACCTGCACGCGACAAGGCCGGTCGTGGTGGTTGTGCGGCTTCCTCGGCTTCCTCATCTGATCGTCACTTTCGGTAGCCGAGATCGGCCGACGCGAAGTCTGGGATGGACTGCGTACAACGCTCGCACGGTCGGCACAGGAGACTCGACAGCACGCAGGCCGGCGTTGTAACAAGGCGGTGTTCGTCTCGGGCCCGCTGTTCGGTTCTGCCAGAACAACGACGAACGCAGCAGCGGCCTTGCGTGTACACCCCCATCATTCCGCTGATTCGTGTCGAGAGGAATTGGAAGGTTCGGGAGGCTTGCAATGCGGGCACAACCGACGTCCTCTGACGCATCATCAAAGACAGTGATGGAATTATAATGATGCACATTACGGGCTGTAATTGTACTTTCTTGCTATGTAGTGCCCCCGATAAAACTCAATCTCCCACCCTTCATCTCGGAATAGTTCGGCACCAAAAACAATATTACGAGCACCTTCCTCCACGAAGGCTGAGGCTGGCTCTTTTCCAGACAATGGAACTGATTTGATTTGCGCGTACGACGGAACCAACGGGAAAAGATTCGGAAGTACTATTATGAGCATAATGAAAGGGTACACAGGAACGCGTGGCAAACAGCCTCGAAACAGACTCGGAGCGATACGCGGATGGCGCTGTGAAAAACAAAGGGGGAAAGGAGGGCGCTCTTCCACTAACTGTTGGCACTCCCACCACGATAGAATTTCCACAAAGCAGCAGCCTACGTCATCTCGCCGATAATATGGCATCATCGGACAGCCGATAAGACGCACGGCGGGAATGGGAACAGCTGTTAAAACAGCGTCCCCCTTTCCACTGCGTATCACTCATAGCTGGGTCTGAGGGTGTTTTCTACGCGTTACTGTTTTCCCTTTCATACTGCTCATAATAAATAGTACGTGCGAGTCAAGGGGACGACGAGAGCGAGGAACAATTGGCCGACCCGCGGTGGTGCCAAAGGAAAGTGCGAACTTTCGGCGTTAGGCCCCATCGACATTCCACGTCTATCCGGCCACCACAACCAACGTTTATAGAACCAAGGTCAGTTTTAAAACTCTCCGCCTCCGCCATACCAGCAATACGGCGCCCGAGCGACCCACAGCGCCAGGTGCCGTCGCCGTCGCAACCCGCTCCCTTCAGCCGCTGGGGAAGCACGAGCGAAAGCAGCGCGGGCCGCATCTGTACTGCCGTTGCGAGCTTAATCGCGAAATATGCCGATCACACCGGTTTATAACCTTTTATTTACGCTTGTAAGTGGTAAGTCTAAGCCAAATGTCACGGAGCTACGGCGCTCAATCGGCGACAAACCATTGCGCAGTAGCCGCTTGCATTTCAAAGGCCGCGCGGCTTTGTGGCTGCACTTCCGCGTTCGTTTAGAGCATCGTCTGCCATTTCAGCACTTACATAATTTACGTTTCTTGTTAGGCGGCTGCATATTCTAACCCTCTAGGCAGGAAATGTGGCTGGTGCGTTATGCAGAGACATTAGTGAAGGCTGGCACATTTGTCATCATTTACGTTAAAAAAGCGTTATCGGTTGAATAAAAGAACCAAAAAGTGGATATTTTCTTTAGTTTCAGGTAAGGAGATATTTTCACGGATATCCTCTTGGCGAAAAGAATAGGCTGTCAAAGTATCAGTTTCGCGTGGTGATGGGGCCGAGAAGGGAATCAAGACGAAGACGACGATCGCAGTGCGCCCGGCACAAACCGTATCTCTGTGTCTCCGCTGCAGTGCCTAGTAGCTCTGTAAATAGTGCAAATACCGCTATTATAATCTCGTCTACTTCGTGCCGGTAAATGAGATTATAGTAACTGTATTTACGCTATTGACAGAGCTTCTAGGCACTGCAGCGGAGACAGCAGCTGACCGAAATAGTTACTTCTTCCCCGATTGAAACACTTTTAAACGAAAAGAAGCTATCCCTCTATTTCTGAAGAACAACAACACAAAAAACCAACATAACTTCTATTGTAATCTCTGCCAACATTCTTTCGCCAGCTCGCCAATTGAAAACGAACTCCTTCCATGTCTCTCAACGAAGGTTTACTGCTCGCTGCCAGCACGTCTAAATTTGCAGCACTTTCTTCGGCTGCACCGTTAGCGCTTGTTTTGGCTTTCTGTGCAGACGAGGTCTGTGCAACAATCTGCATGTTTCGGCGTGGAAATTTCTTTCTATTTGCCGGCGGCTTGGATAGGTAAGGAAGCAGGTTTGGAAATATTTTCGGGACGGCTCCTTCGACGAGGCTCCACTTTCCTCACTCAGTTTCTACTTTTTCACTGTTAATGAAGTGGGGTGTAGCTCTTTGCTATGTCCTCAGGGTAAAAATTCACGCCACACGCGCGATTTGGCTGAGAGGTTTCGGTCGAGACACGCATTGGCACGGTACCATATATCTACACGAAGGCCGAAGTAACTTGAAGTGCGAGAAAAGCGCCTTTGGGTTTGGTTTCCCCTGTAACCACCCGTGCAACCGGGGACACAACACGCCGGCATGGTGCTCACCTAACCATCTACAACTGGAGTGCGCACGCACGCACGCGCACGCAAGCCCGCACGCGCGGAGACGCTAGCCGCACAACGGCAGGTGTATCCCTCAGAAACGTGCTGACCTCAGCTGCCTCCTCAGCCACCCGGTGCTCCGCGCGGGAGCCGGGTGCGACTGCAGCGCCATCAATGCGGCTTGGTGCGGCGGCGCCGGGAAACACTTCGAAGTTTTACAACTGACCTTGGTTCTATAAACGTTGACCACAACACCTGTCCTCGTAGCGTAACAAAGAGGTTTATTGTTCCAGGCAGACGAAACACCCTCCGTACAGAGTGGGGTTCCGTTCGACGCGTAATCCCGCCTGGCCTTCGCAATGTCGGACAGGCTTTTCCTTCACTACTCTCGACGCGACCTTGCAATGCGGTGGGGAACAGACGTCCGACTGCATGGGATGCACACCCTCAAATCAGAAAATTCCCAAATGATTTTGCGTCGGATACTGCGTACGTACCCTATAACCGAGCAGCTCGAAGCAGAAACATAGACGGGTGGTGGCGTCACGGTTACTGCGGAACTTAAATCGGACACAGCGGCGAACAGCAGCGTGTCTGTGTTACCGGCAAATTCATGAACTGACGGCAGGCGCGTGACAACAACCACACAGCGCTGTGGTATCTTGCAAAAACACAAGCGCGGACTAGTTCTCGGCGAATGGCGCGTCTCCTCTTATGACGAGTAACCTGACTATAAAGAACACCGTAATATGAGTTCATTACAACGGAGTTTCGACTGCACTCCACGGCCTCGTTGGAATCGCCAGCGAGGCGCAATTTACGACCGCTATATAAGACCGTTCGCCCAACCGTTCACGGCCAAAATGAGCCCAGTATGTTAATCAGGGCCTTGTAGAAGGCGACGTTATAGCCAGCTGGCATCCCCGAGCAGAAGGCTCTATTCTCACGGGTGCCTTCTTTCACAGGAGAGAACTAAGACGTCCTCGAGGAGTCGGCACTGCCGCAGAAGAAAGCTGCGAAAGGCCGGCAGAAGGAGAGGAGGGAAGACGCCACTACAGCACTTCTGTCGCAGGCAAAGCGGATACCCGGAAACTAACAACGCAGCTGGGAGCTTGTGCTGTGTGTGTACAGTCGTATCTGAGAATGGCAGGGCAAGTCTCCGGCCGTTCTTCTGTTCTTCACAATCACACGCGCAAAAAAAAAAAAAAAAAAAAAAAGAAAAAAGGAATCTTAACGCGAGTCCAACCCCACCTTTGGCGCCGCCACATTCGAGTAGACTAAAATAAATTTATTTAGTCTATTATATATACTTCAAAGGCCCCGCTAAGGGCGTTACATGAGGGGGTAAACACGTCACTGAAGGATGATTTGTGCGATGGGTTCTTTGAAATGGGTGGTGTAGGAGTGGTGCACGGCGTCAGAAGGCAGATCATTCCAGTCCCTAGCGGGAGAAACAACGGGATATTCCAGCGGGATAAACAGCTTTTGAATGGCTTAGTCGACACGAAAGGCGATGCGCAGGAATGAAAACCTGGTTTAGGTGCATGGAATGATAAAAACGACGAAAAAGGCGTAGTCTGTTAATTTTGCACCGCGACGCTAGGTCAACAAGATTAGCTCGAGATCTGAGTTCTGTTACGCTGGTTAGGTAGGAGTAATCTGAGTAAATAAATCTGGCTGCACGGTTCTGGATCGACTCAAGTGTTGTGGATCGATTCAAAGCTTATCCGCGCGGTCTTCGAAGACAAACGAGGAAAGTAGCCGCTGCGTGGCTTCGTTCGCGATACTGAAGCATTCGGGAAGATAATCGATGAGAACGCAAGTTGGTTGAGTAGCTCTTGTCGTATACCTTGCCTTCTTTTACTAGCAAAACTTCTCGCCACTTCTGGAACTGTTCCCTTTGGGCGCATCTTTTACATCCTCGTTTGGCTCGGCTACCGCTTTCACGCTAAATGCAAACTTCCAGTTCAATAAACGCAGAAACGTAACGTGCACCCGAATGTTAAAAGCAAAAAAAAAATAATAATAAGAGCGAACACGACGGTTCCAAAGACACAAATGCAGAAGCAATGACACACGGCGCGTAATCTGGGGCCTTATACAGATCCTTGCCGCGGGAAGTAAAACACAGACACTTCGATTGCTCAGAAAATGCCGTAAATCCTCTTTATAACGAAGTCCTCGATACAGCGAAACCAGCTTCGTTATCACAGATAATTCGTGAAAATCGGGCATGGAGTGCTCTCTGTACACGTCGGTGGCTCGTATAAAACAGATTTATAGAACTAGATTTACAATAAAGCGATTTCGCTGTAATGACGGTTTATTGTGTATGCGGTTGGTGGGACGCGGGTCTAAATATAGCGACGTCACCAGCCCTTTAACGCCGAAAATACGTAGCTCATCATTAGGCCAGCCACCGGACAACGCAAGCTAGACGCGGTATACCTCGCACGAAGCAGCCACACGAAGCCGAAGTGAAGTATTAGCGTGGCAAAGATTAACGCCGCGCACACACGTGCACACACAAAAAAAGATCTCCGAAACTAACGGTCACGAACGGTGACGTAAATACGAACTGCCAGGCGGACAGCAAAAAAAAAAAAAAAAAAAGAATAACTAACAAAAACTCACGGGCCGCCTATAGCTCAAAAGGGAACTGCGACGACTCTTCAAACTCCATCATCCTAATAGGATCAGCCCTATCTCACGCAGGAGGCCGAAACCCACGCGCATGACGTCGTTTCGTTACAAAAAGAACACAGCCCATAAACAAAGAAAAAAAAAAGAAAAGAGGGCTGAGAGCGCGGAACGAGTTGCACGCCGAACGTCACCCTTAACGTCCAAACCCACAATTGCGTGCTTTCTGGTGATTTTTTTCTTCTTTGTAACAGGGGACATAGCGCCTTTCGGTCTGCACTTTTTTTTTTTTGAAGTCTTGGCAGATGACACAAGCTTGTTGCCTACACTTGGTGACGTCACGTCGCGGCCTTACTCCACATCGGAGGCGCGTGTACCGTTGGTGGCCGCAGGGCGAATGCAATCAAGGTTATTGCTATGCTCGCCTCGGTCTGTGTGCCCAGACTACGTGCACGATGTCAAACGGCTCGTAGAGGCGTGTTTTCCTCTTCTCCCGCCCGTTTCGATCGGCGCCGCGGCTATACGGAAAACAACACATCGCCGCTTTTACCAAACCAAACGAATGGCGTAGCGAGTAGCTCCAAAAGCGAATGCTTACTCGCTAACTTTGTACACTTAAAAATAAAAGAAAGGAAGAAAACCACGACTGCCTAAAACAACTTCGCCAAAGACAGACCAACGCAAACTACTCGCCACCCCACAAAGCGAGTACAGTAAATCACCGTTGTAACAAGATCGCTTTATTAGAAGTGTTTCATGGGCACCGGTCCGCTGCAGTGCGTAAAACAAAAAATCATACCCATTTTTAACGAAATTCCGCTTATAACGAAGCCGGTTCCTTACAAAAGAAACCGAGCTTTCGTGGCGTAAGACCACCGATACGGAAGCAACTGCGATTTGAAGCCGTATCAGCCAACAAAGAAGCGGTCACAAACAACGCCAATACCATTCTGGCAACAACAGTACAATGCTCTCTCTCTCTCTCTCTCTCTCTCTCTCTCTCTCTCTCTCTCTCTCTCTCTCTCTCTCTCTCTCTTCTCTCTCTCTCTCTCTCTCTCTCTCTCTCTCTCTCTCTCTCTCTCTCTTTTAGCGCGTGCAAACACATCCAGAAAGCCTTGCTGAAATGTATGAAAGTGCAGGCAGCGCACAAAGGCCCTACACACTGGAAATAGCGCGATTTCTTTCCATTAAAATCAGATTGACGCGTGGCTTAATTACAGTAACAAAGTTTGGAAATGTGGATTTCCAAATATATAGCAATAGCGCGCCATTATTGGAGCCCCACGAACAGAATGTTTTAGTTTTGCGTGTTCTGGTTGATACTTTCGTGTTGGCGTTTCATAGGTCCACGGATGGGCTGTCCTGCAGAAAGCGGTTGAAGTCGGTAATGAACTGTTCGGAGCAGCTAAACATAATTATGGTGAAAGACCACCGGGAAAACGATTGCATGACATTCAACTGACCGTCAGATTTTGTTCCCTTTAGGGACAATCGTTGAAGGCTCAATTACACCTCTATAATATATCTCTAGTTTCGCAGTAGCACGTTGTCCGCTGTAGGGTGTTATAAACATGCGCAGTGTGAACGCGCGCTGTGCACGTTCGAAAATACCACTTGAAAGGACAGCATACGACAAGATTTGGGATACCTTTTCGTGGATACACGCATAAGCGAGTCCGGGACAAAACTACACCGGTTTTTTTTTTTTCGTTTTTTTCCTAACCTTCCTCCTCCATTCCCTAGAATCCAGCTACGATTGCACTACGAAAAGCGCGGTCGCGCGTGCGAGGCGTAAGCACGACCCGCGAGGCATCAAATAATCGATTCGGCCACTCACCGGTTCGTGAAAGCGCGTCGATTTCAACAAACGACAGACCTAATTTCTCGCCTATGCATGCTCAGCGCTCATTATCAAAGCCTTGACTCATTTCGCCAACGAACGTGCGCGCACGCTCAGGCACGCACAATGATCCCGAGCTAACGGCGTACACCGACACCATGCCCCTACGGTCACAGAACCGAACGGCGAGAGACAAAAAGAACTAAACAAAAAACGGCGCACGCCTCCCTAAAAGAGAACAGACGGGCCAAGAAACACGGCCTATTACGACCACGGCGGACCTCTTGCGGCGACAATGGCGACGACGACAGAATAGCGCGCGCGCACACACACATAGCGTTTAATGAGCGCCGACAGGGCTGCGCGCGCGCGAAAATTGCGAATCGTAAATGGTCGGCGATGACGAAGAACGCGAAAACAGGCAGACCTGCACAAAGCTGGGAATCCGAAATAAAAGATTGTTGGAAAGAGAGCGACACCAGGCGGAAAAATATGCCGTTGCACAATGGAGAAGCAATCGCAAGCCTCGCGATCGCCACCCAGATCAACACGGGACCAGCCCACCTCCTGACAGCTCCGTCACGTTAACGTACGAGATAAGCAGGGGCGTTTGTTTGTTTGTTTCGTCTCTAAAGAAAAGAGCGCGAAGTGGTACTACTGGAACTGTGTTAACGAGGCTGGAGAAGCGGCTCACGGGGCTTAGTTGCCAAGACGGCGTTGGAAAGGCCGTGATTGCAGCGCAACGGAGCTTTTCAACGCAGCCCGGAAAGAAAGCGCACGAGGGGCCGCTGTCGCTATAACTTTGTGACAGAAAAGCGACCAGGAGTAACGAGCACGGTGAGCGACAGACCCCAAAGAGTAACCGCTCCTTGGCACACACCCCAACGAAGCTAATGCGCTCCCTGGAAAAAGAGAAAGGAAAACAGGACAAGGCGAGACGCGGTACCAACAGAACGTGACGAGCTACGGCTAGTCAAAGCTCTCTCTATCTCGTCTCCTCTCCTGAGAGATCGCTAGTCTCTAGCTCTAGTCTCTAGTCTTCTCTCTCTCTCTCTCTCTCTCTCTCTCTCTCTCTCTCTCTCTCTTCTCTCTCTCTCTCTCTCTCTCTCTCTCTCTCTCTCGTACGTTCCGATATCTTGCTGCCAAGTTCGCGGTCGCTATTTCTCCGAACATAGCCAGCGTTTCTATCCTAAGCGCCTACGACTTACGTTTCCAATATAAGCATGACCCACAAAAGACAAAATAGAAAGCTTTTGAGTGCCACAGCACGCAGATAAGAAACCGCTTCGAAATGAAAAGATGAAGGGAAAAAAAAAAAGATGGTTAAGCACTGCCTGTAGACATTTCACTGACGTTGGCCTCATCGGCCCACACGTACATAACCAGACGTGCCCAAGCGAAACGTGTCTATTACCGCCACTCGGCTAGGTTAGGTTTGGTTAAGGTCACAACTGTCCTAAAGGCACTTTCTTAGGGCGCTGTATACTCGTGGGGCATGCCCGCCGCGGTGGCTCAGTGGCTAAGGCGTTGCGCTGCTGGCCACGAGGTCGCGGGCTCGATTCCCGGCCGCGGCGGCCGCTTTTCTGATGGAGGCGAAAAGCAAAAAACGCCCGTGTGTACGAGATTTCGGCGCACGTTAAAGATCCCCAGGTGGTCAAAATAATCCGGAGCCCTCCACTACGGCGCGCCTCATCGCCTGCGTTGCGTCGGCGCGTTAAACCTTACAATCAATCAACTCGTGGGGCATTACGGCACTATAACAATACGACGCGAGTGAACGTACTGACTTCGGAACGCCGAGTTCGTCGGCGAAGTGGTTAACAGTCGTCTGCAGCATATGCTCATAAATCAGCCTCAACGCGTACGGCCCCGCGATCACTCGTAATAGGTGGGCTTCGTTATATATGCGAACTAACTTCAAGTGCCGTCTCGAATGGGTCTCCGAAACTACCAAACTGGCTAAAGCACTTTCTTTAACCAAATGTGATAAAAGAGAGTGTTGGCTGTGATATGGTGACGGGGCGATACGAAGCACACACGGGGTAAAAACAGGCACCGCAAACGACCTACAGACAACATTTGGAGCAAAAGGCGTCGGTACAAGGTAGAGGCACAGGTACCAGCCGGTCTTGGCTCAAAACTGCGGTAGAACGCTCAGGCTGCCGTGCAAGCTTCCCAAGTCTGATCACCCATAAACGCGGAAGCCGTAATGGGTGACCGGTACAAAGCGCAAAGGCTCATGGGCACATTGTCTGCTCCCGCAGAGTCCCGCCACTCCCGGCTCGGGAGCTCTCCTGGCCTCCCGTACGCCGGGGGCTTTCACGCGCGCGTGCGTTTGTTTATCTGTTCCCACCAAGGCAAAAAAAAAAAACACTCATGCATCGCGCATTCAATGAATAACAAGCATCAATCATACTTTCTTTTTATTTTCAATAAACGATTAGTTAATGACGAATAAACAACACGCACACACGCGCGTGAAACCCTCCGGCGTACGGGAGGCCGGGAGAGCTCTCGAACCGGAAGTGGCGGGAGCAGACGACGTACCCATGAGCCTTTGCGCTTTTTACCGGTCACCTATCTACGACATATATCTGTTCGTCACAACCAAAACGACCGTGCTCCGAGGAAAGAGACGTGGCGTCACACACCTAGACAGCACAGATAGCGACAAATCGGACCTCAGAAATGGGGGCGCCTGACACCACCACCCCGACACAGAAAGCCATTTTGAGCGCGGGCGAGCGCACATTAATCTCCGCCTAACGGGCTCAACGGCAAAACTTGCACGCCCAACCCCTCCCAATTCCACAGCGTGCCTCGCTCCCCTTCAAGGAACGCACGTGCGCTATCCACCGCCCTCTTACGTCACGGTAAAGAAGGGGAGGGGGGACTACTCCAGTCCGTGCCGTTAGCACCCTCCTCACAGAGACTCGAGCACGTACGCAACGCAGGGCCGCCTCCTAAATTTTCTGACCCGCTGCGCCTTGAATTTAAGAGCCGCGGAAACGTCTTCTGGCTATAGGCTAAGGAAGCGGCGAGAAAGAGAGCACGAAAAGACGGTAGAGAAGGTGAAAGAAGCAATCGAGAAAAACCGCGTCGTCAGATCCGCAGCCATTCTTCTTCCACAGGTCGCCTCTCCCTCCAACCTTCGCCTTTCCCTGGGTTCTCGGAAGAGCCGGGAGACGAATGGAGTGGGAACGGACAAAAAAGCGGCGGCGTGTGCGCGTCATGCTGCGCGCCGCGCTCTATACTCGGTGCTGCCAGCCAGCCTGGCGGCCGGTTGACCGAAAAAGAAACGAATCCGGCACGCGCGTCTGCGGCAAAAGCCCTTGACAAATGAACTGGGCGTGAAAAAAAAAAATAGAGAAAAACCTACGAAAACACACACAGAGTGGAAGAAACGTTATGGTGCGCTCGTCGGAATGCGTGGGAGAGCCTCGATATCTCGCTTCCCAATCGGAATGACGACGGCACCACAGACGTCCTTACCGTTCTTCAGAAACACATTTCACGGTTAGAGGCAGGGGGGTGCCTAGAGTTAGCTATACTTCGGGCTCGAAAATGCAAGAGTTCTAGACATTCGCGGCGATAGATGCCAAATGACCCCTTGCCACGACGGCTCAGTAGCTGCGGCGCTCTGCCGCTCTGCACAAGGTCACCGGTTTTGTTACCCGCTGTGCCTATGCACTTTTCGACGGTAAGGGGGAAAGGGGGTAGATTATAAAGGGGTAAGGGGGAAGATCTTAAAAAAATTAAGCACTTCGGGTGACCCAAATAATCCCGTGCCGAGTAGGTAACGGTAGGGGACCCTAAATATATTTCCGTTTCTTTAGTTACTGAAATTTCAGGTACTACATTCTAACACTGACGATGTCAACAAAGACTTCTTTGCCATGTTTACCGATAGATAATCTTCGCATGAGAACTCCCTTTGCGTTGAAAAAAAGATAGAAGAGTGTCAGTTCCTTATTAATCGAAACACGTTCAGTGTTCCCAGCATCCGAATAATATTTATCCGCGCTTCTAAAATTTGTGAGCTTAATACTTGAAGATCAAGACGCAGCAGAGAAGCAATACCGTAAAATTTCCCAGTTCTACAGGGCGACGACTTAAGCCCGGCGGCGAAATCGAGGTAATAATTAAAGGCGCGGGAGACTTCCTATACTTCGATACCAGACTTGTTTACGCTGATCCTGAAGAAATGTCTTCTCGGCAATGCATTTCTGCACAGCACTGAAGGCGACCTTATTAGGGCTCGGTGTATAGTATCCCATAGGGATACAATTCCCCTTGGGCCTGCACATTTCCATATGGGTCCTGTTGAAATGTCCCGTTCGTGTAGCCCAGAAGCCGACTTTACAGGGGCACGGTGTACAGCATAGCGGTTAAAGAATTTCAGAAGCGTTGCTAGTTGGGCTATCGGAGAAACATTTTTCGGGTGGAACCAACGCGAACTAAACGAAGAAACACGAGGACGTACGGCTTGATTGTAAGCTGCTTTCTGTCTAGTGGCCGCCTCACCTTTCTACTTTGTCCACTTTTTTTTTTTTTTTTGCTCATGCGCAGTGCTTCTTGTTGCTTTATGTTCCGCGTTTGCATTCTCCCTTCTTTACATTAAACGGCAGTTGCTAGATCAGTAGGCGTCCGTGTGTTCCTTCCTTTGTCTTCTTTTAGTTAGTGCTGTTTCCGCCCGAAAAAAAAGTTTAAGGATTCATCGACAATTCATATTTTCATAAAAGACATCTTACGCTGCCCCTAAAAACATGTCTTTCCGGCAATGCGCGCGCGCGTGTGTAGTATCGAAGCAAACTTAAAGAGGCTCCGTGTACAGCAGCGCGGCTTAAGCATTTATTCAATTCCTGACGTGGAAGTTTCTGCAACTTTTTTTTCATACCGAGCAACTTAGTGCGAAAAAGAAATGCCAACGCCTTCTTGTCTGTTATTTTTTTTTTTTCTGTGTCCGCCTCTGTTATCATAACAAGCGCAACTTACCTTCAAGAGCATGTCACACCAACTATCCCGACATCAAGCTTTACTGAACTTGAGAGAAAAACAAGAAAGACACACACAGAGACAGACTTACACGAAAGTCCCCGGTTATTCGTCGAATACCGACAACCGGCGACCCAGCGCAGTGCAAGACAGATAGCCCTGATATCGAGAGTCGCTGAGTAAGGGAGGAATGGAAGATCCCCGTCTGAGAGAGACCTGAGGGAATGAATCAACGAACGCAAACACGAACTCCAAAAGCACGGCTACGCAGACGGCCTCCAAAAGGGGAGCGTCGATCGCGAGGAGGCAAGGGCACAGGTCACTGACGTCACGCTGAGTAAACAGGATGCTGCTGCTGCTGCAGTGCCCCCCTTTCCCAACGCAACACCCTGGCTCGATGAAAGGGCCTCTCTTGACGCGCACTGCTCATGCAGTGCTCATACGCTGCCACGCGCTTACTACGCACTACTACACGATGCATGAAGCGGGGAGCGGAAAGAAGATCTGAAACGTCGTCTCGTAAGCTCAGCAGGGGCCACCGGACCTACGCTGTAAGCGGAGGCACCGCCGCAAAGAAAATGGGAGTTCCACAAGGCGCAGTGGGTTCAACTCCTTTTCTTTTTCGCCTTCTCAGAACTGTGGGTGTAGCGGTTCTCTTATCAGCTAGGGTGCTCACAGCGGTCCTTCTACTGCAGTAAATCACGGCCACGCATTTCATCGAAAAGCGCAGCGTAGCTTTACTTTTACTTTATTGCCCGTTTCGCCGCCAAGGTCACACTTAAGATTCGTCGGCCTGCCGGGATCAGCGAAACGTAAGAACTCCGCTGCAGTCGAACTCAAAGGATGCTATTCAGGGAGGCACGAAGCACCTGTTATGACTGCGCACGCGCGATCGCATACACCAGCCTTCCCCGACTACCCCGTTCGCCACAGGAAACAGAAATTAGTCCTCCACCGCACTCCTACCCATTGAGCTAGATCTACCTCCTTTCACCCAGTTTTGGTCAAAATAAAGTAATCATTCACAAATCTTCTACCGCATGTACCTGGTTGGACGGAAGCGATACATTTTTGGACAGCAGCGACACCGCTCAATCACGTGCCGCTTTGTGTCTCTTTTTTAAAGTGGCTATCGAAGGTGCTCACTGCTGCTACTAAAGAAAAGCTGGCCAATAGCCGCTACACCGCTCTAACGACGTAATTCGAGCGCCAGAAGAACGTCAAGACCGGGAATGGAGAGAAAAATATTCTGAGCAAGTTTCTAAGTTATCTGATGGGCGCACAACAGAAATTTCTGGCTGAGGAACTTTGGGACCCCCTGATCTAAATAATGGATGTGTTTGTTCCCAACGTCTCAAAACATTGAAGATTTAGAAAACGGTTAATAAAAGTGCTGCAGGGTCCCTTTCATTCAAATGCCCTCTGCTCCGCGTACACCGGTCCCTTATTGCTGTTTTTTGTTATTGTTGCAGTTGTTGCTTTTCGCAATAGTGAAAAAAAAAAAACCTGTTCTTAAGAATACCGAGAAATTCACTAATCACGTGGCAACGTATAAGGTCACAATTGTAAACTGCTAGAAGACCCGTCGGCCGATGTCAGTAGGCGGGCGTGTTCAAGTAAGACTCAGCCGTATGTCTCGTACAAGGCTTCGACAAGCGACCACTACGAAAAAAGAACGGTGAATAGAGGCTTGCCCTGGCTCGCACGGCTACCGTAGCCCGTCTATACATGATGGCGTAAATTCAAATTCACTCGTTTCCCGGGAGGAAAACACCAAAGAAGTAAACCACTGCTTAAACCGACCTGAAGAACAAGCTAAACCGAAGAAATTCGCAAGATCTTTCTCGTTACATTTTGGCTTACATGCCCTAATTAACACATTTTCCGATATCACAGGGACGTACTGATTACTGGCGCACAAGATACGGATACACGCAGTACCCGGCCAACAACGAAGGCTATCAGCAATTTGCCCGTGAGCACAGTGCCCGTGAGCAGAGCGGGTAGCGTATCCGCTACTAGCGTGGCGTACACTACCCACAATGCTAAAATACTCTCTAATGCAGGGCGGAACGGCTGCGCCAAAATTGTCTCGAAAAACGTCATTCCAAAAGCCTAACGAGCAAAAGGAGAGAAAACACGACCACCGACGAGAAAACATCACAAACTCACCGAGCAGCTCTCTCCCCTAGAAGAACTTGCCAGCACAGCTGCGACCGGCTGTTCTCCGCGTTTCGAGGCTTCGCGGTTCTCCGATATGAATCGCCGTTGCGTCAGGGACCTATGCGGAAAAAAAAAAGAGAGGGGACAACTTTATTTTTAGAACTTCAGCACAGAAAGCACAGTGCGTGGGAGCCTTTTTTTTTTTTTTTTTAGGGGCCAACGGGTATGCGGAGAAGAGACCGCAAGTCAAGATAAACACTGCAACATGCGGCGCGCGGTGCAGAGGTTTCGAAACGACCACAAATAAATAGGCAACAATTTTATGCTGCCGACGTCACATGAGATACACGATGAGATTACATGATATTTCTGCAAGGTGTGCATCGAGCGCCCGTCTCGTATCGATAGCAAGGAGAGATGTTTTGACCAAGATTCTTGCGCGTTTTTTAAACAGCAGAGCTGTTTTAAGCTTTTAGTTCCGCCATCGAGCGTTACCAGAAAAAAAAAGATCAAGAAAAAATACTGAGAGCACGTGAGCATGCGCCTCGTGATGAGCGCTGGCGTCGTCCAGGCATTCCACGAGTGCTCGTGTCACGTGAAGAGCTCGCAAAAAAAAAAAAAGCAATGGCTTAGCTCGGCTATGCCAGGATATACGTAGCGTGAGCTAAGGTTCAGCTGGTTATTCTTAGCTTTCCTGGTTGTCTAGGATTAGCTTGATTATCATGCTTACTGCTGCTTCAATGACACACACACGTATACGCATAATGTGACACATGTGTATTTATCAAGCGGCTCCGGCGCAGCGTCACCAATCGCCCCAGAGCTAAGCTGCTGCCACAGGCGCAGGCCGGTGGTGCTGCGACGCACGAGCCATCGCTTCCACACCCCGCCACCCGTCTCATGATCACCAAGTGGACCGGGCCGCCCCGTGCGGAACGGAGGTCGGCGAAGACGCTGGGCGCGTGGGGTGTGTGAGAGACGCCGGGCAGCGAGCAACGTTCTGTGCCCCGTGTGACGTCACTGCTCCTCGCGCATGCGCAGCACGGCTTCTCCAGGAGCCACGCGAAAGTGCTCAACCTCGGCTAGTGTAGCTCACGCCGCAAAAATAACAAGAAATAGCGAGTGCGCGTGAGCGCGCGCCTCGTGAGGAACGCCCGGCGTCGGCCAGCTCGACCTTCGAGAACACCCTGCTGAGCGTTTGTGGGGTGATCTCTCGCGCGCTGTTCTACTCGGTAGTGCGCGTGCGTTCGCGCCTCAAGTGGGTAGCAGGGGCGCCGAGTTCGCGCTACAGACGCCGAGTTCGCGAAGCCAGTTGCCTCGGGTTCCAGCGTCCACTTTGGGAGATATGTGAAAGGCTACGGTCAGAACGATCCGGGGCTGCCAGTCATGGAGAACTTCCAGCCGCAAGTTCGGGAATCCATGTGAGGTGCAACAGCCGGGTCCCCGACGATGGGAGAGAGGCCGCCAGCTCTGCTGGTTCTCCAGCCATGTACAATTAGTGCAAGTTGCACCAATTTCAAGTGCAGAGCACTTTAGGGGCTCGCCTTGTCGTCGTACGCTCGCGGTAACGCTCGATGTCAAGTGGCTGCCGGAATCAGGCGGCGCAGTGAGAAATAACGGACCCAAGTAGAGAGCCCGGCGTACCCTTCGTAGGCGTCCCGCAGAGGCCTCGAAAACCAAGCGGTTTAAATAGTCATAAGCGTTCGAAACTCATGAACCGCTTGCGCTTGTCATGCATCTCCCCGTTGTTTAGCGAAAAAAAAAAAAAAAAAGAGCTGCAGGTACATCTTGGGGCAAAACATGCGTAATTAACCGGCAGCGCTCGCGTTCTCTAGTTAGGAACGCTCGTTGGGCTGGTTTTTACGATAGGTAAGCGAAAAATGTGGCAGTGCAACGCCGGCACGTGCGGGAGGAAAAGCAAGCACAAAAATTGAACAGAACTCCCGCTGGCGCAGTTTCAGGCAGGGGGCGCGCGAGCACTGCGGAGGCGGGAAATTTGAATTGCATTGGGTGGTAGCAGTGAGCGGATTAACGGCGCTCCGACCCATTATGACGAATCACTGATCTGCACTTCCGACAGCTTTCACGTTGATCGGAATGGCTTTAATTTTATTTTTTTTACATTAGGTGAAATAGCGTTACTTGGGATAGCCTGCACGACCTTGTGCCCTTCCCTCCGTAATGTTGCCAGAGGTACCGAGAAGAGAGGAGGAAGGAAGTTAGCTTTTATTATCAAACACCAAGTGTTTTTATTTTTAATTTAAACGGGAGAGTCCAGCTCACCTTTCCGCGGGACCGGACGAATTCTCTTTTTCGCCGCCTCTAGAAGACCAAGTTCCTCAAGCATCCGACCACGTAATCCCTGCGTATTAGCCCTAATCCCAAGCACCTCACGGCGGACTTCATACCTTATCCCGCGTCAACCCACGCGGCCACATCGCGAAGCCTTGGAACCCAATCTCTCCGACCTGACACCCGGGTGGGTATGCCAGCTGCATCCAACGCCGGCCACGGCGTCGTAGCAATGCGGCTAACTCGATCAAACCACGCCCACCCGACTCCCGAGCTTAATCCCTAACGGCGAAGCAAGCCACAGTCGGACCTCCCCCGCCAGAAAACACCAATCTGACCAAGACGGCCGCCGGCTGCGTGCGCAAATTAGAGCCGCGACCTTGAGACTCCTCGATGTGTTTCCTTCCGTTTTGCTTTCGCACTACTCAACGCAGAAGTTTGGGCTAGTTGGTGATACGACTTCGACATGGTAAAAAGCGCAACAGACGGGGACAGAAGAAAAGACGGTGACACGGGACGAGCGCACGGGCTGACCTTCAACGTTTGCGCCCAAAGCCGAGACAAGACAAAGCCGACAAATCGGGCCACACGGGAGCGGAAACAAAGAAACGGTGCCGGCGACGGCCGGACCGAGTATCGCAAAATTGGGGCGGCCTGACCGCCGAAAACAGAAGCAGCGAACGAAGCGCAACGAAAAGTACCGCGGTCCGTCTTAATTCCAAGAGCGCCGACGACGTCCGCCCGCGCCGCTTGGCACCGTGCCGCCTGGTCTCGGTCGCGATTGCGACGGAAGATCGATTGCTTGAGGGCGATCCCAAAAGAAACACGACGGCGACGACGACGACGCGAAAGAACTGCGACGGAGCGTTCTACTTATTTTCTTGCGAGCCTCGACGACGTTACAACTGATTTCCCACGCGTAAAGAAAAAAGCGTAAGAAACGCAGAAACCGCCAGTAGCAGCAAATTGCGCCGTCTACACAATTGCCGACGAAGGAACGCAACGAGAAAAAAAAAATCGCGGAGAAGCAATTTGGACTCGGACGGGACGGAGAATGTGCAAGCCCAGCGTCTTCGGTGCCCGCTAAGAGCGCGTATGTTGTGGGATGGGGAAAAAAATGCAGGGAGTAAAAAAATAAAAAAGGAAAGGAGACAGTGAAAGAAAAAAAACGAACGACGACAATCGGAGGTTTCTCTGATCTACGCACGCATTTGCTGCGCCCCAACGTTTCGGACATGTACGACGAAATAAACAACGCCGCCGAACGAGCAAGGAGCCTCCGAGGGTAGAAGTTCGCGACGCAAAGAAACCCGCCCAGTGGTCGAGCTATAAGGTACACACAACGCGTGGGGGGTTTGGGAAGTTGACAGCGGTTGTCTCCCATTTCAGGAAAGAACGCAACTGAAAATGGAAGGTTTTTCTGAGGGCCGCCGTTCTTGCTCGTTGTACGCACCTTGCAAACGAGCCAAGGTCGTATTGCTTCGCTGCAGATTACCGCTCAAGCAAAAAAGAAAAGAGAAGACTCTACAAAGGCAGTAAGCAAAAAATTGAAGCCGTTCCACTCAACGTGAAAGCTGTCGGAAATACAGAGCAGTGATTCGCCTTAACGGGCTGTGGCGCCGTTATCCGCTCACTGCTACAACCCATAAAGTCCTTCGCCACCCTGTCTCGCTCCTCTCCTGGTGAATTCAACGGAGGTTTGTCCAACGCATTTCAGATTTCCCGCCTTCGCGGTGCTTGTGCGCCTCCTGTCTGAAACAGCGCAAGCGGGAGTGTAGTTTTTTTGTG
The DNA here is from genome assembly GCA_013339765.2 of Haemaphysalis longicornis. Taxonomy (NCBI): domain Eukaryota; kingdom Metazoa; phylum Arthropoda; class Arachnida; order Ixodida; family Ixodidae; genus Haemaphysalis; species Haemaphysalis longicornis. The sequence goes on from CM023449.1 coordinate 30,352,531, forward strand.
CTTGCTTTCATTCCGTGCGTGCAGGGGCCTTTCTGCGCAATTTGGAACGCGCCATTTTTTTTTCTTGCACTGCCGCTTTTTTTCCCGCTTACTATCGCAAAACCCAACCCAACGAGCGTTCATGCGCTGGCTTGACCTTGGCTGAGCTTGAAGGTCAGATTGACGCTACGAGGAACGAGTCGTTTTCCGAGTTTGACCTGGAATACTAATAAGCTTCACTAAAAACCGAGGCTTGCATTCCCTTTGTTTTTTCTTTTTGCGGGGTGGCTTATACGTTTGCAAGGAACAATTCGTACTGAGCCAAGTGTGATTTGTTGTGCCTTCTTGAGAGCAGCCGCATGAGACTTCAGTGAAGGTTGTCAAACGTCATCTTCATCTATTACGCAAGCAGCAGAAGGAGTATTCCATTACAACACAAATAAAATGAAGGTCGAGTAGGCAACGCTAACTAAATACGATAACCAGAAGCCTCAGGCACACCCGCCGTTAACCGCATTCAACCGCAGAATCGTCCTTCTGCCAGGTCGCAATGTCGCAACATTGCGGCCACGTACATAGGCTCGCAATTACCTTGCCACATGTCGAGCCAGCGCGAGCACGTCGATTTGAGAACACGAAAGGGAGAGAAAAAAAAAAGAGAGAAAGAAACAGTACATCACAGTAAGATTTATGCGTCGCTCCGCCTCAAAGGACCTCGCGAAAGCATTTTAACCGCGAGGCATTCCACCCCTGTCGTGGCTGTCAGCGTCTCGCGCACGCGGAAGCAGGAAGGCTTACTGACTGCGTTAAAAGAAACGTTTTTCCTTTCTCGTTATTTGCATTTCTTTGCCTCGCGAAGCGAGAGGGAATGCGTGGTCTGCTCGCGACACGCCACTGGCGCCACCACCTCATGGCGCAATCTCGACGGCGTTCCCATTCGACGAGGCGTAAGGCCAGCAACAAGCAAGCACCGAGGCGCGACGTCGGACGACACCCTCCGCGTAACCTAGGACGGGCGACGAGACGCGAGTCTGACGACTTGCGAGCGGAAGAAGACGACCCAGGGCGCGATGAACCGCTGTTACTCGTCAACGGTGACTGCCCTTCCAAACACTACGCAGGAACGACCGGCAGTTAGGCCGGCAGAAGAGGAGGCCAACGGAGGGGTCGACCGCGCACTCCGACGCGCTCAGGATTCCCGGAAAGTTCCTTCTCACGCGATAACTTCTCCCGCATATAACGTCGGGCTTAAATCTCTTGACGCGCACCGCAGACACGTTTTCTTCCGGAACAGCGAGCGTCTCTCCGCGTCGCTTAGCGCCCGAAGCTTTAGCATCGAGACGAGACGCTTTCCGTAAACTGGTCCGAAAAGAAGTGTACGGCGGTCGTTAAGAGCACGCGCAAATCTCTCTCTCTCTCGGCGCGCTAAGTGGCCGCGACCGGAGTCTTACCAGCAGCTGCAATAGGGGAAACACGTGTCCGCCGGGAGTGTTCGCTCAGGAGATGCTCTATCACCCTCATAATTCTCTCCTAAAAAGCCAATTATGGTGCTGTTCGTTCGCTCTCCGAAATTCCCTTCTTCGTCCTTTCCCCAACTACCCTTTTTTCTTTCTTTTTTTTCCGCCATCAGCGTACACTGAACAGGCATGTCCTGTATTCAGCAGGACTGTGTAATCCTGCTCATTTTAGGTGCGGAGCACCTTAGGGCCGCACAATGTCCGTCCGCGTCCGTGCGCATAGCATTTAAAATCGCAAAAAAAATCACACAGGCACCGGCAGGATTCGAGCCTGTGTCTGGTAGACCAGACAGAGTTAGTGTCAGTCGTCGTACCCATCGGGCTACGGCCGTGAGTTAGTACCCGAAAAGTCAAACGGCTTACTCCCTCGCCTGTGACGGTGCCGAGTACCTTAGGACCTCCCACTGTCCGTCCGCGTATATCCGTGCGCACACCACCATCAAGCGAAATTCGATTTGAGCCGCGAGTTGCAGTTTCATTTAGGGAATAATCAAGGTGCAACTCACGGCTCAAATCGAATGACGGTCGGGGCGCAACTTCGATGTCATTTCGAGTCCCCGTAATCCGCACCCTCGCCATCCTCCACGGAGTGGAGATGCTGCAATTTCTTTTTTTTTTTTTTTTCCCTTCCTTTCGTGTTCGTATTTCTGAACGCCACGGGTGTTTCTATCGGGTAGAAAAACGGTGAAGTTCTAATGTCCGACCCATGCCGGGTCATACGAGTAGACGATGCGTGGAACTTGATCCGGTCGCAGAGCGAAGATTGCAGCATCACCAGGTGGAAAACGGTCACATGTGGGGTGGGGCCCCGCTGCCCCCATACCGGCTCCGCGGGGCCGCCGCGACGCAGGCAGACAGACGCGCGGTCAGACCCAAACCGTAATGAAGGCGCGGCGGCCAAAAAAATTTCACGCATTTCTACGAAGTGAGTCATGGCGGGTGGGCGAAGCACTGGGGATCGTTCTTACCGTAAATCACCCGCGGCATTGCCCACTCGCGCGTGTAACTGAGTGACAACGCGTGTGTACAGTATATCCAATCCAATCCAATCCAATCCAATCCAATCCAATCCAATCCAATCCAATGCTATGCTCCTTGCGCATGCGCAACACTGTCTACACGGACGCCAAGGGACAAGGCACGGACAAAGCGCGGTCCCAAGGAGCTTCGCCCCTAAAAACGTGGACACTCGTGCACCGAAAGCCAAAACAACGCACGTCCGAGGCCAGTATCAGACCACAGTTCCGTGCATCTATATATAGCCCACGCAACAGCTGGCGGCAACAATCCGCAGCGTTCGCATTTGTTCGTTCCACACCGCGAGAGTTTGTGCGACCGTTTAACTGCACCGTTTAAGGAAAGGACGACAGAGTAGCGTAGTAATTTTTAAGGCGCCATAAAAGGCGCAAGATGGCGTCATGTTGCGCAAACATCGGCGCGCCTGCTTACATTTTCCTGAATAACGCCGCGCTGCACGCACACGCATAACGCTGCACTGCACGCAAGTAGCCAAAGCGAGCTCAAGTACGCAACAGGAAAAGAAACGCAGGTGCCGGCAGTGATTTAGACAACAGCACCTTCACAGCACAACAACCAAATATACGAAAGGCGGCTTCCGTGACCGAGCAGGTGCGGCGTCTCGGTCTGCACCGTCGGTGCGTCGACTATTAGGGCGAGGCGCGAAATGGAACGGCAGGGAAGAATGGGACGGGAGGCCCACGAAAGGGACCCCGCTATGGAAAACAACCCCGACTACGGAGGAACAACACGATTTATACCCCTGCTACACTAGCGTCCAAATCTCATTTGACTCAAATGCCAAGTTGTGCTGCGACACTAGGTTTTGAAATGCCATTCGAGTCAAATGAGCACCAAGAGAGACAGTTGGGATTTCAAATGCCATTTCTAGAACTCTCGCACGCACCGTCTTCAATCGGCAATAAAAAAATATAATACTTCCGTACGTAAAACAAACAAATATTTTTGTTTGTGGAACTTTGTTCACTGTTCATTTACTTCAAATACGAAATCAACATATTTAATTTTCGTACTCTCAAAAACAGTGGGTCCATTGCAAAAAATAAAAATAAAACTATCAGTCAAAACTGGTGTCTCTTCTAATTTGATATCATTTTACTGCCTTAGACTGCTCCTAAATTTGATTGTTGCATTATTGTACGAAAACGGAACGGGGCAAGTACAGCACGGCGAGCAATTGTGAAAGCTTTCAAACGCCACCGCAATTGTAGTGGAGCACGGCAGATTCTGAATGGCATTCGAAGCACCCCATTGAGTCAAATGACATTTGGTTCAAATGACATTCGGACCCTAGTGTAGCCGGAGCCTTACAGCGTTTTTCAGAAGTGTTATGCTCACCTACTTGATTTCGATTAGTTTCAAACGTGCAGGAGAGAACAGAACATGCGACGTTTCGGCAAACTGGCGTTGCTCTCCGTGCGCGCTGTTTGAAGAAAATTCGGTAATTTATACTTGGTAGACCTTCGTTTTACTGGGAATGCGTGCTGCATCGTTCCCTGATTATGCAATTAAAAAAGAACACTGGCAATGCAAGTAAGCTTACGAGCTGTACTGTTCTATCCCTGGTGTCGAGTATTGAGGCACCACCGCGACATTGTAATTTAGGTTCGATTAAACAGGGCCACTGAAAGCATTCCCCAGAACGCAGGAAGCAAGAGTCTGAAAAATCAAGCTCTTTCACAGGAGAATACGATAAAAAAATCTGCGGAAATTCAGAGCATTGTCTGCTATATAGTGTAGCTTATTTATGCCGCTTGTCCAGAGTGCGAGTTCTTCACAGGCCAATAAGGCTATGAGCAGCGAAAGACGTTGAATTACTTTGTTATTTTTAATTTCTGTTTCTTTTCGACAATAATGTAAATGTATACCATAATAGCGATGAAGTGCCTTTACTTCACTAATTATGAATTTTTCTCGAATATGCAAGGCGTGCTGCAAGGCGTGTGCAGGCGTGCTGGCCAATTTACACTATTTTTATACGTACTTCCAACTCTCTTCGCGGACTTTTTTCGTGTTTTTCGCTGTCTGGGGGAGATGTATAAGATGGATATTCTTTTATTTTAGCAGATCATTTTGATGAAAATTTTATTCTATTCCTATTTTTTTTTCTATATACTGCCCGCCTAATTATCTCCATTAGCGCTATTTCAACGATTACCGGTGTTCCTTCTGCCAAATCTGCATTTTTGCGGAAATGTAGGGCGTTATGCGGTCCTGGCTGTGTGGGTGCTCCGCAAAGAATGCTACGTACTAAAATTAATAAATAAAACAAACAACAAGCAGCTACCTATCAATCAGGTTGGACCCAATTCTCGTCGACCGCAGTATCGAAATTGCGACAACGTCAATGACAAATGGCTCCATACGAAACACATCGCTTTCTCGACCTGATGCGGTCGCTGCTTCAAATGGAGCGGCCGTGTCGCTGACTGCTTCAGCGAATTCTTGTCGACCGCAGTACGGAAATCGCCACAACAGCAATGACAAATGGATCCACAAACGCAGGGCAACGCCAGTGACGACGACGACGCCACCACACATGGCTTGTTCGAAACGCCGGCGCACTCCACTGTCATGGCTGGTCGACCCGAAGAGGTCGCTGCTTCAAATGGAGCGGCCGTGCCTCAGCGGAGTCAACGACACCCATCCGCAATCGATGTGCGGTGTGGGAGAAATCAATTTTGTTCGTCCGACAGCGCGCGGTGCGGCGGCACGGAAACTGCGCACATGCGGTTGGTTGCGAGCGAATCCGGCCACACCGTACATGCACAACGCTCGCAACGCCCAGTTATGGAGGCAACGCCGGCACAGTGCTCGATCACAATTTGTCATCGCGCGTGTACACCGCACAGACACGCGCTTGTCACGCACGACGGAGTTTTATAAAGTGACCCACATCCGGAGGATGGGAGTTTACGCGCCGTCGCGAAAACTCGGGAATATTCTTGCCGACTCTGTGTCAACGACAGTACGCAGGATATTGCGCGAACGGGAGGGAGGGGGGTTTGTGTTTCGACCAGTGTCGGTGGAACACAAATTATCGCGCGAATATTTAGCGCAATAGGTAAGCGGGCGCATAACCGAGCCTAACGCCACGTCACACGCGTACACCATAGGCCGCTATGACGTCCTCTGGGGCAATCTGGAGGAAAAAGGGTGAACTATTTTTTGTCAAGCAGAGCCGACTAACGGTTGTTTGCAAGAAGTATTAGTCTTAACAGCCTGGTGGAAGGTTCTGACGTCACCTGAGGCATCCAAGCATGCATCACAGCGTATGCATATTCAACTGCTTTCGACAGAACGTGTTGCCGACTAATGCATTTGTTTTAAATTAACCAAAACGCTTTCTTTACTGCAGCCAAACGACAAATGCCGAGTCAGCGCCCCATTTCACTACTTTCGAATGTCCCTGAAGCCAAGCAAGCACTACTCTTGCCAGGACAGTTTTTCCCATAAGCTCATGCATGTATCAACGTACAGACTTGCTAACCACTGGCTTTAAAATGGGGCTAATAAGAGTAAATTACGGGCTAAATATCACGGAAACCGACAAAATAGGCGCTAGAAAACATTTCAAAGTGAAACGAATTCGACGCACACAGAACTACACGGACACGCCCGTGTGTTTCGACTGCCTTCGTACACCGCTGAAGCCAAGCAAGGACGGTTCCACGGAGAATATAGCTTTACTCGAAAACACGTGTATTGACGTTAGAACTTTTCGCGGGTTTTAACGTCAGGCGCTGACCGACGAGCGTAAATAACGGGGCGAAACCCCGACGAAACCACTTTTAAAAAGACAATGGGCTTCTACAAAACATTCCCCGATCGTTAACTAAACGAAGCGAGTTAAGCCTAAACCAAATCACATCAACACGCACGCGTACGGTCCTCAACCGCGGGCAGCACGCGAGATACACAAACTCAAGTGTGCGATAGGCGCACAAAGGCCGCGCTCGGAACGAGGCAGCATCCCAACTAAACGAAATAAGTTAAGCCTACATCAAAGTACAGCGATGGGCAAATGACAACGCGAACACGAAAATATGAACCACATAACGCGCAAAACTGAGGAACACTGTTCGTGTAGGTTCAATAGTTACGCGCTCTTGGTGTACAACAGAACCTGGTTTTAACGAAGTAGTATCGGGGCAGTAAATTAGTTCGTTATATCCGATATACGTTGTAACAGTATGGGTAAAAATCGGCTTCAACAAATTGCCAATCTGGCTAGCCGTAAAATCTTAGATGCGAAAAAACACTATATGGTGGGCTTCGAACCCATTATACACGATGTAATCCTTCCCTGTTTCCTTGTGGCATTTCAAACTAAATGGAATGAAACACGAGAAAGCGAAATTACAACACAACAAAGTGTGTTCGACAAAACAGGCCTGCGCTCTCATTTATTTGTAGCAGGATGTGATCTTCGTCATGTGGCTTTTCACATTACCCAGCACGATGGTTTTCTACATTGTCCACGCACGAAACTACTACTGCAGTTCCGAACTTCCTCAAATACTCTTTCGTTATCGCCGATACCGCGCGCGGCTCTAGCGGTTTCGGTTTCGTTATGAACAGAACAAGTGTCACTGAAATAAAGGGTGGCCAACCAAAGTTCGTTACAGTTCATTATTACTTCGCTATAACCGATAATCCGCTATATCAGTGTTCGATATGACGAGGTTAAACTGTGTTTGGAAAGCTAGATTTCCCAACTTTGTTGCTGCAATTAAGCTACGCGTCAATTTGATCAGCATGAAAAGAAATCGCGCTATTTGTGTTTTCTGGTTCATACTTTCGTTACCGCGCTTCATCTGCCTATGACTACATACACACGCGCGTATACGTTACCAACAGCACGAATCACATCAACGCGCGCGCTTCCTATCGCAAACCATGTGCAGCTTTCCCGCTCGTGGCAGACCTTTCAACAGTGATTACTCTGCAGTTATTTAGCGAAATGTAAACTTTTTTTGCGCAGCTAATATGGAGTGCGAACACTTGCTTTGTGCTCAATTTCAAGTCTCGCACGTTGCGCGACTAAGTCCCTGAGACATGGAAACTATCCCATAGAAATGCATGGGGAGTACGGTTTGACAGCGAATTACACAAAAAAATATACAGAATCCTGGAAAGTTATTTCAGTGTTTTCGTCTTCACGTTCACTTCTTGCTTTATGCCAAATATCACTTTCCTGAAGCGGTTTTGCTAGGTTCCCGAGAGGTCGGAATTTTGAGCGAGAAAGCTATAGTTCATTCCACAAGCTAGGTGCAGCACTGCGGAGGCTACATTGTTGTCAACAGCCCGCCCACCCCTTCAGGGCGCCTAACTCACCGCGAAGGAAGCGACAAAAGGCGCCGGGGCCTTGTGGTGCCACTCGCCGAGAGGGGAGAAGGGAATATTCTTTCAAGACCCCCTTCACGGCGAGTTAGGCTCCCTCAGTTACAGTGTACTAGAAGTTACAGTGTTCTAGTACACTGCACCTCAGTGGACGCACTAGCGTCACTAAATAGGCTACGCTTAAGAGTACCGCCACTTCGCGCACCCGGAAGCGTCGGGGGCCATTTTGTTTCTGGCTTGCAGTGTTGCCATCTTACCCAACGAAACCGCCGCCGGTTGTGGCGACGAGTGTGACCGGCCGCTCGAGCATCCGCGCAGCAGAGACAGAGACAGAGACAGAGACAGACAGACAGACACAGACAGAGACAGACAGACTAGAACAGACAGACAGAGACAGACAGACAGAGAGAGAGAGAGAGAGAGAGAGAGAGAGAGAGAGAAGAGAGAGAGAGAGAGAGAGAAAGAGGCGCCCAGAAACAAAATGGCTGCGCCCATATGTAAACAAGTATCACGTGGTGCCGACCGACCAATGAAAATCCTGGCGGCACATAACAATGAGAGAAAAGAGTGCCGATACTCTAAAAGTCTTTATTTAGTGGCGCTAGGGCGCACTGCTGACAACAATGTAGCCTCCACAGTGCTGCATCTAGCTTGTGGTATGAACTATAGGTATGATCGGGCGGCCAGCGAGGTAAAAAAAACAAAATCCCAAGTTCACGTTGGGTGCACACGGCAGCGCTATGGAAGCGAAGAAGTATAAAAATAACGCGTCCCCCGCGCATGGACTTAACATATAGACACAGAAGGGCCTCATCTGGTCACGCTCCGTTGCGCGGAATAAAAAGAAAAAGATCTGCGAGAGCGGGGAGGAGAGAAGTTGGAATAATGCGAAGAACGAATGCGAAAAGATGAGAATGAACGCCGCCGCCCGACGAGGGTGGAATAACAAGAGAGGTCGGCAAACTCTCCTCTTTGGCGCACCTGCGTGCACCTCCGGTCGTGCGCGGCGAGGTGAGCGTCACGAGCGGGGCCTCCCGGGAGAGAAAGGGGCGACGATAAGGCCCCGATCGAACGGGGAGACGGAACGTCGCGCCGGGGACCGGACGAGATGAATGCGTTGCTGCTTGGGTATAAACATAGGAGAAAACGGAACGAAGGGTTGGGTTCCCCAGACACCAATTTCTTTCTTTTTTTTCTCTCTCTCAATAAGAAGTTTACTCTCACTCTCCCCTCCAACTATAGAGGCAAGCTCACCGACAGCGGTATATATGCCCGCAAAGGTGTATAAGAACAGATGGCTGGGCGAGTTGGCGTAAGTTCATGTTTACAAGGCGCAAAAAAAAAAAAAAAAAAAAGCACGGACGAAAAGACGCAGGTATACAGTGTGTTCGTGCGTACCGTGTGTACCGGGACACGACTGCGCATGCGCGCCAAGGCACGGCGAGGGCCGGCCGCCCGTCAGCCACCCTACCGCAACGAATGCGCACAAGCACAGTTGGAGCTCCGTACACAGAGCACATACGGAACGCATGGTACAGACGGAAACTAGAACCAGCTTAAAAACAGTTTTTAGAACAGCGCTGGAACGAAAACAGTAGAAGAAGACAAACACGATGATGATGATGATAATTGGATGTTTATGGCGCAAGGCCAACTGGGGCAAAGAGCGCCAGAAACAATAGTCATATTGTTTTGGCGCTCTTTGCCCCAGAACAATATGCCACAGACAGACACGAGCGCTGTTTCACTGTTTTATGATGAGCCAACTAGCCCTAACCCAAACGTTAGCTAGAACCATCCATTACAACAAGGCTCAACCGTTTCAGTAAGTCGAAAGTTCAATCACGGAATCACTCAGCGCGCAATCACCGGGAGAGTCGACCACAGGAAAGTTGTGCGCGCGCTCTGAATTCTGTGTGCGTACTCCGAAGCCTAGCAAAGTAATTACACGCTCACAGAATCGCGCATACCCGCCGCTCTCGGGAGCTGAATAACGTTTTGTAAGCAGAAATGTTTTCCCGCGATATGTCGTCGTTAACCCAACCAAACCTTCCTTCGTTATTTTTTTTTTTTTTTCCTGTATGGTATCCTTTTCAAAAACCGCAATGTCGTTTACGTGGGTAGGTATACTTGCGGTCCGCAATGCATAGCCATGAAGAAAAAGAAAACTAACGCACGTGTCAGCGTGTCTCCACGCTCGCCAATGTGCGGCACTGGCTTGGCTATTACCGAGCGCTGAATTGTGGGGCTAAAATAAATGCTCAGCAGCCGACGCAAGCACGCACATTTTAGGCCAAAACTGAATGCAGTCGCGGTATCGAATCCGACAAGCAAATGTGAATCGACAGGAGCGAGTTTTGTGTTCTATTATAGAAATTCTGAATAGTATTCGCCCATTTAGGGGAAATGCCTTTGTGAGTGCGTGTCTGTGAAGGGGGGAGGGGAGTGCATTTCATTAGAACGGCACAAAATTACCTGGAAGCTGACGCTCGCGCACATGTTTGATACCCCGTTCAGTCTCCGTTTCGCTCACGCAAAAAAAAAAAAAAAAAAAAAAAGCGCAGCAAAGTATCGAATCAGGAGCGCGCGGAAGCTGACAGCGACTCGGGTCGAAACGAACCGCGGAGTGCACCCGCCCGCCGCGATGTCACCCCTCGAAAACTTATGCGTCACGACGCACGGCGGCGCCACATGTCACGCACGCGCGAATAGGCGCAGCTGGGCGCCGTGCGAAGCGATACCCGCAGGTGCGCCTTTTCTGACAGAAATACCGCTCTCCGCTGAAGTACGACCCCGACTACGGGGCTAATTAAAACGAACCGCAAGGTCGGACGACGACGACAGAGAAAGAAACGACGCGCAGCTGCGGAGAGCCCAAAGGACCGAAGAAGTCGCCAGACGTCCCCCGTTTGGAGCGCATAAAGCATTCGAAATATACGGCGCGACATTCCCCCACCTATAACGTCGCCTTCCCTCGCTTATCTTTCCTCCCGTGATTAGTTAAGCGCAAACTATTCAGAAACGAAAGCGAGAGCTGCTAAATAAACCATATATCTGCGTTCCCAGCGAACCTACGTTCCGCTGTCCCCTTGGGCGTCGCAGCCACCATCTACATTCTAACTTACGCGTCAGGACAGTTCAAGGGCTAATAAATCGCGCGAATGGAAAAAGAGTGGCACGCCACCTGCGGGAGAAATTTAACATACGCCGTATGCAAGAAGCAAGTAACGACGCCAAGCACGCAGACTCTCAAATAAGCTTGCCTCCAAAGGGAAAGCGACGGCTCGCTATTACCTCAGACATGTTCGAATACCGTCTCCTCCCGACAACGCGCGACTTTTCTTTGCCCAATGTAATACGAGCAACGTTCCGGTCCTTCTAAATTTCCCGTCACAGCGCGCCTCACGACACGCCAAGGCAGCGTCGCTTTAAAAATTTTCAAAAGAACGTTTAAAAATACGCATACAGTTTAAAATTACACATTTACGTCTGTTGAAAGGTTTTCAGTACGCGAATAAACGTTTCAGCCGTTTCAGTAGCTGCAAGGTTTGCAGGTCCCGTGACTGGGACACGTAACGTAGTGTCACGTTTCTACACTACGAACCGCCACCTGTTAGATTTCTGGAAGTTTAACGCCAAATTAAAATTATCTCCTCCAATATGTTTATAAACTTCTTGTGGTTATCCCACTGTATGAAATGCTGGCTTTCATATGAGCCAGAGAACATACACTCGACAAAAATCGGTTCTCTGTCCCGTTAAACTATAACGAAATCGCTTTATCAGAAACGTCCCTTTACTCGAGGTGTTCTACGGTTCCCCCTGGCTTGTACTGAGATCATTATATGTCCATTTTTATCGAAGTATCGCTTATAACGAAGCCAATTCCCTGCCACGACAACACCGCTATAGGGGGGGAGGGTGTATTGTAGTTCCCCCGCTTCGCTGCCGGTGCCATTATTACCATTTTACCATCTTATGTACCATTTTATTTCCGGGGCGCTATTTATAGCGGCCTGGAAGTAAAATGGTACACAAGAATGAACAAGGTGCGTGATTGAGATATGCCTGCAGCCGTAAAGCCTAACGAGGCGGGCCAATAAAACAATACAATAAAAGAAAAACTGCCGCGACACGTCAAGAGTGGCGACCGTCTGGAAACTGAACTGGTTCCTACAGCCAAAATCTCCGTCACATTCGCCTCACGAATGTCGCAAACAAGCCGACAAAGGGAGACGAACGGAGAGAGAGAGAGAGAGAGAGAGAGAGAGAGAAGGGTCGCGTTTGTTTTTCAAACGAGACTGTCAGAGTAACGCGATAAAAGGCGTATGTACAGCGCGAGTCCCTACGAACACTCCAGCCGAATTTTACGACAAAACGGGGCCCGTAAAAAAATGAATTCCGGGCAAGACGCGTGCACGCATGGAGAGGGAATGCCGCGAAACCTGTCCAGGCGTTGGAGGCGGAGAAATAACATTCCACCCGACAGGAGTGTTCCCCGAACCTCCATAAAAGAGGGGATTGCATAAGGGGGAGGTGCTCAGCGGTTCGCCTGCCGCCTACCAGCTATACGAGCGGCGTACGAGTTCAATGTAGAGAGACTGCCATACCGAGCGTCATCCGTACGCCACTCGGACTGCCTTTCCTCCTGACGAAGCAACGGACGGGAAAGCGACTGAATTTGTTATCAGCGGTGACACGCTCTCCCTGCACTGAGTCGGCTCCGTAAGATAAAAAAGAAAAAAACTTCGAATAAAGCTATTTCGTTATACCGGTCATGTAGTGCATTTAACCTAGCTACGGCCCAATTTTTATGAGGTCAGGCGGGGCGTGCTTACAAGATAGTTTTCAGCACTCCGTATGCTACGTCTGTTCCGTGGTTACCGTGTTGACCGGGACTCAACTGCGCCTGCGCGTGCAGGCACGGTGAGGAGGAAACCCCCCAACGTAACGAATGCGCGGGCACGGCGATGGCCCGCGGAACAAATCCCCCCGACCGGAACGAAGTGCGCAAGTGCACATTCGGGTCCCGGTCCACACGGCACGAACGGAACGGACGGATCATGCGGAGCATTCTGCCGGCGCGAGTGCGGCATGTCGGGAAGACACTTCTGACTGCCCCCGAGAAAGATTACGGAATTAAGGCTGGGATGCTCTACCCATTGCGACACGGCGTGTACAATTGTACACGCGATTTTAAGAGCATTTTTGTGAGTTACAATCATCGCTATCCCCACTTGAACCACTCAGCCAGCATTGGAATTTCCCGCTCTACGGAACGGTGCCGCCATCTCGTGAATGCCGCGTCTTTACCATCCACCACTGCTTTACCAAAACAAGAGAGCAAGATGGACGCCTCGACGTTCTAGGGCATGTCAAGTAGCTGTTCTTGGCTGTTCCTGTCTAGTTAAAGCATTTATCAAAGCGAAACTGAAGATTTACCTTAATTATTTTAACGCGCCGACACAACGAAACGTTCGATTTTAGGGATGGCCCTTTGGAAACGGTGGTCAATTTTACCATGGGGTTTCATTTGGTGCGCCGAAATTCTCGTTTTGACACGGGCGTTTTTGCTTTTGTCCATCAAAAGCATGCCCAGCAGCCAATCGACCCCCCGAACCTCGTGTCGCAAAGGGGGCACTGCACTTCCAGATGGCCACCGCGCGGGTAAAGCTAAACTGAAGCTGTTACCCATATATATATAATCATATATATATATATATATATATAACTATATATATATATATATATAGATATAGATATACGGGCTACAGATCACAATAATGCGTAAATGTTTTCTATTGTAGCAATTCTTAGGAAACGGTGGTCACATTTACGATGGCGTGTTTAGGATTAGGACGCGACCTAATTTATTAACTACTTATGAGATCATTTTGTTTATGCTTTTTAAGTGAAATTTTGGTTATCAAAAGCATGCACAGTCAGTTACAATTTTTTTTTTTTTTTCTGACAGCGACATCCTAATTCGTGTCGCAAAGGGCGTCTGCTGCACTTCCAGATGGCCCCTTCTTCGAGAGTTCAACACCGACCGCAGTGGACCACCACCCCTCCACACTGACAGCCCACGTGTTGGCTCAAAAGTCGGCGATGCAAGCGCCACCGCTCTATTCGCCGCGAGCTCGACATGTAGGTGGCGACAGCGTCGCGCTGCTAGTGTGGATGCTCCGCTGAGCGGCTCGTAAGAATGCACACTGTGGGCGCGCTTCGTGCCTTTTTTCCGCCGTATGTGCGCACGAAAGGTGCAAACAAGAGTGGTATGCTGTAGTTCGGTTCCTCAACGTTCAATGTATAGCATGGAAGCGGCAGTCAGTTTTCATTACTACGCCAAAAAAAGCGACGACTCATCGGGAATCTCAGAATGGCCGTAATTGTGACAATGAACTTGTACGCTGTAGCTCGTAGCAAGCTCGATCTTTCCAGACTATGGCTTTGAGCCTTCAATAAAAGCATAAATAGAAACAAATCAGGAAGCCTCGATCTCTGAAATTTAGTTTACAACGGCAATCTCAATCCCTTTCACTGGTAGCATGACGCATTCTTGCATTTGTGGGATGCCCTGAAATGGTAACACTGCTTAATTGCCCCGAAATTCTTTCAAGAGCTTACGATATTTTTTGTGTGTTCAAAAGACAACATAAAATTACTGAATTTTGATCAGCGGAGAGATATAAATGTAACCGCTCTAACGGGTCTTTTAAATGAAATTTTAGCGACTCTGAAGGAAAGTTTGAGGAATAACGGTTTCGGATCACTTATTTACGGCTTTCGTCGCAAGGGAACTTGCGAATTGAATTGCCAATGCACGCAGTACAATCAACATCTCATGTTTAGCTAGGTTTCCGCAAAGTGCCAAGCAGGTTTACAGTGTGCAAACGAAACTTCTGGGACCTCACAGTGAGCAGAATTTTTCTGTTACGGCTGCTCTGTTGACCATTTGCGTTCCTTTTAAAATCTAACAGGTGCCTGCAACAGCGAGATGTGTTTGCATTCTTGCGTATAAGGTCGCTTACGAACCCTAAAGATGGCAATAAATGAAGTTGCGCTGTTGCAGATGTATTAAAACATTTCCTTTTTATTTCTCGTTGCGAATCAGTGCAACTGAATATCGCATTTGTCTTGGCATTTAATTCTTGAGGAAACAATGAAATTCTGAGCATTTAGTTTTTTTTTTCAGGAAGGGGAGGGGGGGGGGTCCTTTCAACGTTGCAAGAGCAGCGAGAAGAGAACGCATGTAACGTGAAAAGCCAAACTATAGTTATCAGTATTACTTCCAATCGAAACTACACTAGGCGTCGTGTTCTGTAGCGGGGAAAAATCAGTATGTACACGTATTTTCAAAACTGATTAACCCCCCTTTGGTCCGAGATTGTCCAGGAATTGTGGGACGCCTTTTTCAAAATTTATTGAAAGCAAGCATTGTGGGAAAAAATTAAAAAAAAAACAGCGAGTCATGGCACACACCCCTCACACATGTGGGCAACAACGCGCATTATATTACGCGTTTTCTCCTCTTTCTTTAAACTTAGGTCCACCTTAAGAGGTTAAGACGTGACCATATTAGGCATTTGGTTATGCTGAGTGAGACACGTTTCTGGACAAGGTGATTCATGTCGGATTTGAAAATGATATATATGAAAATGACACACGAAATGCCACTTGACTGACGCAAACTCACAACTGCTTAATTTTACCGAAAAATCCCCCCTAAATACTCTTGCGCATCCATAGAAACGTATTTTAAATAATACGTAAAATTAGCAACTTGATACAGTTGAAAAATGTTTATTCTTCCTCCTCAGTATAAACAACGACTGTCCAAAAATGGTATTTATTTTAGAAAAGGTACGGGAAGGACACGATCACAGAGGCGCTTGCGGGTGTAAAATACGTGTCCGGTAATGTATGGGTGATAGCGCACGGGTCGTGTGCAGTGTAAATGTTTTTGTTTGTTTCTTCTTTCTATAAGGACACAGCGCAATTTCACAAGGGTGTGGAATTTGCACGCGTATGCACAGTTCTTGTCGCTTCTTACCCGTTTCGCGTACTAAACTTTTATCCTTTAAATAATCACCACGCCGCCTTCAAAAAGCACCCTTCGACGTTCCCGAAACGGCAGACGACTGCACTCAACAATAAGAAAAGTGCAATGTATGGAAACAATGTTTATAACACGGTGCACACTCAAGCGGTGACCAGGGCGAAGATGTTTCGTGGAATTAAACCGGCGCATTAATCCGCAACGGCCGCTGATTATTGCGTTTCTAGAGGAAATGCGCAAGCAGAGGTAACTATGTCATTGCTTACTGCCAAACGAGCCCACATATTGGTTGTTTCGTCGTGTGCAGCACGCGTCTTGCGCCGCACGCAACGTGAAAAAGCAGACGACGCGAGAGCGCCATCCACACTAGGAGCGGTTCGTCCCGCCGCCGCCAGGGGCCGACTCTGTTCGCGCTCGGGGCGAATAGCTGCGGCTAAGAAAATACACAAGGCTCGGTGTTGCTCAATGGAGTCGCTCGCTTTGCGGTTACTCGACAAAGGAACGCACCCTTTCAACTTAATTTTAATTCACTTACTGCCACCGTTTCCTCCGTTTTTTTAGAACTCGGCTACAGCCAGTCCCGAATAACTTTTTTTTTCTTCTGTACGACCAAAACTGTCTGAAACTCCACACGCACACGCTGGCACCTCAGAGGTCGGCGAAAGGTGACCGACAAAAGGGTATTCAGCAAAATAAGAATAAGAAACAACTCCTAAGCGCCTTTAGTTGAACTAGTCGGGCTGAAATATGAGAGAGAGAGCTGCAGCGATGGGCACCCGCTCGCCACTGTGAGAAAGTGCGTTTAACCGAGCAAAGGTCGCGCCAGCACGGCTACCATAACGGGCACGCATAAACTCGGTCGCTGCACGGATAAAGGCTTCCGAAAGAATCAATTCCGTAAGTTGAAATGGAGCGAAAGCGAAGTACACGAAACCACCATTCAAGCCCCGACGCAGAGGCGTGCTTTAAAGTAAGAGAACAGAACAATTCCGCGCACCGACACCGACAAAGTTCGATACAGAGAGAGAGAGAGGGAGACGTTGGTATAACAATCTATTTATTACCTCTAAAGAAACTCACGAGCACCGAGAAGCAGCCCCGACTAGTGTCACTAAATAAAGGCTTTTAGAGTACCCGCACTCTTTTCTCTCATTGTTTTGTGCCGCCAGGATTTTCATTGGTCGGACGGCACCACGTGATATTTGTTTACATATGGGCGCAGCCTCTTTGTTTCTGGGCGTCTCTCTCTCTCTCTCTCTCTCTCTCTCTTGCGCCGGTCGCACTCTGCCCGTTACAACCGGAAGCGGTTTTGTTGGGAGAGATGGCAACACAGCAAGCCAGAAACAAAATGGCCCCCAGACGCTTTCGGGTGCACGAAGTGGCGGTATTCTTAAGCGTAGTTTATTTAGTGACGCTAGCAACGACGGGGATGGAGAGACGAAGAGTGCGGAGAAATAATACCGTGAATGCGAAACCGGGGTAAGGGGACGAGGAGGACAACGAACGGCGGGCTTTTCAATCTTCCCAAATGGGAGTACCAGGAATGGAAGGAGCACGCTCGAGGAGACGACGTCCCCGCACGACTTTCCCTTTCTCATTGTGTACAGGTGTACGTGTAGGCAATACCTCCTGTCGCACAACCGTGCGACTACGCAGTCAAGAAACCCCCCCGGAGAAGAAAGAGAGAGAGGTAGACCCGGTTGCGACGAGATCGACCTTCACCGGGCTCGCTCGAGTGAAGCATCGGGGCGCAGAGGAGGAGGCAAGAAGGATGTAAATAGTACCGGCGGTAGGAGCTGTACGCTCCTGTTCGAACCTGCGACCGGTAGATAAATCGACCACCCCACAACGGAAGCTGGCGGGGATCGGCTGCCGTGCGCGCATACTTAACGAGCTCAAAAAAAAAAAGTATCACGCAGTCCCCTCGTTCCGAACAGGAAGTTCTAATCTAAAAAGAGCCGCACAAGGCTGCGCACACGCTCAAAGTGACGGCTGCAAAAAAATCGAAGCAGAGCGTACGGCTGCGACACGAAAGTTCACTTCAATTCTGGTCTACGAAAGAACGCCGTCTCGCCCTGGGTGTGCGTGTTTGTGCATCCCCCTTTACTGGCTTTTTTTTTTTCCTTACTATAGCTTCTCCCAACTATATGAAGTAGCAAGCAAACACGGCGCACTACTGACTTTTTCACACCCATTAACGGATACCTTCCCCTCCTTCCTTTCTGTCTCGTGGCAACAACGACCCCTCGTATTCACGGCGGCAGGTCGTCATACAAAAAACCAAGCCTCTCGCAGCAGTAGCGACAACGTCAAATAAAACCGTCGTGCTCGTCACGGCGTCAGTGCGCCACGTGGGGAATACAGCCTATACATACTACTTTCAGCTATTATGTCTCCCTTGCGAAACAGTGTGGTAAAAGTTCAAGTGTATGCTTTAATATTTTTAGACTTGTTTAGTAGTTACCATCTAAACTATTCTTCTCGGCTTTGCGTCCGGCGGGCTTGGTATGTATTGCTTCTTTCCAGCATATAAAAAAAACTAAAAGGAGACAATGTAGGATGCCACGATTTCCGTACAGTTACAAAAAAAAAAAAAAAAACGCTGTGCGTTCAGAAAAATGTGCTTTCACACTCGACGTGAAATCTCCACTATATTTTTCTGCGAAAAAAATATATCCCTTCCTCGCGCTTGTTAACCACGGGTTAGAAACTTGCGGTAAGCGTAACGTACAACAGTTACAAAAGCTTACAACCCATATAAAATTCTTAAAACAAAAAAAAGTTTCTCCTAAGAGCTTCTGAGAATCGTGCCCGCCAGCACAAAAACGTCATGATCCACGACGCGGCGGTTTTTTGAGCACAGCGTCAGGAAAGCATTCGATATAAAATTGTAATCTAGGGGCCGTGATGGCGCGGCGCCAAGCCTGGCGTCATCAGTGTTATTATATATAAATAATATACACTTATTTTCTATTCACCTCTACATTCATCTTTCAAACTGTAAGCTATGAAAGAGACAACTATATCTGCCATACAAGTTTACGGCAACCAAAAGGCAGACACCGGAGCGGAGAGGAAAAAGTATTACGAGAAATATAGCGAATTCTCCAGCAAAGCTGTGACAAAGAATGCCTCGCCTAACATTGAACGAAACGTAGCCAATACAAAACAAAACAAAAAAGAGAACGCACAGCAAAGGCATAAGCAACGATAGAGTAACCTTGAAAGACACGTCAACCGGGAAACAGGAGTCAATGATCCGGAAAACCACTACGTTTTCGACCTTGCAAAAGGAAGTAAGGAGGTGTCCAACAAAATCTTTTAAACAGAACAAACGGGCAAAGGAAAAGTCACAAATAAGTAGGAGGAGGAAAAGACGAAAAAGCGAGATATTATATAAAGGGAATGTGATATAATTTCTGGCAGCCAGGCGGCCCGCTGCGTATCGAGACGCCAGCGGAGAAGGAAGCCGCAACACCGGAAGTAGCTTCCCCGGCCTGTCCTCACACGGAAACGGAAGACGCCGCCGCGACATCCGTAACGGACGTTGTCGCGCGGCGCTCGGTGGGAGCGTGCCAGGGAGGTTCCTCTCGAGATTCCCACGCGCGCTGAACAAAGCAAAGAAAGCCGGAGGTCGGTGAATGAAAACGCGAGAACCGGCAAGCTTGCATCCAGAATGCAAACAGGAACCGTAGCACCGCGTCAGTTCTTTCCGCGACGATTCTATACCCGACGTCCGAGTACCATTACTGCAAGAATATGGGCATCCCCGAAGGGTGGGGAATTGGCGTCAAGCTGTGAACGCCGCTTGTAAGCCATCCGAAGGAAATGTTGAGTTCAACACGGTGTAGCGCTGCCTATTCATCCTCCAGGGG
Source organism: Haemaphysalis longicornis (assembly GCA_013339765.2). Taxonomy (NCBI): domain Eukaryota; kingdom Metazoa; phylum Arthropoda; class Arachnida; order Ixodida; family Ixodidae; genus Haemaphysalis; species Haemaphysalis longicornis. The sequence goes on from CM023449.1 coordinate 30,372,342, forward strand.
CTCCACGCACCCACTCGAGCGCTATCCCTACAGCTATAAGAATCTCCCCCCCCCCCCCCTTTCAAAAAAATATAATATTACACCGAAAATGCGAAAAGCTGTCTGGGACCATCGTCGCCAATGGCACCCACTATGAAGTCCATGCAGTCTTACACCCCTGTCACACGGGCACTTTCAATCGCGATTGAGTCGATCCGGATCGAGCTCAATCCGGATCGGGCGCTGATACACGGCAGTTTCAAACGCGGTCGAGCCCGATCTCGCTCCAACTCAATCCCGGTTCCCCAAGCGCGATCGGACGAAAGCGGCGATACTCTCGTCCCCGCTGAGTAATGGCGCAGAAGGTGACAACTTCAACTAACGCCACACATTGTATCATATAACTTGACCCAAACAAGCGTGTGCGGTAACATTTATATAGTTACGTATACCTACGACCGCGCGAAGCTACCAGACGCCGGCCGCGAAGTGCATTTTTAGCGCTACCTGGCGTACGTGAGTGACACCGGTGCAACTTCTCGATCGGGATTGAAACGTTCCGCGTAGCAGCGGCGGTGTGTCGAGCGCGCTCTAAAAGTCAATCGCGCTTCGCTTCAGTCCGGAGTGAAAATGCCCGTGTGGCAGGGGTATTAAACGATGCGCTTGCCTCTGGGGGGCCATAGCGCTTTCGATCAAAACCTGAGACAGGACAGCTACAGCTCAGATAATGTATGTTCTTCAGGTCCTGTTCCGCAACGTGTGCCCAACCAAGTTGATAAATTAGCGGTGGCATAGCTCGGCTATGCCAGGATATACGTAGCGTGAGCTAAGTAAGGTGCAGCTGGTTATTCTTAGGTTTCCTGCTTGTCTAGGATTAGTTGATTATCATGCTTACTGCTGCTAAAACGATTTCCAATCCAATCCAGTCCCTGCTTCTCGCGCATGCGCAGCACGGCTCTCCAGGAGCCACGCGAAACAGACTATCAAGCGGCTCCGGCGCCGCGTCAGACTTTGCTACTGCGCAACGGGGGCGCACAGCTGTGTACCCGCCGGCGCCAGTGCGTCTGCAGCGGCTATGGCGCCACCCCTCTGGAATGTGCAGACCCAATTATCTACACACCCGTACTTTAATTGGATTGGATTTTCAATACAATTCAATCCAATCCAATGCTCCTCGCGCTTGCGCAGCACGGCCCTGCAGGGTCCACGCGAAACTGCTCAACCTCGGCCAGTGTAGCTTACGCTACAAAATACACTGCAGGCGCTAAGTGTCCAGGTGGTTGCCCCGCTTCGGCATACACAAGCGAGGTCTTAACGAAGCGCAACACGCGGCAATCTCGGGATCAGCGTCCTCCTTCCGAGGTTATCTTTACGGCTTTCGCTCGCAACACCGGGTGCGGAAGGTGGCACAGAGAGGCGGCCACCAGAAGCCACGAGATAAAACATAAAGGAGGCGCGCCTACGGAACGAACGAGGGCACCTCTCTTCCGTATCTTCGGGCCAGCGCGAAATTGCGGACGTAAATCAGGCGGACGCCGAGCCGCTCTCTCCCGTTCAAACGCGGAGAAACCGCCGCATCGAGTCTCTCGCCGCTGCCAGCCATCCAGCAAGCCCCGAAAAACTCGTCCGGGTCCTCGACAGTAGCTGGCGCGCACCATCGCGCGTCAACTCTGGCGCCTCCCTCCTCCTCCGCCTTCGTTTCAACCCTTCCGTGCCTCGGCTTTCCGCGGAAGCACTTTGCCGGAGAAAGCCGGAGGACAGCGTGCACCCGACCCGCTTCGGCCGATGCTTCCTGATACCAATCGCTTCTGGAAATCGGCCGCTTCGCAGACTCTCTACGCCCCCCCCTACCCACCTCCCACTTCACGAGAAAGCGAAGGCATCGGAGTGCTTTCGTCAGCACCCCCCCCCCTCCCCTGCTTCCCCACACGAATGTACACACTTCCAAAATGCACGCGTGCCTTCCAGGACAGCTCCCTCGAGAGCACCTCGATAAACAAGGCCCGCAGCTCTCCCACCCTCAACCGCGAGATCTCACCGGGAGAGGGCTAGATGCTCCACCTCATGAAATCGTGTCTGTCGATGTGTGAAGCCTGCCAATCAATCAAGGTCGCAGCGACAAAAAAAATTTACCATGCCTTCCTAAATACAGTTGAGGGAAGTGGGGAAGCTAAATGTGCGTCGAATCTATCGTCGAACTTCCAAAGACCCAGATCGCGAACGAAAAACGAACCCATGTGACGATTTTTTCGCGCACAAGTAAACGCATCTACGAACGATCTAAACGTATGCCCCCGTACGTGGTTTATGAGATAATGGTATACCGTCGTATTCCTTCATTACGGTACATGCGTGTGTTGTCGAATCTAGAACCGCTCCTTTTCAATAAAACTTCGTATTTGAAAAGCAGCCTCCGGTGCCTACACAAGCACATTCTACTCGATAAAACGACAGAAAACTGCCGTCTGCTACCTCACTCCTGCCAAACGCTATTGTTTGCCAAGGTATACGTCGGGTTTCGGATTTCGCGCCTTGATCAACGCTTTTTTGTTTGATACCAGATCAACGCTTTGTTTTGTTGTTGTTGCTAAAACATGCGCGAAGTGACTACTGCACGATGACATAAGCACTGTGGATTTCTTCTCGCCTAGGCTTGGTGCCTGTATTTAGCACAGGTAAGAGTATTCTCGGGTAAACCCGCGTATATATACTCAACCGCACACGCCCATGCGTTTCTAAGCGTGCATCCATTAATACTCACTGCAAAAGTGCACAAGTACTGATGTGTAACCTTTACTCATCCGCGATCACGCTATCCTATCATCATCATGAGGTGGTCGTCACGTCACGTTCACACCTGTAGTGTGGGTCTGTATACAGACATCATGGCACTTGTGCGCTCACGGGTGTGCGCTTTAACTCGTGAGTACATCAACGCCCAGGCATTGAAGTAATCACGAGTAAAAGATTGCACAGTATGAGCACTTGAAGTACTCTCCCGCACATTTTGGTGACTACTACTACTCACGACTTCCATTCATGGGCATCGATCGATAGGGTGGTGCAAAAGGGGCACGTGACCCTTCCCCCCCCCAACCCCCGCGATTCAACTGGTCCCCCCCCCCTCAAAACAAAATCCTGCCGACGCCCTTGCTACCAACAACCCCTCATAAACAAATGAAAAGCGAACACGAAAATGTGCACCAAAGAGCACAAATAGCGCGATTTCTTTCCACGTACAAGCCAAAAATTAGCGTGGCACAGTTACAAAAACAGTCGCTTCTGGTCAAGAGGTCCAATGAGTCAAGAGGTCCAACGAGACAAGAGTCCAATAGTCACGTGACAGCCGAGTCAAGAGGTACAACGAGTCAAAAGGTCCAATTTGGGGTCAAGAGGTACAACGCGTCAAGAGGTCCAACGCGTCGAAAGGTCCAACGCGTCAAGAGGTCCAACGCGTCAAGAGGTCCAACGCGTCAAAAGGTCCAACGAGCCTCCTTCAGCTCACTTTATAAAATCGCTGGATCCAATAAAATGTCCTAGTAATAGAGAATTTTAGTATAGCGTTTTAGCTGTAGCGTTAACGTTTTGCGGGCCGCAATCGCGAACGGATAGCGCCTCGTTATGCTACGGTTAGCGTGCCCGCTAACGCTATGGGCGCGCTAAAGTGGTGCTTTCCGCTATACTAAAACTCTCTAATAGAGAGTTTTAGTATAGCGTTTTAGCTGTAGCGTTAACGTTTTGCGGCCGCAATCGCGAAACGGATAGCGCCTCGTTATGCTACGGTTAGCCGTGCCCGCTAACGCTATGGGCACGCTAAAGTGGTGCTTTCCGCTATACTAAAACTCCCTAATATCTGGTTCAAGTTTTGCGGGTTTAGATTGCGATAAGTGGGTGTTTGTGATGGTTACTGATTGTTCTAGCTATTTTGATGATTCTGTACTATGCGACTGCTATATGGTTGTTGGCGAAAAGTAGACTGACAGACTACACGGGCGCAGTTAACAACGGTCAAGCGAACCGCACTTACACGGCAGACGAAACTGCGGTTACCCCGCTAACCATGGTTAACGCAAACTGAGCTTGGCCATCTCAGTTCACGGTAACCGCAGTTGCCGCAGCCGCAGTGCTCAAAATCGCGCAAGTCAGTTCGGATGCAAGTGGCGGCGCATCAGCGAAGGCGGAAAAAAAAATCACCTGGCATTCGGAGGAGACGAAGGTTCTCAAATAGCGGGCGCCCCAAAGCTGTGCCCAAGAGGCGCTTCCGTTCTCTGCGTCGCTCTCGCAAGCAGCGCGACTGCCTGCCAGCAGCGGCTCGTTTCCCGATCCAACCGATCAACTACGACAAAAGCCGTGCTAAATTTGTAAACTGCGCGCGTCGTTCGCCAACAAAAAAGGATAAACCAGGCAATCGTGACGCGTTTTCAGCACTCGGAAACGATCGGCGCGCACGTCGGCCGTGCCTGCGAACACGCCGGCACGCCTGCCCGCACGGAACTGCAAGCGGCTCGAACCGGCCCATACCACGGCATCAACAGCTTATCGCCGCTCTTCCAAATCAACCTGATCGCGGAAAAGAACTTCCACATGCGAGAAAGTGGAAGTTAGTGCGGTGAAAAATTCTGCTATATATTGTAATTCGCAGTTGTAGATATAGCGGGCGGTCAAATATCCACCGCGATGCTAAGCCTAAAGTTCACAACAACCGAGCAGACCTGAGCAAAACCAAGCCGGTTGCGAGCTTTTGGGAAGCCCCTCTCCCTCGCCGCGCGCGACTGCATGGCGTTTGGCTCTGAAGCGACTGCTTTAAAGGTATTTCCTTTTGTCTACACTGCTTCTCTTTGTTTTTATCGTGAAGTTAAAAGTGTGGTCATTTATTTTTGTTACGCTCACAACCAAGTGACTGCGGTCACCACACTTGGAATTTCGCGTGTAACAGCCAAAACCGCAGTTTGTGATAACCGCGGGTAAAGTTAAGTAACCACGGTTAAGCTTAACTGCGGTTACGTCCGCAGTGTAACTAGAGTATAACGGTTCCTGGTAACGGTTACTAACTGCTTGAGTGACATATTTGGTCTTTTAGAATTTAGGGTCTGTGTTCCAGCATTGCGTTCTATGATACATATTACAGTAATTCTATAGAAATTCTCGCTTCAGCATCTTACGTTCAGCCTTCCAGTTTAGTATATCAGTACTCTTAATCACCAATACTTCCTTGCGTAACCCTGACCAGTCCTTGGATCTCGTGTGTTCTGTTTTTTTTTTTTAAACGTGACTAGCGATCGGGGCCCCTATCAAAGGTTGCCGAATGCTGTAGTCCCCAAACCGAATTATTATTATTTCAACGCGTAGCACAGATTACGCGTTTCTTCGTCCCTGTAAAGTAAAATAATTCAGCTTCCATCTAGTAACTTCCCATTGGAAAATGTGTCAGCAACACAATGGGGTTTGCTTAGTCACTTCACGAAAGCTGACTTCTTCTGGAGCAAAATCCGTAAGTTTAGTTCACTCTCTTGTTATTGATGGTGTGTCTTTCGTGCATGTTGGGAGTGTCGTTTATTAATAGATGGTCTGCAGCCTCTGAAACCGCGGTTGAAGAAAGCCGCCGTACCGCCACATAACATTCCTATGCGCATGCACGAGAAGAAAGTGAAGCGAAGAACAAACAGGAGAACGTCATTGTTCTTTGATTAACGTGCTGGTTTCTTTTAATAAATGCTGCATTCCAGTTGCATTTCCTGCTTTGTTGAGTTGTTTGTGCTTCGTTCTCTTTTTTAGCATTATGTGTGATTGCTATTTTGAATTTGCTGCTTTTTTTTCTTTCTCAAACCCCCACAGGAATGGACGATGTCGGTATTTCTAATAAATAAATGCACTTGTTACTGCGGCATCGTCGTTTCCGACAGCGCGCTGAAAGCACAGCACAGCTGATGTAACAGGTCCTGCCGTAGAGGCGTCAGCGTTTGATATTTAGTTTCGGTATTTTTATTATTACCTGTAACCTGCATAAACGCCGTTGGAGCTTTCCTTGTAAAAACAGCCCACAAAATTATTATTTACTCGCATTATTTGCACTTAACCCAACACCGTTGCGTAAGTGGGAATAACAAAACGCTGTGCTTGGTTGCGTCTACCGCGCTCTGCTTGGCGCCTAATAAATATTCGTAAAGTGTGCTTGAACAATTCTACGAGCACGGATGCAAGTGTAGCATCCTTTATAGAACCTGCAGTGCCAACAAACGTTCACGCAGTGCGGTTGGCAGCGGTGCATGATTTGTTAAAGCTTGGACCTCTCGACTCGTTGGACCTTTTGACTCGCCTCAGCCACGTCAAGAGGTCCACGGTGAGCCAAGAGGTCCAAAGGAGACAAGAGGTCCAACGCGTCAAAAGGTCCAATATTGGACCTTTTGACGCGTTGGACCTCTTGTCTCTTTGGACCTCTTGACTCGGAATCAAACAAAGTTGGGAAATTCGGCTTTCCGAACACACCAATAGCGCGTCATTATTTGACCTCAACGAGCAGCAATTTTAAATTTCCCGGGTTCTGGTTCACATTTTCGTGCTCGCATTTCATTGGTCCACGACTGTACCTGTAGGCCTGTTAGAGAAACATGCCGATCCCAGCGGCGCAAACAAGCGCACGGCCGCTCCGTGCGACGCGCTAAGACCGCCTTCTCTCTTCCCCGTCCCTCCTCCTCCCCCGTCCTCCCCATGGCAGCACAGCATCACGGCTCGTGAACCGGACGACCTTGGCCGCGACGGGGCAAGGCACGGCGCCTTCGTTTTCCTCCCCTCCGCTGCACTGCGGGAGGCCGCCGCCACAACCACACGCGGTAGCCATTTAAATAACCACGCCAATATCAAAGGTGCCGGGGAACGCGCAGGCGCGCCAGTCGCGCTGGCGCCGCCGAGATGATGATGCCCCGCGGCGGAACAGAGCGCCTCCCTTTTCGCGCCTCCGTGGTGGGTACGACCGAGAGAGCGTTTTTCTTTTTTTGTTGTTGTTATGATGACGCGGGAGGCCCCGGAGTTTTGTCGTCATCGAGAGTCACCCGGGTACGCTTCGCAGTAGGCGAGGCGGAAAAATCGAGCCAGCGTTTCGCAGTCGCGTGAGACCCAGCGACCGACGGTGATGCTGTCGCCGCTGCAAGTACGCTCGATCGCGACCCCTACGGCTCGACTACGGCAGAGCGCTGGGGACGGCCACGGGACGCTAGAAAACAGAACTGGCCGCCACCTAGGGAACCGGGCCGGCCGCGCATTGTACCTAGGTTACGCTTCAGAACGTACGGCACACGACGGCTCCCTGATCCCGAAGTCGACGATTTCCTCGCATTCGAAATTGCGCATAAGACACGTTGTTGACTGGAGACGAGCTTCAGATTAAGCTCGCCAGAACCTGGCAAAGGATTTCGAACCAAGAATGGCCTCCCGCGCCGGTTATCAAGCCAACTGATTGGTTTTTATTTCACCGAAGGTAGGATAACTGAAGGTCTCGTCGGGAAGGCGTAGTGGGCAGAAAAGGTGGTGGAGTCTAGCGTCACTAAATAAGCTTCACTACCGTCACTAAATAAATAAATAAAGCCTTTATTTAGTGACGCTAGCGGAGTCTACATACTCTCGTACTCGCAAAGGTAGGTCGGGTCATCCCAATCTTCTATGGGTCAGCCCTGTTCGTGGGAGACCAAGCAAAAGACACTTTCCAAAATTCTTCCCCCCTCTCTCTCTCTTTGAAAACAACTAACACCAAAACAGCCAAATCAATTTGGTGCAGACCCCGACGCTAAGCTGACCTGTGACAGCGGCCAGACTACCAATCACCAGCTGAACGCCAGTGAGAGCGGCTGTAAGCGACTACCGACAAAAAGAAGCGGATATAATATACACAACAGGCCGGTTTCTATCGAGGCGAGGAGGAGGTCAATCAGCTCCCCCTTCCCTTCTTCTCCGATAACACCGAGCGTCGCTCCCAGACCCGTTGAACGACGCGATAGAGGAAGGGGGGGAGCGAACGCTAGAGGCACGTGCGGGGGGAGGAGGCCTTAACGAGGTCTCAAGTCACGTCGTCGACGCCGCCGCCACCGGTCACGACGAAAACGCATGCCGCGCTAGGCCGCCGCTGATGCGAAAGGCCTGGCCGTGTCGACGCCCCGGCGTCACTACGTTGCCGTGGCAACGGCGCGCGTACGACGGACCCCGGGTCTTTCGACCCCTTTTGACCCTCAGTGCGCAGTTCCCGACGACCCGAAAAACGAACAGCCAACAATCAGGCGACATTCTAATACAAAGGGACCATGAAGACATAACACAAGTTTGATTCGATGCTAACACTTCGATGCAAATGTGTGTGGTTAATTACCACGCTGGTAACTATGTTCTTTAGTGGTGGTCCATAATACGTCACTATAGCGCGAAATATCAGTTTTTCAAAATTTCTCCCGTTTCCTCTTTTTTCTAAAAAAAAAAGCGCCTGTCGTGGCTGGAATGAGCGGAGGGAGGTACAAAAGGGCTAGTTCTTTCGAACGGAACAAACTAAACTTGTTTATTGTCTTTATGGTCCCTTAAACCGCACTGGTAAAGAATACAAATTGCTGACTGTACACCGGTAGAAGCAGACCTTGCTCGGGAAAGAAAATCTTGTTAGTCCAATTGTTGCTATCACTGGGGCTGAAAAAAAAATACTGTGCGATCTTTTTGGTCGAACACAAACAGATTGAGAAATACGCTGACGAATCAATTATAAAACGGAATAGGCGCGCAACGGCAAATCACAGCAGCTGCTCCCATGCGACAAGCACGCTTTTTTTTTCGTTTTTTCTTTTTTTTTTTTTTTTTCAGGGTAAGTACGACTTCAGTTCCCGGGAACTCGAGGTTGCCGGTTCGGCAGGTTTCTTAGGCGAATCTCTTTTTTTTTAAACTTCGCCATAATCGTCGAAAACACACTGACTTCCCTCGGCAATATTCGGCCCGTTTCTGGATTCTCTGACATACCTGCTAGGTCCAGCAGCGTAGCAAGTCCTGTAACTTTTATGTGGCGCCAATTATAACTGGAAGCCAAGACTGCCAACGGCATCAATACCAGCCATCATGTTTAATTTACTTCGAGAATTCAGTAATGCTAAGCCCAAGGACGCGGGTTCGATTCTCGGCCGCGGCGGCCGCTTTTCTGATGGAGGCGAAAAGCAAAAACGCTCGCAAGTTCGACATTTCGGTTCAAAATTAATGTCGGTTCTAAAATTATTAATTAAGGTGGTGAAAATTAATCCGGAGCCCTCCACTACGGCGCGCCTCATAACCTGTGTAGATTCGCGCGTTAAACCCCCATAATCAATCAAGAACTCAGTACGCCGTAATATGGAGGGGGGGAGCATTCAGACGCCCACGTTAAATTTTCCGACAAACATCCTACCCAGCTCTTTCCCACATGCACACTTCCGCCACTCGCCATCGCTATATTTCTATCGAGCTCCTCGGCACCTGCAGGCAGGCTGCTACATGGCCAAACAAGACACAAAACAATTCAACTGCGTCAAACTCACTCCGAACCACCGTTTCATGTCTGCTCTTTTTTTTTCCTCCTTTTTTCCATCCCCACGTGGCAAAGCTAACATTCTATTTCTGCGCAAAGCACGGCTTATCGTCGTTTTCTTTTTTACAGGCCCTCAGAAACCGTTGTTTCCGTCAACGTGCTCCGCATCGTGACAGGAAAAGGAACAGGAAACTCAGTGTGAGCCACACAGGGATGGTGGCGTACAAAGCAGCCGAGCGTTGCAAGCCCTTTCGCAACTTCTACCCAAGACCCCAACAACAACAACAGCGGATCGCGCGCGAACAATACACGCAAGGCACGAGTATCACGCCACGTAGCACGCTAAGCTGCCAGCCGCAGTAAGCGTTGCCTCTGCAATCAATGCTCGAGACCTGCCTTGCCTAAGCATTTGCGAACAGCAATATGCATCGCAGTTTTCGCGATTGCCTGCAGGTTCACAACCGCCCAATAATACCCCGGCTACACCAGGGTCCGAACGTCATTTAAACTAAAATGTCGTTTGACTCAAATGGGGTGCTTCGAATGCCATTCAGAACTCCTCGTGTCTACAATATCGATGGCATCTGAAAGCTTTAACAATCGCTCTCCGTGCTGCATGGCGCTGCTCCTGTCAAGTTCTATTTTTAACGTCTCAATGAACAATCAAATTTAGCGGCAGTCTTTGGCATTAAAATGATACCAAATTATTAAAACGTAAGCTTTGATACGGTTTCTGCTTAATTCTGAATCGCAATCGAAGTTTTTTTTTTTTTTTGCTGTTAGGCCACACTGGTTTGTCGCTTGCTCGCACTGGTGCTGAGAGTACGGAATTATTACGTCTTGATATCACGATTCAAGTGTACGAGAAATAAACGAAGTCGCACAATTAAGAATATTTTGTTTGTTTTAAGAACGCCAGTAATGTATTTGTTTATGCTGACTTGGAACGCTGTGCGCGTGAGTGCTAGAAATGGCATTTGAAATCCCAAATGTCTCTCTCGGTGCTCATTTGGCTCGAATGTCATTGGAGCCGAATGGCATTTCAAAACCCAGTGGACCAGCACAACCTCGCATTTGAGTCAAATGACATTTGGTTCAAATGACATTCGGACGCTAGTGTAGCAGGGGTATAGGTACGCTACGACGGCGGCTCGTTGGTACGTTAGTACTTGTTTATTTCGACTGCGCTGATTGTTGACATACGACGAACAAAAACACAAGGGACATTCACAAGAATGTCCTCGCATGCGAATGTCAACAAGACCATGGGAACATCCACAATGACCTTGACTGTGAGTGTTCCCTTGTCTTGTGAACGTCCTCTGTGTTTTTGTTCGCCGTATGTAAACAATCAGCGCAGCCGAAATGAATTATCAATAAGCCGGGACAATCAATCAGGGCGAACTGAGACTTTCAAGCCGAATCAAATTAGGTGCCAGTATACGGGAATGTTTTTCTCCTTTTTTTTTTTCTCTCTCTCGCGGAGATTTAACGGATCACACTTTTTTTTTTTTTTTTTTTGCGACCACCCCTAGTCCGTACATCACGACTACAGCTACTTATCACCGATAGTTGACGCCGTTGTTGAAGGAATTTCGCTAACTAGAGTGGGTGGCCCACTTAGAACGAGACTGCCTCGACGGAAGCGCCTAATATGAACTCAAGCACATTGTAGCGAACATCATACGACCCGCCGCGGTGGCTCAGTGGCTAGGGCGTTGCGCTGCTGAGCACGAGGTAGCGGGTTCGATTCCGGCCACGGCGGCCGCTTTTCTGATGGAGGCGAAAAGCCAAAACGCCCGTGTGTACGAGGTTTCGGCGCACGTTAACGATCCCCAGGTGGTCAAAATTAATCCGGCGCGTTAAATCCTACAGTCAATCAATCAACATCATACGCCCCAAATGTCAGCAGCGCACTTTACGTCTACCCTCCGTCTCGCGTACCGCGCTGTTTTTTCGCCTCGAGTAGCATTGCAAGCTTCCGCGCGGAGTGCACGCGCATAAGCGGCGCCAAAGAAGATCGTTCACCCTAGAGCCGTGACCGCGCCCATTTCAAGGTCGGTTCGTCACGCAGCGCGACTGGACGGTGGTGCGTTCATTCATGACGATGTGCGACGGCGAGGTATCGCCGGAAACGTACACTGCGAACATTAGGGTATAGTATATACAAAGCACAAACGCGCGGAAAACGTATCGGCACCCTCCCCTGCATTTTTTTTTTTCCCGCGTTTTTTATACAATGAAGCTGGTACACACAGCCACGGGTTGATTACACAAAGCGATAGCTATGCTCAGTTTTGCGGGTTTTTTTTATTATTACGCACTCTTTTTCTTTCTCACGGGATGCGCCGCTTCTTTTCCATCCTTTTCTTCGCCATTTCGCTGACGTCAGATGCGGTCAATCGCTCGCGCATGCATCCAGGGCCCAGTAGTTCGAAGTTAACTGCGAACCGATCAGCCGAAGAGAGGAGCTGAGAACTGTAGGGGGCGACCGCTCGATGAAAAGCAGTGTCCAACCCTGCGTTATCTTTCTCGACAAAACAAACAAAATAAAAGAGCACACAATCATTCTTCGCCACATACCTCTTCGTATACACCACATGTCAGGATTGATTTGATTGACTGTAGGGTTTAACGCACCGACGCAACCCAGGCGATGTGGCGCGCCGTAGTGGAGGGCGCCGGATTCATTTTGACCACCTGGGGATCTTTAACGTGCGCCGAAATCTCGTACACACGGGCGTTTTTGCTTTTCTCCTGCGGCCGCCGCGGCTGGGAATCGAACCCGCGACCTCGTGCTCAGCAGCGCAACGCCTTAGCCACTGAGCCACCGCGGCGGGTCACATGCAAGGCCCTGTCGCCGCTCCGTTAGGGTGGCTAGAAGCACCCTATCCCCGTCACCGCCCACCAGTTCGTTTGCTCGTGCCCACAACCCACACCCTTCAGAGAACCCCACCCATGAGCCGTAGGAGACAGCACTGATCAGGCACGTCATCGCCTTGGCAACAACAGACCCTGGACGCACCTCGGGTACTCCCGGCCTCCGAGAATCAAGGACCACACTCCCCGACCTCTACCTTACGCTCAATAAATGTCAGTAACTACTACTGTTTCATTTCACTCATTCATTTATTCAATACTGCAGGCGTATAGCGCCCAAACTTCGAAGTCGAGCCGGCCATTGCAGCATTCCCACGCCGGCATTCTGACCAACAGACAGCTCGCTCGCTCCATGAATAACAAATATCGCTGAACGGCGGCGAAGCCGGTGATGCAGACGGTGGACCGGCTATTCCTTCCCTTTCGGCGCGGATTCGTCAGAAAGTGCCTTCCTAATGCGGCGGGCACATCAAAGCGCCGCAAATGACAGGCACACAAAAGCGACAACCGATAGAGAGTAGTACGGGCGTAAAACGGAGTTCGGATAAGGGCAGAAATACCCAGAATGCACCAGCGCGGAAAGAGCCCGGGGGCCGCATGTGGCCCGAGAATGGTCGGGCTTGCCGAGCGGGCGTGCAATGGCTACGCCAAGGGCCCTTTTTTTTTTTCTTTTTTCCCAGCCCGCTGGATGCCGCAAACACCTGTGGCGGACTTCCAGCGTATGCAGCCCAAGCGGCAGGCGGCGCTCATTTCCATGTCCGTTGTTGTGCCGGCGACGCCACACACCGTTCGCACGCCACGCGAGAATAGGATCGAACGCCGGGCAGCCCTTTTCTGTTTATTAGGAGCGAAGCACCCTTAGGACCTCGCTTTGTCCGTGGCTTGTCCCTTGGCATCGTGTACACAGTGTTGCGCATGCGCGAGGAGCATTGGGATTGGACTGGATTGGAATTGGAATTGTATATACTGTACACACGCCTTGTCACTCGTTTACATGCACGAGTGGGCAATGTCACGGGTGATTTACGGTAAGAACGATCCATCCCCAATGCTTCGCCCACTCGTCATGATTCACTTCGTGGAGATGCGTGTATTTTTTTTTTCTTTTCTAACACCTGGAGACGAAAAACTTGGCATCCTACCACGCGGTAGGGTTGCCACCTTTCCCCCAAAAGAAAAACGGCCATCCCGAGTGGGCAAGAAGGGGAGACGGGGTATACAGAAGGTTGAATTTGTGTTGGAAAACAGACGCCACGTGTTTTTTTTTGTGTGTTTTTTTGCCATGCAATGCCAGTTATTGTAGCGTTTTCCTAGTGAGAAATCAGCATAGAATTTGCGCAGAAAGTGACTAAGAGTATCTAAAAAGGAAATGTGAACGTGATTTTCTGGAAACACGTGACGTATTTTCTTTGCTACGTGTCCTTGCGCAGCTTGCCGGCCCATATTTATCGTCATAGTTGCTGAATTGACGCTTATGAAACGCCAAAACGATCACATTCGTAGCCCGATGGCCAAAAGAAACGGCAAATGACGGCCGGCTTTTAGGTATGGACCTGCAACCAAGCCGCTGTCCAAAAAACCGGTAGGGCCGGTCAAAAACCGGCCAGGTGGCAACCCTACCACGCGGTGAATTAGAAATTCGCGCGCGAGCGTGGTGCTGCATCTTGGTTATTCTTGGCTTAGCAAGGTTGCAGTTGCGTGAAAAGAGAGAGAGAGAGAGAGAGAGAGAGAGAGAAGAGAGAGAGAGAGAGAGAGAGAGAGAGAGAGAGAGAGAGAGAGAGAAAAGAGAGAGAGAGAGGGAAGAGAGAAGAGAGAGAGAGAGAGAGAGAGAGAGAGAGAGAGAGAGAGAGAGAGAGAGAGACTTTATTTTGAAACGTGTGTCCAAAGGCCTGCTCGGCTTCTTGCTTGGGTTACAGGGACTCGTTTACGGTCCTGGCGTGTTTTTAATGTAGTTCACAAGCGTGGTCCAATAGAGCTCTTCAAGCTCCGCAGGGGGTGTGACCCATGCCTCCCAGCAAGGAGGGCGCTTTGTGGCAGGAATTGGTTGCAGGGAAGATCTCAGGGTGGTGTGAATGTTTGGACACGTCCAGAGGGTGTGTTCATTGTTGGGGTATTGGCCGCAGTGTGAGCATTTTGGGGCAACTGGAAGCCCATCGATGCAGTGTTGTATGTGTTGTGTTGGTAGCATACCGGTTTGTGCTCGTCGAGGAGGTTAGTTGTATAAGAATTTGAAAAGGCACTCACACAGCACAGGCTTCGTTCCAGGTTATGACGGAATGCTTGTAGAGCAGACGGACGTTGTACGATAATACTGGTTTATTCGTTTACAATAATGTCGGTACTGGTAGGCGGCGCATCCGCACTGATCGGTACGTTCTGCGCATTTGTCACTTGTGCTGTATCAACCATTGAAGAACAGTGCCAAGTTCGCAACCTTCGCCCGTGCGCTTCATAACGTGAAGCCTGGAGAAAATAAAAGCTGCAACAAAGGCAGCCCACAACCTACCACCCTACCGTCCACCCCCTCCCCGCTATTGTGGCTAAGTTCCTTGTCGCATTCGTTCCCCCTAGCTTTGTGATCAGCCGATTGATTGATTGAATAAACATTCATTGAGAAGAAGGAAAGAGAAAAGCCCAATGCCCCCCAAAACGAGCAAGAAAGTGGCAGTTGGCTTTTGTCTGCGACAGCTGCTGCGTGCATGGAATTTAAACAGTTTCCCCCCTCCCTTGACTGAGCAAGCAAGCAAGAAAGCAACCAGGCATTCCTAGCCTAGTCTTATCCCTTGCCAACCCCATGCACACAAGCCCATGTCATGTGTTGGTGCATGGATAAGGTGAGGCCTCAGGTAGTTCCATATTGTTGCGCCAGATGTCTGTCCAGACCTCTCCAGCAGGCAGTACGGGTTTTTTTTTACCCTCCCCCTCCCTCACCTTTTCTTACATAACAGATTTGTGCCATATACATGCATAGGCCTGATGCAGTTCTCTTTACTCCACAGGAGATGACTGGTCAATATTTATACAGCAACAACCTGTGCATCTCTTAGTACTTGTTTAGGAAAAGACAAGTTATACAAACCGCACCCAATAATTCATCCACCTCCTGGTTCCATAACAGCTCGTAAAACTTTCAAAGGAAAGAAAACACACTTTCAAGCCTATCAGTGAGACGGAATTTATGAATTGGTCTGTCACTACTACTGAAAACTGCATTTCGCTTTTCAAACACAAGCATTGTTCGCACACACACTATGTACACAGTTGCCACAAATTACTTCAAGCTGCGTGTGATATTTAGAACAAGTAATTGTTCCCTTGGATAAAGAAACTGACACAATATTTTTTTTTTTTTACCCTCTGTTTAGTTCCCAGCTCTTGGTGAAATGACAAAAGCCAACCAACAGCTGCCTTTCAACAGAAGAAGCCAACACACCTTTTGGTACAACGTGGGGCTTTCAAATATTTCTTTAAACGATGCCGCTGTTTTGATGACAACGCTGTGAACTTGAAGTTCTCACAATAACGGCGGAATAATTTTTCTATTTTATGGTGCGAGATTACTGCCAGCCTACCCGTCACCGCATTGTATTGCACAACTAAATCATGCTGCAGGCACACAACTGAATCATAAGCGTGATATTATATAAAAAAAGAAGATTTTGAAAACTGCACCACTTTTTTTAAGCTAATTTGCTTTTCACTTCAGTTAAAGACTGTTCATCGAGTCAAACACTCCAATTTTTCACGATGCCGCTTTCCATGTCCAACATGGCTGAATCACATCACAACAGAATTTTGCTGGCATTCACCATTGAGGTGCATTTAAATAATGTATTTGTATCGGAGCAGTGAAGCACCCCTTCCCTAAAGACTGTACTGAGTGGTCGACTGCTACACCATTATTTTCGAAAAATGTCTCCCCGATCCATAACTTCTTTGCACCGAAAATGATATTTAATTATCACAAACCAAAGTTATGCTTGACCACTGTGGTAGAGAAATGCTTCTCATTCGCAAAGACTGAGACGACACTGTAGGGAAGAGAAAGTTTGGGAGCGAAAGCTGTTTCTTAAGTGCAATTAATGTAACCTTTTTTTTGATGGGAAAGATCGTGTAGAAAACCGAGGTTTCCATTTTTCTTGAAGAGTGTTTTGTGACAAGGGCTTTGGCAGGATTTTGCCTTGAGAGACAAAAACCCGTTGCACTGCTGAGGGGCAGAGGAAAAAAGCGAGGTGGGGGGGTGGGGGTGTAGCCAAGTGCCCCTTTCACACCCCTCTGCCGACGCCCGTGACTTGTGCTAGTGACTAGAGTCACAATTTCTTCTTGCAGTACACGTCATGTAGTCAAGAACATACTTCGGGTTGTTCTTATACCCTGAACTCGTTTCAGGAGATTCGGGTTACACCCGATTTCTCCCCGAACCGAGCTATCTGCAAAGGAGCTATCTGCAATATTGTGGTCTGACACTCTGCCGTTCTTAACCAGTACTTGTTGGAAGCAAGCGAACGAGCACGCCTTGCGAACTCATTGAGTATTGGAATGACTCTACCATCCGCAACTTCAGGCTGGAAAATGCTACCCTGACACTGTTGTGCCCAGCTAATGGAAGCTGTGTTGTCGAGTGAACCTTCTCCCAGTTGAGATACGATCAGCGATCAGACAGGCCTCAAATGAAGACCGACAAGTTGCGCAAGCAGATCGCAGTAATGTATGTAAACAAGGATGACGGAACAATCGATGACCAGCTTTTCGTGAATAAAATGTTTCATTTGCTAGAAGTTATCAATGCTATTTACTGTCATTGTTTATTCATTTCCAAGCAAACGTCAAACTTCGGAGAGCACTTTAAAGAGAACCCTGAAGTCCCAACGATTGCCAGTTTGAAATAAACACCAATTTTAACGCGTTAGAGTTAAAACATCTCGTGATGCCCTCTAAGATAAACAGAGTGCATTAAAATAAACTTAGTACATCTATTGATTTAACCCAAAAGACATCGAATTTCAGAATGGTTTCACAAAAACACCCGATTTCTCCCGAATATCAGATCGAAAAGTAGCACGCAATGTTTACCCCCGAATTTTGAAAAAAAAAATTAAAAACCCAAAAACGAACAACCCTAAACATACTGAATTATTAACATCTCTGAAAACCACCACTTTGCCAAAGATAAAGAAAAAACATTTTTAGCACAGAATTGCCGCACACATTTTCAGCGTACTTGAGGAGCTATCTCGGATATCAAGTTTTGTATCAAACACGCATGCATCTCAGTACCTGTGCTTTATACTTTCAGCAATACATTTTTAAAATTCATATAGTCGCCTCATTTGGTAAAGCCAAAGGTCAAAGTTTGTGAAGACAACACGGACGTTAACAAAGTTTTGATGTGAGACACCCGCTACCCGCAACGCATCACCTTCACAAACTCTCGCGCGCGTGACTTGCTCTCACAGCTTGAGTGCTTCTCCATCACGACTGTTCTTCACTGCCACTCCTGTTATTAGCAAAGCCTAACAAAGCTTAAGAAGAGCTTAAGGTACCCTCCAAAAGCACATCTGCTGTGCACGTCATCAGCCCTGATACATACTCACGCATGGTGCTTCAAGTTCGAAAAAGACAAAGCACTTCTATATAAAAAGGAAACTATGAGATAATTATAAATCGTGCTTTCACAGATGATACGTACAAACAGGTGAGCATTTTACGCAGTAGTGCATGGCCTAGCCCCACGGCTAAAAATTACTCACCTTTTTATTACACACTTATGGCACACGTGTAAATTGTAAGAATAGATAACAGAAGGTATCCTGTGATAAAAACCTAAAACTCGGTTCACAATTTGGGACATGCGTTGCGACAGTCCACCACTGAAAACATCGTGTTTTAACTCGCATCGCATATTTTAGAGCCTGGTGCGAAGTACAGGCTCAATTGCTAATGTGTTTGATGAGCAACTTTTGTGATGGCGTTTAGGATACAAGCTGAAATAAATTTCTTTATTTTATCAATGTTTATTTATTTATTTAAAATACTCTTAAAGGCTCTCTCGGTATTCCATTTGAGGAAGGGCTTAGTAGTACAGCCAAGATTACAAGAACATTCAGGCACTGCAAAAAGAAAAAATAGAAAGACAATAGATGCAGTTCATCAGTGCAATGAACACGAAAAAAGGCAACCTGGAAATACTTTTTTTTTTTTTTCACCTTTTTACAGCAGTGTGAATAGATTCCTAAATCTTGGTAACATCAGTTTCGGTGATTATGTGTCATGACAAGTCGTTCTCCTATAGAGTGGTATGAAAGACTGCACTCATGAGGATGGCCAACATAAAATGCACCAGTCTACTTTGGTAAAGCGATTCTGGTGTAGCAAGATAAGAGCAGTGAGTGGAAAAAGAATTCCCGACGTGATGCATGTTAAAAATGTTTTTCAAACAGTGACAAACCTGAATTTTCGCGACTAAGGTTCTGGGATTGCAAATAAGTTTTTTTTTTAATGATTTTAATGTGGGAGTACGTGGAATATTCATTAGAAATCAAACAAACAGCACGGCTCTGCAGGACACCCAGGTAAGCAGTTAAGCAATCCTGATGTGGATCTGAAGTGGCTCCCGGAGATTCAATTCCCGGACAAACGATTGCGATGCATGGCTGTTCTTTTATTACGTGAGCTTGCATCTGCGTTTGTAAGTAATCAAAGGGTTGCTTAGCAGCAGACAGGGTTAAATTAATGTGGTGTTGCATGTTAGGTCCAACTGCAAATGAAGGTCAAGGTAATTATGCAAAGGCGCAGTAAGCCCATGATGTCGTTATGAAGGACGCATAATATATTCAACACCTGCTGCTTAAATTCATGAACTTTGCTTTAGAGAGGTGACACTAGCCATTTTGGAGCACCATAAGTTAATTGCATCAAGGTCAGACTGGAAGATTTGCAACCGGTACCAGAAGAAATTGAGCAATGAATTACATCATCGGAAGATGGATGAACCTGGGACGATAGGCAATACGGAAGATCATTAATATGGGTTAGAAAAAGTAAAGGTCCTAACATGATGCCCTGGGGGATGCCAGAAGTAACATAGGCAGAAGAAGGATTCAAGTTGCTTGTTAACTGAAGTAAACTGGATTCTAGGAGAAAGGAAACCTTTCCCCCATGGGCAGATCCTACAGTGAATGCTAAGGCGTAAAAGTTTGTGGCCTGAAACGTGGTCAAATGCTTCAGGAAAATCCAGGACCATAACTGCATCAGTTGGAGCCAGAACAGATGAACAGGTCATAACAAATCCAGAAAGTTGTGTTTCACAAGAGTATCCCTTGCAGAAACCGTACTGATACAGGTACATAACAATGTAGTTTTCGAAGTACTTAATTACGAGAATTTTTTGTGAATGACATGTTCCGTGGCTTTACATATGGTACATATCAAAATGTCCCTGTAGTCAAATGGAAAAGATAGTCACGTGATTTAAAAATGCGCTACCTTGGCTATTAGCCAAAAATTTTAAGAGTGCCTGTCCCACGTTGCGGTGAAAAAAGTGCTGTCAGATTTACACAGATGCTATGGGATCTATCAGTATGGTGCTTTACCAGTATAATTAAATACAGAAGAAAAATTTTAAGCTCATTCAGAACCGACAAGATGCCCACTTCTGTTATAATGTTAGGCATGCCGGCATCAGAGACACGAATGTTCTTAGGTACTGCAGTTATATCGTTGAAAGTGAATAGAGACACAAACGTCTTATTGCTACTAGAACTTCTGTGCATCACACTTCAGAAGTGAAGTGTAGGTATCATGGTGATTGACATTGGGATTTTTATATTTACTATGCTAACATGAAAACTGATAGAGCAATCATTTTATATTTACTATGCACCAAAATCCTCTGGGTCTTTTTAAAGCATGGATGTTAGGTAATGGCAACATTGCTGGAAATGACAGTGCGTGGCTTAAATCATGCTACGTACCCAGTTAACCGAAGTGACACCCTTACCAGCCGGTCTGTAGTAAAGCTTTTTCATTGTTTAAACTCTGAAGCTGCTGCATGAACCAGGGAGCAGCACGTTGGTTTTTATACTGTTACAAGTATGCATTTTCAGCCTAGTATGAAAGCTTTTTTTGAACACAAGCCAATTTCCTTTTACCAAGCTGATAAGTACCCGTCAATAAAGTGCGCCCAGAGAATAATGCGCTCAAAATGCAACTTTTGCAAAGACGTCTCAGTGAGACACAAGCTCAGGTTCGAGATTCTCATCGAACGAGTTAGCTTAAATACCAAAAAGGTACAGTTCTCCCCATATGGGCCCATTATTTTGGAAACTGGTAAGCAGTAAATATTATTTCAGGATGATCGTGGAGGGTAAACATACGTGCCTTTCACCTAAACGCACATTAAAACCAGCAAGCTTTTCCAGTTTCTCTATTCAGTAGGTATTTCAGATCCAAATTATGTTGCCACCCAAGATACCCACCCCCTCTAATTCCAATAAATTTCATGTGCTTGCCCATCCCCTCCCCCCCACCACGGGAGACAGAATTCTTTCTCGACGCAAAATTCGTAGTAATGACCACGTCTGGGTTCAGCACCGGCACGAAAAACAGAAATGACAACTTCCGAGGAAATTTTAAGAATACCAAGTAGCGCAGGAGTTCTTTTTTTGTATCATTCATGCTCTTTCGTAACTAGCCTTTCTTCTGCATTCAGCCTCTCCGTTTCATTTGTTCTTCGATATGAAACCTCCGCAATCCCAATCCTTCCCAAGAGAGCTGTGCACCGTGCAAACGGTATGCTAATCTCCTATTGTGCACAGCGCATAAAGCCACGTGTGAGTCTTTTAATGACGCCATTACACCAAGCATGAACGCATCCCAACGCAAAAGCCTTGACCACAGGAAAGGGCGCTTATAAACGCTGTGCAGACCAATCAAGCAAACTGCCCAAACAGACGCAAGCTTTTCTCTCTTTCTCCCAAGGCACTTTAACGCCAAACAAAGGCCAGCCACCAGCCTCCAACTCACTTGGCACGTGCACAAGAGGCCATTTTACATGGACTAGTACTTCCTTCAACGCTACGTGTTAAATGTCCTCCCCTCTCCGCCACACCTTTAAGTAGCAGCAGCGTCACTAGCTGCTCAGTCAAAAAAATATGTATACGAAAAAAGGGAACGTACATCCAACGTTTCTTGCATTCGCGGATTGTCCCACGGGTTGGTATTCTGCAACGTGTCGCAGTTAAGACGCCAAAGAAAATGAAAAAGGAAAAACAATGGGCTACATCTACAAAAATACACCTCACCTTAAGTTGAGCAGTGTTGAAGCAATTACGACTGCTTGGGGCTAGTGTCTGGCAGCATACGTGACCTGCCATGACTATACAATGCAGCAATCCTCATGGCCCCATGAGCGGCTGTAGCCTGATGTGGTAAGAGCAGTGGCTTATATGACGACAAACTTTACATGTGCAACCTGTTTCAGTAGCAAAACTCGAATGTTATGGAGACACTAAAGCTGAATAACTATTTCTCTTAACTGAAATGTCGCGCATTTCGTAGCTTTCTGTTTTTATTCAATGAACGACGATCCTTCGTTCGCCGAAATTAAAAAAAGCTGGCATTTCTGTTTCCTCTTCTCTTCCAATTTTTATTACATTGAAGGGCCAATCACAAAAGTGCCCACAACAAGCAGAGGCCTCATTTTCAATCTTCTGAGTGCCCATCCTCGCTGCCTCTACCTTTGCCGCAATGACTGTAAGCCAATCACAGAAATGGGCAGTTTTTTGACGCCTACTTGGTATGGGGCTAACCAGGCACAGTTGGCCATTACCCTGCGCCCTTTATAGGCGGGGCTTAATGACCCCAACGTTGCTTTCAAAGGATGAGCTGCCATCTAGGAGCAGCTGTCAAAAATACGAGACATATCTCCAGCAGTTGTCGGCCATCTCGTTTCAACCTGATAGTGCTAACAATATCCAACTTTACCACTAGTTGGTAAGTAGATATGGTAGGCTCTCGTGTTCAGCTGCATGCATGCATGTTTTTAATTGTGCTTGTACCCAAGGCAAAACATTTCAACGAAACGGAAACTGAAATGAAGCCTACCACCTGGCTTGGGGCATCCTATCTTACATTGTTTGCTACCAGAGATCAGTGTCCTGCAAAAAGCACATGACGGACAAAAGTTCCCATATACATTTTCATCTCTTCTCTGCTACCTCAGTGTTTGTTAAAAAATGCTTAGGCAAACCAAGCGTGGTTTAGAGCGGAGACACTACAGAACTAATCGCATAGACCAAAGGGCATACTTGCATCGTACCAAATCTTAGCGGCATCAAAGCTGAAATCTACGGTAGGATGAACATGATTTTAGCACTGGTGAAAATAAAGTGCAAACTACAAAGCATGGACAAGAAAGAAGGACCGACACCGGCGCTTGTGTCGTGTTGTCCTTCTTTCGGCCGGTGCCGTCCTTTCTTGTCTGTGTTTTATAGTTCGCACTTAATTTTCAAGAACGCATGTTCACCAATTTGCTGAACCCTCCATTTTACTTCTGTTTTTAGCGTCCACACACAGCGTTAACCCAAAATATGGTGACATCCAAGTGGACAGCATCAAAGTCGCACCAAAGCCAACAGCACTCGTACCGATACCTTACGACACCCTGAACACATCTCCGCACTTGTTTTAAAGTGCACCCCAAACAGTGAAGTGCCGGAGCTGATAGCTCCTGATATTCACGAGTGAAACTTAAGCGCAAAGAGACAAAGGGACGAGAAAGGGAAACGACACCAGCACTCCAGATATTGCTAACTTTCCTCTACAACAACACTTGTTTTCAAGCACACTCAAACAGTGAGGTGAGATAGGACCGTGGCTTACAACAGGCATGGCATGTCGGGCAACAAAGGCGCTCCGCTCCTAACATTCCTCCGGAACACTGGACTTGACAGCGAGCTATGGACTCTCAGATAAATGACTGTATCGCCTGATTGTGGGTGTGCTTTTCATGTGCATTTGTGTGTTTGAGCATTCATGTGTGAGAGTTCTTTTCATACATTTCATCTCACCTTCACCGCCATTTGGTGCAGCGAATTGGGCGCCTAGCCGGGCTGACCTCGCCTGCCCATTAAAGACGGTTTTTCTCTCTCTCTCTCTCTCTTGTAGAGAAGTGGCTCATGCTTTACACACAAAAGGCACGGCTAAGCGATAAAGTGAGCAATAGAACTGCACAAGGTTTGCCTCCTGGACTTGGACTACACAGCTTGGAAACATTGGGTAAAAGGACAGTAAACCGTCCAGGGTATTTAACAAAAGGTCAACACTACTATCGACGGACGACACTTCCGTGCAATTCAGTAATCCGAAGCCCAGCAGAGGAGCCGAGATTCTAGGAACCCTTGAGCCCACTCAACCGATAAGGCTATCTGTAGACCCGGTGTCAAACACAGGCACTCCAGCCTAGAAGAGCTGTGTAGACGAACCGCAAATAGACCGCAACTGTAAACCAGTACGATAAAGGAGATCGCAAAGGCCCTCTCACTTCTCAAGAGCGGAAACTCAAGACAGCCACTCCAGAGCTTATCTCGGAGTTCTTCCTGCAAGAGGTTAGCTATAAACCAGCAGCCAACACTGCAAAGACCCACACGCCACTAACAGCTAGTACAGAAAGCGTTGGTAAGATACAAGCGGGGGGGGGGGATAGCAAAATCGGCGTCACCGGCACGAGCCACCCATTCAGAGACGACAGTTAAAGCCTCCCCTCCTGGGGAGGTATAACAATGCCCCACGGTCCGTGAAAACGTTACGCAAGACGGATCGCGTGCCGCCCGGGCCCCACAATGGCAAGCTATCCATAGACACATGCTCGCCAGGACAATCCAGGCGCCCTCCGGACATTGACAAACTGTAGCCAACAATCGGACACAGAACAGAAACGGCGCTCCCAAGGTGGTGCATCAATCACGCAAGCAGCGCGGTAGGCGCCGTAATACCCACGGTCACCCCATTGTAGCAGGTGAATAGCGGCTTACAGCCGTAACACCTGTATGACGTGACATCGTACGCCGGCAAAACGGATTATTTAACCCATTACACTAATAGAACGGCTCGTAAATTAACCAAGAACAGCTAGCAAAGGCATCACCATCCTTACGAAAATGCATCGCATTTATGCAGCAGTCGTTTACGAAAGGGATATCGTAGGGGGTTACAGGCTTCGAATATAAACAAGAATAAACAGTGAGAAGATAAACATTTGTCGCGTACAAGCTGTTCTGCTGCTTTGCAGAATTGGAATTAGAAACAAGCCACCGGCAGCCCAATTAGCGCGGAACGCTAGAGGTTGCAAAACAACGCGAAGAAACCAGCGGCTAAAGGATAACGTGTTAGCGCGTTTTCACAACAAGCACATATAAACCGTACATAACACTGCGTAGACCCCGACGGATTACATTTAATAGAAGACGGGGTTAATACGACAACAAACCAAATAGCACGTCAGACGAAAACACGAGTGGGGAAAGGACCTCCGTCAAACGAACTCGACATGAGCGGTCGACACTGACAGATGATATTTTGACCGCACCACCGTCAATAAATTCGGCGTGACACTTGCGTTTGAAGATGCATTTTTAAACCTTGACGAGCTCTTTTGTTCGAAGTACGCACACAACATAGACAACAAATATACGAAACGTCGAGGAAACGCCGGAGTCAACATTAGGCCTAATCAAGTCTCGCATCCCATGGCGCGAGCAAGTGCAATGCGCGAATGCCTCGAGCGAACGCGCGCGGACTTGGAAACAGTAAACACACGGTCGTCGACTTACCAGCGTTGGCTCCGGCGGTAGTCCGGCCCCGGTCTCGTCACTTCGGATCAATTCAATTCACAGCACAAGCACAATATTGACGGCGCACATTTTCTTGGCTCGCGGAGGTTTTCTTCAATCCCACACAGGAGCCATTTCCAAGAACGAGCACGAAAGTAGCGAAAAAGGCCCGGAGACGTCAGGGAGCGACGTCACGTAGCCTCGGCCCCACACACACACGGCGCTATTTTTTGCAGCGCCCCGCGATGCTGGCGCCATCCATGAACGGCTGCCGAAACGAAACGAAGGCATTGACCCTGACGTTGCGGCAGAAGCCGATGGACGGATGGACGCATCAGCGTTCAAAGGCTGTTGGGCTGTCTTTTCTTGAACTTGTCTGCGTGTTTGTAATTTAATTTGTTAAAACGTCAATGCAATTTATTGTCTTTTAAACCGTCTTGGTGACAAGTGGCGTCAACTGTTGAATTCATTTCATCTATCGACTATCATTTCACAGTGTTTGACTTTCCTGTAACCAATTAATTCTATTTGTAACATATTTATGGTGTATGTCAACTACTGTTTAGAGATCAAAGAAAAAAGGGGGGCACATACGCATTCATTTTAGGCAATTTTTTTTTCCTGGCAAAATACCACTACTCCTTCAAATTCTATGGCGTTCAAATTCAAAAGCGGCTTTCGGACGGCGCAGTGCAGATAAATTTAAATTACCTGGAGAATGTCCGTCAAAACATGTATATACAGGCATTTTATTTTCTCGCCTCCATCAAACTAACGGCTGCCGGAGCGATCTCGCTGTCATGAACCACCCTGGTGGGTGTAGACCGTGGCGTGACCAAGCCTCCTCTGTCGGTATGCCACGCCCTACTTTCTCACATGTGCGCGCGTCTCGGTTGAATGATGCAAATTACGCTTGATAGTTCGCAGAAACGCATGTGTCAGGGTTTATTTTTTTTATTTTTGCCGAACTACCTGTACAGTGCTTGGCGACGTGTCACAAGTACGATATGGCCGTGGTGCTCTAACGGGAGTCCGTGAAGGAATTTGACGTCGTTCTCGAAGCCTCCTAAATTCCACGCTCCCCTTCTTTTGGCGGCGGCGGTGTCAGGAAGTTGGCTACGCAGCATGGCACATCCATTCTCATATGTTCGAATTATCCGTTTATTTCGAATTTCCTTTCGATTGATTCGCGCAGCTCTCGCTATCAAGATGGCTCTTTTGTAAAGCACAAGAGCAGTGCAGGAAAGCCCGACACGAAACTGGCGTGCAGAAAAGGGATGTACGGATGATTCTAGCTGCAAAGATAGATTACTTGGATCCTACGTAAGTAAAAGTCCAGCCTACACATATTTTGTGGTCCCGCTCACCTCTGAAATACCAGAAGGCGTCCGCGACACTCTTTGGGAAACACTAGAATAGGAAAAATACGCGCGTTAAAGAGCCCAAGAGCTCTAACGCAAGAGAATTCGCGTGAACTATCATCGTTAAGGCAGTTCATCAGAACCGTGTTTCCCCGCTCTCACAAAGCAAATGCATGTATTCTTTGCATATGTAGAGTCAAGGATGTCGGAAGCATTTGGACAGGTGAATAATGCGAGATGGGGCGGGTGTGGGCAAGAAGGTGAAACCGCGATGGACGATGGGGGAAAAGGGGGAGGGGGGGGAGGGGGCGCACTATCTCAGTCGATGGCACATAAACGCATTGGCGGATCCAGAGGGGAATCTGGATGTCCTGACGCCCGCACCCCCCTCCCCCTAAATTTTTGAATT
This sequence comes from Haemaphysalis longicornis, assembly GCA_013339765.2. Taxonomy (NCBI): domain Eukaryota; kingdom Metazoa; phylum Arthropoda; class Arachnida; order Ixodida; family Ixodidae; genus Haemaphysalis; species Haemaphysalis longicornis. The sequence goes on from CM023449.1 coordinate 30,399,327, forward strand.
CATACCGCCTAAAAGAAGACCCCTCAGGTCGTTGAAAAAGTATAGTTTATGATTTTTCCTATTTACTGTATTCTTGGTTTTCTTAAACTTGTGCATGTGCAATTATTTACACAACTGAATGTGTAACATCCGACAATTATGCATATTTGTGGAAATGCAATGCATAAAAATGTTGGCTCAATTTCGGTATTTTTATTCGTATTAGTAGCGTTCTTTTCCAAGGTTCTCTAGTTCAGGCTCATTTTCTGGGAGAAGATGAATAAGATGCGTATTTGTAATTTTATTTATTTATTTATTTATTTATATTATTATTTTATTTATTTATTTATTTATTTATTTATTTATTTATTTATTTATTTTATTTATTATTTATTTATTTATTTATTTATTTATTTATTTATTTATTTATTTATTTATTTGAAGTGCTGCCAGCCTCTTTTGAGACCAGTGCAGGGGGGCATACATAAATAGACATAGACAACAACAGTAGAACAGGTGCGTATACATGAATAAACATGGATAATAACAGTAAGGATACTCGGTAGATAGCATAACAGTGGTGAATAAACATTCTTTAAGCTGACAAAAAAGGAAACATGTACGTTTTGTTTACACAGCCAGGTGTTCGGTGTCGACAAAAAAATGGAAGTGCGCGACATATATTTCAACAAAATTTGGCCGAACAATCTGGGAAGTGTACGTGTCTGAAAGTAGCACTGTATTTACATCCGAGTAACAGATATCGAGCATGCGTGTAGAGCAAGTTATACAAAATCAGAAGAACAGCAGGAAGAACATATTGTAACAGAAATGAGGAATAAACAGTCCAGAGTGGCCGCAAAAGCATTCTCTGCAACACGTGATGCAGACATACAAAGGCGTAAGGTGCTGCACATTGAGCTGTGAACTGCAGCGTAACGTAAACGGGAACTAGATGAAAGATTGCCAACTATTTGACGTTTTCCTATTAGGGGCTACTATTCGCGATTCTTAATGAAAATTCAGATAACGAATCCGTGTTAGGGACAGACGGGCTTAAGCGGTTTCGCTCTCTAATGGCGAGTGGAAAAATGAATACTTAAAGGCATCGTTATGACAGGAATATTCGACTAAGTTGCGCGGGTGCTTTTGCTTTGTATGCCGGGTTCCAGAAAGGCGAATGTACTTATATGCGTCGATTTTATAATGATTGTGCAAGAGTTGGAACAAGTACTTTAGTCGTCCTTGTTAGGCTCTAAATTCAAATGTAGAAAGCCCACAGTCGGTTAACATATTAGCTGGTGAGTCCGTCCGCATATACTTATTGCATATAAATCTGACGGCTTGCCTCTGAACCATTTCCAGTTTTTTAATGTCAGTAGCAGTATACGGGAACCATACGGTGTTGGCGTATTCTAGTACTGACTTTATGTATGTGGTGTAAGCTAACAGTTTAGTTGCTTTCGGCGTAAGCCGCAAACATCTTCTAATGTAAAACAGCTTGCGCATGGCAGAGGATGTAATGTTTGCGATGTGCAAGTCCCAGTTAAAGATGAGATGTTAGAATAACCCCTAAATATTTGTATTCATTTACTTTCACCAGTTGCGTGCCGTTGATGCGGTAAGAGAAATCCTGGTTTCTTTCTTCCTTGTTATTGTCATACACACTTTTTTTTTCAGATTAATACTCATTTGCCATTTGTTGCACCAATTGGCAAGCTAATTTAGAGAATGAGTGAGTATGAGATGGTCTCTAGGACTATTAATTTCCTAATAGATAATACAATCATCAGCGAAAAGTTTGATGTTACATGCAATTTTTGCCATGATGTCATGATTAAGATAAGGAAAAGAAGTGGACCAAGCACAGAGCCCTTGGGGACCCCTGACGTGACAGGTTTACTCTCTGATGGCACGTTTCCAAAAATCACAAATTGAGAACGGTCATGTAGGAAGTCTTCAATCCAACTTGTTAAATTTCCGGTTGTGATTATACTTTTTAGTTTCGCGATTAATTTGCTGTGGCACACCGAGTCGAACGCTTTAGAAAAGTCGAGCAGCCTATGAGGTCTGTTTGTATGCGGTTTTGATAGAAAAGCGTGGTCATGTAAAACTTCTGTGAGCTGCGTAGTTGTTGACAGTCAACTTCTAAAGCAGTGTCGACCGGCTAGGTGATAAGGATTCATTTAACTTCTAGGAACAATGTTAGATGCTTTAAAATGATGTGTTCGAGTATTTTACATCAATTAATAGTGAGAGAGCTGGGCCTGGAATTAGAAGGGTCTGTGCTGCCGCGTGCTTTAGGTATCGATGTTATCTTTGCTTTTTTCCAGTCATGGGGAAGCTTTGATGAAGAAATAGATTTATGGTAAATCAGTCCTAATTACCAGCTACACCATTTTGCATACCGCTTGAGAAATTCGTTCGGAATGGCGTCTGGCCCGCAAGCTTTTTGGGGGTCAACCTTCAGCAAGAGGTTTAGAATTTCCTCAACAGTGATAATTACCGGCTACATTGAAACACTGTCAAAACAGATGGGATGTCGGGAGTTTTTCCGTTATCTTTTGTGAAGACTGAGTGAAAAAAATTGTTGTAGAAATTAGCTTTAGCTTTTTTTTCTTCAAGCAAAAAATCGGGGATGTCAGTTTTTTGGGGGCGGATATGTTTCCAGAATCTACCCGGGTTATTTTTTATGAAGGAAGGAAGCGTTTGTTTGAAGTAGTATTGTTTCACTTCTTTTAATTTGGATTCGAAGTTTTCTATTGCACGTGTCAGGGTAGACGAGTTGGAAGAGTTGCGCCATTTTTCTTTAAAGATTTACGTACCATTTTTACTTTTCGTTTGGCATGTATGACTTCTCGTGTAATCCATGGATTGTGTCTGCGTGGTCGTGTCGGTCGTAAAGGAATGAAGCTATTCATGCGGCGCGAAACGATCTTTTTGAATTGAAGCCAGAGCCTGTTAACATTTGTGTCGGACTTCCCAGCCGAGTCTGAGAATTTCGGGAATTCATGCGCCAAGTGTGTTAGTATGCAGCCGTCATCCGCTAGATTAAAGTCTGGTACTGGGGTTGATTGATTTATTGTAGAGTTTAACGTGCCGACGCAACGCAGGCGATGAGGCGCGCCGTAGTGGAGGGCTCCGGTTTAATTTTGACCACCTGGGGATCTTTAACGTGCGCCGAAATCTCGTACACACGGGCGTTTTTGCTTTTTGTCTCCAGCAGAAAGCGGCCGCCGCGGCCGGGAATTGATCCCGCGACCTCGTGCTCAGCAGCGCAACGCCTTAGCCACTAAGCCACCGCGGCGGGTCTACTGGGGTTCCAGTAGTTCGCATACGAAAGTGAAGCTCGAGCGTAAGCCGGCAAATTGACATTTTGTGGTCCGAAATCTCCTCTACGACGCCAATCTGGTTTGTTCGATTTCAAATTGAGGGCTGTATGCATTAGGGGGGGGACTATGCAAGGTCTGCACTCTATTTCCCCCCAAAGACGCAGCGCTCCTCTTAAAATCTGAACATCTTCGTCAAGACGGCTTTCACAGGCTTTTCCAAAGCGTGCGACTGAAAAAGGTCCCTCCAATCCTATGAGCACAGTGAAACTCATAGAGATGCAATAATGCAATCAAGCATCTTCGGATCAGCGCTAGATAGTCCAACTAAAACTATCCGTGCTGTTGTTTCCAAAGCAAACAAAGCACTCTTGAAAGGAACTTGCACATCCTGAAGATTATCGTGGAAACAGTTCTTTGTGCTAGGCAAAGAATCGCCCTTCAAGGCCACCGTGGCGACTTGTCGGGCGATCCCACAAACAAGAGCAACTTCTTGTCGATTTTGACTCTTCTTGCAAGGCACGATTCTTTGATAAGGCAGCATCTCGAGGAAGCACCACGCAATGCTACGCTAACATCTAAGGGCACTCAAAATCAGGTGATCAGCATATGTTCTCTAGAAAGAAAGGAAGGTCCATCAGAAAACGATCACCTAGAGGCGTACACCGGAACACCAGGAAAGAGTACATAGGAATAGGGGGATAGGGTAGAGGGTTTAGGTGAATCGTATATAACACATAGGCAAGATTAACAAGGAACATATATACAACGTATAGGTGAAAAAAAAAACGAGTTAAAAACAAATTACGAATACATATAAACACACATATGAGTTAAACAGTTGTACAAATGACGAGTATACATACAAACACTACACTTATACAATAATTGATTGATTGATTGTAGGGTTTAACGGGCCGACGGAACGCAGGCGATGAGGCGCGCCGTAGTGGAGGGCTCCGGATTAATTTTGACCACCTGGGGATCTTTAACGACACATATACAATAAACATCAAGGTACAGAACACAATGGTGTAGCAGAAAAGGACACCTACACCTACACGCACACACATACACACACAGAGAAGCTGCACCAGCAGCAAGTTGCAGCGCAAATACCAAGCAGTCAAAGAGTTTTTGATATCATGGCGGACGAGGTCACAGAGCCTTACTGCAATCGTGGAATTCTCGCGCTTTTTTTTGCGGTTCGTAGTTTCCTTGGATGACATTCGGGAGGTTCATTTTGGCGTTGCTGAGTTCAGCGCACAACTGGAGCATGTATAGCTGAGGCAATACTGAACTCCTTATTGAAGCATCAGCTGGGGGTCACATCGGTTCGCGGACAATCGTACGACGGAGAATCATCGATGTCTTCAGCGCGCAGGAGCGCATTCGAGGGAAGACCCGTTTGGCATTGTGCGTGCATTGTCACTATCATCGACTGAACTGGTGTGTTGCTGCAGTATGTCGAGTTTCAAGCACAAGAGCTACCCTTCACAATATCAACGAGGTGTTCATCTTTTTCGACGCTTTGCCGAAATGGTGCGCCATCTTGCAGTTCCAGTAGGGCAGATAAGTAACAGACAAGAGGTTAAAGGGCTTTGCAAAACAAGGTGTGTGGAACTACATACTGCTTTCGAAGCCCTCTATTCTTCTTCGTGCCCCGTGTGGACCGCCTTGACGCGATGACAACAACAGAGCCTCATGGCTTTGATAGGAACATGTGGCAGTTCGAGTCCATCTCAGTTTCCAAAGCTTCGGGGTTATCTTAAAGGTTGCGAACATCCGACATGATTGTAACTTTTGTAATTCTCAGGAATATATTGGACTTTATTTGACCAATTGTAACAAAGCACGAACGAGATGTAGACATTGTGGACGCCTAGAATAGGATCAACGCAACCATCGCTCGTCTCGAGTGTGTGCATAAAATCGACACTGAGATCGGCAGCTGGTTTCGGATGACCGGAGAGCTTGCTAACTCTGTCGGCACAGAGCTCACGAAAGCACGAGTTGCGGCGGTGACGCTGTCTAAAACCCGGCGGTGCACGCTGTCTAACTCAGCAACGCGGCTATGAAATACCGGATTCCCATGAGTTTGGCCACGAAGCCACGAAGAAAGGCACGTTTAGCGTCCTCATTCACCATGCGTGGAGAGCATGAGGCTTACAATGGAACGAGAACTTTGTAACGTACAAATGAGCCTGTGGATCATTGAAATAGTCACGTTCACTTGAGGGTCAACCTTGCGCGCAGTTATGCATCATTCAACAAGAGTTTGCTGTTTACGATCGGCAAAACCGACCGAGTTATCGCCTGAAGGTCGACTAAGAGATGGCGCTGTGATGCGAAGCAGAAATCGCGTCTTGAGTTGACTTTATCCGCGCCACCGATTTCCGTCAAGAGGTTATTGTGCGTACAGACAATGCGAGCTGGCGCTGTAGAGTGGGAAAAGTGCCTTCACAAACAAATAATAGTTTGCATCGAGTGACCGAACGCTGCGAGATCTACCCAAACGAAAAACAGCCTACATTTCAACACTTCGGTTACGTCAATCAATCAATCAATCAATCAATCAATCAATCAATCAATCAATCAATCAATCAATCAATCAATCAATCAATCAATCAATCAATCAATCAATCAATCAATCAATCAATCAATCAATCAATCAATCAACCAATCAATCAATTAATCAATAAATCAATCGATCCATCTTTTTCCAGAAAAGCCTGGATGGTTCTTCAGGGCTAAAAGCCGCTCTAGGCAGCTTGACTGGTCTCTGCAGACCGTTGCATTTTGCAGCATATGACGTTTACAGCAGATTTGTACATGAGTTGTTCATGAACACTGTTGCAGAATGGGTTAAGGCGAAGTGTTTAACATGACAACTTACAATTCACTACAAAGACAGTATAATATGGTAGGATTCATTAAGACAGCGATTATTCACTTCAAACATAGCATGATGAACTTAATCGTATAACTTTAAGCAGAAGAAAACTCGACGTGTAGAGAAAATATTGCTAGCCGAGGTTTGATAGGGTGAGTATACAACAAATAGTGCACAGAAGTGGCATAAAGATAGCATAAAGATATGTGACACAAAGATTGCAGAAATGGAATAAGAACATATAAACAAGAATAAACCGAATGCCCACAAAGAAAACATGTGTGCAGCTTCCTAAGGATCACACCGTAAAAGCTGTTGCTCACAACATGCGCACGCGGAGTGCCGTTATCGTTTCAACTCACTTACAGGCACAATTAATTTACCTAAACTTCATCAACTTGAGATTGATGGTTTTAGCTGCACTGAACAGAGCGCCCCAAGCAGCGTACGCGGCCGACGGAGAGGCGTCGAGGGGCCTGCGTCGCGTCACCCAGTCGCCGAGTGACGTCCGCGACAGATTCTCGCGAATAAAAGCCACCACAAATCACTCAGCTCAGACGGAAGTGTGTATACACGCACGCCGAGGAGAGAGAGAAAATGCAGCTGGGAGCGCTTCACGGAAGTGAATCTTGATGCGCGAGGTCGCCGAGAGGTCATTGCAGCGAACGGAAGCGCGTAATGGCGCACGCAGCAATGCAATAATCATGCTTAAGAACAACAGAAGACGCTCTCAACAGTATGCGGTACGAAAGTGGAAAAAAAACTAGCGCTGTTATGCTTTCTTCGAACGAAGGGATTTGCAAGAATTTTTCAATATGCGCACGATGTGAACTCAGGTGAGTGTCCGTACAGAAATAAAATCCCACTATACTAACACGGAATTCCTCGGTCCCAATATTTCTTTTCTGCAATATATGCGCAGTTAAAGCAGTTAAGTCTGGATGTAACTAACCGCTGTGTAACGAATTCCTCGATTTAACGAAGTTTTTTAACGTGCACCGTTGCCGCTCCCATAAAAGCTCATGTTTTTGCGACCTGTATGTAACGAAACGTTGCGGCGGGTAACTTCGACATAAGAAGTCGGCAAGCTGATAAACCACCATTTTTTCACTTTCACTAAAAAATCGCTCTGAGGAGTTAATTAATTTAGCTCATACCAGCGTTGCTGTAAAGAGCCAGCAGCAACGACAACGTCTACAATCGTCTAACAACGAAATTCGTCATGATGAAGATGTAACCTAAAAGCGTGAGAGTTCCGGCTAGTTGGTAATCCATTAGCAACACAGCTTTGTCGTCTTCGTCTCGTCCTTGGTCTTTTTTCGCGCTGTGTTGCTAATTATGAAGATGATGATGATGAACAAAGCGGCAGGTGCCATCCCATGGCTAACGTAGCATCCACTTCTGGTTTTACTTGTGTGGCGTGATACAACACCAGGTAGCAAGATAACTACACTGCACCAGGGAATTTTTTTTTAAGTGCGAATGCACTTCTTAAGCGACCCTGAACCTGCGTCCACCGGCGATGTCCGCATAGCATACCCACGTGGGGGATTGGCCAGGAATCTCCTCGTCTTCCTTGGCAACGGGGGGAGATGGGCGCGCGCTGCCTGGCCGCTGATATGGCACATACCCACGTGGGGGATTGGCCAGGAATCGGGCGTGAGAAGGGCTAATGCACCCGCTTAAAGGAGTACTGACACGAAATTTCAAAGCTGAGATCCGCTCTAGCAATCAAGTACAACGACAACACAAATAGGTGTCTGTGAATAAATGCATCTTTCTTTCTTTGTAGTTGTGTGTGTGTGTGTGTGTGTGTGTGATCTCTCTTTCGCGAACATTACCGAACCGCGCAAATTCAACTCCTGCATTCGCACTTTCACATTCTTCCCTTCAGGGAAATGCGGGGAATTTTTTGCCTGTACCGCAAACTACAGCTGCGTTTAGACGCGTAAGCGCTGTTTCGGTTCGAGAGTTTAGTTTTGAGGTGCTAGGCCGTCCTGTCGACGTGTAGTCGCGCGTCTCCACTGCTCTATGTGGTATCGGTTCGTCGGTGATGAGTTCTGCTACCAAAAAAAAAAACGAAAAGTTGTGTATTTTGAAGTCAAGCTGACAATTTTAAATGGAGTCTCCGCCGGCGAGAAAGAAGAATGTCGCCACCTGGTATAGAGTATGCCAGCTAGCACCATCTCAACAATTTTGAGTGTTCAAAAGAGTATCAAGTTCACGAAAAGGAGCCCTTTGAGCACACGTTTGGTTTTCTAAACATTTTAAGGCACGAAAGAATGTCACAGGGCAAAAGTGATGCTTAATTTACCTTTGTTAATACGGAGGCGCATCCCAAATACCAAGAAAGTGTAGCCCAAACTTTGTGATCTCATGTATTTCGGGTCACCAATCATCTCCATTTATGTTATTATAACGATCACATTCAGAACTTTCGCAAAATCAGCCTTATTGTGGAAATGCGGGGCGATACACGGTTCGCCATTTTCCGTAATTATTGCATATTCTTATTTCTTTAGTTTTTCAAAAATTCGTTCAACCAATTATATCCGTTTACGCTATTATAACGATTACAGGTTGAACTTTCGCGAAATCTACATTATTGTCGAAAAGGCACGCGTTCTACGTTTTGCAATTTTTTGTGATTTTTAAATATTTTTCTTATTTTCTTATTTTCAAATTTTCGTCCAACCAATTGCCTATACGTTATTATAACAATTAAAACTACAACTTTCGGAAATCTGCATTATTGAGGAAATCGAGGGCCTTACACTGTTATCCATTTTCCGTAATTATTTTAAATTATTCTTATGTTTTAGATTTTGAAAATGTTGTACGACCAATTATCTCCGTTTACGCGATTATAACGATTACATGTGGAACGTTCGAGAAATCTGCATTATTGTGTTAATGCAGGGCGTTACACGTTTCACCATTTCCCGTAATTTTGTATTTTGCTTATTTTGTAGTTTTCAAAATTTTGGGTGACCGGTTATCTCCCTTTACGCTATTATAATGATTGCAGGTAAAACTTTCGCGATGTCTGCATTTTTGTGGAAATGCAGGGCGTTAAACGGTCCCGGCAGTGGGGGTGCTCGGCAAAGAATGCTACGTATTGGAGAGGGAAAGCGGAACAGTTAGAAAAACCAAATCCCGAAGCAAATGAAAAGACCGCGGCATCAGCCACTGTAGCTTCTCATCCACGGCATGGAAAAAGAAAAACAGAGCAAAAAGACCTAGGTCCGAGTCTCACATCCGGGCTGTGCCGCAGCGCCCATTCCGGGGCGCTGTCCCGCTACTGCGAGACGCGGGAGCTTTTGCCTGCTGCGTCTCCGCCCTGGGCCGGTTCGCTCCTCCTTAGGCGACCTGGCCGCCCCGAGCTCCCCCGGGGTCACGATATCGACGCCCCGCTTAGCGCGGACGTCCCGTCAACATGGCCAACCGCGGCACAGGACCCCCGGCCTCAGCTCGTCCGCTAGGCCCGGCCTCCGAGAAGCTGGATTACAGGGGCTCGCCACGACCCCCGGCCGTCGGCGAGCGTCGCAGCGGCCGCGTTCAACTCTCACCTATCTTTTTTTTCCCTTTTCTTTGCTTGAATTGTCCGGGCCTCGCTTATGACGAGAATAATTCAAGTATAAATCTGTGCCCGGCCACTTCAGCAAGACCCTTGTAAAGATCACCCGAAGCATCATTTCGGCCGTGGTAAGTGACAGGCCCCAAATTCCACAATGGAGGTCGCCCGCGTTGCAAGGGAATGTGGCGCCAGGGTGGGATGTACAAGGTAAGCTTCATGAGCATACAGCTTCGCTTAGTGTCCGCACTACGGAGCGGAAATCAAGCAGGTGTGCGCGGTTAGATTCAAACCGCCGTGTGTTACGGGTCTCTTGATCGGTGGTGGACTACGCGATGAGTGGAGGAACGGAGAATAGCCGATCCCTCCTCACTTATCGATAGAATACAGAACTTTTATTCCAGTATAGGGCAGCTAACAATACACAAAAGATGGCCGCGTTTGTGCTCACTTTGTTGGTAATGTCGGTGAGAGACGATTGCCCTCTGCCTCCCGTGAGGTGTGAATGCATCTCTTGTTTTTACCGTCAACCTCGCACGCTCTTTCACGATAAACAAGGTGGAGGTTTGCTAGAGTCCTCCAATTTTCCCGCGTTCCTCTGATCACGTGCGATCACCTGGAACCTTTCATCACTCCATGACTTCTTGGAATGTTTCAACGACGTCTAGGCTAGGGCGCGAGCGCTTTTGTTTTTTAGTTTTGTTTTGAATGCGTATTTTTTATTTGCTATCGCAAAATCCTTTCTAATTCAAAGAACATCGCAAATACCACCTACACTATGATAGTTTGCTTCAAATATGCCTGTTTTATTTCTGCTGAACAATGTTCACTAATTGCGTTGCCAGATTTAGCGCTTCGGGAAAGTTTTGCCTACATAACCTTCTCGTTCGACCCTTCCATTACGTTTTGTCCTATGTCCGGGTGGCTGAATCGACTACCAGAAAGTTGAGACAGGGAGGCAGACATTGGATTCTATTCTATTGAATCGTGGTTGTATTTCGAAATAATTTGCTACTCAAGTCAGAAAGTTTTTCTTTAGTGTTTGCTTGTTATCATGTTCTTTGAGCACTTTATTTTGAATTGCTGATTGTAATATTCAAAATCAATTGCTTCATAAATATAAATATGTAAAGGTTGAAGTTTCGAACATTTCTGATAGTTTCAAATCGAGAATTACTTTTCGGAAATGGTTTGTCGTAATTGAATACAATCCGAATACTATCTAAAGTGGCTCCGCAATTTGGTCATCATGTTTCAGCCAATGGGTACAAATGAGCCAACTGGTCATCCTATTCGAGCCAACGGGGCCCAATTCGGATCGCTCCAATAGGGCCAATTGGCATCCATTGCGCTTCCAATTTGGCCCATTGGGTTTCCATTTGGACCCATTGGGATTCCATTTTGACCCATTGGGTAGCAAATTGGACGAATTGGTTCGCCAATGGTTTTTTTTTTCGGCTGGGGTACTTTGCGAGCGCTGAAATTGTGAGCAGTTGATTTTGTTGTTTTCTCTTATTAGATGTGGAGGGAACCAAGGCAGTGAGCGTGCTTTCTAATGGGACCCATATTCGAACATTAACAAAAAATTCTGCAGAAATTCAGAGAAATATCTACTAATGCATAGCATTCTGGTGACGTTTGCCTTGAGTGTGAGCTTTTAGTCAAATTTTGATGTTTTTTCTACATCCTGTCCGACAAATTATATCCATTTAAGCTATTATAACGATTCGAAATGGAATGTTCACGAAATCTGCATTATTGTGGAACTGCAGGGTATTACACGCGTCGCCATTTTCCGCAATTACGTTATATCTATCTGATTTTTCTGGTTTTTCCAAATTTCGTTCGAACAATTATCTTCATTTACGCCAATATTACGATTACAGGTGGAACTTTTCCGAAATGAGCATTGTTGTGTAAATGCCATGCGTTGTACCTTTGGCTATTCTCTGATTTTTTAAATTTTTTTCTTATTTATTTTTCTCAATATTTCGCGCAACCAATCATCTCGATTTAGGTTATTATAACGATCACCTGTATAACTTTCGCGAAATATGCATTATTGTGCAAATGCGGGGCGTTGCACGGTCCGAAATTTTGCATAATTATTGCATATTCTTCTTATTTTATTGGCTTTTCCAAAATTCGTTCGACTATTCCGTTTACGGTACTATAATGATTAAAGGTGGAACTTTGGCGAAATCTAGAATATTCTCGAAATGCCACGCGTTATACATTTTGCCACTTTTTGTACTTTTAAATATTTCTTTTTTTATATTTTCAATATTTAGTCCAACAAATTATCTCCATTTGCGTTATTATAATGATTAAAATTAGACCTTTGGAGAAATATACATTATTGAGGAAATCCAGGGCACTTACACGTACAGTTCTCCATTTTGTGTAATTATTTGATGTTTCTTATTTTTTAATTTTGAAAATTTTGTGCGACCAATAATCTCCATTTACGCCATTATAACAATTACAGATGGAACTTTCGAGAAATCTGCATTATTGGGAAAATGCAGGGCGTTATACGTTTCACCATATTTCCAGTAAATTTTTGTATTTCGCTTCCTTTAGTTTTTCAAAATTTCGTGCAACCAATCGTCTCCATTTATATTATTATAACTATGAAAATGCAGGGGCGTTACACCTTTCACCATATTTCCCGTAATTTTTTGTATTTTGCTTTTTTAGTTTTTCAAAATTTCATGCAACCAATCGTCTCCATTTATATTATAACTATCACAATTAGAACTTTCTCGAAATCTGCATTATTGTGGAAATGTGGGGTTCATCATTTGCCATAATTTTTTTATATTTGCTTATTTTTTAGATTTTGTAAAAGTTGCATGACCAATTATCTCCGTTTACGCTATTACAACGATTACAGATGGAACTTTCGAGAAATCTGCATTCAGGACGCTACACGTTTCACGATTTCCCGTAAATTTTATTTTGTTAATTTTTAATTTTTCAAAATTTCATGTTGCCGGTTATCTCCATTGATGATAGTATAGCGATTGCAGGTGGAACTTCCATTGATATCTGCATTTTTGTGGAAATGCAGGGCGTTACATGGTCCTAGCAACTCGGCAAAGAATGGTGCGCATTAAAAGTGAAAGCGGAGCTTCACGAAACAATGGACCTCTCCCTGTATGTAAACACCTTGACGTCACGAAGCGCACGTGCGCGACGGGTGGCGCCTGCTGGCGGTCGCGAAGTGCGGTGGCGGTTGGCAGACAGTACCTGCGCCGACGGCTCGGCCTGGCCGCGCGGCGCCCGAAAGAAACGATGTGCCGTTGGTTCGGGCCGTCACTGGCCACCTACATTGCAGGTGGGGGCCTAGCTATCCTAGCTGTGGCCGTCGCACCTCCATGTAGCTTTCCGCATCTACAACCTCCGCAACACTTTTGTTTACCGTAAGGTCAACTGAAGGGCGACGCTTTCGGATAATCAGTGCGCGACAGAACAGCCTTAACGAGTCATTCTGAAGGTTGGTGCTCTTGCGACGCATTCCAAGAATGTTTTTTTTAAGATTCTTTGTGTTCGGACATATACCAAGGAAAGCTCATTCATCGTTGCTGTCGAGCTCCGCTTAAGCTGAGCGCGGTGCCTCAGGCAGCGTATGCGCTCCCTGTTCTTGATCCTTTTGCGTCGCCCGTAGACAGTGGCGGACACACGATTTCATGTCGAGGGGAAAAAGGAAAGGTAAAGCATGAAAGAATTAAAAAGTAAGATTAGCAGAAACGAAACAAATATATGAAGAGCAAAAGCCAAAAATTATTCCTATAAAAATATCGCGATGATGTTCTCGTTCTCTACGTGATTGACCGATTGTTTTGTTACCTTTTTCCACAGTGAAATCGCGAAACGGTTAATCGTCATTGTGAGAGTAACATAGCAGCCACATATGGTTAGTGCGTATCTTGCGACAGTGCACTGAAATAATTTTTGGTAGTCATTATTTTATGATAGTTAAAGTTAGTGTCCTTGTACGCCCGCTGCATACGCCAGCGTCGGGAGGCCGCAACAAAAGAATGCATTCACTGAGTCTGTTTGCTTAGGGCAAACACATTTTTCGAGTTTTTTCGAGTCGCGTGAGCGGCCCATCTCGCGCCGAAGGCACGATGCTACATGTGAGCACGGCAAGCATCTCTGTTTTGCCGCATCCTCAAGACAGAATATAATTGATCAAGGTAAAAATTTATTGCACTTACAAGCAAAGAATTTCGTTCGTCTCGAACAGATCCCTCCATAAGACCAAACTTGTCGTTGTCGATCTGGCGGCTATAGCGGATCCCTCGTCGAAACATTTATTTCGCGTCGCCTAAGCAGGTTAGGCATTCAGTGTGTTTTTAATACACTACTCTACCTCCTCAAAACATGACAATATTTACAAGCAAGAAAATTTCCCTCTGCTCCCTACCCCCTGCACTATTTCCCTTGACCAAATTTCTGCTGGTGCTGCATGATAGCAGATGGTTGATAAACAGCATCATTTCATGGCACGAATCAGCGCGGACTGCCAGTGTAGACGGTATGACTGCGCTTTGGAGAACAGCAGAAGTTCGAGAATGGGAAATCTTGCTATGAGCAAGAGCAGATCATGTCGCTCCTTTGGCTGCCAGCCTCTTCCGCACATTGCGCGCATCCACAATACACGCCGAATTTACCTCTTTGGGGACTCTGAAAAGTCTGATGCCGCTGATTCTGCTCGCAAGACTTGCGTAGCCCAGAGCACAGCAGCCCACCGGCATCAGAAAAGCCAGCACATAAACAAAAATTGGCCGCGTATCTGCTCCTTTCGTTGCAAATGCCGTCAAAAGACGATAGTCTTCATCGGCTTTTGCGAAGTAAATGCCTCCCTCCGCTTTCCCGCTCACCTCTCATGTTGTTCCTGTTGCGTCGCACTCTTCCCAAGGTAAAGACGCCAAAGGTTTGCTGCAATCATTTTAAATTTCCCGCGTTCCACTGCTCCAAACCGGGTGTCTAGATACGAACGCTGCCGTACGGCGAAGACACGCGTTAATCGAGGCGCCCTACTTCAACGTTTATAGAACCGCGTTTCCCTACTCCACGTGCGTTGCAAGCAGAACATGGAACCTATCTAGTGGAACCTTGCGTAACTGTTGCCGGTTGATTTCTTAAAATGGCGCCAGAAGCTATAGTGGCGCGGGCGACAGCAGGCGACGGCGGAGTGAATTCTTTTTCTGCAGTTGATGAAGTATTTAATTTCGCAAAAGTCAAGCATGTTTGATTTTTTTATAAAACAACACTGCAAATATCACTTCTGTATTGATTTGTTGTCTCATATTTGCGTAATGTCTTGTTCTTCTTCAACAACGTTGACAAGTATGAACATTACACCGGACATAGACGAGTAGATTTAGCTGTGACTATATAACACTATTGCGCAGGCATTGTTTTGCTTTGGCCGGGTGGCTGAATCGAGTCACAGACAGACAGACGGACAGACATACAGACATACAGACAGACCAAAATTTCTGGGTTTAAGTAGCCCAAGAAAGACTATCGTCTTTATAACTCCACTTTTGCGCGCGTCTAATGCAGTCTCACTGCATACGCCCCGCGCGCCGGTCCGAATGTTTTGCCAACCACCCTCCCGGCCACACCCAGCACGTGCGCTTTCCGTGACGTCACGGCCGCCGCGTGACGTACCCCGGGAGAGGTCCATTAGAAACACCAAAGCCCCATGCAAATGAAAAGCCCGCGGCTTCAGCCATGGCTTCTCATCCACGGCATGGAAAAAAAGTTACAGCCGTTCCACTCTACGTGAAAACTGTTGGAAATGCAGAGCACTGATTCGCCATAATGGGCTGTAGCGCCGTTATCCGCTCACTGCTACCACCCGACGCATTTCAAATTTCCCGCCTTCGCAGTGCTCGCGCGCCCCCTGCCGGAAACTGCGCCAGCAGGAGTTCTGTTCTTTTTGTGCTTGTTTTCCCTCCCGCATCGCCGCCCGACGTTCACGAATGGCTGCGGCTTCTCGCTGGCGAAGTTCGGCGTCGGCGGCTCGCTTGCGGCGCTTGCGCTCAGCATCCGCAGCACGCCGCCGCGCCGCCTTCTCTTCCCGCGTAGACATTGTCGATGAAGTCGATGGTGAAACGTGAAACGTGCCGTGAACCCCCTGCCGCGGCTATGACGCAACGTGGAGCGGCTATGACGCAACGTGGCGCGGCTATGACGCAACACAATCCAACACAATCCACTTTAATCCAATCCAATCCAAATTCAAACCAATCCAAGCCAATCCAATCCAATCGAATCCAATCCAATGCCAGACCGACGGGGAGCGATGCGGACTACGGACGCCAACGCGGGTGACATCGTGAGTTACTTAAATGCTCTGCATTTAAAAGAAAAACGAAGCAAAAAGACCTCGGTCCGAGTCTGACATCCGGGCTGTGCCGCGGCGCCCATTCCGGGGCGCTGTCCCGCTACTGCGAGACGCGGGAGCTTTTGCCTGCTGCGTCTCCGCCCTGGGCCGGTTCGCTCCTCCTTAGGCGACCTCGCCGCCCCGAGCTCCCCCGGGGTCACCATATCGACGCCCCGCTTAGCGCGGACGTCCCGTCAACATGGCCAACCGCGGCACAGGACCCCCGGCCTCAGCTCGTCCGCTAGGCCCGGCCGCCGAGAAGCTGGATTACAGGGGCTCGCCACGACCCCCGGCCGTCGGCGAGCGTCGCAGCGGCCGCGTTCAACTCTCACCTATCTTTTTTTTTCCCCTTTTCTTTGCTTGAATTGTCCCGGCCTCGCCTATGACGAGATTAATTGAAGTATAAATCTGTGCCCGCCTAGTTCAGGAAGTTACTTGTAAAGATGACCCGAAGCAGCCCGAAGTATAGTTTCGGCAGTGATAGGTGACAGGCCCCAAATTCCAAAACGCGGGTTGGCCGTGTGGTTTGGGAGTGTGGCGCCACGGTGGGATGTGCAAGGTAAGATCAAAGAGCGTACAGCTTCGCTTAGTCTCCGCACTACGGAGCGGAAATCAAGCAGGTGTGCGCGGTTAGATTGAAACCGCCGTATGTTGCGGGTTTCTCAATCGGTGGCGGACTACGCGATGAGTGGAGGAACGGAAAATGGCCGATCCCATCGCACTGATTGAGAGGAGACCAAATTTTTATTCCAGTTTCGGGCAGCTAACAATAGAAAAAAAAAAAAAAAACACGGCCGCGTGTGTGCTCGCTTCGCTGGTAATGTCGATGAAAGACGATTGCCCTCTGCCTCACGTGAGGTGTAAATGCCTCTCTTGTTTTTACCGTCAACCTCGCACGCTCTTCCCCTCCAGTATCGTTACTTTCACGATAAACAAGGTAGAGGTTTGCTCAGGTCAATTCAATTTTCTCGCGTTCCACTGATCGCGTGCTATCTACTGGAAGCTTTCATTACTCTATGACTTCTAATGTGTCCACGAGGTCTAGTCTCGGGCGCGAGAGCTTTTATATTTTTAGATGTAGAGATTGTTTTCAATTCATATTTTTTCACTTCCATTCGGAAAAATCATTTATAATTCAAAGGACATCGGAAATACCACTGATATTACGATGGTTTGCCTCAAATATGCCTAATGTTTTCTATATGCTGAACAATGTTGACAAATTGCATTGCCAGATTTAGTGCTTCGGGAAACTTTTGCTTACATAACCTTCTCTTTCGAGCATTCTATTAAGTTTTGTCCGAATGGCTGAATCGACTAACAGAAAGGTCAGACAGCCACCCACACACACATAGAAACAGATAGACGGCCAGACAGAGAGACAGACAGACGGAGCAAATTTTTTTGGTTAAAGTATCCCGAAAAGGAATGCCTGTAATTGTCTACAAAGAGGAAAAAAAAGTAATACTGGTCGAATGGTACAACCACTTCGGTACCCAATAAACCAGTAATTAGTTAAATCTCATCTGCGAAAAGTACAGCTGAGCCACTGAGAACGCGTACTTTGCGAGCGCTGAAATGGTAAGCAGTTGATTTTGTTGTTTTCTCTTATTAGACAGGGAGGGAGCCAGGAAGGTGAGCATGCATTCTAATGCGACACATATTCATAATTTAACAAAAAAAATCTGCAGAAATTCAGAGAATTATCTACTAATGCGTAGCATTCTTGTGACGTTTGTCTTGAGTGCGAGTTTCTAGAGTCGAATTTTTATGTTTTTCTAAATCCTGTCGGAAAAATTATATTCGTTTACGCTATTGTAATGATTCGAAGTGGAACATTCGCGAAATCTGGATTATTGTGGAAATGGAGGGAATCACATGGTTCGCCCTTTTCAGTACTTCTTGCATATTCTTTTTTTTCTTGATTTTTCGAAAAATTCGTTCGACCAAAAATCTCCGCTTACGCTGTTGTGACGAAGACACGTAGAACGTTTTGCGAAATCGACGTTTATTGTGGAAATGCCCCGCATTATACGTTTTAAGTTTTCTGAATTTTGTAATTTTTTTATTAGTTTTATTTTTCAAAATTTCGTCCAACCGATTATCTCCATTTACGTTCTTAAAACGATTAAAATTTAAAATTTCGAGGAATCTGCGTTATTGTGTAAATGCAGGGCATTGCACGTTTATCCATTTACTGTAATTTTTTATATTTTGCTTATTTTATAGTTGTTCAAAATTTCGGATGAGCAGTTGTCTCCCGTTACGGTATTGTAGCGATTGCAGGTGGAATTTTTGTGATATCTGCATTTTTGTGGAAATGGAGGGCGTTAAACGGTCCTGGCAGGGGGGTGCACGGCAAAGAATGCTACGCATAAAAAGGGAAAGCTGGGCTCCGGAAAACAGTGTAAAATACCGAAGCCCAAGGAAAATGAAAAGACTGCGGCCTCAGCGACGGCTTCTCATACATGACCCGCAAAAAATAAAAAACACTAAGCAAAAAGACCTAGGTCCGAGTCTGACGTCCGGGCTGTGCCGCGGCGCCCATTCCGGGGCGCTGTCCCGCTACTGCGAGACGCGGGAGCTTCTGCCTGCTGCGTCTCCGCCCTGGGCCGGTTCGCTCCTCCTTAGGCGACCTGGCCGCCCCGAGCTCCCCCGGGGCCACCATATCGACGCCCCGCTTAGCGCGGACGTCCCGTCAACATGGCCAACCGCGGCACAGGACCCCCGGCCTCAGCTCGTCCGCTAGGCCCGGCCGCCGAGAAGCTGGATTACAGGGGCTCGCCACGACCCCCGGCCGTTGGCGAGCGTCGCAGTGGGCGCGCGTTCAACTCTCGCCTGTATTTTCTTTCCCTTTTCTTTCCTTGAGTTGCCCCCCCCTCGCCTATGACAAGATTAATTCAAGTATAAATCTGTGCCCGCACTTCAGCATGGCCGTAAGTATCGTTTCGGATGGCCGTAAGTATCGTTTCGGCCGTGATAAGTGACAGGCAACGAATTCCACAATGCAGGTCGCCCGCGTGGCTCGGGAATGTGGCGCCACGGTGGGATTTGCAAGGTAAGCTTCCCGAGCGTACAGCTTCGCTTAGTCTCCGCACTGCGGGACGGAAATCGAGCAGGTGTGCGCGGTTAGATTCAAAACGCCTTGTGTTACGGGTCTCTCGATCGGTGGTGGCGGACTACACGATAAGTGGAGGAACGGAAAAGCTTGTCCCTCCGCACTTATCGAGAGAATAAAGAACTTTTATTCCAGTATTGGGAGGGTAACATACAAAAAAGATGGCTGGGTGTGAGATCCCTTCGCTGGTAATGTCGGTGAGAGACGATTACCCTCTGCCTCCCGTGAGGTGTAAATGCCTCTCTTGTTTTTACCGTCAACCTTGCACGCTCTTCCCCTCCAGTATCGTTACTTTCACGATAAACAAGGTAGAGGTTTGCTCAAGTCAATTCAATCTTCTCGCGTTCCATTGATCACGTGCGATCAACTGGAACGTTTATTACTCTATGACTTCCTCCAATTTGTCCACGAGGTCTAGGCTAGGGTGCGAGCGCTTTTCTATTTTTAGTTTGAGAGATTGTTTTCAATAGATATTTGTTCACTTCCATACGTAAAAATCATTCATAATTCCAAGACCATCGCAAATACCACTTATATTATGATGGTTTGCCTAATGTTTTCTTTATGCTGGACAATGTTGACACAGTGCGTTGCTGATTTAGAGCTTTGGAAACGTTTTGCGGACAAAGCTCTCTCATTTGAGCCTTTGTCCGGGTGGCTGAATCGACTACCAGAAAGATAAGATAGGCGCCCACACACACATAGAAAGAGACAGACAGACAGGCAGACGGACGGACAGACAGACATACAGACAGACCGAATTTTTGTGGTTAAAGCAGCCCGAGAAAGAATGTCTTTAACGTGTCTACGAAGAGGAAGAAAATATAATACCGGACGAATGGTGCAGCCACTTCCGTACCCAATAAAACAGTAAAAAATGAAACCTTATCTGCGAAAAGTACAGCTGAGCCACCGAGAACGCGCACTTTGCGAGCGCTGAAATGGTGAGCAGTTGATTTTGGTGTTTTCTTTTATTACGTGGGGAGGAAGCCAAAACGGTGAGGGTGCATTCTAATGGGAGGTGTGTGAGTCTGGGGTCTAGAGTTACGGAGGGGTCGTTGAGGCTGTAATCGTAGAGCTATGTTTCTGCACATTCGGTGTGTATTCCGCCGTATTCCACTCCGTTAGGTTAAATGATTGAGGTGTTGGGTTGATGGAAGTGCTTGCATGCGGGTAGTCGGAATTGGTGCCAATTGATTATTGTGTGCGGTCGGGGTTTTTTGCTGTAAGGGGTGCTGTAGTAGTGGTGATGTTTAAGAATGTAATGGTCACTGCCGAGGGTATGGTCCAAACGTTGCCACGTGGTGCGGTGGGTATGTTTGGTAATGGAGAGGTCTGGAGATGTGTCTCGCTGTGTGCTGGTGCCGTCCCGGATGGGAATGTATGTTTCGTTTTCAATGGTGAGGCGGTGATGCGGTATGGTTTCCCATAAGAGTCTGCCTTTTTTGTTCTGAGTTGAATAACCCCAAGCTGGGTGAGGGGCATTGAAATCTCCGGTAATTATTAAGGGGGCTTTGTTCGCCTGTCTTATAGCTAGTTTGAACAGTTCGTGGAAGGTGTGTTGCAGTCGAGGAGAGCTGTACACGTTCAGTATGTAGGTGGGCTGTGTGGTGTGGGTCTTGGGTATGAGGCGTATGAATGTGTGAGGGGGGAGGTCGGGTGGCAGTTCTAGGTATTGTGCTGTGAGCTCGCACACCTCCTTCAGGCGCACCAGGGCCTCAAAAAGAGGTGGAAAACGCAACGCCACAATAGGAAGCTACGCCGCAGAATTGCCCTCCTAGAACGCGAAATCGAGCATCATAGCATGCAACTGCAAACCACCGCTTGGGGACGCATGTGCGACAGCCTCTCTAAAGGCCTCAGCATGAAAAGAACATGGCGTATACTCAGGCACCTACTCGACCCCTCTACATCCAAAACAGAATCCCAAGCACGCCTCAACCTATTAGCCCATATCTCGGGAGACGACCATACGTGGCCGCGAATTCTTAGCGACACTTACATTTCGCCGCCGGAACCACAAGCACCTTCTGTAACATACTCTGGCACACCAAACCCCCAACTAGACACCGCATTCACATTCGCCGAGCTGCAATCTGCCCTACATACCCTCACCCGCACCACGACACCTGGACCAGACGGCATAACATACACTACCCTCCGAAACCTAGAACCTCACTCACACCAACAACTCCTCGACTACTACAACCACTGCTGGGAAACCGGGCACCTACCAACAGAATTTAAACATGCCACCATAACACTGATCCCCAAGCCTCACAAACCTCTCTCAGCGCTCAATTTACGTCCCATTTCACTCACTTCATGCATCTGCAAACTATTTGAACAGATGATAGTATCACGCCTTAACCAGCACCTCGATCATCAGCGTCTTCTTCCCGATAACATGTTCGGATTTCGCGCCGCACATCTCGCAACCAACGACATTCACCTCCAAATTTATCATCAACTACTCAAAGCACTCCCGGATCAAGACACGTGGGCAATCCTTACCGTAGATCTAACGAAAGCTTTTAATCGGATCTCCCACTCAGATATTTTGTCCTCATTAAATAACTTGAAAGTAGGCGCAAATCTCTTCAATCTTGTTAAATCCTTTTTGTCTGACCGTACAGCCACCCTTAAACTCGGCAATAGACAATCCCCAACCCTGCATCTCCCCAACCGTGGCACCCCCCAAGGTTCAATCTTATCTCCCACGCTGTTTAACATAGGTCTCATCCCTCTCGCTACCGCGCTCATCAATATTCCCTCACTCCACAGCAGTCTATACGCCGACGATATACAGTGTGGGTAACTCACGGCAGGGACGCCCACATTGAATCCACCCTTCAAATCGCAACGGACACCATAAACAAGTTCACCCACTCAGCAGGCCTATCATGCGCCCCTGAAAAGTCCCACATGCTCATCCTAACTCCGCACCGCCAGCCCACCAATTGCGCCAGCCCACCATTTGGCCTCCCCCCATACAAATCCACATCAATGACCAACCAATAACACCTACGCCATCCCTCACCATACTTGGACTGACCCTACAGCAAAATCGAGGCAACTCTTCCACAATACAAACACTCAGCCGACACGCGACACAAATAGTAGGACTTATCCGTTGAATCACCGCCCGCGGCCATGGCCCTCCCGAAAAAGAGAGATTACAACTCGTTACAGCTCTCTTCACCTCACGACTCACATACTCCCTTCCTTACTTATCGCTTACAAAAGCGGAACTCGACAAATTGGAAACCTTGCAGCGCAGGGTATACAGCTAGAGCAGCACTTCTCCTTCCACCCAACACCTCTACCATCCGCCTCCTTTCAACTGGGACATTTAACACAATCCCCGAGCTCCTCGAAGCCCACCGCCTTAGCCAAGTTGCTCGTCTATCCACAACTCCCACAGGTTCGATAGTCCTGCAACAACTCAACCTCACTGCTCCAGGCCCCCCCCCCCCCCCCCCACCTTCACCCCCTACCCCTATCTCACCGCGAAAACCTCGAAATCCTCCCTCTTCCCCGTCACATGCATCCTAACCACCACGCAGCCCGACGAAGGGCCCGCGCCTTGGCACACTTACGCCTATTCCCCCCATCTCCTGACTCCATTTACGTAGACGCCGCGGAATATAGACACCGACCTGCTTTTGCGGCTGCTATTATCACAGAAGACAGACCGATCCCAGCAGCGGCAGCCACCGTCCGCAAAGCCCACCCCCACGAGGCCGAGGAAGCGGCAATAGCTCTGGCCATAACACACCAACCACCCCCATCTCACATATTCTCCGGTTCTAAGACGGCCGTACGAAATTTTGCGCGGGGACACATCTCCTTCCCTGCTCGCCAAATTCTCCTATCCCGCCCTCCTCCCAACAAAATCATAATCCTGCACTGGACCCCCGGCCACGTGGGCTTTGGCGGTGCGGAAACGGCCCACCTGGCCGCTCAAGGACTCATTTATCGAGCAACAGACGTGGACGTCTCACAGCATGGCGCACGAAACGCTCGCGAACCCCTGCTTACTTTTAGCGACATTACCACACATTACCGCCTAAGCGGCTAGAACTACCGCCCCCTCACACGTCTCTTCCTTCCCCCTTGGACAGATTATGGCGACAATTACAGACCCATTCCCTCCCCACCAGACACGTCCTCCACCACATCTATTCCACATTATATCCCCGCCCAAACTGCCCGGCATGTGGCGCTCGAGATACCGCACCACATGCCATTTGTGAATGCCCCTCTTTACCCCCGCTTCGTTTACCCAACCTGGCTGGAGGTGACCGGGAGCTCCTCGCCCGAGCTACAGCTCCTGACCGCCACTAGGGCTCAGGATTACCTGGCGCGCCTCCCTCACCTGAGGGACACTCGCTAGGACTGAGCCTCGTCAGAAATAAAGTTATTCTCTCTCTCTAATGGGACCCATATTCGAACGTTAAAAAAACAATTCTGCAGAAACTCTGAGAATTATCTACTATTGTCTAGCATTCTTATGATGTTTGCCTTGCGTGTGAGTTTTTAGTCAAATTTTTTCTTAGTCCTGTCCGACAAATTATATCCATTTACGCCATTATAACGATTCGAAGAGGAACATTCGCGAAATCTGCATTATTGTAGAAATGCAGGGTATTACACAGGTCGCCATTTTCTGTAATTACTATAGATGTATTTTTTTTTTCTAATTTTCAAAATTTTGTTCAACCAATTACCTCCATTTACGCCAATATTATGATTACAGGTGAAAGTTTCGCGAAATACGCATTGTTGTGGAAATGACATGCGTTATACGTTTTGCCATTCTCCCGTGTTTTAATATTTTTCTTATTTTCTGTTTTTCAAAATCTTGTCCGACCAATTATCTCCATTTATTTTATAACAATCACATTTAGAACTTTATCGAAATCTGCATCATTGTGTAAATGCGGGGCGTTACACGGTTCGCCATTTCCCGTATTTTTGCGTAGTCTTCTTATTTTTTAATTTTTCAAAAATTCATTCGACCAATTATCTGCGTTTACTATAATATAACAATAACAGGTGAACTTTGGCGTAATCTACATTATTGTTGAAATGCCACGCGTTATAAGTTTAGAATTTTTGTCATTTTTAATATTATTTTTTTCTATTTTCAGTTTACAAAATTTCGTCCAACCAATTATCTCGATTTACGTTATTAAATGATTCAAATTAGAACTTTCGAGAAATCTGCATTATTGTGGAAATGCAGGGTGTTACAGGATTCACCATTTCCCGTAATTTTTTTGTTTACTTTGCTTATTTTTGTAGTTTTTCAATTTTTAGCGCGACCAGTTATCTCCATTTACGCTATTATAGCGATTGCAGGTGCAACCTCGGCGATATCTGCATTTTTGTGGAAATGCAGGGCGCAAACGGTCCTGGCAGTGGGGGCGCTCGGCAGAGAATGCTACGCATTAAAAAGGGAAAAACGGAGCTCCGGGAAGCAATAAGAAAAACCAAATCCCGAATAAAATGAAAAGATTGCGGCCTCAGCCACTGTAGCTTCTCATCCACGAGCCGCAAAAAGGAACACTAAGCAAAGCAAAAAGACCTAGGTCCGAGTCTGACATCCGGGCTGTGCCGCGGCGCCCATTCCGGGGCGCAGTCCCGCTACTGCGAGACGCGGGAGCTTTTGCCTGCTGCGTCTCCGCCCTGGGCCGGTTCGCTCCTCCTTACGCGACCTGGCCGCCCCGAGCTCCCCCGGGGTCACCATATCGACGCCCGCTTAGCGCGGACGTCCCGTCAACATGGCCAACCGCGGCACAGGACCCCCGGCCTCAGCTCGTCCACTAGGCCCGGCCTCCGAGAAGCTGGATTACAGGGGCGCGCCACGACCCCCGGCCGTCGGCGAGCGTCGCAGCGGCCGCGTTCAACTCTCACCTATCTTTTTTTTCCCCTTTTCTTTCCTTGAGTTGCCCCCGCCTCGCCTATGACGAGAGTAATTGAAGTATAAATCTGTGCCCGTCCACTTCAGCAAGACCCTTGTAAAGATAGCCCGAAGCATCGTTTCGGCTGTGATCACGTGACAGGCCACGAATTCCACAATGCAGGTCGCCCGCGTTGCTCGGGAATGTGGCGCCACGATGGGATGTGCAAGGTAAGCTTCACGAGCGTAGAGCTTCGCTTAGTCTCCGCACTACGGAGCGGAAATCAAACAGGTGTGCGCGGTTAGATTGAAACCGCCGTGTGTTACGGGTCTCTCGATCGGTGGTGGACTACGCGATGAGTGGAGGAACGGAGAATAGCCGATCCCTCCTCACTTATCGAGAGAATACAGAACTTTTATTCCAGTATAGGGAGGCTAACATACAAAAAAAGATGGCCGCGTTTGTGCTCACTTTGCTGGTAGAGACGATTGCTCTCTGCCTCCCGTGAGGTGTAAATGCCTCTCTTGTTTTTAGCGTCAACCTCGCACGCTCTTCCCCTCTAGCATCGTTACTTTCACGATAAACAAGGTGGTGTGCTCAGGTATTCAATCTTCTCGCGTTGCACTGATCACGTGCCATCAACACGGAAATTTTCATCACTCCATGACTTCTTGGAATGTTTCAACGACGTCTAGGCTAGGGCGCGAGCGCTTTTGTTTTTTAGTTTTATTTTGAATGCGTATTTTTTTATTTCCTATCGCAAAAATCCTTTCGAATTCCAAAAAACATCGCAAATACCACCTACATTATGATAGTTTGCTTCAAATATGCCCGTTTTATTTCTGCTCAACAATTTTCACAAATTGCTTAGCCAGATTTGGAGTTTCGGGAACGTTTTGCCTACATAACTTTCTCGTTCGAGGCTTCCATTAAGTTTTGTCCTTTGTCCGGGTGGCTGAATCGACTACCAGAAAGATGAGTCAGGCAGACAGACATTGGATTCGATTCTATTGGATCGTGTTTGTACTTTGAAACAATTTGCTACTCATGTCAGAAAGTGTTTCTTTAGTGATTGCTTGTTATCATGTTCTTTGAGAACTTTATTTTGAATTGGTGATTGTAATATTCAAAATTAATCGCTTTTTAAATAAAATATGTAAAGGTCGAAGTTTCGAACATTTCAGTTAGTTTCAAATGAAGCTCGTACATTTCTGATAGTTTCAAATGGAGAATTACTTTAAGCAAACGGTTTGTCGTAATTGAATACAATTCGAATACTATCTAAAGTGGTTCCGCAATTTGGTCATCATGTTGCAGCCAATGGGTCCAATGGGCCGAACTGGCCATCCTATTCGAGCCAATGGGCCGAATTCGGATCGCTCCAATAGGTCCAAAGGCCCCATTTCGCTTTCAATTCCGCCCATTGGGTTTTTATTCGGACCCATTGGGATTCCATTCGGACCCATTGTGTTGCAAATTGGCCCATTTGGTCAGCCAATGGTTTTTTTCGGCTGGGGTGCTTTGCGAGCGCTGAAATGGTGAGCAGTTGATTTTGTTGTTTTCTCTTATTAGATGCGGAGGGAACCAAGACAGTGAGCGTGCTTTCTAATGGGACCCATATTCGAACATTAACAAAAAATTCTGCAGAAATTCAGAGAAATATCTACTAATGCATAGCATTCTGGTGACATTTGCCTTGAGTGTGAGCTTTTTTGTCAAATATTTGTTTTTTCTACACCCTTTCCGACAAATTATATCCATTTGCGCTATTATAACGATTCGAAATGGAACATTCGCGAAATCTGCATTATTGTGGAACTGCAGGGTATTACACGCGTCGCCATTTTCTGCAATTACGTTATATCTGTCTGATTTTTCTGGTTTTTCCAAATTTCGTTCGAACAATTATCTTCATTTACGCTAATATTACGATTACAGGTGGAACTTTCCCGAAATGAGCATTGTTGTGGAAATGCCATGCGTTGTACGTTTGGCTATTCTCTGATTTTTAAATTTTTTTTTCTTATTTATTTTTCTCAATATTTCGCGCAACCAATCATCTCGATTTAGGTTATTATAACGATCACCTTTATAACTTTCACGAAATCTGCATTATTGTGCTAATGCGGGGCGTTACACGGTCCGCAATTTTGCATAGTTATTGCATATTCTTCTTATTTTATTGGCTTTTCCAAACTTCGTTCGACTATTCCGTTTACGGTACTATAATGATTAAAGGTGGTACTTCGGTGAAATCTAGAATATTGTCGAAATGCCACGCTTTATACATTTTGCCACTTTTTGTAATTTTTACATATTTCTTTATTTTTATATTTTCAATATTTCGTCCAACCAATTATCTCCATTTGCGTTATTATAATGATAAAAATTGGGCCTTTTGAGAAATATACATTATTGAGGAAATCCAGGGCACTTACACATACAGTTCTCCATTTTGTGTAATTATTTGATGTTTCTTATTTTTTAATTTTGAAAATTTTGTGCGACCAATAATCTCCATTTATGCCATTATAACAATTACAGATAGAACTTCCGAGAAATCTGCATTATTGGGAAAATGCAGGGCGTTATACGTCTCACCATATTTCCAGTAAATTTTTGTATTTTGCTTTTAGTTTTTCAAAATTTCGTGAAACCAATCGTCTCCATTTATGTTATGATAACTTGAAAATGCGGGGCCTTACACCTTTCTTCATATTTCCCGTAATTTTTTGTATTTTGCTTCTTTTAGCTTTTCAAAATTTCGTGCAACCAATCGTCTCCATTTATGTTATAACTATCACACTTAGAACTTTCTCGAAATCTGCATTATTGTGGAAATGTGGGGTTCATCATTTGCCGTAATTTTTTTATATTTGCTTATTTTTTAGATTTTGTAAAAGTTGCATGACCAATTATCTCCGTTTACGCTATTATAACGATTACAGATGGAACTTTCGAGAAATCTGCATTCAGGACGCTACACGTTTCACCATTTTCCGTAAATTTTATTTTGCTTAATTTTTAGTTTTTCCAAAATTTCATGTTACCGGTTATTTCCATTGACGATAGTATAGCGATTGCAGGTGGAACTTCCGTTGATATCTGCATTTTGTGGAAATGCAGGGCGTTACACGGTCCTAGCAACTCGGCAAAGAATGTCCATTGCCCCGCCAACCGCCGGGGCAATGGACCATCTTCACAGATTCCAAGGCAGCCCTCCAAAGTCTACTGCGCAACGACTGCTTCAGCATTCACGAACACGCCTCTCGTGAAATAACTTACTTGCACCACCAGGCCAAATACACAGGGCAACCAAGTGACATTTCAGTGGCTTCCAGGCCACTGTGGTGTTCCAGGTAATGAAAAGGCAGATGAAGCAGGGGCCTTCAAATGCATAACATGAGGAAGGTCTTCGCGCCGACTAGAAACTTTGTATCACCGATTACGACTCAATGCAGCGCTTACAAAAACTTAACTGTAGCTTCTCATCCACGAGCCGCAAAAAGGAACACTAAGCAAAAAGACCTAGGTCCGAGTCTGACATCCGGGCTGTGCCGCGGCGCCCATTCCGGGGCGCTGTCCCGCTACTGCGAGACGCGGGGAGCTTTTGCCTGCTGCGTCTCCGCCCTGGGCCGGTTCGCTCCTCCTTAAGCGACCTGGCCGCCCCGAGCTCCCCCGGGGTCACCATATCGACGCCCCGCTTAGCGCGGACGTCCCGTCAACATGGCCAACCGCGGCACAGGACCCCCGGCCTCAGCTCGTCCGCCAGGCCCGGCCTCCGGGAAGCTGGATTACAGGGGCTCGCCACGACCCCCGGCCGTCGGCGAGCGTCGCAGCGGCCGCGTTCAACTCTCACCTATCTTTTTTTTCCCCTTTTCTTTCCTTGAGTTGTCTGGGCCTCGCTTATGACGAGATTAATTCAAGTATAAATCTGTGCCCGGCCACTTCAGCAAGACCCTTGGAAAGATCACCCGAAGCATCATTTCGGCCGTGGTAAGTGACAGGCCACGAATTCCACATTGCAGGTAGCCCGCGTGGCTCGGGAATGTGGCGCCACGGTGGGATGTGCAAGGTAAGCTCAATGAGCGTACCAGCTTCGCTTAGTCCTCCGCCATCACACGGAGCGGAAATCAAGCAGGGTGTGCGGCGGTTAGATTGAAACCACCGTGTGTTGCGGGTCTCTCGATCGGCGGCGGACTACGCGATGAGTGGAGAAACGGTGAATAGCCGATCCAATCGCGCTTATCGAGAGAAGACCAAATTTTTATTCCAGTTTCGGACAGCTAACAATGCAAAACATGGCCGCGTGTCGGCTCTCTTGTCTGGTAATGTTGGTGAGAGACGATTGCCCTCTGCCTGCCCTGGCGTGTAAATGCCTCTCCTCTTCCAAGCCAACCTCTCACGCTCCCCGTCCAACTTTGTGTTCGGTTGGCCGGTACGAGAAGAGTGAAGGATGCCTCGGGCCGTTTTTATTCAAGCGATGTTAGATCGGCGAATATGGGGGTGAAAGTGACATGCAAGAAACTGGCTTACACACAAAAATAACGCAGAAACAAAAGCACAAGTGTAGGCGCACCTATAGTTGTAGGGACAGAAAACCGATTTTGTGCTGTCCTGCATAAAAGGGCATCAGTTGAAAGAACTTCAACCGACACGGTTTTTCTGGGTCCTCGTTTAAAAGCAGAATATTTTGAATGTACCAGCTTTACGCGTTCTGCCAAAACGAATGCTGGCAACCATGGCAACGAGCCGAGTGGCAGCGCAGTTTCAACTGTACCCTTGGTTGAAAAGGGGTATTTAAATACTCGTCCCTAGCTAAAACAATGATAAAATGCAGTCTTTTGTATCCCTGCGTGGGGTTTTGGAATCACGCATTGAAACCGACAGTGTTGTTTGTATACGTACAGTTGTCAGGTTGAGACACAACATATTGAGCTTCCTTTCAGATCTGAAAAGGGTTATTGGTAAATTAAAATTTTCTTCCGTGAATTTGTTTAGTAATTCCTTGTGGCTTGCAAATGAGCTAGAGTACATCAACTCGACAAAATTCCGATCTCTGTCCCTTTAACCGGTTTCGTATTACACACGCTCTGGCAATATAGTTTTAGCAGTCCGTCTGTCCCGTCGTGGGCGGTATAGTTACCGTGTTGACCGGGACTAGTCTGGACACTTGGGCATTCGTCACGGTAAGGGGATTAGTTCCGCGGGCCGGCCTTCGCCATGTCCGTGCATTCGTCACGGTGGGGTAGCCTCCTCACCATTCCTCCTCGCCCTTCCGTGCGTGCATGCGCAGTCGGGTCCCGGTAATCAGGGTAACAACGTACACGACGGAACAGGCGGACTCCTAAAACTCTGTAATGTCCGGCGTTACGTACGGCCATGGACTTCAGCACCGAGCACGAATGGACTAGCGCTCTCTCGAGCAACGATCCTCACAAGCAACTCCTGGCTGTCCAGAGGGCCTGCGAGAGGGGGGAAGACCGAGGTCTCTCACCTCCTGCGCGGGTGTGGCCTACGACTACCTGATGAGGACCCTTAGCGGCTATCCAGGGTAGTCCCTCGGGACATATAATAAGGTTCTTTGCCTGTCTGTCTGTCTGTCTGTCTGTCTGTCTGTCTGTCTGTCTGTCTGTCTGTCTGTCTGTCTGTCTGTCTGTCTCTGTCTGTATTTTCCACAGAACCCCGACACGTGGCGTACAGTTGAAAGCCACTATTGTAAACTTTGTAGCGCCGACCTGCAATTGCCTCTGGCGCAGACTGCCCACGCTCTCTTCAGACCACGTTTTGTGGTCTACGCCGCGAGGGAGCCACGTGTCGTTGACATGCATCCTCGAAAGCAGCCGTTACCGCAACAAGCTTCATTTGAGCTCGAGCGCTTCCGTCCGATTGTTTTGTCACGCTCACGATGACCGACGTTGGCTCTTGCGAAAATTTCCCAGTTTTGGCAGCCCCCCCGAGTCGTCACGTCCACCCTCCCCCATTTGAACTAATGCTACCCCTCTTAAATGTCATCTCGATGCGACATTGCGTTCCCAGATGCGTATAGGTGTTTCCTAGCCAGCACAGCCGAGCGACGCACGGCGCCATCTAGGGGCATGTTTGGAGCTATGTCCACGTGCTTATGGCCCTCCATTTAACCGCTCAGAACCGCTTGCTCTCGTAGTGTAAAGGTTCCGCTCCTGCGAAGCAAACATCCTAACCCGGGTTAGAATCCCGTTATCCGCTTTTTTTTTTTCATTTTCAAGGGTTTGTCTTATTTTAATATTCACATTTGCTATCACGCATATAATCTATTTATGACATCTTAATTTTAGTTGCCTTTTGGTCAGTTTCAGCTACTGCTTCTTGTACGTTTTCGTCAGTTTGCCCCTTTTACGTCGGTTTCGGCTATTTCTGCTGCAATATTTTTCAACACCGTGGTTTTTAACCATTGTAAGCACGTTTTGGCTGTTATTTATTTCTGTTCGGGTGGTTTTGCATGCTTTAAGTATGTTTATGCTGTGATATAACCCCCATAGCAAGCTCAGATGACAGCTGGATATACTGACTAGGAGACGCATACACGCTGCCCAGATAGTCACAAGCAGCCGTTCTCAAGCCTTGGCCAATCCCCGCCGGCAGGCGTGAGCCGCTACATTAAAGGCCAAATGCACTCAAAATTTCGACCTCCTGAAAACACAATTTCCATATAGTCTGCTGAAAGCAAAATCAAGATGCATACGCGCGTGGACGCCGCAAGCGATCAGCAAAATTCAGAGATTTGGAAACCAAAATCGAGGAGAGCGCGGCCATTGCAGTGACGTTGCAGCCGTCCAGCGAGCGGCCGGACGGTCAGCTGCTCGGGAGAAAGCCTGCGCGCAAGCTCTACGCGCGCACGGGGTAGCAAATGGGTGAAGCGTTTGCAGCAGAGCGCGGCCGGTTCTCCAGCAGCGTGGCTGGCCAGAGGAAAAAGTCGCGGACGGCCGGAGCGCCACAGGCGCGCTGTGGCTGTTTACGCGATCCGCCGGTAGGTCCAGCGTGGCCGTCGGCCGAGCTTTTATAAATGCTTCTGACTGATTAACGAGGTGTTTCACGGGGCTACCACTCGTGTTCCAGCTGATTTGGTCGTACTTACTACGCATTTAAGATAAATTTGGTCGAGGTGAAATTTGAGTGCAGTTGGCCGTGACGAAGATGAGGACAGCCCCGCTAAAGAGCGTGCAGGCGTGGTGGAAGCGGCCAGACTAGACGAAATGGCGGCCGGCGGCGAGCCTGTAGCGGGAGATATTAATGAACCACCGGAAGAAGCCCAAGCAGAAAAGGTTTGGGGCCAGTTGCTCGAAGGCATCCGGAAGGTCTACAGTTCCAACCGAACGGGCATGTCCAAAGGCGACTACATGAGACTCTACAGCTGCGTGTACAACTACGCCGTGAACACATCGTGGCACTCCATAATGACCAAACCTCCTACAGGTATGCACCCGGAGCTGTCGTCAATTTTAGAGCTCTACGAGCGCATAAAGCACTTCCTCGCGACCTACCTAGAAGGTCACAGCGGCAAGAAAGTGGACCTAATGAACGATAACGTTCTGCGCTTCTACGTCAGCGCCTGGGAGGAGTACAGATTTTCCAGCACGGTTCTGGACGGAATCTGCGACTTCGTCAACCGCACTTGGACCGAGAGAATGCAAACTGCCGGCCAGGCACAATTTTTCCGCATTTACGACTTGACCTTAATATTGTGGAATCGTTACATCATTTCCAAGTTTAAGGAGCAGATAACCAACTCAGTGCTGAGGCTGATCGAAAAAGCGCGAACGGAGAGGACATTGACACGGGACTGATAAGAGTTGCTCTGTCGTCCTTCGTTGAGGCGGACGTAAATGAGGATGACCCATCAGACAAGAAACCAGGACTGAAGACTTACAAAGAAGATTTTGAGGGCATCTTTCTGGAAGCCACGGAGTGCTACTACAAAAAAGTAACTACCCAGTATCTCCAGAGCCATAGCGTCGCCGAGTACCTGCGGCTGGTGGAGATCTGTCTGAACGAGGAACGGCGAAGGGTGCAGCTTTGCATGCATGAATCGACGCTAAAGCCGCTCCTTACGATCTGCGAAAAGGTTCTCGTCGAAAATCATCTAGAGGCCTTCTATGGTGAACTCAAGAATCTCTTGGTGTCTGATCCACAAAACAGCATTGGGCGATTGTTGAAGCTTGTGTACCGCTCCAACTGTGAACCTGAGCGACTGAAAGCACTTTTTGAAGAGCAAGTGGAGGCGGGTGGTCAAGCGAGCATCGAGAAAGTCGCCGATAAGGCGTTTTCAGGACCCGACGCTGTACGTGGGCACCTTGTTAGAGGTGTACAAAAAGTACACTACGCTAATTTTCTCTGAATTTGCGCACCCCCACGAATTTACTCCACCTTTGGACAGGGCACTTGGCAGGCTTGTTAACAACAATGCTGTTACCAGGCTTGGAAACTCGTCCGCGAAATCTTCCGAGCTTCTGGCTAGATACTGCGGCAGTCTACTAAACAAGAACTCAAAAAGCCCGCACGTACATGACTTGGACGATGCTCTCAATGAAGCGATGATTCTGTTCAAGTACCTGGGGGACAAAGACGTGTTCCAGACGGTTTTCGCCAAATTGCATGCCAAGAGGCTGGTGAACGAGACATATATAAGTGACTATGCAGAGAAGTGCATGATCTCAAAGATGAAGCAAGCTTGCAGCATGGAATACACCTTGAGACTCGAGCGTCTGTGTAAAGATGCTAGCATAAGTAAGGATTTGAACGCAGAATTTAAGATTTATGCAGAGAGCATCGCCGAGCGTGTTAAACTGGACTTTAGGGCAGTTGTCATGACTTCCGCCTCGTGGCCGTTCAAGGAGAAATCTACGTGCGGGATCCCTGCTGACCTGCAGCATTCGGCAGAGCTATTCTTCGCATTCTATTGCGGCAAGCACAAGGACCGGACGCTTACTTGGTTCCACGACGTCTCCTGGGGGGAGCTGGCGATGGACTGCACCACGACCACCTACACACTTCGTGCTTCCATGTTCCAGATGGCCGTCCTGCTGCAGTTCAATAGTGAGCTGAACTTCACAGTCCAGCAGCTCCACGAAAGCACGGGCATCGCGATGGACACCCTTCTTATGGTCCTGCATTCCTTGCTCAAGTTCCGCCTGCTAGTGCGCGTGGAAGAAAGAAGCGGAGGCACTTCCACGCAGGCCGCCTTACGGCTGGAGCCTGACACGTTGCTGTGCGTCAACGACCAATACTGCAACAAAAAGGTGCACGTAAACATCAACGTACCCTTGAAGGCAGAGGTGCAGGCCCAGCAGGAAAGCACGAACAAGTCTGCACTCGAATGCAGGAGGATGTGCATCCAAGCAACGATAGTGCGGATCATGAAGGCGCGCAAGAGTCTTAAGCACGAAGAACTCGTCGCTGAGGTACTCAGCCAGCTGTCTCTCCGCTTTCAGCCCGACGTTCTCATGATCAAAGCCGGCATAGACGTACTGCTAGACAAAGAGTACATCGAGAGAGCACAAGAGGAGCCCGACGTTTACAATTACGTCGCTTTGAACAGCGTTCCAAATCATTTGACTGCGAAATTCCTTTTATAAATTTTTAAACAATTGGGAGCTCGAGTATACGTGCCAGACATTTTTAATTTGATGCGCTGGTTTGTTTGCCACAGAGATTATTTTTTTCTTACGCAGCTGCTGCTGCCTACCGTATTCGCGTCAGAAATGAAGAGTTCACGCTTTCACTAAGCATGCAATTTTCTGTAGGCTGACTTGGCTAGTACCACGAGGACACTTAAGGCACTTAAACACGGTGGACATTTCAAGTAGCGAAAAAATGATTGGCCAAGTTTCAAGGAAAGCGAGGGTGCAGCGGTGATGTCTCGCTCTATTTAGATTTCATGCGTTTTTGAAAGGCCATATTCTTGGGCTACTGAAGCGTGAAGATTTTTGTCTGTCTGTCTGTCTGTCTGTCTGTCTGTCTGTCTGTCTGTCTGTCTGTCTGTCTGTCTGTCTGTCTGTCTGTCTGTCTGTCTGTCTGTCTGTCTGTCTGTCTGTCTGTCTGTCTGTCTGTCTGTCTGTCTGTCTGTCTGTCCCTCGATTCAGCCACCGGCCAAAGATAAAAGACGTCATTAGAGAAATGTTTATTTAGGGAAAACATTTTGTATAATGAATCTAAGAAGACGCTACATATTTGCCATAATTGTTCAGCAAAAATATAGTTTTAGGTTATTAGAGGAAGAGCGCCCATACATAACTGGTGTTTGCAGTGCTTTTTTAATTAAAAGATGTGTGTTCGACTTTCGCGACTGGAAATTAGAAAACAAGAACGCAAATGGGAATGTTTTAACCATAAAATACAAATAACGCTGGAGCTAGAGCCTGGCGCTTGTGGCTCGAGCGCCAAGTTTCAACAGACCCAACAGGAGGCCCGCCAGCAGTGCGAGCGCCGTGACGTCTTCGGTGTCTTCGGTCGGCGAGTCAGTCACACTACGGCGACTTTCCATCGGCCGACGTGTTTGTGTCGCCGTCGGTGTAGTGTGACAACGCGGTCTGGCAACTCGGCAGTTGGCCGATGGTGTGGCGACTCGTCGGCGTAACGCAAATCAGGCAGAGCTTATAAGCTTGCCGAAGGAGCTATTTCCGCTTAAATTTAGGGCACATTCTTTTTACAGCAGTAAGAACGGGGGGAAAACAGTGGAAGTTACGAAAGCACACGTAAACATAGAAGTACCGATCCGTGCTGTTGTTCCTACTGCACGCACTATGCTTGTTTTAGCTGCACAGCAGTCCGCCGCTTTCGAGTTGCCTTGCACACACTGGCCGATTGGCCAGTGCGTGTTAACTTCAAGGCTGCCGAGATGACTAAAGGAAGATTACAATGCTGGTGGGCGAAAAGAAGAGAGGGGAATATGGCCTAGAACAGCTACCACCTCTGTCAGAAAAAAGTATTTTGAGCCTGCCCTAAGAGCAGCGAAACAATTACACGGAGAGTGTAAGTGTAAAACATATATTAGTTTCCTTTGTAAGATGACACGTCAATAACTTGTTACATAGGCGATACAATTAGCAAGCAAAAAAATAAAGCAGGCAAGTTGGTTGCTGACAACTGACGTCCCGATTCAAATAGAGGGCCACTAATTACAATCATCATCATCAGCAGCAGTAGCATCACTCCAGCGCAGGCGCCCTAAGCCGCAATGAAATCCAAAAGTGAAAGCTGCTTTTCATTTCAAATGAGACTGTAAAGCACGAGGTTTGTGAAATGCTACGGGCTACTTTTGGCATGCCGCAAATGTTTATTGAGCTAGGCTTTAAAATGCAAAGCAATTGAAGAATCCCCAATCATGTACCGTTATTTATGTCGAAGAATTCGTGGAAAATACTGACAATGAAGTATGAATCCAGTCGCTCGCCTATGATTTTATTATGGTACGAGAAATCACCGGTGAACATAACGTGCTTCACGAGATGGAAGCTTCCTGAAGTTAACAAAAGCTACCTGTACGCGTTACAGGAAACAACGTGCTGGCATATTCATGTGATGGTTTAACCTGAATGGCATATTAGCTTGAAGTATGCTAGAGCCCACCAACGAGTTTCACATTGAAAGTAGATTCGCCAACGCACGTTCACACTATTGTCTTCTCAATGCTATCAGGCTAGGCTCCCTGACCCGCGCCGAGGGTGGGGGCCGGGCACATAATTATTACCACAAGGCGAACGCACACCTGCAAGGTTAGACCGGTCAGACCTCCAGTAAGAAGGAAACCAGAGCTAATAAAACATACAAAAACATTAAAAATTTTAGAAGAAATGACAGTACTAATTAACGCTAATATTCAACAATACTAACCCCTCAAAATATTTTGTCACAATTTCACTCACACGCAGAAACAAAGTCAGCGGCAAATAACGCGATAACAGCTTTTAGATCTTTTGTATTTATCATTGTTCTGTAGTGAGTCATTTTCTGCGTAATTATCTTATTAATTACCTTTTTACATTTTTTAAATTTTAAATCCAAACATCCATTTTCACTGTATTTAATTTACCCGTTATTCCTCGGTGGAACGGGAAGGGTTTCAGTTCATAAGCCCGTTTAATATAGTGTTAAACTCCTACGAAATACCAGGACTTTGGAAATACGAAGCCAGCGGCCACGCCGCCTTCTCGATGAGGCAAATTTGACGTTGGACTCTGCTGTGAAGCTGCTCGTAGCAAAAACACAGTGCATTTACGGTTCCTGGGAACCCATGCCCGTCTCTTTAAAATTTCATTTCAAAGCATTTAATTTTTAGATAATTGAAAATAAAGCCAAATATTCATGAAAACAAAATGACCACCATAGCAAGATGTGTGCCCCCCCCCCCTCCCTCTTGTGATTTTTAAATGCAGAGCATTTCTTTAACTCACGATGTTATGCGTCCGTAAGTCGGCGTCCGCAGCCAGCCAGCACGTGCACCCCTCCCCCGCTCCTCCTCGCTCTCAACAACAGGTGCGGGCGCGCATGCGCGTGCTCCGGCGCTGAAAGAGGCGTTGCAGCAGCAGGTGCTACCTCTCCCTCTACTGCGCGCGCTACGAATATTCGACGCGAGCTCGACATGTAGGTGGCGACACCGTCGCGCTGCTAGTGTGGATGCTCCGCAGAGCGGCCCGTAGGAATGCACACTGTGGGCGCGCTTCGTGCTTTTTTCTCGCAGTATGAGCGCACGAAAGGTGCAAACAAGAGTGGTATGCTGTAGTTCGGTTCCTCAACGTTCAATGTATAGCATGGAAGCGGCAGTCAGTTTTTATTACTACGCCAAAAAAAGCGACGGCTCATCGGGAATCTCAGAATGGCCGTAATTGTGACAATGAACTTGTACGCTGTGGCTCGTAGCAAGCTCGATCTTTCCCGACTATGGCTTTGAGCCTTCAATAACAGCATAAATAGAAACAAATCAGGAAGCCTCGATCTTTGAAATTCAGTTTACAACGGCAATATCAATCGCTTTCACTGGTAGCATGACGCATTCTTGCATTTGTGGGATGCCCTGAAATGGTAACACTACTTAACTGCCCGAAATTCTTTCTAAGAGCTTACGATATTTTTTGTGTGTTCAAAAGGCAACATAAAATTACTGAATTTTGATCAGCGCAGAGATATAAATGTAACCGCTCTAACGGGTCTTTTAAATGAAATTTTAGCGACTCTGAAGGAAGGTTTGATGAATAACGGTTTCGGATCACTTATTTACGGCTTTCGTCGCAAGTGAACTTGCGAATTGAATTGTCAACGCACGCAGTACAATCAACATCTCATGTTTAGCTAGGTTTTAGCAAAGTGACAAGCAGGTTTACAGTGTGCAAACCAAGCTTCTGGGACCTCACAGTGAGCACAAATTTTCTGTTACGGCTGCTCTGTTGACCAATTGCGTTCCTTTTAAAATCTAACAGGTGCCTGCAACACTGAGATGTGTTTGCATTCTTGCGTATAAGGTCGCTTACGAACCCTAAAGATGGCAATAAATGAAGTTGCGCTGTTGCAGATGTAGTAAAACATTTCCTTTTTATTTCTCGTTGCGAATCAGCGCAACGGGTTCCCGGTAACTACTTTGTTTTGTAAACTGAATATCGCCTTTGTCTTTTATTTCTTGAGGATTGGTTAAAAAATGAAATTCTGTGCATTTCCTTTTTTTTTTCGTGAAGAGGGGGGAGGTCCTGCCAACGGTGCAAGAGCAGAGAGAACAGAACGCACGTAACGCGAAAAGCCAAACTATGGTTATCAGTATTACTTACAATCGAAACTACACTAGGCGTTGTGTTCTGTAGCGGTGAAAAAGCAGTACTTTAACACGTATTTTCAAAATTAATTAACCCCCCTTTGATCCGAGATTGTCCAGGAATTGTGGCTCGCCTTTTTCAAAAATGTATTGAAAGCAAGCATTGTGGGAAAAAATTAAAAAAAAAATCAGCGAGTGAAGGCACACACGCCCCTCACACATGTGGGCAACAACGTGCATTATATTACGCGTTTTCTCCTCTTTCTTTAAACTTAGGTCCACCTTAAGAGGTTAAGACGTGACCATATTAGGCATTTGGTTATGCTGAGTGAGAAACGTTTCTGGACAAGGTGATTCATGTCGGATTTGAAATATATGAAAATGACACACGAAATGCCACATGACAGACGCAAACTCACAACTGCTTAATTTTACCGAAAAATCCCCCCTAAATACTCTTGCGCATCCATAGAAACGTATTTTAAATAATACGTAAAATTAGCAACTCAACACAGCTGAATAAATGTTTATTCCTCCTCCTGAGTATAAACAACGACTGTCCAAAAATGGTATTTATTTTAGAAATATACGGGAAGGACACGATCACACAGGCGCTTGCTGGTGTAAAATACGTGTCCAATAATGTATGGGCGATAGCTCAGGGGTCGTGTGCAGTGTAAATGTTTTTGTTTGTTTCTTCTTTCTATAAGGACACAGCGCAGTTTTACAAGGGTGTGGAATTTGCACGCGTACGCAGGTCTTGTCGCTTCTTACCCGTTTCGCGTACTAAACTTTTATGCTTTAAATAATCACCACGCCACCTTCAAAAAGCACCCTTCGACGTTCCCGAAACGGCAGACGACTGCACTCAACAATAGGAAAAGTGCAATGTGTGGAAGCAATGTTCACACTCAAGCGGTGACCACGGCGAAGATGTTTCGTGGAATTAAACCAGCGCATTAACCCACAACGGCCGCTGATTATTGCGTTTCTAGAGGAAATGCGCAAGCAGAGGTAACTATGTCATTGCTTACTGCCAAACGAGCACACATATTGGTTGTTTTGTCGTGTGCAGCACGCGTCTTGCGCCGCACGCAACGTGAAAAAGCAGATAACGCGAGAGCGCCATCCACACTAGGAGCGGTTCGTCCCGCCGCCGCCAGGGGCCGACTCTGTTCGCGCTCGGGGCGAATACTCGTTGCCCGAGCGAAGGATCCGCGGCCCGACGTTGACGTTTGGCCCGCGGCTTCTCGTGCACGAAGTTCGGCGTCGCGCAAGCGCGCTTCAGACGCTTGCGTTCGGCGTCGGCAGCGCGCCGTCTCGATCCAAACCGATTGCCGCAGAGAGGGTGGGGTGCAAACGATGGCAATAAATAACACGTTACGTACTTACGTCTCTCTCTCTCTCTCCTCTCTCTCTCTCTCTCTCTCTCTCTGCTCTCTCTCATCTCTTCTTCTCTCTCTCTCTCTCTCTCTCTCTCTCATCTCTCTCTCTCTCTGCTCTCTCTCACTCTCTCTCTCTCTCTCTCTCTCTCTCTCTCTCACTCTCTCTCTCGTCTCCGCAACCCAACTACCCCAAACCCCTACGACAACAACAACTACACTACCACCGCCAACTACACAACCTACGGCCAACCGTGACCACCCCAAATGCTCTGCATTTACTCGTGTCCCTCGCGCGGGGGCATGCGACGGAGGATTTTTCTGGATTTACACCACTGCACACGAACATGGGATTATCCTGTCTCCCAGCCAATAAACCCTGATGGGCATTCGAATGCCCGAAAAGTGCTACATTAGTGAGGGCACTTTGCATTGCTTTTTGCAGGAAGCCAAGGAACGTAAGCAGAAAGCAGAAACGGGCTGGGACGAGGAATGTCTGGTATAAGCGATTCGAATTGCATTCATTCCACTAGCACTTCTATGCGAACTGTGCCCTTATCATTTCCTTTATTGCGTGCAATTTTCTTAATGATTTCAGCTTAAGTGTGGGCTGTTCTGAAAAAAAAAAATTACACCATTTTCCCGTAGGGGAACCCTGAGTAGTATGCGAAGCATCCATGGGGTCGACTGAAGTTCCCATTAGTTTTCAGTTCATTTCCATTGACGTTCAGCTTCGCGTGCCTTCGTTGTATCAGTAGCTTCTTGACGTTGTTTGAATGAGTGAAGGACATAAGGACTCGGACCCACGTCGGGACGAGGAGTCCGAGGCTCTCCGTCGCTACGCGGGAGAGTTGATCTTGAAGTTTGCTCAAGTGGGACAGCGCAGGAGCAGCGAACTTCAAGGTACTCCGCTGGTGTCTTCTGAACATTTATTTTGTGAAGCAGTTGATATCTTTAGCCGAACATTTACTCACTTATTGTGCATAGCCTTGCAGCATGGTTCAATGTGGCAGAGCACTTGCATACCGAGTTTACTTCAAATAACTGGTGAATTACCCGCTATTCTATCGCTAGGGTGACGAGACATGCTGGTTTGGCTCTAAAAGCGTCGTCGTGGAGGATTAGCTTCTCTGCTGCTTGGCCCTTTTGTCTTCAGCATTCTTATATCCTGTCGCAAAAGGTAATCCTTCTTAACTCGAACTGGAAACTTGAAATTTCGGTTAAGTCGAAACTTCGTCGCCATACATTTACCTCCCATAGGTGCCATGTATTTGCCCTCCCGTCATCTCGAAACGTTTTCTTCGGGGCGCCGCAAATACCGTAATTACCCGATTCTAACGCGCCCCCGATTCTAACGCGCACCCTATTTTCCTGGCAAGAAAACCGAAAAAACTTCCACTTCCGATTGTAACGCGCACGTAACTTTGTGAGCAAGAAAAACGAATGCGAGATAAACAGGCGAAGTAATCTCACCCATCTCCCTCCTCGTCGCTCTCCGCTGACCATAACATATCGTCCTTGTTGCCGTCAAGCGCGTTTGCGATGCCACACTTCATAACGAACGTCCAACCATGATCGATGGGATCGTGGCCCACGCCTCGCACGCCCATCCTGCGAACTTCTCCAGAGGCGCACGCTTCAGCCGACCACTCGTTTTGAACGCGTGAGAGCCGCTGCTGCCATTGCTGTTATCGAGTGCGCAAGTGGAACGATTTGACGATTTGTGTGAACGCCGATAGAAAAGCCTGGACGCCTATGCTTCCTGCGTCCGAAAAATTGTTGCTAAAAGCTTTGGCGCCATCTTGAGATGGCGATGGGCGAGACAAAATTTCCGTTGTTTCGACAGTTTCGGTTTCGTATCCGATTCTAACGCGCATGCGATTTTTCGACCTATTTTTCCGGAAAAAAAGGTGCGCGTTAGAATCGGGTAATTACGGTATCTCGAAATGTTTACAGAAAGGCAGACAATGAAAATTCCGCAACAGGCATCTGGTAATGTCCCTGTTCGAACGCTTATCTCCCACTACGGGCCGAACGCGGTCGTGAGCAGCAAATTTATGTGGAGTACGCTCTGTACGAGGGTGATGTCCCCGTTACCGGAATGCACTC
Source organism: Haemaphysalis longicornis (assembly GCA_013339765.2). Classification (NCBI taxonomy): domain Eukaryota; kingdom Metazoa; phylum Arthropoda; class Arachnida; order Ixodida; family Ixodidae; genus Haemaphysalis; species Haemaphysalis longicornis. The sequence goes on from CM023449.1 coordinate 30,441,800, forward strand.
CGACGCCTACATTGTTGAGATAGCTGCGGAAGGCTCAGCTGATCATGCCGACGGCGAGAAGACTTTAGAACTGCCTACAAAGGCAGAACCAAGAAACATGATGCGCCTGCTTCGCAACAAGGTAGAATGTAGCGGGGGTGACCAACAATTGATGTGATGCCTTGAGTAGGTTGAGAACGCTTTTCTGGGACCAGATGCGAACGCGAAACAGGCGAGCACCGCGTAGTTCTTCCTTCCGCACAAATAAAAATGTTTTTCCTGCTAATTATTTTGCCCTGATTGCGAAAGCTTCCCTGTGCAGTGGGGATTTTGCTACCACCACTAGCTTTTATTTCAGCGACCTGGCCACAAGCATTCGGCATTTCAGTAAACTCTAAATTCTGCTTACTTCGAAATTCTCAGCGAATTTTATGGCTTCGAGTTCACGAGGGATTACTGTACATGTTTCCAGAATAATGGCACCTTTTTTGTAGCGCGAGCTACACTGGCCGAGGTTGAGCAGTTTCGCATGGCTCCTGGAGAGCCGTGCTGCGCATGCGCGAGAAGCAGTGACGTCACACGGCTCACAGAACGTTGCTCGCTGCCCGGCGTCTCTCACATACCCCACGCGCCCAGTGTCTTCGCCGACTTCCGTTCCGCACGTGGCGGCCCGGTTCACTTCATGATCATGCGAGGGGTGGCCGGGTGGGAAAAACCGATGGTTCGTGCATCGCAGCAACACCGGCGTGCGCCTGTAGAACCAGCTTAGCTCTGGGGCGATTGGTGAAGCTCCGCTGGAGCCGCTTGATAAATGTAAATGTGTCACATAATGCTATACCGTGAGTGTGTCATTGAAGCAGCAGTAAGCATGATAATCAAGCGAATCCAGGTTAACCAGGAAAGCTAAGAATAACCAGCTGAACCTTAGCTCATGCAACGCATATCCTGGCATATCCGAGCATATGTTTTCTTGCAGTTTGGTGCTTCCACAGGCAGTTTTTGTCTGAACTAAATCATTCGAGCTGTGTTTACACGCTGACTGCACGGGGTGGTCCTCTTTTGAGATGGGCTCATGTGTTGTTGCTGCCCGCTACATGTGGCAATCAAAGGAGAAGACACGAACATGGTGGGGGAAGTGCCACGCTGCTTTGTTTTGGGGTGCTCCAACTTCTTTTCTAAATGGTGAGCGCAAGTACCCACGCACCCATCAAGGCTGCCTGCCTCGTGATGTGTCACCAGGGTTACACTAACATGGACAATTCATTTGGGGACGCTAACCTGCTCAAGTCGTTCAAGTGGGCGAAGAAGTACGATCGGGAGGGGCTCAAGAAACTGCCACTGAGGAGGAGATCGAGCGCCGAAACCGTCTCGAGTTGGAGGATAACAGGGTGAGAGCACTTGTTCAACTACAACCACTTCCCCTTGGAGGCATTTGGTTGAGCACTGATAAGGTGAACCCAGCTTAAAAAAATGGCTGACGATTACGATATTCCCTAATGCAAAATTTGTGCCCACAGCGAACTGCAGTCTTCTGGGAGACAGGTACAATACCTGTTGCGTCTCACGAAGTGATCGCCGCACGCTATATACTCTGGTGTTGTCTCGTAGTGCGTCGCCCCGGAGGACCGCACCTCGCGCATTTTGCATTACCTTCACTCTCTGCTTTCCTGCTCACTCTATCTTCAGTGGCCTCTCCGTTCGCTCAGTTGTCTCGTAGCGTGTCGCCACCGGAGACAATAGAGTTGTTTTAACAGTCTGTCTGTTCCGTAGTTTCAGTTGTTACCGCGTTGGCAGGGACCCGACTGCGCCTGCGCGCGTGGGCATGGCGAGAAGGACACTTTCGATCGTGATGAATGCGCGGGCATGGAGTGGGCCGGCCCGCGGAACTAATCCACCCTTGCGAGTACTGACGCCAGACCTCAAGGACGCTTCCATTGGGAGGGAACCAGGCAGCAGAGCCGCTCAAGAGCTCACCTTCCGAGCAGGTCTTAGCCTTGATCCCTTCCATAAAGCCCTGTCATCTCGAGGTCAGCTTCTTTCCTTTCATAAGATTACGTTTCATTACCACCCCTCCCACCGTCTACTGCCCCCTGCACACCCAGCGCTCTCTCACGCCGAAGAACGCCTATGGCGCTTAGTGCAAACGTACAAAACAAGAAACAAGTATGCCGTCCAACCATCGACTTCATTAGTGCAAACGTATACCCTTCCTTGCCTGTCCCGCCTGCACCGCATGTAGCCTCGGTGTGTACTCTTCACCCCACTGCCCCGCTTGTGTGGTGGTCCAAAACATGGATCACCTCCTCTGGATCACCTCCTCATGACAACGCCCCCACAACCCATTCCCCCCATATCGAGTCGGTGAGCACTAGACGAGGGCATTGGGCAGCTCGGATTCGGTGGTGCAAGATGCCATCGTCGGCCGGGCTGCCAAAGTAATCGGGGACCTTCCTCCCTCAGTCACCACCCTTCTCCCGAATTAGCCCTTGCGGCAATAAAAGTTTTCTCTCTCTCTCTCTCTCATCTCTCTCTTCCTCTCTCTCTCTCTCTCTCTCTCTCTCTCTCTCTCTCTCTCTCTCTCTCTCCTCTCTCTCTCTCTCTCTCTCTCTCTCTCTCTCTCCTCTCTCTCATCTCTGATCTCCGGCAATTTGTGTTCGCGAAGTCGATCCCCATCCTCGTCATCTGTGAGCCGAAACTGTGTAAACCTATTAGGCTATCTGTCTATGAACTTTTTCAATCAGCCACATGCAGGGAGCCCAACAAAGTCGCGGTTTTCATCAGACGTGAGCTCACCTACGTGCACCATTCCGTGCAGCCTTACAGGGGTAACGAGTACGTCTGCCTGACCACCAAGAAACGCAAGCTCACCTTCCCACGTGTGGGTACGTACATACACCCAACACCTCGTTTTGATCCCAAGAGGCTGCAGGGCATACTAAGCCCAACGACAGGTTTCTGGTTCATTACGGGGGAATTTAATGCCCACCACTTGCTTTGGGGAAGCTCGGGCATTAACAGCAAAGGCCGGAGCCTGGTGTCCTTTGCCTCAGACCATGGCCTGGCGATTACTGAACGATGGAAGTCCTATTTTTTTACGTGGCACGAACTACGACAGTTACTTAGACCTAACGTTTGTGTCGCGATGCTTATCCGGCCGTATACAATGGTTTGCAGGCATAGAAACCCATGGAAGCGATCATATTCCGACCTATTTATTGATTCATGAACATACACAGTCGCTTCGACCCTAACGTTATTCGGGTGACCAATTGGTCACAATTTAAGATGGAAGATTTTTGCGGGGGCAACGAGCCTGGAGATCTGGAGTCTGCCATTGGGCGCACGCTAGTTGCTTGCAAACGTTCCGTCCAGCTGTCTTCTAAAATCCCAGAGTTCGACATAAAGCTGGAACGCCTTAGAGCTGACCGCCGGCTTGCCGAACGAAGATACAGTCGTACGTAGTCTCTTTAAGATTTAAGAGATGCGAGAAGGACGCAGAAGAAGATCCAACGCCGCATTATGCAAGTCAAAGCACAGCGTTGGAAGTCCTTTTGTGAATCACTCGACCCTCGGAAGTCTTTGTCTGGAATATGGAGAACTGTGCGAGGGCTAATGACCCCGGTGCAACAACGCTCCCCATTCAATGCTCTGGCTCTTCACCAGTAACTCGGGGAGCTCGAAGTAGCAGAGGACTTCTGCGTTCGGATCGCCAGTGGAACATGCCCTGCTGGTTCATCACTTGCCCCTGACATTCCCGCTTCGCGGGATTCTCGGATGGACGTCCCGTTTTTGATGGAAGTGCTTGAGGCGGCATTGGCTCTCTGCACCCGATCGTCATCGCCTGGGCCGGATGGAGTCAGCTATGCTGCTCTCTGTCACCTTGGCAACGGCGCCCGGCACGCCCTTTTGAAATATTTCAACGAACTATGGCGTGATAGCATAGTCCCAGAAAAATGGAGGTCAAGCCGCCTTGTTCCGCTCCTCAAACCTGAAAAATCTCTGCTGGACCGGGCGGCACACCGACCCATAGCACTTGCCAGTTGCGTTGGAAAGCTTATGGAACAAGTTATCCTTGCACGCTTGTTTTCCTCTTTTCCCTCAATATTCCCCTTACCCCCGTGTAGGACAGCATACTAGGCCGTAGCCTGGTTAACATTCCTGTCTTTCCTTTACCTCTCGGCTCTCGCTGGACGCTGCTCTCTTCTGCGGTCGATCGCCGAGCGCGCTCTCTCTCTCTCTCTCTCTCTCTCTCTCTCTCTCTCTCTCACTCACTCACTCACTCACACACACACACACACACACACACACACACACACACACACACACACACACACACACACACACACACACACACACACACACACGTCTCCACTTTAAGCAACTACTCTTTTGGGTGAACAGGTGTGATGGGAATCAGCTTCTGTGTATGAAAGGAAGTATTGAATTAAAGTTAGGGGTACACCCAAAAGCGGTCGTCTTTTTGCTATGTCTCCAGCTGGCTTTCTATGGGTGCACATTTCGCATAGGCAAGGTCTGGCCCCTTTGTGTGTAGGTTTCCTTGTGACTAGATTTTGTAACAGCAGGTTTATGACATGAGACAAATTTTTGTGACGAAAAAAGGAAAGAGAAAGTCAGTGAAAAAGGACCAGGTTCAACCAACACAAGTGCTGAGACTATGCACTCATAAATCGTGAACAACCTCCCATCAAAGTGCAAAGGGTAGCGCTCTTTTTTTTTTCTTGTTCTCAAGCCATTGGCCCCACATTACAGGAGAGATGAAAGTGTACCGTATTTACTCGCGTAATCCCCACAGTTTTTTTTTCGGAAAAATCGGTGTGGAGTTAGGAGGTGCGAAAATTATGCGGCACAAAAAAAAATCGAGTGGTAAAAGCGAGCGTAAATAAGATTTAAATATGTATTATACATAACCAAGACATTTTCAAGGAGGACTTACCTTCGTAATAAATGTACAGGTTCGACGTAGGCATGAAGCACATAGCTTTATTCGTTGCGGCCAGCCGCAGCCCAACTTCACCATCCTGCATTTGGCATTAGGGGACCCTAGAGGAAACAGTCCAAGTCCAAGCCGGTGCTGCTAACATCGCTGGCCATGGCCCCGTCGTCGCCTCCGAATTACACGTCGGCTTCTGAGGCTTCGTCTCCATCCCACTCAAAGTGGTCTGCAGTCACATCCAGGGCATTTGATATGTCCATCTTCTTTAAACTCTTGACGAAGACGTCTGTGTCGTTCATTTTTCACGCTTCTGATATCCAGCTGCACAGCAGCTTAATCGACGGTTGTTTTTTTTACCTTGCAGGCTGGCTCAGAGCCTGCTGACCATCCACTCTGCATACGGCCTTGGAACGTTATCTTTGAACAGCTTGTTCAAAGACACGCCCAAAGGCTGCAGCATGGACATTAGGCCACCTGAATTGACAGCCAGCTAAATGCGCAACTCCTGGAATTTCGCACCTCTTGTTGGTCGCCTTCAAGGAATACTTACACAAAATTTTGAAGGCGAGATAACTTCGGAGATAGATTGGTGCGAACACACGTACATCATCCGCAAATATCAGCGGCAAATACAGCCTAGAACATATTTAAAATCAATTTTAAAATGTGCGAAACGCAACCGAGCAGCCAGCGGAGGACCTCGCGCAATCGACATTCCCTGGATGTTAACTAAATAAACAACATCCAAACACGTCACGAGTTTGTGCTGGCCGCTTCCTCACTGCCGGCGTTTCTCGCCGGTTCGCCGCTTCCATCGGAGGTCGGTACTTTTGCTCTACAGTTCTTCAGTGATTACAGGTACCCTCTTTTGTATTGCTTTTTATTACACTGGACGATAAAACACGCCGGGGACACGAAAAGAACAGTGAGCGAGCCGCACGGTCGCTGCGAGGCGGCGGCCACGGCCGCAGGATGGCGCAGGTAGCTCGAGCGATAGCAATTGTTACCGCTGCAAGAAATGGGACAGCACGTATGAGAAAAGCAACACATACGTACGGGAAAGGAGTTAATGATGCGATGGCGAGTCGCATGAAAATCGTCATCTGCAATACAGAGCAGCAATCGAATATACGCCGCAGTGTCAAGCCTAACACCTCTGTAGGCAGACCTGTAGGCAGACCGGCCGGATGCTCCCAGCGCGCGCCTCCCCACCCAGTGTATCGAGCGCCGCGCGTCATTCTCTATTCGGGGCAGCAATTTGCACTCGCGGCGCAGGCTGCATCACGTCCACGGTCGAAGCGGCTGACGAGATTAGTACGCAGGGGCATTAGCAGAAACTGCCGCCGACGCGGAATCGGCAGTTATACGGCAGCTCTGCTCTGTGATATCCGTCCGACAGTCACGTGGGCAGCTTTGTTTATATGAAATCCAGCCTTTCGCGGCACCTGCTGAAACCGCAACTGCGAATGGCCGCATTATAAACGTCTTTAATTGACCAACCGTCGCGCGCTGAAGCAAATGAGGTTTCTACACGTGATAAATGAGGTTTGTGGTAAGTAAGGTAAGTGAAGTGAAGCAAATGAAGTTTCTACACGTGACACCCGCACCCATCTGTGAGGCAAATAAAGTTGATTTGATTAAATGATTAATAAATAGGTCATTACTTACTTATCGCAACAACAACAACAAAAAAAAAAACAAGATGCAAAATTTTGCAAAAACGTGAATGACAGTTAACAAGGAACGCACTTTAAGCTGAGTGTGTTCCCCAAACACACTTTCCCGGGGCCATTTCGCCGAGTGAGTTATCTCGTGAGCAGAAGTCGGAAAATCGGAAAAAATAACCTATAAGCGCGAGCGTTTAGATGATAATAAGTAACTTTAAAAGTTAATTATAGATATATTGCTTTTTTACTTACACAAAAAGAGAAGCAGCGACGAAAAACAAGAAAATAACCTCTCTCTCAACGACGTGCCAGCGCCGGGTGATGTGGTTGTTCTCCATTTGCAGCCGTTCTATGCGGCGTTCTCGTAGGTGGTTTCTTGTGGCCCGTGGCCCTGTGATTGTGTTTCCGCTTCAGCCTTCTCTGTTATATTCCACGCTTTCAGATAATTTCCCCCAAACGATGCTGCTGCTGCTATTCGCTGCGCATTGAATAACAGGGAAGATATCAGCGCCGGTGTTCAGTCGCCGTCCCGACTCCGTTTATTGTGGACTTGTGCGAGACGCCGATTGCGATTTTGAACAATGCAAACGCAACAAAATGTTTACATTATTTCTCACGGGACAAAGAGGGGGAATTTCAAGTATTTTGCGTAATATTTACGCCGGCTATCGTCACTGACATCACGGCCAAGGGCACTTTAATTCGTCGTTTAGCCGCGAGCAGCCGAAGTGCCACTGAGGAAGCCCGAGTGCACTCGGCGTAAGTGCACTTAAATAGGCACGTTTGACAGGGGTATAAGTGCACTTGGGCCGAGTGCACTCGGGCTCCCGAATGACATTTTGGCTGCGCACTGCTAAACGACGAAATAAAGTGCCTTTGGCCGTGATGTCAGTGACGATAGCTGGCGTAAATATTCCGCAAAATTATTTCAAATTCCACGTTTTTTCACTAGAGGGACAATGTAAACACTCCATTGTGTTTAAATTGGTCAACACTGCCATCGGCGTCCCTCACAAGTCCACAAAAAATCGCCGTTAAGACTGCTGGTGAACACCGGCGGTCATACTTTCATTGTTATTCGCGGCGCAGCGACTCGCACAGCATTATCGTCGAGAGAAAATTATCAGAGAGCGTGTGTTATAACCGAAAAGACTGAAACGGGAACAAGACCACAAAGCCACAACAATTCACCTACGTGAAGGGGCCAACCGGGGAAAGGAACGGGCGGCCCATGGGGCAACACGCCACCAGGCGGCGCTGGCACGTCGTTGGTCAAGGGACTATTTTCTTTATCGCCGGGGCTTCTCGTTTCGTAAAAATGAATCAAAATACAACCATGATTAATTTTAAAATATTTTAGGAACCTAAACGCTCGTTCTTTCATGGTACTTTTCCCGAGTTTTGACCCCTGCGGCCGAGACAACTCGCTCGGCGAGCCGGCCCTGGTAAAGTGTGTTTCAAGAACACACTCAGCTTATAGTGCGTTAGGTGGTAAGTGTCATTAGCTTTTGCCGTTTAGCTGCGCCTGAATGACATTTTAGCCGAGTGCACTGCGTGGAAGTGCACTTAATTACACGCCGAAGGGCCAGCTGCTTGCGGCACGGTTGCCGTGCACCATAGCGTATTTGATAGCTTCCGGTTTGAAAGCAGCTATATTGAAAGCTGTGTTTGAAAGCGGCACCGAAACCCGCACAGAACAAAGCGATGAAAAACTTCTCGAAATGACGGAAACCCAGCGCTCGACGACTGATAGTGTGACTGCTGCACTGCTCCTCCAACAAAGGGATGACCAGATGTACAGTGTACCAGATGACTACAGGCTGCAGGAACGCCGCCTAGTAGGGCGCACGCGAACCCAGCCCAACGACAATGTGAGTAGCGTTTGAGAGATGGCGCTAAGCTCCCATGCGCCTGCAAGGAGGTTAAAAAAATCTTGTGAGCCTGGCGCGCCTGGATACACTGCACACACCATGGAGGAAAGAAAAGTATTCCCTCCATGGCACACACTCTCCGACCGAGAGGGGTGGTGAGCGCGAGCATCATGCGGATTTTGTGAGCAGACGACTTTCGCCGTTGCAATTTGGGGGTGCAAGGATTGTGTGAGGAAACAAAAAATCGAAGTTTTGGCAGCTAACATTAGGGGTGCGAACATTACGCGAGTGTGAGGATTACGCGAGTCAATAGGGATCCTGTGCTGCACAGGGGGCGCCGCACAACCGACTTCCATGTTGTACTTCCGGGTAGTACGAAGCTGCGGGGTTCCGGTAGGATCCCGTGTTGACAGAAGCAAAATGAGCTCGATACTACCGATAGTTTTGCGACATGGCCTCGAGCCCATCCCCGACGCGTCCGATATCTTCCGGCGATCAACTTGGCATTAGGGTAAAAAAAAACTTAGCAGCGCTAAGCGCGTTTACAGCGTCGACGAAAGTGCTGGTAGAAGCGGCACCATAAGAGCGGGATGGCCTGTTGCGTGTGCCGCCATGATGGTGGTCGCGCGGACCCGTTGCTAAGGCGACACACATAGTTGCCGGCCTGCGCGCAACGCCTGTGAACACAACCTATAAAATGTTGCCCGAAAAAAGGCCGCCGCAGTGATATTTGCAAAACTAATGGTGCCATTGCGGATCTCTTTGGCAACTTTCTTTTTTAATTAGGCCCTAAAAATGTCGTAATTGGTTTATAATTCCTGCTACAATCTGTAGCAACGTTGCTGTTATTGCCTATAGTGCGATCCAGCAACTATCGGATGCTGGCCAGGAATCATTCTGCAGAGGAATTCGGGCGATTTGTATTATTACTCCTCCTCACATGAGTTGGCTGCAAAACAAGGAAATGTAGGAACGACAATTGCCAACGAAAAATAACTTACTGAAGACGCCTTGGAAGTAAGCAACCATGCTATTAGTTTTAGTTAAGCAACTCGGACAACCAGCTCCGAAATATTCTTGTACGATGCTTTAAGCTCATGACGGCGGGCGTCATCAGCTGGGTTCTTTACTAACAATATTTGCATCGATAGTGTAAATAAAAAAAATCAAGAACTAAGACGCGCTCCTGCACCACAAATACACGTCTTCAGGCCGCGTCTTTTATTCTGTCCTCGTGCCAGGAGGGTAGATTAGAGTTTTGCGTACATGGATGAATGTGTACGGTGTATGCGCGTCGCATTGATCAGAAAATACGTCGATTTTTCTCACTGCGTGTTACCTTCACGAACGTTTCGCGCCCAGAAGTTATTTTTTTCTGACAGAATCATTCTCTTGTCTAGAATGAAAACGCCTTCTACACAGACACCCCCGAAAGATGCACAAACGAGGAGCGATCAACTCACGCGTACAAATTCGCCCCCGCCGCGCGCTCACACGCAAATGTTCCGCGCCGCTCTGACTCTGTGTGTGTGCGCGTGTTTGACTGGAGACGCTGAGAAAAGCGAGGAAAAAAAAAAAAAAAAACCCACCGCAGCCGGTCGGCCCCTCGAAAGCGCGCAATATGTGTGTCAGGTGCATTCGAACAGCTCTGGCTGTGACGGCCGCGCAGATCGCGCGCCGGCGTCGAGGCTACAGGTTCGAGTCCAGCAGCCAACTTGTACAGCGGCGACGTCATTCGGGCACTCTCGACGGCAGACCGCGCTAAGCTGCGCTAACGCCGCGTTCGCCGCACGCTCGCTCGGCGGTTGCTGCTGCTGCTGCTGCTGCTTGCTGCTGGCGTCAGGAACTTCTATAGACGCAGCTGCTCGGGAACCTTGCGACGAGCTCCGTCTCTCAAGGTTTGTTTGTCGCTAGCCTTTTACCTTTTCTCCCGCTGATTGTTTTTCTCGTTTGCGCCGAGCTTGCTGGACGTTGCAACAAATACAGTATGTTAATTTCGAGGAAACGTGTATTTGTGTGACGTTAGGGTGAACTTGCACTAAACTAGAAGCACCTTCCCAATGGAGCTTGCAAGGTTGGCAGCTGAAACAGAAGAATGGCCGAAAGCTATTGTTAAGCAGCTTGTTCTGTTCCAAGAGACTGGACTTTAAAGCGTCCGTAGAGGTTCCTAAGTCGCAATGTATGGGACTAGAAGACACTACCCTTAGTGACGCGTAGTGCACACTCAGTAACGGAGTAAGGGTGAGTACTGGTGAGTATTACGAGTACTATGAGCTACAGTGAGTACTGGTAAGAGTTCTGTGAGTACTGACGAATTCTAGGCTTTAGTGCGTGGACTTAGGGCTACCTGGGATGTCATACTAGGTTTCTGGTGTCACTGCGGACGTTTTGAAATTTAGCCAACCCAAACACGGACAGCTGTTGTGACGTCTGTACGTAGGCCATATATCGAACAGTGTCTCTCGTGTCGCATGACGGAATGTTTATATTTTTGTTCTTTCTTGCTGCGGAGTAGTTTTTGCACTTGATGTTAAAAAAAGCTTTATCAGGGTCTCAGAAAGTGGTAATGCATAAATTTGCAGGAACCATCCTTGATTATCACCCATCCTACTTTTTATTTTTTTGGCGGGTAGTATTGAATCTTACACGTCGCGCCTTCGCAGCCCTTAGGGATTAAATGAGAGTTCCCGAAAGATTCGAAGGGTAACTTTTTTTCCATTGCGTTCTTACTGATGGGGGGGGGGGGGGGGGGGGGTGCGAAAAACGAGGACGAAAGGCGGGAATACAGTTGAGGTGATATTTCTGTTCACCGGCAGCGACCCCAGAGAAAGTAAATGAACTTCTTACGCAGTGCACCATTTGCATAAGCTTGAACTGCGGCCGAGAACAGCTGTGTCTAAACAACGAACATCCAGGATCTAATGCACTGAGAAAGCATCCTGCTTCATCAATCTTGTGCACAACGCTGTCAATGGAGTCGTACGGTGGTGCCTTGGATCAGATCGTTCACCGCCTCCAACGCGTAAGGAAACCACGAACACAAAGATTGACAGCACCTGGCAGTGGCGTGTGGCCTATGAGTAAAAAAAAGTGGTTTATGCCTTTTTTTAAAGAACTGCCCTCTTCCGAAACCAGCCTTGCTCTCTCTGTCAATGTGGCTCAACATTTACCAGAGCTTGGAATGGGGCTAGTTTGTTTTTGAATCGAAACATTGCACCAGGGCACTTGGCTGCCCACTGCGGCCGACATGGTTGATCCGCGCAATTTGAACGCACTACGATCCTCTTTAAATCCACTGACGCTCACCCGCTAGGTTTGGGAAGCGTTAGCAATTCGGAAAGGAAAAGACCGTCAGTTCGCCATTGATTGCATTAACAACAATGGAAATGACATTACTCGGCAGTGCGCAGGCCACGCATGCGCAATGATGAACGTTGTATTTATTTTAAGCGAGAATGATTACCCCCTTCAGTCACGTCATCTGAATGTTTGCTTATAGTCTGTGTTGTTGTGATTAAAAAGTCAGTTGGTGGTGAGCGCTTCCCTCGTTTGTGCATCCTTAACCCTTCGTCCTTCGTCCAGCTTAGCGCCAGCAACGTTTCGATTCAACATTTGCAAGACATTGTTTCGTACCCACCAGTGCCCCGACCACCGCTGAAGATGGCAGCGAATCGTGCGAACGACGTCATCGAAAACTGCTTGAAGGATAAATCACACATCGACAGTAGCGTAGGATTATGTGCGTCTGAATTCTAGCCACCAGCTTCTGCTTGGGGCTCCATTTGACCAAAAAATCAAAGTCCCTTTCTTGAGAGAAAGATGGTTGAAACGCGAAGCTGCTTCGACTGTGTAGGAGTGGCTGCTGTGTTCCTCTGGGATTTCCTCCAACGAACCCCGAAAAAGTGTCTGCCTGTGGATGCCCAAGGCATACCGAACTTGCCTGTTGAAAGCGAGGATGGTATGCCTTCGACCTGATCATGCTTCTTGGATTGAGCTCTATTTGGAAGGCAAGAATGGCCGCGAGGTACTCTGACATCGATGCACGAAGCACGAGACAATATTTTAGAGAGGCAACGACTGCATACGTGAAAACGGAAAATGTGTATCAAATCCGCCCGAATGCTTTGCAGTCATGGAATCTTGGTACACCTAAGGGACTTTTAAACTCATGATGTCAACCCTAGTCGGGTTGACGGCTTTTATGAATGTGTGCCTGTGTTTTGTATGTGCAAAAGCAGGCAATAAAAGAAAAAAAGTATCGGAATGGCGAATTGGATAGACGTCGGCTTCATAACGCGAGGGACCACGGTTCGACTACGACCATGTTCAGTTTTTTTTTCTTGAGGCTTTGACGTGTCTTCGCTTATCATCATCATCGTTTTGAGAGACCCTTTGTGGGAAGTTGGCTTTCTTGCCGTATGATTTGGTGTGAAATTGAACGCCATCAGTGCGGCATAGAAGGCTTCGCTTTAAAACATCTTCGATGGACCTGGACACGGGCTCGACATGTCCCACCTGGGAAATGGACTTGGACTTTAGATGGACGTGTAGTGCGACGCAATGACAACTGGTAGACCACCACAATAGAGTGGTTACCGAGAGACGGGGATACGAGTAGCGGTATCCGTATAACGCGATCGAGGGACGAAATAAGGAAATTCCGTGGCGAGGAATGGACTGTGGGCAAGGCAGGGCAGGAGTGGCTAAATGTCTGTCGGAGGGGCCTTTGTACTTGGTTTGATGATGACGGTGGTGATGATGGTGATGATTACCTCTTCACGTCGAAAGGCTCACTGGGCATGCGCAGTGACACCCACAAGGAAAATTGGTTTTAAGCGTGATACGAGTTGTTCGTTCTCAAGGGAAGACTAATTGGCGTGTCATATGACAGATTTACGGATGCGATGTTTGATGTTCTGTGATCAGCGATGTGTGAATTAACATGCAGAGTGTTTGATATTAAAAAGAATGCTGCATGTCTGAGTGCAGTTAACGTTACCAGAAAACAACGTATAAAAGTGCGGAGTCTGGCAAGATAGTTCACTTGTTATTTATAGGCGTCACGCTTTTCCTATAGAGGCAATTGAGCCGAGGGGCGGATCCAGGTTTTTTTCTGAGACAGGGGTCAGCTTCTATGAGTGATGATGATGATAAGGAGGACGAGGAAAGAACCTTTTTTATTCACCGCGATTTCGTAAAGCCAAAACACAAGAAATAGAAAAAAAATCAACTAGACTTTTTCTAGACATCTTCTGCACATCTTCTAGACATCTTATTAACTAGATATCTTCTTGGGAGTATTAATTAAAAAATTCATGGGGGGGGGTCAGGACATCCGGACCCCCCTCTGGATCCGCCAATGATTAAGACGGAGGGTCTAGTGGCGTACTTTTAAATAGTCAGGCTAACAGTCGCTTATCACCGAAATGTTGTGCCCTTTAGGTTGTTTTTCTTTCGTTCCGGTAAAAGAAAGCTCTGAACTAAAAATAGATTCAAATTTGGTTTCGGAAAGCGCAAAATTCGAAACAAAATTGTAACTTTTACTTCGGAAAATACTGGTGGCACTGTAGCTCGGTAGCACTGTACTATCGCTATGTCTTGCCGTAAAATGGCAGTTTTCTTGCGGCAATATTATCAAAATATTTCACAGTGGCATATAGATGGCTTTTCAACTTTCCCGCTTAACATTTTCGTCAGAAGACGGTAACAAAAGCTGCATACACTCTACATACCCACCCTGGTTGTTTGTTCACGCGAAAGTTATGGATGGTTAATGACATAATTATGTGACTACTTACAATTCTTCGTTGGAATTTTCGCGGACCATACATTGTAGGCAATTTTTGTTGTACAAACTTATGTTCAGCGGTTGTCGAAGGTAACAGTGGCTGTTAGTAATTCCGAACCAGTATCAACACATGCTGCCGAATTGTTTCTCGGAAAAACAGCTAATCTGACGACAGGTTTGAGTAGGAGGTGTCAACGAAATTTGCGCTTTTTTGTGGTTTTTATGAGAGAAAGGATTTATTTTCGACAGTTTCGGTTTTTACAAGCATGCTTTAATGCCAGGAAGGCATTCTCCCGAAACGGTTGGTAGAAAAGGTTTAACAACCAACCCTTACACTACTCGCTTTAAGGCACCTGTCTATATTAGTAAAAAGGTGGCAAGGAATAATTGAAACAACTATAATTGAGAAAAAGTTCGGAATCTCGCTTGCAGTTACAAATGCGTTCCAAAAGTTGCCCGTCAAATGGGGTAGCGTTCCGCGTCGTATCAGACGTATGCGTCCGCGGCCAGATGTTCGAGGGCCACCTTTGCGGATGTCTGTTATCAAAAGGCGTATTGGGAACTTTTTTCGAGTGGGTTAGTTTCGGTTATTACTTGCCACCATGTTACTGATATAGACGTGGCCCCTAAAACCAGTAATTGCAAAAAAATTATGAAATCAACTTTGAAAATTAACCATCCGGAATTCTCTAATTTTATAGCACTTGTCTTCCAGGCTCTAAAACATACCCGGGGAAAACGGCATTTACGTCACTCGCGTAGATTTATTGTTAAGTAGCCGGTAAAAATACATCATTTCGTATACAGCTGACGAACACTAGATACAAGTTCGCAACATTAACACGCGCTTTGAGCATTTGCTCATTTGTTGTTTATATATGCTCGTTTCTGGCCTGGGTATTTAATTATTGTGTTTTTACAGCCTGTATTGCACGTCGTAGTATCGCAGCTTTCTCTATAATCGCGCGAAAACACAAACGGGCGTTTGTATTGCGCCCATACATTTTCGCTAATGTCAGCTACGGTTAAAAAGTAAACCAAGTTAAAAGTACATTCACAGCGAACAAAATGGCATTTACCATTACGTTGATTCCAAGACTCTCGAAAACGGTTCTCGGAGAGCAACCGGTGTTCTTATACCTTCATAACATTGCAGACTCATCGATGATGGATTAGTTCGGGTCGTTGCATTCAAGATTGCTGTTAAAATCGTGCCACGAAGTTGGTGGCTGCATTGTTACCGCGGTAGAATGCTACCCTTGCCACTAACACGCATAATATGTTTGTGTGTTGTATCTCATTGGATGTTAATAGTCTGTCACCTTCCTTTTTTTTTTCCTTTTTCTCGAAAATAAAACGCACACGTTTCACAACCAATGAATGGTATACATTTCATCATGCTCAGCTGATTTAGCGTAGGCGTAGAACCACGCGTCATGCAGACGTCGCTCAGTTGCCTCTTTCCTAGACATTACAGCACTCTCCCATTCGAAGAACAAAGCGACTGATTTCGATGACGTCAGTTTCTCACGCGCTTTCTGTTCGGTTTCCGCGCTATCCCAATCTTGCGTGCGATTACCTGTTGGCGGAAAAATGAGAATTAAATCTAGTCTACAGTCGGTCTTTATCACAGCTGTCAATTCGATGTGGTTACGCATCATATCGGTCTCTTCGCTGTCTGGCGCAAACCAAGCATAAACACTCGGATGCAGGAGAAACTAGGTTTTAATTGAAACGACTAAGTATACCGCGTTGCTGCCTCCGAAGGCGACTTCGAGGTGCTCCGCATCGACCTACCCCGCACCCCCTCCCCTCCCCGAAGTACCATGGTGACAATGCACGTTCCCTTACGCGTGGTCGGTGCCTGATGTGTCACCTTCAACGTGCGGAAGCACACAATCGATATCTAGAAAAGTACAATGAAACCTGCCCACACGTGTACAAGGTGAGTAAGGGTAAAATCACTTCGATACAAGGTTGAAGCCTCTAGTCATCGTCGTCGTCTTTGTCGTCATCATCATCGTTGTCGTTTTTGTCGCCATCAACACCATCATCATCTAAGCGACATGGTACAGACACAGAGAGCTCAACTTATACGTGTTTTTCGGTAATATGGTGAAGAACTGGGGTCCTCTATAGTTGAAGCGGAATCAGCACGTTCCTGCGGAGCCTAGATGCAACAAATCGAAGTCGTATGCACGTTTGGCCATATTTTAGGCTTAGCACTCGGTATATATGTGGTAGAGAATTTTCGCTTACGAAATAAACGTTGCTTCTCCAGCTTGCATATCGCTTCCTCTTCCGCGAAGGGCTTTTTATTGAGCGCTTTGGGCTATCTTTTCTCCTTCCTTTTTTAGCAAACTCTGATCACACACTCCAGGGACTCAAGTGTCGAGATAGGGAGCTCTTCACGCCGCATGGCGGTCTGGGTAACTTTAGGCAGCACCCATATCAACCTCGTGTTTGCATATAGTGCAACCGCAAACAGGTTGAAGTGGCCGAGTGTTTTGGCGTGGTGGTGTTTGTCCAAAGCTACCTACAGGTCGCAGAACCTCTCGTTTGTAGCCAGGAAATAGCTACTTGTATATGTATACATTAAGCAATGCGGAGCAAGCCATCTGTGGGCTTTAAGGATGGCCAAAACCTATTTCCTGTTCGGGGTGGTCGCAGCTTCTTGATTGCTCCCACATCTATATTGGAGCATAGCTATCTGGACGATCGATATCCGGATGCTTTCGTTGCACTTAATACGCACACTCCTTGTCAGAAGTTTCTGGACCACACGGTATTGAAAGCCTAAGCTTAACTCTCGAGTGTAAATGAAATATTTTATGCCGGGCAGCTAATGAAAGCATTTGTTCGTGAGTCAAGCTCCTTCTTTGAGTTCTTCGTTGCCTGGAAACTTATGGCGTGGCGTAGGAACATTTGACAGATACTGAACATCGTGAAGTCATTTTCTCTGGCGCTGTCATTTCTCTGCTTAGGAACTGCAGCTTATTTATAATTCTGAAATATAGACAGCATTTAGACAATGAGCTGAAGATATATTAATGTTTTTTTTTTCAACTTCTATGCAAGGCTCTTCTTTAACCTGCCAACACTGGTTAAGCTTCCGCGGAATGCAAGCGTGTTTTACGAGTTATTTATTGGCTCATGAGTTAGAGTCGGACTTTGTCAGTCTTACCTGATGGTTGATGATTGATAGTGGTACCCCCTTTGTAGCAGGGTGATGACGCATCATATTACAAAAAAAAACTGAAAAGAAACTAATGTACCCATGTTTTACACTCTTCGTTTAGTACTAGCGCTGCTCTTAGGGGAGGCACAAAAAACTTATTTTTTCTGTTACAGGTGGTGCTGTCCTAGGCAATATTCCCCTCTCTGCTTTTCGTCCACCAGCATTCTAATCTTCTTTTCGTTGCCTCGACAGCATTGAAGTTAACGCCCTCTGTGCTACCCTTAAATCCTAGGGCTTCTGGAAGCCGAATATTTCTCTCACGTAGATTTGGATGGATACCCTCACATTCTAACACTATGTGCCACATAGTTTCTGTTTCTTTTCCGCAGACCACGCATACCCCATCATTTTGTGTATACTTCCCCACAAAGTCCCTAGTTCGCAAGCAACATGCTCTAGCCTCGAAAAACAAAGCACTGCCTTGGGAATTATCGTAGAAATTTTCCTTCCTGGTGTCTAATTTCGCAGCCCTGTACAGGTCAAACGAAGTTTTAGATTCTATTTTTTCTCTCTATTTATTGTTTCTATCAGCCTTGCCTCTTCTTTGGTTACCTTGGCTGTCTTGGATTCTCCACGGTTCTTTCCGTATTTCATTGTTAGCCTTCTAGTCTTTCTTAGCCACTGCGTGTCCACGCTTTTCATGTATAGGCACCTAGAAAGTTTAGCTGTCCACCTACTTTGATCAATTGCTCTCAACCTCCTCTCAAAACATATTTTACTCTACGCTTCTCGAACTCAAAACGACGCCCAGCCCATATCTCCCTGCACTGCTTCGTTAGTTGTTTTTTCATGCGCTCCTAAGGCGAAACCCGTGACAGTTGAAATAAAATTTTTTCTTAGAAATCCGTTGTTGTTTTAACGGGACGCCCTTGTCTTAGGTCAAAGCCCTTTTGTTTTGGAACTATCTAATTGTACCCATGACCTAAGTCCTACGTTTTTGACTAGGGGAATTCCTAACAGGAGAAACGTCTTGTCCTGCAAGTTCGCTCATGTAATCAATCTCTTGAGACATGCTAAGGCGTGTCTCCACCTAGATCTGCGGCGCTTTTTGAGCGGTTCGTGCAAGGAGATGAAAGATGAGGGCGCGGCTTCGTTTCCCGCGAAAACAAGCTGCTCGACTTTCCTCCTGCTTTCATACTTTGCATTTCCTACGAAAGAGGTGTGTTCCATCCGTGGCGTGTGCCAACCAACACGGCCCGGATGACGTCATCAGGTCGCGTGACACCACAGGGATGCACATATAAAGACACAGTCTCAACACTGCCAGACTGTTGACGTAAGGTCGAAGGCTTGAAAAAAGTGTGTTACGGGCATAAAGAAGGGAAGAAATTCTTTGACAGAAGACGTGACGTCGAAACCGCAGGTAACACCAACATTGGTGGCGTAACCAAAACGATGTAATTTCTGCCTTTGACGACACATCCAGTACTGTGGCGGTATTCTCGTGTTTGTCCGTTTTGAAAACGTCCGTTTTTCACACGTTTTATTGTGACGTACTTCCAGTTGTAGGCGGGCTTTGGGTTGACCTTTGCGCAACTGTTCTTGTATGCACATTATAAACGACTAAACCTATTTTAACCTATCTTTTATGTGTTTATTGTTCTGCCAGCGAACCAACAACAAGGAGACTAAAAATCGTCTGCTCCAAATCGTCTGCTCCTAGAAGCCGCGGCTCATAGTTCTGCCATGCTTGCATGGCGTCACATCCGGGTGTTCGCTTTTAGCCAATCAGGGCTTGCTCAAAACGGACACTTTTGAAACGGGCACAAAACGAACAAAACACGAGAATTCCGCCCCTGGTGTCGCACCGACCATGACGTCGACGTAGCACAGCGCATCTAGTGAAGCGGAAGTGAGGGCGGGACTTGGGCATATAGCGCCCGAACAGAGAGTAGAACGAACGGACAGAGCTCGTAAACTCTACGCCGCAGTAAAGCTTTCCCAGCTTCGGTGGTCAGTCGTGTCATAACTAGTGACGGGGGGTAGTAATTTGTTTCCAGCCAATAATAAAAAGCGTGTCACTAACAAGTGTTCACGCGTTTGATAGCCTGAAGGGCAGAGTCCCGACACAGTGACCCTAAGCGACTCGAGCCATAACTGAGGTGACCTTTTTCTTTCGCCTGCAATACTTGGAAAAGGACAAATGAAAGCTGCGGTTGAAGAAGCTCAAAACATGCCAGTTCACACTATTTTCGTATGACTGGTATAGCCATCCAATAAGCAGTTAGCAAATGTGTTCGCCGTTTTTTTTTAAAGAGGAAAAGGAAAATTGCGAGGTCATATTAAGGATATTCCGGTAATCCAGGAAAAACTTAAAAATACTTGGGTGTTCCTTCTCTCAAAAATTTCGCGAAAAATCCCGTCTGTAGAGATCACAATGTAAGGATTCCCAGAAGGTCTCAATTTATTCGTACTCCCCCCTCCCGGCGCTCCTCATAGTGCACGTGCACGTTCCGCGCGTGGACCTAATTTAAAAAAAAAAAAGAATCTTTTCTGTGAAATAGTTACGCAATACACGATAGGTCGTGCTGCCTCACGGTTGGTCGAACAAGTTTAGATTATTCTAATCTCCGAAACGTTACATGTCCGAGTCTCCTGAAATTGAACCCGTCTGCAAGTTTGTTTCAGGGTTATGACCCACATCAGCTCTGCCCGAATCGCTACTCATGACGTCCTGGGCTTACAGACAACCTATTTCTCTCACCTGCCCCATTAATAAAAATCACCGTAGCCTGCGCATTCCCTTACAGTAATCCAAGTTCAGCGGCCTCTGCATGTGTCCCGTGAGGGTGGACAGAAAAAACGGACAAAGAGAACAAACGCAAAGTAAAACCAGCCCCCCTCCGCATCTGCGCGCTTTCCCGTGCTATTTCGAAGCGCGACAGCTGGCGAACCGCCGTTCATTTCGCCGTTCCCCAGGACACTGCGCTGATAGCGCAGGATAACGGGAGTCCATGCCTGCTAACGTCAAAGTCGCGGGGAAGAATAAGAAAACAAAGTCGCTCGATAGAGTCATGTGAGCGCGCGGACACCCGGAGAAGGGCCCGATGAGTCATTCAAACTCCCGGCCTTGAGACTCGTTCAGCGCGGCACATGGCCCCGCCGCATGCAGCAGTGTCGTACGCCTCCTTTCCCCCACCTGCGCGCAGAGCGCAACGCTCGACACGGACGCAAAAGAAGGCACTGCACAGAGGTGCAAAACAGACAGTGCAAGGAGAGGGAAGAGAGAGAAGACCTGCGCATTTGTGTTTCACTTGCTTATCGGACGCATCTGTTCGGTGGGCGGGTTTCCGCGAGACGCGTAGGTAGCGACGCAGGCGCAGGCGAGTCGCCTTTCCTCTGGTCGCCGCTGAACCGTCCGGTGACGCTTCCGTTCTTCGCTGGAAGGGTAGCCCTCCACAGTCGTCTGAGGATATACGGAAGGATTGCCGGCCGTGCTGCGGTGATGTGTAACGAAGCGTGATACGTGTCGTCGCTGTAGGTGCGTCTTTTGTTTCCTGTTGTATTTAAATGAAATTTGGGGTGTTTGAAGCACCGCAGACACACTTGGACTATGACCCACGCCTTAGTGGAGGGCTGCCAAGTAACTTGTGCCTCGTGGGGATCTTTAAAGTGTGTCCAAAAATCGACGCACGGTTGTTTTCTTTTTTTTTTCTTTTGCTTGGTTTTTTCAGTTCGTAATTACCCGAGCTATAGACTAAAATTTGGGATTGGCTTCGCGAAAGTGAGTGTTGCTCCGCTGGCGGACTTGAGAGGTAGCCTGCGTTTATTACGAATAAATTCAGCCGAACCTGACACACCGCAAATTTGGAGGCGGACCGGATAAATAGTTCGATATAACTGTTAATTCGATATACGAAATGCGCGAGGTTATTCAAAAACAATTTTAAGGAGATGCTGGAAAGGTTTGATATGAGAAATAATTCGAAGTGTCAGTGCTCGGCATAGCAAGCTTCAACTTGCTTAAGCCTTTCCGTTTGTGTTGTAACACCACGAAACTCTTGTACAGGAATTCCGAAAATAGGCTCCTAATGTGCATGCATTCGTACACCACTGTTACATTTCGCGAGCATTAGGTTTATTGATCGTGGGCCTTTCCTGATAGTTTTATGTTTTTCTTTTGTTGTCGAGTTAATTGCGGGAGGGGGCCGGATTAGATAGACTTTTGTGATTTCGTTTGTCCACTTTACCTTTCGTAGATTTTGCGAGTAATAGCCTAACGGTTGTCGTTTTAGTTTTTTTTTTTATTTGTGATAGCCGGGTCTGGAAATTAATAGCCAAGTTGGGTGACTCTCCAGTCTGTTTTATTTCATTTTTGCTTTTTCTAGATCGTCCACCCCATACTATTATAACCATTAAGAGGGTTAACATTACCAATTACTTTTTGTACGCATAAAAATGCGTGGTCGGTGCTTTTTGGCGACTTTTTAAAGTTCCGGTTTGTTTTCTCAGATTCAGTTTTTATCTTAACCATGTAAAACAGGGAATTAGGGATAGTTTTATCATTTTGTTAGTTTGTTTTGAGTTTATTGTTATTTTTTAGTTCTTTTTTTGCTTTTTCCGATGCATACAATGCGCATCTATAGTGTTACAATCACTAAATGTTTTAACTTCTTCAATTATGCATTTTTGTGCAGATACAAGGCATTATGTTTTGCGCGGTTCCGCATTTCTCGCGGAACCGCGCTGCTTCTGCACTACTTCCGCATTTCTTGCTCAACAGCTGTAGCTGTTATTTAGAGAGCACCAGGGGTCGAGAACGTACTTTAAAATATCTGAAGTTGCATTCGCTTGCGCTACGTTGCTGCGCTGTAGCCGGATTGTTAGACTGCTGGTAGAAACTCGCAACCATCTGCAGTTCTGAAAACCTCTCTTTTTCGCAGAAGTTTCTAACGAAGCGTATTTTGCGCTCAGCGGGCGGGGTGGGGGGCTACCTGAAGAAAGGCATTACAGAAATCGGTCGATATTGTACGATTTCTAAGGCACGTAGCTGACAATACAGCTGCTCGCTTCTGTAATATTTTTCAATGCGCCCAAAACTAGCTTCGTTATTTCACTCCAGTGTAGCGTTTTGTGTAGTTTCGTTTTTGTTATTTCTTCGCTTCCATTGTATTGGCAGCAGCTGCTTTTGACGTTTTGAGCTCGACGCCCGACGTTTGTTCGGACAGTTACGCGTGATTGGCTTGCTTTATTTTTAGAATAGGCCTCATTTAAAGCAGCCACCTTCGGAGCTGTCAAGCAAGGAAAATATTTGCACGTGCTAACCAAAACGAACACTCAGGCTGTGCTATTCACCCCCAGTAGCGCCTGGAGGTCGTGTTTTTGTGTTGCTCCGCGAGAGACATTTAGAACGCGTTCACAAACCTGGACACGTTTTTCCGCCTCACAATGTTCGCGTTCCGCGCTGTGCGTCAAAGTTCGTAGCTCCCTTCGTAGTCAAAGTTCGTAGCTGCACCGATCGGTGCAGTGCGCCGATCGGAGTGAGAGTGCTTCTTCTATGCCGAGCTTCAAAACACCGATTTCGTAGCTTATCGCTATTAAAATTGACGACCTTTACACGTCTCTGTAGACCTTTCATTCTGGAACATTGATAACAACTTGGCATGTTCTGGGGCGGTATTCTCGTGTTTTGCCCGTTTTGTGTCCGTTTCGAAAGTGTACGTTTTGAGCAAGCCCTAACTGCCTAGAAGCCAGCACCCGGATGTGACGCCATGCTAGCACGGCGCAGCTATGAGCCGCGTCTTCTCGGAGCAGACAGTTTGGAGCAGACGATTTTTAGTCTCCTTGTTGTTGGTTCGCTGGCGAACAATAAACACATAAAAGGCAGTTTAAAATAGGTATAGTCGTTTAATCAAAATGTGTTTGCAAGAACAGTTGCGGAAAAGTCAACCCAAAGCCCCTCTACAACTTTAAGTACACCAAAATAAAACGGACGCAAAGCGGACGTTTTCAAAACTGACAAGGGCGAGAATACCGCCCCGGGTCTGCGCATGCGCAGTTGGGTCGTCCTGTCGTCTGGGCCAGTAACTCGGCGCTAGCACAGCCCAATGACAAAATGGCCGCTCACATGAAGAAGAAGCTGAACTCTCCCCGTTTTTTTTTTTTTTTTCTTTTCTCTTTTCCAGCTCTATGACAACTGGGGAAGGTGCACCTTAGTCCTTCTTCGACAAGGGACCAGCCAGGTCGGACCATGGACTTGTCCTGACTGACGCGGAAGCAGCTGGACGTCAGTGCGTAGCCCTGGCGACTTCCGGATCGGCCGAGCCGCGCGCCGCGGACCCGCTTGGCCACGACCCCATGGCGACCCTTCAACTGGAGCAACTGTTCCGTGCGTGCGACACCCGCGGAACTGGATACCTGGATCGCGAGGAGTTGCGCGAGCTGTGCCACCGTTTCAGCATCTGCAGCCAGGACGCGGACGCCATATTCGAAGACCTCGACCACGACGACGATGGCAGGATCGACTTCGACGACTTCCAAAAGGGCTTCCGCGACTTCCTTACCCAGCTTCCGGGCGGCTCCACGCCTCCGGACGCCGAGTCCGACGGTGCCGGAAGTGACGGTGCAGGACCGCGGCCTTCTGAACTGCAGAAGGCCCTGCGCAGGGCCTCGACGATTGAGTATCGGAGGGACTCGGTGGTGAACGGTGGGGGCGACGATAGTGCCTCCAAAATGTGGAACGCGCAGCGCGCATGGCAGAACTTGACCACCGAACTCTCCAAGGCTGGGAACGTCATCGAGTGAGTACCTTCTGCAGTACCGCCACTTTTGAATTAAAAACATTCTGCTAGCCTCGCTTACACGGAAAATGTAACTTAGGAAATTAACCGGATTCCGGAAGTTTAGCCGACGGAGTTAAATAGAATATCAGTACAGTACCTTCCCGTAGCTTCCTTCGCATGAATGGCGTGATTAAGAATCGACACGGGGTTCTCTAACGCGTCCAGAGGGGGCCTTACTCATACAGGTCCTATACGCCGTTTCCCGAACTTCATGCAGCGCTAAGAAGCATTAGCCAATTCGTTCAGTGACGGATTACAGTAGCCGACTGTTTTTTCGGACTTCAAATATTGGGGCTTGCTGGATATTCCGGACTTTCCCAGTTGTGCCATAGGAGTAACGACGCGCCGATTTTTTAGGACTGCTCTTTTATTCGGAATATTTTAGTTCCCCTCCAGGTGCGAAAAATCGGTCGGATACTGCAGTTCACGGGGAAGAGCGGACGCAGCGGGATTAGCCAATGGTGGCAGCGCATGGTGCTGCAAGGATGCCTACGTCATTTATTCCCGTGAAATCAGAGCGGACGGACTACTTTTTCGGGCGGAATACTTTTGTCGCCGGCTCCCCTTCACAACTCGCCGCTTCTGCACGGTGCTGCACGGAGTGTTGTTTAACTGATTATAAACAGCAGCCAAGCTTGAGATAAATATGTGGGGATGATATGCGACTGACTTCTTAGTACTACAACATTTGTGCTATAATTAAGGGTCAAAGAAGTCAGGGATTGCGCTTGTGGAAACGCTCCATAAGGGGTACGAAGCATTGTGGGAGTGTTTCGAACAACCACACGATAAAAACGCGATTTAAAGCGAGGAGTAAGTGATTACTTCCCGATCACGCATGCTTATATCTGAATTCTAGCATATGCGACTATCGCTACCACGGCAAGTTTAATTGCTTGCAGTTCAATAACGACGCCGACATGCCTCCGGGTACTCGGATAGTGGTAATTATGCACTAATTGTTTATCACGTGAATAAAAAAAAAAGACCGCACTCCGGGATAGGTACCCATCAATAATGCCAAACAGTTGCGATTATTGCTTGTTCGAGTTTACTTATTGTTGCGTGTACAGATAAATTGCAGACGCGTGTGCGGCTTCTGGGGTGCTGTGACCTTTACAACCATCTGGCAAAGCTTTATTCGTCCCTTAAATTAATCCCTGCCTTTTGATTGTAATGTGGCTCTGTATTACATACTGGCACCTTATATAGGGCATCTCTAGGACAGTAGGTTGCAAACAACCTGAAACTTTTCGAGAAAAGCCTCCCTCCCGCCCCCGCTCCCCCTTATTTGTAACCATTCTCTGCATTATCATGATCCTTGTACGGCGGCGTCTTTAGGCGCAGAAGCTGCGCTTTACTTGAATGGCGCAGCTGGATAAGCTTCAGGGTGAGTCAACGGAAAATGGGATTTCGAAGCCCGGGCATCGTACGGAGAAGTCGTTACTCGACGCAAAGGAGAGCGTTCACCTGTACCCCCCCCCCCCCCCCCCTCCCCCCCCCCCAAAAAAAAAAAAAAAAATATGAGCTGCAGCAATTTTCAAGCCATTCGCTATAAACTAGGTAGTTATTTTTACAGAACGGAATGATTGTAAAGGAAGCATTGCTCCTTGAAGTCTTGTTTTCTTTGCTGACCAATTTTCTTTTGACGTGAACGGACCAGTCGATCTGCACGTGTTGAGGTACGTTCGTGGCTTCTAAAAACAAACTTATACCTCAACTGATAAATTTGTTTGAAATTTTTTCCCACTCAACTAAATTACACGTTTACTAAAAAGTAATAACCCCCAAAATTCCCGCTGAATTAGCCAAACTAGGGCTTCTCAAATTTTTATTGTTATGCCAGTGTGGTCGATTACGTTGATGAACTCAGCAGTTGCTATATGAAGTGCTGGCAGATAAGCTGTTATTTAGTGTTAGCGTAACAGGCGTCATTATTTTTTTTACGGCAATTTGCATAGAAGAATATACCGGAGTCCGCATGTAGAGGAGTGAGCGACACTGGGCGTTGGCATTTCGTGTAACAAAACACACGAAGTGCGAAGCACTTTAAGTCGCCCCACGGCAATGAACTGGAGTTCACAACTTCCCGCGGCTGCATAGTGTATAACCGTAAAGAGAATGGACAGTAGTCGGTCGTTCATCCGCAACAACTCCCGGTGGCCGGAAGGGCCTTATACTAGCAGCAATAATATCCTTATCGATCTTGTTATGTCTTTATAACGATTCCGAAAACTTCAGGACTGTGTTATTGACTGGCGACGTTTATTCATTGCATGCCTGCGGCGAAGTTCTTAAGCTTGCATAGTTACGCGATCATATATTTCTAGCATTCAATGATGTGCAAGGCGCACTTTTATTAATAAAACGGAGCAATCGTATGCGTCGTACACTGTGTTCTGGGAGACTTTCATCATGTGTACTTGGGGAGCCTTCGAAATTCCCCATGGCCGTAAAGCGGCTAGCTCAACGTTAGCTTCGAACCCGACATGATGCAGTGGATGAAGCTGTATTTTGAACAGCGTGGAAACGGCAAAAGAAAAGTCACTGTATACGGTCGCCTTGGAAGGGGACTCCGCATTTTGCCTGCGTTATAAAGAACAGCGATGACGCGCGCGATTGGCATTTGCGCGCGGAGAAGTTGCAGAGCCACTTTTTAATAGCGCGATCTGCTGCAGATAAGGGCGGGTGCATCATGTATCATTTACGGCGATCATCACCAGTCATTTCGGTGCGTGGCTGTAGCGGGTCTAAGGGAGCGCGCCGTTGATGCGTATGTCCTGTATGTGTCTCCAAAACAATTTTCTATACTAACGTAGACGAATTTCCAGTTTGTGGGGGAGTCCGTTGACGTTTCGCATTGTAAGGATTGAGCAAAATGGAGAGGCGAGCTAATTGGGGAACATTCATGAGTGACACTTTATCGCGAGCGGACTCAGGGATAAGGAAAGATTGATTGACTGCAGGGTTTAACGCGCCGACGCAACGCAGGCGATGAGGCGCGCCGTAGGGGAGGGCTCCGGATTAATTTTGACCACCCGGGGATCTTTAACGTGCGCCGAAATCTCGTACACACGGCCGTTTTTGCTTTTCGCCTCCATCAGAAAAGTAGCCGCCGCAGCCGGGAATCGAACCCGTGACCTCGTGCTCAGCAGCGCAACGCCTTAGCCACTGAGCCACCACGGCGGGTGATAAGGAAAGGAAATGAAAGCAGCGCTTGAGTTGTTTCCCTTTCTTGTACCTATGTCAGTTCTTGCTCAAGTTTCACTCACGGATTGTAAGGATGGCTGGAGAAACACTTGCAGTTTGGCAGGCCACGGCATTTTGATTGATTGATTATGAGCAGACATATACACGTTACCTCGAAAGAGTAACCAGATATCGTTACTCGTTACTCGATCAAAAAATAACTAAATACGTTACTCGTTACCGATTCTCAAAAGGAACGCGCAGTCACCCGAAAAGTAACGAGTTACTTTTTACGTTACTGTGGTGACCAAAAGCACAACTGTTTTCCTTAATGGTTCATTGTCTTCTTTTTAGTAGTCATTTCGCTTAATAAGCAGTAGCGGCCTCTCGAAGTTTTCATCGGTTGTTTTTCCCTGCTTCCTCGAAAATACATCTCCGGCGACGCTGAAGAGTCGTGCTACCGAGGCGCTCGAAAGAACGGCAGTGTCATGCTTAAGGACGAGCTGGTGAATATTCGGGAACTGCGCTTCATTGAGGTCAGCGGATACCTGGGTACCTTGTTTGTTTGGGCGCCCGCGCTCGACTCGTGATAATACCTGCTGTTGGTATCTCGGACAGTGCGCCGACACTTGCGTGAATGCGAGGCCGTGATGAGCGTGGCATGATTCACAATAGAAATGATGCCCCAAACCACCAGAATGTTGAAAACGGCGCTTCCGCTTTCGAGGCAAACATCAGCGCAATGTGCTTATAGCCGTATGCATGTGTTAGAATAAAGCAAGGTTGTTTAAGAGGCGTTGTACACGTTATTCCTCAAAAGGAACGAGATACCGTTACTGGTTACTTGGCTTTAAAAGTAACTAAATACGTTACCCGTTCCTTCTTTTAAAAGTAACTAAATACGTTACTCGTTACCGAAAATAGAAACTAGGTAGAAGTAACTCGTTTCTTGCAACACGTTACGCACATGTGTGAAATTTATGACGTTTGACGCGTCTATGCTTCACAGGCGATGAGGCGCGCTGTAGTGGAGTGCTCCGGATTAATTTTGACCACCTGGGATCATTAACGTGCGCCGAAACCTCTAACACATGGGCGGGCGTTTTCGCTTTTCGCCTCCATCATCCGGTATTTTGAAATTCCATCGCTACTGAGCACAGCCCAACCACATATTTGTGACGTCATGCTTGTAAGTGCGTCTATATGACACGCAAATAAAGAAAAGAGCCGGAATTCGTTGCCATGTGGGAATAGTTGTGAATGTGCCGCAATTTGAACTTTCTTCTATCGCACGGCATACAGCGTCATTTTTGGTGTTGAATTGTCTTTATTTTGTTTAATATTGTCTTTGTTGTGACGGTTGCGCTTCGTTGTTTTTTTGTGCGTTTCCGTTATTTAAAAAAAAAACAGACAAACAAAAAATTAGACGCAAAGGCCATAATGAAGGTTCTCTGTAATTGAAGACGGGTAATACACCACGGAAGGCTCCCTAACCGAGCCTTATAACATTCGAGCAGACGCGAGCTCTTCGAGCCGACACTTAGAAAGGAGCCTTTACACTTTGTTGTTTGAACTGGTTGAGCCACGCGCGTGCATCTTGTTGTTTATGGCTCGTACCACACGCCCTAATTGGGACTCGGGTTCTTGATCGGCACTTCGGTCACAGCTGGGTATTTTTACTTCGTGGATAAAGGTCTCCCTGTATACATTGGTCCGGCGTATACGTCTGTCTGGGATTCCGCTCACCGTGATTGCTCTCTGCTGGTTTTCGCGTTGGTTTTGTAACAGAAATTGTATTGTTACCTCTTGGATAAAGGTCGCCCAGTACACATGGGTCCGGTGTAGGTCCGCCTGGGATTCGCTCACCGAGAGTGATGTCTGTTTTTTCGCGTTGTTTTTGAAACAGAAATTGTATTTTTACCTCGTGGATGAAGGTCGGCCTGTATACATTGGTCCTGCGTACGTCTGTCTGGGATTCCACTTACCGAGAGTGCTGTCTGTCGGTTTTCGCGTTGGTTTTGCAACAGAAAGTGCACATTGGGGGCTGGCTGCAAACTGAACACCCCCTTGATTTGCCCGCTTCAAGTTACTGCACGATTTCTGCTTATTTTTCCAGTGTCATAGAAATCGATGGTGTAATTCCGATTTCCAGCGTTAACAAAAGTCTCAATATATATATATATATATATATATATCAGTGTGTCGAACCGCAAAAAATACGGGTTCGGTTACGGTTCGGGTTCAGGTAAATATATTTTGTTCCGGTTCAGTTCCGGTTCGACTAATTCTATCCACGAACCGGTTCGCGAACCGGTTCGGAGTGTTGAACCGGTTCGTGAACCGGTTCAGAACTGAATTATTAGCAAGGCGTGAAAAATCAGTTTTGTATACTTTAAATTCATCAAAACTGAAGTACTTTTTTTCTTCACTCGAACTAGTGGTTTTTTTGAAAATGAGCTGCAATACTACTGTCAAATTTGAAAATATTGGCCAGGTGTAACAGAAAATGTACCAGCCTGTTTTTCACCCCCCCCCCCCCTACTGTCATCCTAGAGACTACACAAAGCCGCCGCCAAGAGCCGCCAAGCTGCCCCTTGCTTCGTTTTATTGTACTGCTTAGATGCTAATAATGACTTAATTAAGACATTGCCCATTTTGCTTGAATTACTTCCTTGTTACGTCACTGCTGATGCTGGGTGGCAGAAAATTTGAAAGTTTTTTCGGTGTTTCTCACCACTTCTTGTAAAAACAACTTCCTTAACGAGTCACCAAAGGCAGATCTTTCAAATAAGGCAAGGTAGGGCTTTGTTTTCATGGTCCATTTAGGATCCTTGGCCAAGCATGTAAGATGACGCGGCGGAAAAATATCGCCGACCAGGGGCTGCGGCCCCTTCGTTATCGGGCTTACTGCGACAATCAAGAGCGAATGCTGCCTGCAAAACAATCAACAAAGAAAACTTCCACGTAAAGCGCGCAAACACACGCCCGCGCACACAACATGGCGTTTTATTCGCCTGTGAAGAGCAGCTTTACCTGTACAAGAGACTACCAAAGACGCTAGTGGAAATCAGCGAAACCAAACGTACAGTGCCCAACGCTGGGCACACCTGTCAATTCGAAAGAACACAGTCTCTAGAATTTCGAATAGACACGTATCTTCGCTTACCTCACCCGCCGCGGTGGCTCAGTGGCTAAGACGTCGTGCTGCTAAGCCCAAAAACGCGGTTTCCATTCCCGGCCGTGGCGGCCGCTTTTCTGATGGAGGCGAAAAGCGAAAACGCCCGTGTGTTCGAGGTTTCGGCGCTCGCTAAAGATCCCCAGGTGGTCAAAATTCATCCGGAGCCTTCCACTGGGGCGCGCCTCATCACCTGTGTAGCGTCGGCGCGTTAAACCTCATAATCAATCAATGTTCTCTTTCCCCGTGCAGTACGTTTAAGAATCTTATTTCTCCGGCCCCTTCGCCCTATTTTCCCCTCTTCCTCGTTTCGTGAGGTTCGCCTCGCTTGTATAAAGCCGATGTCTCGAACCAATAACAAACATATGTGCGTCCCTTTCTTCGTGCGTCCCGTTAGTGGCGCTGTTTTAATTCTTGTGATTATGCATGTACCTAAAAGCCAAAATTTCAACACTCTTTAGCTGCTGTAAATAGGCATAGGCAAATGTAGGGCTTGAACCTTGGCTGGTACACAGTGCAACAATCTCGTGGACTGATTGCACTTGCACTGTCCCAATGAGGGAGAGAGAGAGCGACAAACGTTTTATTGAGCCTTTTAAGGCCCCTTGTGGGGGCGTGGTGACAGGCGCACCGGCGACCGCGGGAAGGGTGAATTCCGTGCTTCAAACATCGTTTGACATTTCTTCTTCCCAGCCTTGCACCCTGCTTGCTCGACCATCAGCAACATACCATTGCAATTAGAAGCCTTAATAGCTATACTGGTGTGCAGTCGTTTCACCATGTTGTGGCTATGGCGTTGTGCTGCTGAGCCGAAAGACGCGGGTTCGATTTCCGGCCGCGGCGGCCGCTTTTCTGATGGAGGCGAAAAGCGAAAACGCCCGTGTGTACGAGATTTCAGCGCACATTAAAGATCCCCAAGTGGTCAAAATTAATCCTGAGCCCTCCACTGCGGTGCGCCTCATCGCCTGCCTTGCGTCGGCGCATTAACAAACCTCACAATCAATCAAGTAATCAAATTGTCACCATGTTGTGACCGTGATGAGCGTGTTCGGAGCGTTTTGATTCATTGAACGGGTAAAAGTGAGCGAGAGATTGCGAAGTTGATGGCGCGTGAAAGAAAGAAGCCCCTAATGACACTTACCACCCGTTATCAATAACGGGATGGTCGAACCGTTTTGTCGAGAACCGGAAACCGTTATTTCTTTTTTCGGTTCAGTTCCGGTTCGGGTTCAGCCGGCTCAAAAAATAATGGTTCGGGTTCGGGTTCAGTTCCGGCAAAAATACCGGTTCGGTTCCGGTTTTCGGTTCGGTTCGGTTCCGGTTCGACACCCTGATATATATATATATATATATATATATATATATAGAAAGAAATGCCGGCAGTCTACAACGCCAAAGAAGGCATAGGGGAAGCTTAGACTATTTTTCTACCGTTAGTGACGTTACATTATTATTAATTTTTATTAATTACGTGAGAAAGAAAGAAAGAGCTTCCCCTATGCCTTCTATGGCGTTGTAGACTGCCGGCATTTCTTTCTGTATTTCCTAACGAGCCCCTCATTTCCAAACCCTATTATCGCGCGAAAGCTTAGCGAGGGCCTCGGTTCTGACAGCCTTGATGCCAAGGTAGCATAAGAGGGTTTCCCGCCAGTTGACCGCTCATGACAGGCTGTAGACGTTCGCGTCACGCCCCGGGGGTTGAAAAAGAAGGTCCCCTTCTCCCCGTGTAGTCTGAGTGGCGCTGGCTACCACCCTCAAGCGTCAGATACAGTTGTAGTAAATATAAATACCCCAGAAAGTGAAGCAGAACACAGTCGCCCAGATAGCCGAATTGGTAAGGCATTCGAGATCTAATCGAAAGGCGTGGGTTCGGTCCCCACTCTGGGCGCGTGTTTTTCTTTCTTTCTTTCTCACGTAATTAATAAAAATTAATAATAATGTAACGTCACTAACGGTAGAAAAACAGTCTAACCACTCCCCTATGCCTTCTTTGGCGTTGTAGACTGCCGGCATTTCTTTCTGTATTTCCTAACGAGCCCCTCATTTCCTAACCCTATATATATATATATATATATATATATATATATATATATATATATATATATATATATATATATATATATATATATATATATATATATATATATATATATATAATGTTGCATTGCCCTGATGGCTACCTTGTAGTAAACTGTAATTTAACGGGTGCTTATTCACGTACTTATTTACCTCGGAGTGTTTTGATGCGAAACGATACAGCAGGGACAAGAAAAAGGTATAGTGGTGGAATATCGGTAGTGTATACGTGATTTTATCAAGTACCCGGATGAGGGCTACTGGGTCATGAGTGAAGGGCTGTAAAAGACCGAGTAAAAGAGTGCTCAGTCATGATGACGTCACATATCGGTGGCCTGTCAGAAAGGCGCATGTTTAAATGTATCCGTGTTCTAATCTTAGCAGCCTAAGAAAAAAGAAGCTCGGATGTAGTGCGTGCGTGCATGTGTGCGTGTGTGTATATTGCGTTTAAGGCTGGAGCGCTACATCCGCTGTCCAAATGTAACTTCGCTATAAATTATGAAGTATTTCTTTGCCATAGCTGTGCGCGAGTGTGCAAATAAATTAAACAAAATGCAGGCAATGAAATTGTATAAAAGCAGAGAAAAAAAATTAAAAGGCGCATGGTTTAGAATAATGTGTTGTTTACTGACGGGCTTTTAACGTTATCTGCCTGCAATAAAAGCGAAATAAATGAATTCCAGGAACTGAGCGGCGGCCGCTTTACGTCTTCAGAACAATTACGAATATCTTTACTCGCAGGTGAAGAAAGCTCATTTTTTTGTTGTTGTCAAAGTCAGCGGAGGCCTAAGGCTGGCGTCACGTAGCTGTTGTTACGGAGTTTTGAATCGCCGCAGCTGAATAATGATTTAACTTTAGTGCGGCAGCAAACTTAAGACCAGAAATGATGACACAAACTTCATCTCCCTGCATGCGCGCGCGTAACATGCAGTCGGCTTTGGATAATTCGAAGTCGCTTAATTGGAATTTTCGGTTAATTTGAAGTAATGTGCTTGCCCTGGCAATTATACATGCAATCCAATGGACGAAATCGCTCGATCATTCGAAGCTAAAATCCATTACATCGGTTAATTAGAAGTTGGTTTGAATAAGAAGCATCGAGTTGACCATTTTTCTCGATAAAAGTTAACGTTTTTGGGCACAAAAACAGCGCCTTGCTCGGTACTGACGTCAGCGCGAACGCAGCTAATGCAGCGCGCAATCAATAGCGCGGCAGGCAAGTTGAGCCTCCCGCCAGCGTGTGCATCTCTCTCTTCTGAGGTCCTCGACCTTTTCTTTGTTGTTGCGCACAGCTTTGTGTGAGCAGTCTGTGTGGTCTATGTTTCAGGCTTCGAATTCAGAGCACAGGGTAAGACGAAGTTTTTTTTAAAAAAAAGTGACTTTTTTGTAGCATGAGCTATACATTGGGCGAGGTTGAGCAGTTTCGCGTGGCTCCTGGAGAGCCGTGCTGCGCATGCGCGAGGAGCAGTGACGTCACACGGAGCACAGAACGTTGCTCGCTGCCCGGCGTCTCTCACACACCCCACGCGCCCAGCGTCTTCGCCGACCTCCGTTCCGCACGTGGCAGCCCGGTCCACTTGGTGAGGGGTGGCCGGGTGTTGAACCGATGGCTCGTGCGTCGCAGCAACACCGGCGTGAGCCTGTGGAACCTGCTTAGCTTGGGGAGATTGGTGACGCTGTGCCGGAGATGCTTGATAAATATACATGTGTCACATAATTCGTATACCGTGTGTGTCTTTGAAGCAGCAGTAAGCATGATAATCAAGCTAATCGTAGAGAACCAAGAAATTAAGAATAACCACCTGAACATTAGCTCACGCTACGTATATCCTGGCATAGCCGAGATAAGCTACTGGTAATTTTTTTCTTCGCAATTAGGGAAGCTGACCTCCTTATGCACATGTTACATAATTACACTTATCTTACGAGGTTGTATTTATGGCTCTAAAACAGTTTCCCCGCAGGCAAGTAGTAAGTGGCCACGTCCCATTTTAGAATGTGCTCCATGTTTGTCATTTTTTTCCATCAAGAAATTCCCACCTCCAGATCAAAACACTAGTCTGGAATCAGCTGTAAGAAATTGTTTGGCAACCACTGCATAGCAGACTTTTTCAGCCAAGGCATTCCAAAAACGCTGTGCACGTTTTTTCCACATTTGTGCTTTGGAGCCCCGCGCCAAAAAAAAAAAAAAAGACTTTGTTGGGCTTCACACTCTCAAGATTGCAACATTACATGCTGTTCTTTCATTCAATGATGGTAGCGTCGCAAGAGCCAAGATTACGATAAACTACGAAATAAACCCTGGGCGCAACACCATCATCACGTGGCTAAAAGGGGCCAAACATGGCCAAAAATGCACGGGAAGTAAGGGCTTATCCTGTGCCCTTAAAGGGGCCATGAAGACAAAATGAAGTTTGTTTTATTTGAAAAATTTCGTGTTTTATAGAGTACCAGCGCTTGTCTGGAAGCAAACGATGCTTTAGTCACTGAGAAATTAACCAATTTAAGCTGAAATTTTGATTCTCGCGCCAAACGTGTGTTTGAACGTCATTTGCAATGACATCATAAAAACATGTCTTTCAGCTGAACTTGGTGTGGAGTGGAGACTTGTTTACTGTTAGTCAGCCTGGATGGCGCCACAACACCGCGGCAAGCTGTTTTCTGCCTTTGGTTTGTTTTTGACTGTATTTAGACCTTGCTTGCTTTTGTTCAGGGAGAAAATAATCGATTCGTGAAACGGTGCTCGCTCGGCAAACATGGTCACGTAAGACACCGTCGCTTGCGTCAGTCGGCCAGTGCCGTCTGAGACAACCCCAAAGCCCCGCAGTGCTGTGCAGCTAAAGTTAGCATAGTACGCGCACTACCAACACCAGTACGCATCGGTAATTCTATGTTTACGTATGCTTTCGTAACTTCCACTGTTTGTCCTACCATTCTTACTGATATAAAAAGAATGTGCCCTAAATCGGTAAGCGTATAAGCTCTGCCTAATTTGCGTCTGCTTTTGCCGGCCTCCGCCAATCGCAGAGCTGGCTGGTATGACATCATAGGTTCTGTTGCGGGAAATGAGCTAGTGGGTCGCATGGCCATGCCTTTTTTTCCTAATTATATAGCTTATTTGAGCGAAGTTTACGTTAAAAGTGCTGTCAGTGTTATTCTAACGAGGCAATCTTTTGAATGAACCAAACTTGCATTTTGTCTTCATGGCCCCTTTAAGCCATACGTCGGAACTACCAGGGCAAACAGTGTCGCACACTCGACGTGGCGGCGGAAGTGGAGATTCTGAGTGATTTCAAGAAGGGAGACGCGTTGCGGACTAATAACAGTGCTGTTATTGTGCTCTTTGCTTAGTTGGCAGTTCGGCTAATTCGAAGCTTTCTGCGGTCCTAACGGACTTCGTATGAACGGGAGTCGACTGTGCACGGCACCGACTGTCACGTGACGAGATGGAGTACGGCGGGCAAAGAGGCCACAGCAACAACGTTTCAAGTTCACTGAAACTTCTCATTAAGGCCTAGGACGTCGATGCGAACTCCTTAACGAGAGTCTTGACGCCATAACCGGAACTTACGTCACAGCAGGAGTGACGTCATCAGTGATAGCGTGACGGGTAGTGACATTACTGCGAACGAAGCTAATGGATTCCGTTAAGGACGAAAGGTTGAAACAAACCAAGAAATTTTATTTGGAGGTTCATCTTGCCTAGCCCCTGTTTAGTCGAGCACCGAACAGCTTCGCCGGACATTCGCGTCCTGGTCGGAAGAGTGTCTGTTAGTCACGAAATCGTGTACTAGCTATAAAAGCGGACTTTTCAAACAGGCCTCATCACCAATGGCAATAATTATTTATAAACCCATGCTCTTCTTAGCACTTGGTAACATGTGAATGCGTGACAGAGAACACGTTCACACTCCTCCGTATCGTAACAATCTCCGTTATTTTCCCGGAATCTCACTCATCGCCTGCGAGTTAGTGAGCGAGTTGTTAGCCAACAGGTCGGTAAAAACCCCGCACTAGCTCCACACAACAATCTTCGACCAATAACCACGAGTGACATAGGTTTGCGTCCTTCAAAAACTGGACGACCGGGCACAAGACGTCTCGCCTAGTGATCCCGTGTCCATTTCGGAAAAGAACGTCCTTCAAATGGGTATGCGGGGCGGCCTCTCTTGCGAAGTTGTTAAACAAAACTGTCTGCTTCCTGACAGGTTCCTGACAGTTTATAAAAAAAAAAATGTCTAATGTCACCTTGCTCACCACACGTTGGACACACGGGTGATGAGTTGAGCTTCAGTTTGTAAAGCCAGGCCGGAGTTCGCGCTGAATTCGTCCGGATGAGGTACAGAAGTGCCGCCTCTGTCCTTTTCATTCCTTTGGCGACGGATGGCTGGAAACGTACGCGCCGAAAAGACGCAAATTGCGCCGTTCGTGTGGAACCACTTTCAACAAGCGGTAATATGAAAGCGCTTCTCGCGTCAACTTCTCAGCGGCTTCGTTCCCTTGCACCCATACGTGTGAATGGAGCCACTTAAAGCGAACTCTAAGGCCGTTTTTCTTGAGTTGCTGTACGATCCCCAGCGTGTCGCACTCATCCCTAAAGGATCGCATTTATTCAAAGCGAGGCGGGTATGATGAAAAGCGATCTCGTGTAATCAAAGGCTAAACTACGTCAGTAAAGAACAGTGTTAAACGGGCCCTGCAACGCGTTTTTTCTTTCGGAATTTTAAATACTTTCATAACGTAGTATATAAACAGATGCAAAACTTAGAATATTGGGCCCCTAAGTTCCTCAGCGAAAAATTACTGCTCTAAGTCCATCAGACAACTTGGAAATCTTGAAAAAAGATTTTTCGCTCTTTCCCGAATCTTGGCGTTGTTTGAGCGCTCGAATTACCTCACTACAGCCATGTAGCGTCTGTTTGCCGCATCCTTTCTTTTGCAGCAATAAACGCATTCGATAGTCACTTTAGAGAAAAGCCACAAAGCAATACAGAAACGGAAGGCGGGTAGTTCTGCTGCGATGAGCAAATCATGCAGTGCCGCTCCGTGCTGGCGACGGCTATAGATTTGACAATGCTTCCAGACGTAAAGGAAAAAGTGAAACCGTTTATCAGAAGCGTTGCAGAGTCCCTTCAACGTTAACCAGCGCGGTATACGTTATGGCGTAACCGGGATGCCACTGACGTGTACAGGCAAGA
This sequence comes from Haemaphysalis longicornis, assembly GCA_013339765.2. NCBI lineage: Eukaryota > Metazoa > Arthropoda > Arachnida > Ixodida > Ixodidae > Haemaphysalis > Haemaphysalis longicornis. Next base: position 30,479,717 of record CM023449.1, read on the forward strand.
AGTAACAACTCGTGCCACAGCAATCGTAGATTCATCAGGTCCTATTTTCTCGCTCCGGGCCGGCACGTGGCTCGGCGGTTTATTCCAAGAAAGAGCCACAAAGAAACGCATGGCTCTACTCTTAGCAGAACAAAAGCACAAAAGGAAACACAACGAAGAAATGTTGCGCACGCGCGCTGAAAAGCGTTGCGGGGACAGGCTGCTGCTTCGTCGCGATGGGCGCAGCTGTAACGCAGGTCGTCGCGAAGGGGCCGTATACGCCTCGAGATTCGCGATCGCTGCGCCGCCTGCCGCCGCTTCTCCGCGCGTTTTGCGGGATTAGCGCTGCGTGCTTGATAGGTGGTGCATGCAGTGTTTTGGTTCTCTTTTCGCTTCTCTTTGCCTTTTCCGCGCACCTAAAACACTTTTATGGTGACGTCTGTAAGTTGACTGCACGTTAGGGCAACTTAAAAAACAGCCGCGTCTTGGTAGAGCGCTCTAACGCCAACAAGAGTTAACCCCGGGGAGGCGGTTCTGCGTGCTTCTTCGTCTTTGCCCTCTTGCGGGCGTGGGCGACGGCAGCAGTATATCACCGCTGTCACCTTCGAACACTTCAGCACAAGTGAATTCTATTTATTGTCGCATCGTTTACACCTGATATTTGCACTGTAAGAGGTTGGTTCGTTTTGCAGCGCAGACACAATGCGGCTTGTTCTTCGAATATGTACGTCGTAGAAAAATGTTTCGGGGATGTGATAACCCGATACCTGACAAAACTTGTGCCTTTTATGGGAATATAGACACGCGAAAATGTTAAGTACACTCAAAGGCTGTGCAATCGCCAGATATGTGCCCACTCATGACTTATAGTAAGAACCGAGGTATATGCTAATGAAACCACGGGAAAATGAATGGTCTGCAAGTCAGGAATAAATAGAATAGTCGTACGGGAATAAAAAAAAACCGAGTGCAGCTTCTGAAATGCTAAAGACGTTTGTTTGAGCAAGGTAGTATTCACTAGACCAACCAGATGCGAAATGCACTGATATTTCGCTAGACATTGGAGGGGGGGGGGGGGGTGAGGAGGAGGACGCTCGACTATCGTTGTTTACAAATGCGGAGCGAAATCAACGAATGAACGTTTTAGTAATCACACACACAAGCTGCGTGTTCCCTTTTCGTTTGTTTTTCGCCTTCAACGAACGGCTGAGCACGCGCGGCGGACGCATTTTTTGAAGAATACAGGGTAGGCAGTTCACAAGCGATACGAGGTGTCATTGGAAGAGTTGATTGATTGATTGCAGGGTTTAACGCGCCGACGCAACAGAGACGATGAGGCACGCCGTAGTGGAGGGCTCCGGATTAATTTTGACCACCTGGAGATCCTTAACGTGCGCCGAAATCTCGTACACACGGGCTCGTTGGAAGAGTGTCCTATCTGATAAGGGTCTCTGATTTCGGTTTATGCTAGATTCTGTAGTCCTGTGTCATATGACGATGTTTCGAAGAAGAGTTTGGTGACGGACGCGGATTACTCTATAACCCCATCTTCGCGCTTCTCGTGGAGGATAAATGTAACAGATGAATCTTTGCGAGCGCTCACCTCGGGACAAGACGACCAAGCATTAAATTTGTCGTCGTGTGCTGACTCCGGAGTGTAATTTTGCATTAGCCATCGTACTTCTTTGGTACAATGTTTGTGAAATTTATGCCGTATTGGCTTGTTCATGGTACTGATCAATATCTGATATGTGATATTGGCAGGCGTAACTTGCGTGCTGTCAGGTATGAGTGCTTCGCTGGATTTTGTAAGTGCCCAAAGTCGATTTACATCATAGTGTGTATGGCCGGAACATGACCATCGGAGGAAACACTGCTTACGGAGACACTGCCACTAAATTTCAGGTCAGCGGAATTGCAATCAGCTGCATGCAAATGCTGGCTTCGGGACGCCGGCATGTGACACACGCCCGGCGCTCATATAGATCTCATTAAGATTGTGTCATAAACGTTTATACTCTCGTGAACACAGCACGCTTGCAAGCAGAGTGCCTGCTCCACGTTATTCGGTATTTCGAACGCGGACGAACGGTAAATCGCTGACTTGAACGAGCCCCAAAAGCAACGGCGACAGCGGGGAGCGGGCCGGGGACTCCCGCGCCTGCTTTCGAAACGGGCCGCTAGGGGGATTTCAGTGGCGCCCCTACAGGCCGCGCTCGAGGCGTATAGGAGGAGTCCATTTGTGGCTGTCAACAGCAGGCGGAAGGAACACGTGTTTGACGCGGCCAAAAAAGGCATTGCGCAAAGGAAGGACGTGTATTTGTTGTGTAATGTATCATAGATTCAACTTCATACATACAAGGGCTTGAAGTGATCCATTCTTCTCACGAGAAAATCATCAGAAACGTTGAAAAAGATTATGAGCCACTCCTCTCCGTGAAGATGGATGTCCACGTCGGCTATTTAGCGAATGACATTCAGGTGACAAAAATTAGGTGGAAGGCATGAGGAAATGTTATTTCTCTGTCATTTCTAAGAAAGACACACGTGCACGCGGATTTATTTCGACTCTAGTGATTTAGAAAACGATGCCGGTTGTGCTGCTGAGCACGAGTACGCGGGTTCGATTCCCGACCGCGGTGGCCGATTTTCTGATTTTGGAGAAAAGCGAAAACCCCCCTGTGTTCGAGATTTTGGCGCACGCTTAAGATTCTCCAGGTGGTCAAAATTAATCCGGAGCCCTCCACTACAGCGCGCCTCATCGCCTGCGTTGCATCGGCGCGTTTAAACCTACAAACAATCGGTCCTTCTTAACTGTCATAGCTTTCTGCGCTACCAATTCATCGACTATTTGTACAAGAAATCCAAACTTTTTTCTGCAAGTCGACTTCAACGTTCAACGAAATATTTGAAAAAGGAGTGTGTTCCAAAACAGCTGTTTTCCAGCATAATCAATCTCAAAATGCCTAACATCTAATATTTTTCCATTGTCCTAGTAGGAACACTTCTCTGAAACATTGTACTTAAGTTTTTCGCGCTCGTAGTCGTACAAACGTGTCATAATAAAATAATACCGCGTGATAACAAGGGATGCATTTATTTGTATACGTCGTTAATCAAAGCTGCTGTTTACCGAGCCTATACTGCAAGGTCCTCGAAGATGAAAAAGTGTCTGCGTCCGAATATGTATTGAATTAGCTGAACGTCCAAACATTAATTCTTGGAGGCGTCCTTGGACCTCCTGTATGTCATTGGCAATAATATGTATGCGCATAATTCCTTACGCATTTGCAGGTGCGGAAGGCATCATTCGTAGCCGAAATGTGTTCCTAGTTTCCTGTCGGTGAACTTATATATAGACTAAAGGTGTTCGTTATCCCCCCCCCCCTTCCCCACGAGGAAATCCGCGCATGCGCATAGCTAGTTTCGAGCCAGTGGAAGTTTGAGCAATTTTTTGGGAGCAATGCTGTGCACTGTTGAACTTCGCCGGATTTTAACAGATTACCGAGTTTGGTGCAAATGCACGGTTAAAGTTGTCACTTGGCCCTCAGAAGGAACTTAGTTCGTAGTTTTTTTTTTTGGTTTTTTTTTGTATGCGGGGCTCTCCGGCTTGTCGTTTTCTCGTGATTTTTATACTTCGTCGTCACCGGAAGGATAACCTTGAAAACTATTCCTCGGGGACCACGCTTTGAATGCGAAAGCTTTGCAGACTATTCTGACGGATACTTTTTAAATACACGTTCACCCGTCAGCAAAGTAGCCACGCTGTTTTGCCGCCTTCTGTACATCTTAATCGACCTTAATCTATCTTATCCCCCCTCAATTCATCTTGATCTTAATTCCACCCGTACTTGCAAAGAAGTGAATTTGAGTAGAGACATGTATTCATCTTTTGATATTTCTTGTAATCACGTGTCATTAATTGTCATTTTTTAAAAGAGGCGCAAATACGATGTAGCACTGAAGAAGTTGCCAATAAGCATCGCCAGGCTTTCGATTCACCAAAGTATTTTTAGTGACCCTGACACGAAGGCTCGAAAGAGTTCGTGCCTAGCCTTAGACGCTCCCAGTGCGATACACGAAGATACCTACAACGGAATCAGCATTGGCTATGACTGGGACTCACTGCGCATAAAAAAAAAAGACATTCCTGTTTGCGCCAACGTTGTGTTATTGTTCCCCCGGTTTTTTCTAACCTAATGTAATTGGAAGCCGGGTGGTATTTTCAGGCGTCAATTTACACGGAAAACGGACTAATATCGCGAATGTTGTCGCGGTCGATGTTCGAGGCAAGGAAAAGACGTCTTCCGGGACATTTGTAGACTTCGCACGCGATCTTGGAATTTTCCGAGGCGATGACCTGTTTGCAAACACGAGGGGGAATGAACCCACGCCAAAACAAGTTGACCCCTTTTCCGAGATCGTAGGTGCGAGCATGGTACACAAAAGCGGTTCTCACGCCCCGTAGGGCGACATTCACCCTTGAAAGTTCGTTAGTAGCACTTTATTGTAAAGACGGGACTTTTCGAGCCACGACTCGGTATTTCCTCCTTCAAGAACGTAGGTCTGCACACCGCCTCTTTGAACACAAGGTCTAAAGGGTATACAGGGCTCGCACTAAGGAACGTGTTTGTTTTATCAGCCGCTCTGAACGTCTCGTCCCAGATGTCAAAGACCATAGTGATTTTACTTCCGCTATATTAGCGAAAAAAGGAAAAATTAGTAAATAGATTTTGTGCGTGAATGTTACGCAAATCATATTTTCTAAATAATTGTGGTGAATCAATTCTGTCCGCTCGGAATCACCAATATGACTGACAGGGACATTCACCTCGCCTTCATGTACAGTAAGCGGTACCTTACTTGCTTAAGATTATTAAATAACTACATTTTCATCAAGTTTCCAAGTAGCTTGTGAACAGGCCAGTGATCTCTAACTTGGAGACCCAAAATGCACTGATATTTCAAAGCAGCTGTCAGGGGATTCCGTTATACTCGCAAAAAGCGCGAAATTAGCAGTAACGTTTTGTGCCTCAATTTGAGGCAAATTTAATTTTCTAAATCACTGTGCCCAAATCGCCACCTTGAAGTCAACGAAATTGCTCGCAATGGCTTCCACGTCCCTTTATGTACAGTAAGCGGTATCTTATACAGCTATAACTAGTAAATAACCATATTTTCGTCAAGTTTCGAAATAGTTTGGCAATAGGCCAATGATCTTTAGCTTGTGAACTGGAGAAAATTAAAGCCGTTCCACTCAATGTGAAAGCTGTCGGAAGTGCAGAGCAGTGATTCCCCTATAATGGGCTGCAGCGCCGTTATCCGCTCATGGCTACCACCCAATGCAATTCAATTTTCCCGCCTTCGTAGTGCTCGCGCGCCCCCTGCCTGAAACTGCGCCAGTGGGAGTTCTGTTCTTTTTGTGCTTGCTTTCCCTCCGCACGTGCCGGCGTTGCAGAGAGAGAGAAATAACTTTTATTTGTCCAGTTTGTGGAGGAGAGCTAGACCTGCACCGTAGGCGTCGGCCAGGAGCCCTTGGGTCCTAGCAGCGTCTTCGGCTAACTGGATGGCCCAGACTTGATCCGCCGGGTCTGAGCTGAGCAGTACGGTCTCCCACTGCTCATTACTGCTAATTTTGCGGCTCTGAGGAGTCGCCTGAGGACATGCCCATAATATATGTGCAAGATCGGCCTGTTCCTTGCGTCTCCGACATTTATCTGAAAACTGTCCAGGATAACAATGACTATACGCGACGGGGTTCGGGTACGAGTTCGTCTGAAGAAGCCGCCAAACCACAGATTGCCTTTTACTGAGGGATGGATGAGCGGGGGGGTAGCGGGCTCGTTCAAGCCGGTAATGAATAGTCAGCTCCCTGTAAGACACAAGCCTGTCTCTGCCCGTTCAGCGGAGCCAGTGAGTGTCTGGGTCAGAAGTGTCGACGCCAGCTCGGTCGGTAAAGCCTCGAGCCGCATCGTGCGCACACTCGTTTCCGGCCAGGCCCGAGTGGGCCGGTGCCCATATCAAGTATATCTTCCCCGTTCCGCTCGTCATAGGATCGGGATTTTAGGATTTAGGACGCTTCGGCTGAAATTCGCCCTCTCTAATAATTTAAAATAGCGGACTTAGAGTCGCTAACAATGAATTTAATTTTTGGAGAAGCTGTCATCGCCAGGTCGATGGCCGTTTCTTCGCCCACCTCTGTGTCCGTCGTGCGGACCGAGCATGAGGCAATTGACGGCGTTGCACTGCCACTTTTTTTCGCTTACTATCGTAAAACCAACCCAACTAGCATGACTTCAAGCAAAAAGCCACTTGACGGAGCAAGAAATAATTGTCTGCGCGCCTGTCTTGGTCTACCTAAGGGCACTTCGTGCACTGGTACATGGTTGCTTGCCCTTGGATGTTCTCCGGCTGCAGGAAACAGTTCGAATGTACCTGAGCCATCGGTTGCATTCACAAAACAATTGCTTGGCCCCTAATGTACAGCGCAACGAAAATGCCAGCTTCGCAGTAACGATAAAATATACAAACATTTCTGGACCCCCTCAAGCGCGACAAACCATGCCGTCTGATTTCCCTCCCTGGACTCTCAACCGTGTGCATAAACATTAGCATACCTGGCCTCAACTCCAAGAAAACTCTGCCACATTTTTGCCTCCTACAACTCGCGCTTGCCCGCATCAATGCCCGATATTCACATATGGCCAACATTTTTACTGGCGGCTCAACTACGCCTCACGGTAGCTCTTCCGGCGTCTTCATTTCGTCGACCGGCAAAGTCTTGTCCTACCGCCTGGAACGAACAACCTCATCCACGTCTGCCGAGCTCCATGCACTTAAACAAGCCCTGCGCTACATTATTCGTCAGCCACCAGCAGAATGGGCATATTCACGGACTGGAAGGCGGCGTTGCAAACCTTACGGCGTGCCAGCTGCTTCAACCTTCACGAGCATGTATCCCGTGACGTCACGTACCTGCACCATCTCGCCGACAACGCCGGTGACCGAGTGACCCTACAATGGATGCCTGCACATTGGGGCATTCTCGGCGACGAGAAAGCGGATGAGGCAGCTCGCAGAGGCGTACAGCTGCGAAATGTAAGAAATATTTTTTTCACAAAACACGAGGCCGCAGCGCTAGCGAGGGAGCTTGCCTTAGAGGAGCGAAACCGCCTCTGGTCTTGTCCTGAAGCTCGGCACCCTTTCCTGCACTATATAGACCCTGGACTCAGAATGAGGCTACCAGAGCGGATTCCACGTAAGCTTGAAACTCTTTACCACCGGTTGCGTCTCAACGCAGCGCTCACGAACGCTTACCGCTATCGCCTCGGTCTAACGTCAAATCCCTATTGCGATAATTGTGGATTGCCCGAAACAGTAGAGCACGTCCTTCTAGAGTGTCCGGCATACATTCAAGAAAGAAATCACCTCGCAGAAAAGATTGAGTGCCTCAACAACGCATCTATATCTTTGAAAGGTCTCCTTGGACCCTGGCCCTCTCCATCGTCCCAGAGAAAAGTGTTGGTTGCCTTATTTGACTATTTACACGGAATCGGCGTCGCAGAGACAATTTAGAACTTCAGGTGTGAGATCGTGTGGACTTTTACCTCACCACGCAAAGCTTCGTGTTACCTTTTTCTTTTGACCTCTTCTTTTCCCCCCTTTCTTCTGCCCTACTTCTTTTAGGGCCTGTACTCCCTTCTCCCGATCCCCGCAGAGTAGCATGTAGGCGGGAACATGCCGGCAAAACTCTCTGCTTTCATCTAATAAAGGCTCTCTCTCTCTCTCTCTCTCTCTCTCTCTCTCTCTCTCTCTCTCTCTCTCTCTCTCTCTCTCTCTCTCTCTCTCTCTCTCTCTCTCTCTCTCTCTCTCTCTCTCTCTCTCTCTCTCTCTCTCTCTCTCTCTCTCTCCCAACTAAATGAACTCGGGCTCTGTCGGTTAATTACGTATATTTGCCCCAAATGTACCTGCAGTTTTCTTTGCGCTAAACAACGGGATATGTATGACAAGTGCCAGCGGTTGACGAGTTTCGAAGGCTTATGACTATATACACCGCTTGGCTTTGGAAGCCTCTGTGGGACTGTGGCTCTACTTGGGTCCAGCTAGCGAGCTACGACGACATGGCGAGTCCCTAAAGTGCTCTGTACTTAAAACGAGAAATGTTCGTTGTTTTCAAATAAGCTGTTAGGGGGCAGCGTAGAAAGGCGCCCCGTCTGTTTAACCGGCAGAGAAAGCGGTTCACCGCTAAATGTCATACCGACCTAATCCAGCCGGAAATGACGCTCAGCGCGTGCTTGACACGCGCGGTGTCCCATTGTTTATTTGTCGGCGCAGGGCCTTTTGCGAAAAGGAAAAGGAGGCGGAAGATGTACGTATATATAAACGAGGTTTTAACCTATTTCCCCCTCTTTCAGCAGCCTTGACGAGAACTTCAGTCACCCTGTCTCAAAATAAAGAATAATCAATCAATCTTGCGTCCCGTAGTAGTTGAGCCGTCCGAACATTGCTCGCATTCTCGTCTGTTGACTGGTGACGGACGCTACACGCGCTTTTCGAGTTGGGTAACGGAATGCAGGCGCTGATGCCGCCGGGGTTTCGTGTATTGGGTGAGCTGTGATTGTCATCGTTTTAATTAAGGTACGCTGCGTAGCCCTCGTAACCATTCCGCGAGTTGACGTTCGCGTTAGTTTGGTGCGTAAAGAATTCGCGCGCACGCCCACATTGTGCAGGTGAGTGAGTGAGTGAGTGAGTGAGTGAGTGAGTGAGTGAGTGAGTGAGTGAGTGAGTGAGTGAGTGAGTGAGTGAGTGAGTGAGTGAGTGATTTTCATTGAGTAAGTGATTGTCATTGAGTGAACGAAAGTGTGTGTCAGTGAGGGAATGCGATTGAGTGAGTGTGTCAGAGAGTGATATCAGTGAGTGAGTGCATCAGAGAGTGATATCAGTGATTGAGTGCATCAGAGAGTGATATCAGTGAGTGAGTGTCAGTGAGTGAATGTGTCAGTTAGACGTGTGTCTGTGAGTCAGTGAGTGAGAGAGAAATAAAAATCCTTGGAGATAAAATAATGCTCTGGTCATTTAAGTTGATTGGTGTCATTGAGTGAGGGATTGTCATGGAGTGAGTGTGTGAGTGATTGTCATTGAGTGAGTCAATGTGTGGGCTAGTGAGTATGTGCGTCAGTGAGGGAGTGCGAGTGAGTGAGTGTGTCGGAGAGTAATATCAGTGAGTGAGTGTGTGAGTGAGTGAACGTATCAGTGAGTGAGTGCGTCAGTGAGTTTGACGTGTGGCAGAGAGAGAGAGAGAGAGAGAGAGAGAGAGAGAGAGAGAGAGAGAGAGAGAGAGAGAGAGAGAGAGAGAGAGAGAGGAGAGAGAGAGAGAGAGAGAGAGAGAGAGAGAGAGAGAGAGAGAGATCCTTGGAGATAATATAATACCCTGGTACTATAAGTTGATTGGTCTGTAGACGCTAATGAATAGCCCGCGGTCCTCGCGTATCCTCCTGCCATTATAGCAAAAAAAAAATCGCCTAAAAAGTCCTACCATATACATTCCATTCAGGTTAAGCTCAACATATCGTGCGTTCACCACTGTAAGTCGATGCGATCAAGCTTGCTGTTGTTAAAGTTCAGTTTCCTCTTAACACGCTTTCGATAGTACCTGCAGAAGTGGCGTTGCTGCGTAAACTTGCACCCGGGACCCAGAAAATTTGTCACCCCCTAACATATACGAAACATTTATTGTTATTATTAAATATATTAATGTCTTCCATCGTCACCATATTAAGGCTCGTTTACACTTGCGACTGGAGATTGTACCTTTTGTACCTTTTGTACAATTTTGTACCTTTCATTTAGGTACCAATGTAAAAAGAAAACTTTTCACTGATACTGCATGCATGGGCTACAAATTGTCAATGCAAGCATGCATAATATAAAACATGCGATGCGAAATGATCGAAGTCACAGGATAATTGATGATATGTAGTTATTTATAAACAACAGGCAATATATCAGGAAAGTAAGCAACAAAATAAGAAGCCGTGTGTTATTTGTGCAACAGCTACACGAGCTTGGTTTAGAGAACCCCATACGCCGACTGGGGTGCAAATCACGAATACCCGAACACCTACTTTTTCAGTGAATTAGGCATGTATAAAAATCCTATCAGTAAACAGCACCGTAGTGTGCCGCTCGTGTGCACGAAAACACCGGTAGCAGCCAAGAAGTGGCCCAGAGATACTTGCGGCAGCACAGGGTGTAATGCCCCAAACCAGAGTGAGGTAGGGAAAAAATGAAGGCTGATACGCGGCAGCGGGAGAGTAACACATTGTGCGGTCGGTATACCAAGCGAATGGGTGCTTGCAAGAGCACCTGACGTGTAAGAGAAAGTCGCAGGCCTTGTCAGGTAACGACACTAAGGTGGTCGCCAGAGGCATTCGGAAAGCTTTGCAGCCCGTTGTGCCGACTAAATCGTGCAGACGTCACGCGGGCTTGGAGGAGGGTGGCCAGCAACGATAGCGCTGTTTAAATGCAACACATGCACGACAAATAGTCGCTTCATACAGATAAATTTTCGTGTGTCTAGGAACACACCTTAAACAAATCAAGCTTGAAGGACTACAGGCGGAGCCTGGTGGAAAAAGCTGGGGGATAAATAGAAGTTGTCTCAGCAATTAACCAAAAGTCGGACTGGCTTAAAAAAAACATTTCAAAATATTGTGCAGGAAAAGTGGTTTGCAATGGAAAAGCAAATGACCGCCCCAGAAATTCAGAAAGGACGCCTATACGGGTTTGTCCCTAAAGGCAGCCTCTGTGCCAGCAACTGCATGCTGGAAATTTGTCTAGGTGAGAATTTCAGTACCTTTGAAATAGATCCATTGTCGACTCTGTTTATTTCAATTGTTATCTGGTTACTGAGAATGGGAGCAGATAGAAAGAGGACATTTAACGGAGAAAGAGACGAGTGGCCATACATGATCGTGTCGTCTACGGCCAGTGCATGGCTGATCGCGTGTATGTTTGTCGGTGGCGATGTCGTCGTTTCCTTTTGTACGCTATAACAAATATTTCATCTCACATTTGCAACTAAGTTAATTGACATTTGGTTCTGGGGAAATGAACCTAGTATAATATGTGAGGTTCGGGCTTACCAGTGAAGCAGCCACCAGCCAATGGAGCAAATCCGAATCGAAGGAGGTTACGAAGCGATAAAGAAGGAAATCTTGAGTAAAATATCAGATTCGTACAGGCCTAGCTGTATCGGCGCCACACGCGGGCTCACAGCCGCTCGGTCGTGGCCATCCCGATATATTAATGGCAACTATTTCATTCACGTCGTTGTGTAGTCGGCCAGCTCAAGATGATTCCTAGATGAATCAACCCTTTCCCAGTAGCTGAGAAAATAAAATCACCCTCTCCAACCAAAAGTATTAACCAAGGACCAGTCGTTTGCTCGACAAGCTACTCGTCCGTTGTTGGTTTTTAGCTTAATTGAATGGGGCTGCATGGGATACGCCCCTTCCATATAAGGCCATCTCCGTGCAATCTCCATGCACTGACTGCGTCGCTGGGCACAATGAACGAAAGTCAATGACTTAATACATACGAGCTATCAACACCAGATTTCAGATCCTCCGCGATTGCTTCGATCGCGAATTGGTTGGTTAGTGCCACCATTCAAGGACTCGTGTGCAACCAACGGACATCGCGGCGGCTTAACTGTCTCATCCATTGTTGGACACCTGAGCTGCTGCTCCCCCTCAGCTTCCGCCCCCCCCCCCTCCCAACACAGACTTAATCTGTACAGTTAGCCCCTCCGCATCAACCTTCATTTCATGTTTCACTCTTACTTTCATCTCGTTTTAATTCTTGGTTGCCGCTTTCTCAAGATTTAATCTTCCCCACATTTTGTTTTTCAGGTCATTTTCACCTTGATTTCCTTCTGAAAATATCAAAAGTGGATCGGGGCACGCGGTGTGCGACGCGTCACCGCAAATCCACCGGAAAAGGCTAAATATTTACAATGAAGTTTGTTTGTTTGATCCATCGTAAGTAGCGCTTGAAACGGGACACAGAAGAGAAGACACACACGACGGTGTCTTCTCTTCTGTGTCCCGTTTCAAGCGCTACTTACGATGAATTTAAACCAACTAGCCCAGCTGTCAATTTTACTGAACTACATTTGTTTGTTTGTTTCTTTGTTTGTTTATTGACAAAATAATGTTTCAATAGCGGTCTGTCTTGGTGCCAAGGCGAGAGGTGGCACTGAAAGCCACCTGACTGGGCCTTTGACACCAGACAGTACACGCAGCAGACAACATAAGCGCAACATACTTCAAAGCACATTGCAAAATCAAAACACATTGTATCAAACATCACATCGAATAAAATATCAAATGTTCAAACGCATTGCAACTTATCAAGCGCATACAATAAAAACACATACAGAGTAACAAAACAAACTGGGCAAGTTGGTAAGGGTTCATGGTGAAACGAAGCGCGAAGAAAGAACGACAACCAGGAGGAACAAATACCAATGCAGAGGAACAAATCAGCGCTCCGTCCTGTTGTGTTTGTTCCTCCTGGTGTTGTCGTTGTTTCTTCGCGCTTCGTTTCACTATTTACCATGCGCCCGTACACATCATCTCATATGCGCAAAAAACAAAAACAAAACAAAAAAAGCCACGTGGAAAGCCGCCGAGGACACATGACCAGAGCCTCGTTGGCTGTGATGCCTCCCCCTTACTCTTCTTGTCTGCCGCCCTAACAGTGGTCCTGGATGTGATGAAGGGGCTCTGTTAGCCCCATTGAAAAGCAAACTCGTTCGCTACACCCCTCCGAGCGTCGTAGTCATACCGACGGCACCCCCTTTGGAGGAGTCGTTCCTTGTTCACCTGCGCTCACATCCTCGACTCCCGCGACATTCCTGGATGCCAAAATTCTCCTCGCTTTCTTCCATTATACCAGTAAGCAAATCTGAATAGGCTGGTGGGGGCACAAATCGAACAGGCCAAAACCGTGGCCTCGTTACAGTCCTCTTCCAGTTTTCGATGTCCGCATTACACATTCTAGGGGCACAGGTGGCACCTCCTCCCCCCTCACCGAGGGGCTGGTACCCGCGGCCCAGGGCCCCCTCGGCCCCCCCCCCCCCCCCCCCCCCCCCCCCCCTTAGCGGTGCCACTGCCTGCAGACCTGCTTTTTTTTTGTTCTGGCCGCGAGTCTTGATCAGAACATTCACACGTATTTGGTATTAAACTTCTGTATGAATAAAATATGTAGGTATCCGAAATTTTTATGGCAGCATCGTTACCCAAGTAATTGATTTAAAAGTAAACTATACAAGATGGAATTTATTTGTTTATTAGGGGTACTTATCTGAAAAAAAAATAGTGAACTAGAGAGTGACAAAAAAAAAAACGACTAGCAACAACACAACAGAAAGAAAGACGTTTACGAACTAGACATTCATTCACCAGTTGTTAATAACACATTCTAATACCAGCTTTATGCCAATTATGAAATGTATACATAAACCATATGCGTAGTTCAAAAACCGTACGTATCGTTGCAGGTATTGCTAACAAAAAGCCAAAAGATTAAGCAAAACAATTTAAATTTCTGAAACACCAACATTGCGTGTGTTACGAAACAAACTGTTTTTATTTATTTTTCAAGGTGTAAAATGCAAATTTTTAGGGTTCGATACTTGTTTTAATTAGAGCATACATCAATCGCACTAATAAGAGGGAACGCAGGCGGGTAACTCCATCTGCTGCTTCTAAATTCGAAAACGTAAAACGAAATGACGAACAGGATTTGTACATGCCCGCACGCGACCTTTTCGTGTGTCATAGACGTCGCGTGTACTGACCGCGAAACCGTGGTCATTCAACCGGCCGATCGACGCTGCTAGCCTTTCCTCATCGGCGAAGGTATATCTGGACGAGTTAAACTTTCGCTCTTCGAGAGTTGCTTACTTCACAGTCCATTCAGCGGCGCAAATATCAACAAAATATTCTTTCGAATGGATTCGGTTTTTCCACTTCGTCGGCTCGACGGGGCATATGCATCGGGGTGAAGCGACTTGTCACTGCTTTCCTTTGAAAGATTGCGACATAACTTTGTATTGGTTATTCAGTGCGTGTGTTTTCGCTATTATACTTAGCAAACGTTTCGTCCATGTAAATAATGGATAGAAAAATCCACAGGATCAGGTGCAAACTGCTACGCTGGAAGCGGTTCATCTGCTTTATCGACATTTAGAACTCGTCTTGATATCTTTGACATGCGTCGCCAGTGTCACTGCGTCGCTTAGATATGCGTTGCCAGTGGCGCTGGCTTCCACTCTCAAGTGTAAGATACAGTTGTACAAAGGTAGTGTCTATTATCCCGGCAACCGTGAGAATTACCGTCAGACATTTCTCACGGCCGTCGCCTCTCATTGGCTAAGCATGCTACGCGGAGATTCTACGGGATAAATATTCCCTACAAAGCCGCGTTTGCAGCTGCCCCTGTAGCGATGTGGTACTATAGTACTTGGTTTTAAACGAGAAGGCTCAGGTTAGAGTCCGACACTGCGATGTTTTATTTTTAGCTTTGAGAATTTTGCGGTCATCGTGATTTTCTTAATACCTTTTGTTTTCTCTGGTTTTTACTATATCAAGAGATCGACGCACAGGACTTGTAGAATGGGTTGAATTACGTTTAATATAGGTTGTGTTCTGCGTCGTTGGGCTGGATTAGATCAGTTTTGTGGCAGTTTGGCTGGATTTGGGTAGGTTATGATGCGTTCGGTTAGGTTACGCTAGGTTCGGTGAGGTTATGTTATGTTAGGTTATGTTAGGACGTAATGTTATTCAGCAAATTTTATGCCAGCCAGCTTTTATGGAAACTGCCGTGATAATTTCCCGGAGGTAATTCTCGCGTCTGCCGGGAGATTAGACGTAGCCTTGTACAAAACATGAATACCACGGAAAGTGGCAGAGAACAAAGTCGCCTAGACAGCTAAATTGGCTAGGCGTTCGACATGTAACCAGAAGAGGTGGGTTCGGTGCCCAGTCGGGTTGTGCGTTTTTCCTCCCCTTTCTTCCTAAGATAAAATAAAGAAATCATGCACCCCTCCTTCTAACTACGACGATGGTTAAACGCGAATATTTCTCATGAGGTCAGTAAAACTTTATTGAGCTCGAGGAAGAGATTAAAGGGAGAAACTTGGGTGGAGTCCTCTTTCCAGGGCCCCGGTCCAGGCCCTGTCGATCAGGGGGCGCTGGTCTTCCAGTACCTCGTTGGAAAGAGTCGCCTCCCACGTTTCTAGTGAACCAAAATGTATTGTTCTCGCTTTGCCATATAACTGGGGAGTTTTAATGGGGTGGAAAGGGTGGCTTTGTCATTACATTGAAAGCAGTCCTCACTATATCTATCTGGGAACATAAGCGCCAGCCTTGATTTGTGGGGGAATGTGTTTGTTTGTATCTTCTAAGTGTTTGTGCATCGTGGGTCATGCCCGGAGCGGGTAGCGTTTTCCTTCCGAGTCTTTTTTGTTTTAAGACGTTCTACCTAGGGCTCGTATGGTGGAAGGGCGTAGGAGTGGTCCTCGTCGCTGCAGTTCGTAAGACTTCTCGCAAACAAGTCAGCGCTGTCGTTTTATTCTAAGCCTTCATGCACAGGTCACTATGTAATGTTTTGTACACGGTTCAGCTACCTTGAGATGATATCTTTGGAGCCAATGGGTATTACCCTGGCAGTGATGATGGGCTCTTTGGTTGGCCAATCCCACACTGCCAGTATGTGCTACTCTGAAGGCACGCCCCACTTTTCTAGAATATCCACAGCAGCTCTCGGGTGTGCACTCCATACGCGTAACGTTTGGGATTGGTTTGTGCGGCGCGAATCGGTACCAATACCGAATGGGTACCTGTGCTTGGCGTTCACTTCCAACCATCTCAAAAATGGAGCAACCGAAACTTCGCATTAAAAAAAAAAAAGGTTTTCACTAATCACAACAATAATAAAAAGGGGAAAAAATAGTTGTTAGCTTGTGTATGGTCACACTCGTTTGTCATCATGTTACTCTATGTTCTTAGCAGTTTGTTAGCGGAGTTAGTCCTAATTTATTTGTGTCGCTCCGTGATTGCGCTGCGATCAAGGACTCTATGTTTCCAGTAGCCATGTTTCGCCCACTCTCGCTGTGTTTACGCATCTTTGTTGGGTAGTAAAGTCAATCCTAAAATTCTCTCCTCCTTTCTGAAATCCTCCTTGCCGATTAACTATGACGTGTCGTATGACTTCAAAAGGGGATGGCTTGACTTGATTTCACTACTGCATGGCTCACCGACCCTCCCACAGAATTATTTTGCCCAGCGTTTAGTCGGGGGCCGCCGGTGGGTCCTCGCCATTCGTTTTCTAAGTTGAAACTCGGCCACGACAAGTTGGTGCCTGGAAGAAACAGCCAGTGCAACGCCTTCTTGAAGCCCCTTAGGCATTTTACCTCTCGTTTTCCCGCGAACTCAGCACACAACTACAATTCGTCAAATCAGCCGGGAACGGTCTATCGCGCCCGTATGCAATGCTGCGAAATTCCTTTTTGCCGAACGCTGCATCTATGTTTCGCCGCCATACGGCAACGTCAGAGCGCTCGCCCGCGCGCACTTACTCGCGGCGCCACCTCATTGCCTAGCCCCATCGTTGCGCAGCGTCGGCGCAGAACCTCGCAGATGGCTCGAGTCACGACTAACGCAGGCGTTGCATCTGCAGAAAGCTGGGCAGCGTTCAAAACCGTTCGCCGAACAACCACCGCTACGAAGCCGAGCACGCCTTTACGCTGTGGAGCCTTCAGCGTATTGCGCCGGCCGTTCTTTCCCTTTTCTTTGTTCACCCGAAGCCTATTGATGCGCGGCCGAGACCTGATGTAGTGGGGTCTCGACAGAAATAAAAATGGTGGCGGTATGGGTGACTTTCCTCGGATGTTTTTCTGCTCGGCGCAAAACTAACGTGAGGAGAGCGCTGGCGTGTATAACAAGGTTTGTTGTCTAGCTCAAGACGATGGAAATTGGGCGAGTTGGTACGAATTGGTTTCTGATTCAACAGTGCAACTCAGACGAGGACCAACAATGTGTCGTCTTCATCTCTGTTTGGTTTCGGCTCAGTTGGTTTGTTGAATAAAGAAATTAAAGAAAAGCTCTAGGGGCGGAATTCTGAGGTTGTGTCTATTTACAGAATGACAGTTTCATGTCCATTGGAGTCGTGGCCTCCTTCCGTTTTTTTTGACCTCTGGCGTGCAGAGGAACCTACATCTGGCCTTGTTTGTTTTGCGTCGCATCCTGTCGTCTGCCCTCAGCCAATCAAGGCTCGCTTTAAATGAATGCATTGAAATGGGCATGAAATTGACGAAACTCAGGATTTCGCCCCAGGTGTTTTGGATTGCGCCTGAGCTGACGCTCAACGGTCAGCGCAGATGCTACGCTACTAGGGTGTTTTAGCTTGGTGAGTAGTGTACGGTACGCTAGCGGCGGCGGGTACCGAGAGACAACTACGCATGCGGGCGTTCGCTCCGCGAACGGGCGTCCTGCCGCGCCGTCACCTTACGCGCATGCGCAGCCGTGTCCTGGCACCTGCCGCTGCTAGCTTAGCGTACACTATCCGCCATGCTTAAACACTTTAATCACAATTGACGTGTGGGGCAGTGGTCAACGGACCCTACAGCCGTTCAAGGAACTGGTTCGGGCTATGTGCGCAGATAGATAAATTAGTGGTTTTTGTTTTTCTAGCGAGCTGGCAATTCAGTCGTGCGTAACAGAAAAAAAAAACCGTCTCCGCAGCCGTTCTACTGTTTGTTTTTGCTACGAACAGGTGCGACAGATGAACCGTATGTGGCTCTCATGACGTTGCATGACGTGTTGTTGCGATTTTCGTAACTTTTTTCCCCCTGAGGCAGACGTCAGCAGGGGTGTCGAGAAATTCTGTGCCCGGGATCGGCGTTCGTTTTTACGGGCGCTTGACGTAGGTGGTACTGATGTCAAAACATGTCAGAAGTCGTGCGCGAACCTGGCGTTCCCTTACAGCTGTTGCAACGCATTTTTGAGGTCTATTGCATGGTAGATGTATACATAGTGGGACGCTAAACAAAGTGAAGGATAATGTTTTGTTTGTAATATGGCGTCATTTCCTCATTTGTTCCTCTATCGTCTGCACTGAAGTGAATACATGAGTGCGCTGGTTATACTACAAAAAAATCCTTGTGGGAAGTGTAGTACCATGCGTAAAGATACGCCGCATTTAAAGTCGGATTAAAAGGTTAAAGTCGGCTTTATCACTATACCCAAATGCAGTGCTAAGAAGGCGTTTTCTCCGAACAGTATAATCCGTCTGTTACCAAAATGTGAAGCCCTGGGGCCTTTTTATTAAATGTCTCCTTAATACCGTATTTTGGTAAGTATAACCCGCCCCTGAATATAACCCGCACTCCCACTTTCAGCCTGCAGTAAAACAGAAAAAAAAATCCTCGCGTATCACCCGCATATTTGATACAGGAAAGCCTGCACCAAAGCTACCTCTCAAGCAACACATCGCATAATATGCAAACAGAAAAAGTGTATATTTAGCATGTAGAAAACACAGACTGCAAGGCGAAACTCACAATTCACTCAGTGTCATTGCTCTCGCTAGAGCTATCACTTGAGCCGCAGACTCCTAACTGTTGTACACACCGTCATCTTCACGGCGCGACGCGCAAGGGAGCTTCACGGCACAACACGCATTGCTGTGAAGCTGCACTAAAAAAAAAAAAACGCTGTGTTTAAAGGTACGTCGGACGTACCCGCAGCATTTCTTAAAGATACGTCGGACGTACCCGCAAAATTTCTTAAAGATACGCCGGACGTACCCGCAAGATTTCTTAAAGATACGTCGGACTTACCCGCAAGATTTTTTAAAGATACTTCGGACGTATCCGCGGAACTTTTTGAAGTACGTCGGTGTATTCGGTTTCACTCGGCCCAAACATGCAGCCAACGTTTAGCGTTTTCCCGCGTCGACGTCGCGTCGCCAGAAATGCATGGCGACGCGAGCTGAAACTCGAGCGACGCGGATGTCTACGCTCGCCAGATATCGGCGTCGACGCAGCGCGAGAGAGCATCGGAAAGCGAGCGGCAGCATCTGTCTTCGCCTGGTCTGGGGTCGTTCCTTTCAGCAGAAAACAATCAATTTCTTTTTAACTTACGGTAATCGGTTGCCTTGAGACAAATTGCAAGCTATTGCTGTTCGCAAGCGCTCATCCAATTGTGGCTTGTTCGGCTTTCATCGGGGAGATCGGGGATCTGCGATAGCTTTGTGTGAGTTAAATGAGGGAGCTCTGGTTACATCGCATCCAGTATTAGCATAATGTGGCTTGTCAGCAAGATCGGTGCCTGATGAGCAAGTGTTATCGACGCCGGAATTCTGGCGCATTCCATTCCATTCGTAGCTCCCGTGGCTTGCGCAGGGGAGACCGGGGACGTGCGATAGCTTTTTTTTTACTCAAATAAGGGAGCTGGTGGTTACAATCGCTTGTAGCACTAGCATTGTTGTCCTAGGCCCCAAGATCGGTGCGCAAGAAGCAAGCGTTACCACTGCTCAAATCTCTCAAATACGACCAAAAGAAAGCACACCCCACACCATTCGTGGGCAGCCTCAGTTAGTACACCGAATTCTTCAAACCTCCTCGTCTCCTCGTGTGGTCGAGCAGTTGAAAGCCGGACTTCTGTTTTGCAAGTCTGTGGTTCGAATCTTAGCAAAGACGGTTTTTTTTTTCGGCAAAGGTTTGATCGGCTTTTTTTGCAAGGTACAGACATGGTGCCATAGTACCCTGCCTTTCAACCTACAAATGACGTTCGACGGTAACCTCAGTATCAAGGCAGCGCTTGAAAATTTGTTTTGCTTACAATTTGAATTCATGAACGCCCCAGTCGGTACGCAACATGAAGGTTTAAATCAAGTAGCAACTAAAGCAGTTGTGCGAGGTGCGTCTTCGTTTATCATTCTATCTTATTTTGTTCTGATTTGACCGGATGGCTCAGATACATTTCGCAGCATTTCAATATTTGCCCGCCAACATACTTAGCAATAAATAAAGACGCCAAGTGATTTTTTTTGCTAAAGCTAAAGTCTTGATAATTGCAGTTCAAGAAGCGACAATAACTGCTCATAAACGACTTCAACAGGATGGCATACGTGTCCAGCAACGCCCGCCGACGCAGCGACTGGCGCGCGACTTCGCGGGTCTCCTGCGGGCCCGCGCGTTGACGCGGAACGACGCTCGCGCGACGCGTGATTTCGCGTCCATGTGGTTAGGGCTTTAAACAGAAACATATGAGGGGGGAAAACAGAAAGATACTCGCGTCGCACATGATTTTGTTTCCCTCTTGCGAGAACCCGTAGTGGTCCGCATTCTATCTCTGACCTCAGCGAAGGCTCTAACCGCCCCTTCAAATAAGGTCCAACTAGAGAACACAGGGAAAAAAAAAATACATTCTGCGTCAGGTTAGGCATCGTTCTTGGCTTATATACAGCAAACGCGTGATGGTTTTGCCGTCGATAGTTCGAGATAACCACGCTAGATTCGAACAACGCCGCTTTCGAGCCACTCCGGGCCCTGTACGTCCGACGTATCTTTAAGAAATATTGCGGGTACGTCCGACGTATCTTTAAGAAATTTTGCGGGTACGTCCGACGTACCTTTAGACACAGCGAAAAAAAAAATCCCCCGTATTATCTGTACCCTACTTTGCCACTGAAATTTTCGCCCTTTTGGCGCGGGTTATACGCGTGAAAATACGGTACCCATTCTATCCTCATGAAAAAAAAATTCACGCATCTCCACGCAGTGAATCAAGACGAGTGGGTGAGGCACTGGGGAGCGTTCTGGCCGTAATCACCCGTGGCATTGCCACTGGCACATGTTAACGGCTGACAACACGTGTGTACAGTATATACAATTCCAATCCAATCCAATCCGATACAATTCAAATTAATCCAATCCAATCCATCTCAATATAATCCATTTCAATCCAATCCAATCCAATCAAATCCAATTCTCCTCGCGCATGCGCAACACTGTGTACACGGATGCCAAGCACCGGACAAAGCGAGGTCCTATGGTGCTTCGCCCCCAAAAATTACACATTCATCTTAAAGCCGACGTCACCACTGAGCCCAAATGGATAGTTGAGAAGGCATCTTTCAGGTCCATTTTGGCCATTTAATATGAGGGCCCTATGGTACTTTAATAATTGCATTTCTTTACGCGGCTAAAATGATTAAGAGCGACATACAGACGGGCTGACGGGTCACATCCTCGAGTCCAGATAAAATGCTTACGCATTTTAAAACAGCACGGGGGACGCGCTAGCAATGTAACAGACGCTCTTGAACGGAATGTGCGTGATTGCTTTCCGACTCACCTCTGCTCCATGAGAGAACGCGCGCCTCTTTTTGACAGAACAGTTGCTTCGTTTAAGAGATGTGCCGACCGCGTCACACGCGAAATAATGGAAGCTGAGCTGATACACAGGCTGTGCTGCACATGTGGGAGCTACCTTTTAAAGCCAAGCTTTCCATGCCCCACTGATGACGTTCGATGTCGCTACGTGTGGCACTGCAGGAAAGCAAACTTTGCGCAATGGGTTTCAAAAAAACATGAGCACAACATGAGCACAACATGACTTGAATCGTTTTTTAGTGTCTTGCTGTCACCTGCATTGATCTGCTGTTTCCGCTATAATGTCTGTATGCGAAGCCCTGGCAGGACTTGAACATGGACACATGATCTCAAACGTGTTCACTCTCTCTCTCTCTCTCATCTCATCTCTCTCGTCCCTCTCGCGCTCTCTCCTCTCTCTCCTCCTCTCTCTCTCGTCTCTTCCTCTCTCTCTCGCTCCTCCTCTCCTCTCCTCTCTCTCTCTCTCTCTCTCTCCTCTCTCTCTCGGTCAGTGAATGTTTCGCTGTCGTCTCTTGTTTTCGCTGTTTTTTTCTTTCCATTTTCTTTACTTGTTACCACTATGCCGTGCGTGTGATCCTTTGTGTTTATTTTCCTATATAACACCCCCGTGCAATAATGCTTTTTGGCGAATGTAGGTACGTTAATAAATGAATAAAATAATGGTGACAAGCGCGGAGACACCAAGCGCCTCCAGCGCCTCAAAAAAAAAAACACTTCCCTAGGTCGAAATCCAACCTAGGTCCTTTGCGCTATGGAGCCGACATCTATCCGATTGCGCCATTCCGACATGGTAGAGGCAGTTTGGGTTTAAGCTTTCGTGGTATCGCTGATAACGACCGCCCCGCCCCAAAAACTCGTGAACCCCTACAACCCCGACGACAGCGAACGAATGCCTCAAGAAAAAATTGGCCGCGTATCTGCTCCTCTCGTTGCAAATGTCGACGCAAGACGATAGTCGACTGGCGCTCATAGCAAGTAAATGCCTCCCTTCGCTTCCCCGCTCACCTCTCATGCCGTTTTTCTCTCGTCTCGTTTCTTTCAAGATAACACGCTAGAGGTTCGCTCAAGTCAATTTAAGTTTACCGCGTTCCACTGCTCAAAGTCGGGTGCCTCGATGCCAGCGCTGCCGTACGGCGGTGACGCGCGTGAATCGAGGCACCCTACTACAACGTTTATAGAACCACGTTGCCCCATTCCACGAGCGTTCCAAGCGGAATGCGACACCTTTCGTTGCTGTTGCCGTTGGATTTTTTTAGGATTCCGCCAGCTAGCGCAGGCAACAGCAAGCGAGGATTTTGTGCAGTTGATGTAGTATTTTATTTGCTCTCGCAAAAGCGAGCATCCGTAAATTTTTTAATAAAGGAACACTGCAAATGTCACTCATGTATTGATTTGCGTAACGTCTTGTGCTTATACAACAATGTGGACAAGTATGAACCTTAACACCGGACGTGAACGTTTAGAGTTGACTGTGAGTATATAAGACTATTGCGCAAACGATGTTTCACTTTGGCCGGCTGGATGAATCGAGTGACAGACAGACAGACAGACAGACAGACAGACAGACAGACAGACAGACATGCAGACAGACAGACCAAAATTTTCCCGTTCGAGTAGCCCAACAAAGTCTATCGTCTTTAAAATCTGAGCGCGTCAACCATCGTTGTGTTTAGGTGAAGTGGCGTTAGTTTTGTAATGCACTCTCAAGAAAGGAGCTAAATGTTTGACGCATGCGCTGATTAGTGAATTTTGTTTTGTGATTTGCCGTTCTTTGCGTGTAGTATTTTTCGAATAAGCTACTGGTTAGGGCTCGTGTGAGTCATGACTTTAGTATGCCCTAATTACAGCGTGGCTGTTTTCGTCAAACTATGGCCCGGTTTGTTTTCGCCATGGATGTCTGGTTTAACGTCACCGCAGGAGTTAAGTTGTTTACAGTATGCATGCAAAAGGTCTCGAACTGGCTTCTAAAAAAATATGAGCGTGCGCTCGAGCCGGACAACAATAGTAAGAAAAGGTGAATGATTCACAAGTTCAGTAGGGAAATAAAGTATGAATGTTAGGCACAATAACACACACGAAGAGCACGGAGAAACGTTCAGGCCCTATAGTGTTCCAAGTTGTTGCTTTATGAACTGCATATGTAGGTAGTTAATTCCTGAATGGAATGACGATAGAGAACCGAACAACATGTTTTACTGTAGTGGTGTCATATCGTGATATATTTCCAGAAATCGTTGCATTCGTTGGAATTGTTTGACGGATATTTCAGCATTGACTCGGTAAAGTTAATAAAATAATGAGGGTTGGCATGAACAAAGCCCTCAGCGCGACAGACTATTTGGCACCCTCATCTGAATTAGCAAGCCCCTGCCTGAGTGGGGCTGACCTCTCCAGTATTTGTTAAACTTTTCTCTCTCGTGGGGATCCCAGTGAATGTCCCATAAATGTCCCACGTGGGATGTTTATGGGACTCAGTCATATCGTACCTCTCAATCATAAAGTATCCGCCGCGGTGGCCAGAGTATTTGAAGGCAATTGTCAACATTTGGTTGTAAGTGTCCGAGGTAAAGCGAGTACCTAGGTTTGAACCTTTTTACTTCACCGCTGAGCGAAAGTTTGTAGAAACTCGCAGTGTTGCGCTAGCACCCTTGATGTTGTGGCGCGTGAACGGAACACCCAGCCCGGTAATATTTTAAATGCGAATGCATTTATTAGCCGGGGGTTGTCTTGCTCCGTTGGCCAGCGTGTGCCTGCATTCCTCCAGCGCGAGCGCACGTGAGCGCGCGCACGTGCGCTCGCGCCTCGTAGTTCTGCCTTCGTCGTCGTCGTCGTCGTCGTCGCACGTGCGCTCGCGCCTCGTAGCTCTGCCTTCGTCGTCGTCGTCGTCGTAAATGCGAATGCATTTCTGGACGCGGCTATGGAAAGTGTGCGCGTGCGCTCCAAACCCTCTGACCCCATTGTCTTGGTTGGCGACTTCAACGTTGACGTGCGCAAGAAGAGTGGCGAGTGGCTGGTCGAGTACATGCAGACCAGGCACTCTAATGCATTGTCTCTCTGCCGGCTTCGACACGTGCCCCACTACCATTCACGGGAGTTGCATTGATCTGGTCTTTACGCGAAACTGTGACGCGCGTATGCTTCTCAAAGACCTTTTGACCGTGCACTTTAGCAATCACAAGGCAGTGATTGTGGCCGTCAGGTACAACGATAACACAAACAGGTGCTGATGAATAAATGATTACGTTCACACTCTCGTCATTAATTACGGCATTACTCGCAACACACTCATCGGTGCACCCAATGCATTCGCATTTCTGCACGATTCCCTTCGGGGAGGTGCGGGGGAATTTTTTTTTAATGAAGATCAAGGGCGCTGCTCAGGCCCTCTTTTACCATCACCCAATTTTCAGAAATAAATGTTTACTTCGTCTCTCACGGCCACTGTTCGCGCATCTCACTACTGCCGTCATGTATCACTTTGTGAAGTGCAATTTAATTGTTCTACTGTCTTTTATAAGCACTATGATTACACATGAAGTTCGAATTTGAAATTTACGTATTAAAGGTACACCTGTAGGCTACGCGGCGCGCAGCAGTGGAGGGCTATGGATTAACCTCGACCACCTACCGGGACTTTTGACGTGCGCCGAGATCTCGACATTGTTTTTCGCCTCGATGAGAAAAACGGCAGCCGCGACCGGGATCAAATCCTTGTATTTGTGCGCTGCAGGTTAACTCCATGGGCACTGAGCCACTGCAGCGGATACTTATTCGATTTAGAGCCATGTTCTCAAGGAATGTCTGATAAAGGTCCCATTTGGGACCTTTATGGGACGTACACCAGGACTACCAAAAGAGTCTGTCGTGATGAAGGGTTTGTAACGAGGGCTGCCAAATTAAAATAATGATGGCTGTGAAACATTTGTGGCAGCCCTCGCCATTTTATTGTTCAACTGTGCCGAGCCAATTTTCAAGGTTCCCGTCAAACAATTCAAATGAATAAAATGCCGTCGCTGTACGCTACCAATCCCTTCGTTAAGCCGCTGCTTCCCACTCTCGCCGACCCAGTCGATGAACATTTGGACCTTTTTTCAATGAACTTGTTCTAACCTTGTGGTTCATTAAGACAAGCACGGTACCTTTTATTTACTCCAACGTCTCGAGTAGCCATCTCCTTTTTAGGTTGGGGCTAAACTCCCCAATAAATCATTCTCTCTCTCTCTCGCTTCCTGTCTCTCTCTCTCTCTAAAACCATAATGACGAAGGCCTCCAGCAGAAAAAACTTAAAACGAGAACCTCGTAACTTTAGAAAGACCGAACCGGTGGCTTTCGAACATTTTTTTGGAGAATACCAAGGCCAACAGGTGAAGAAATACGCCTAGGGCCATCGTGACCGCCGCTATAGTTATAAATATGCATAATTTTCATCCTCTTGCTGTTGTTGTTTGTTGTTTGCGTTTCCGTCGGCCTTGTTACTGTTGTTGTTGTCGTCGCCATTGTTTAATGCCAAAATGTTTTCTACCGCCCTTTTCCCCCCCTCCTTTTTTCCATCGTCAACGCTCATTCCCGGCTCCGCTGCCTGCAGTGAAGAAACGCTCAACGACCTCTACAAGGAGCTTCAGTGTAGCGAGAAGCCGCAGGTCGTGGAACGATTCGAGGACGTCATTGCCGACTTGCTGGACAACATGAAGAGGCTCCAGGAGGAGAACAGCCAGCTCGAGAACACCTGGCTCAGGTCAGTGAGCGCTTTTGCCCCTACACCACTTGTTCCTTGCCCCTACACCACTTGTGCCTCCTACACCACTTTTGCTCCTACACACTTGTTACTTGCCCTACACCAATTGTTGCCCCTACACACTTGTTCCTTGCCACTATAACCACTTGTGCCTCTACACCACTTTTGCCCCTATGCCACTTGTGCCCCTACACCACTTGTTCCTTGCCCCTACACCACTTGTGTCTTTACACCACTTGTGCCCCTACCCCACTTTTGCCCCTGCAGCACTTGTTCCTTGCCTCTACACCACTTGTACCCCTACACCACTTTTGCCCCTACACCACTTGTTCATTTCCCCTACACTACTTGTGCCTCTACATTACTTTTGCCCCTACACCACTTGTTCCTTGCCCCTACACCACTTGTTCCTTGCCCCTACACCACCGGTTCCTTGCCCTAATACCACTTGGGCCTCTACAACACTTTTTCCCCTACACCACTTCTGCCCCTACACCACTTGTGCTTCTACACCACTTGTGCCCCTACCCCACTTTTGCCCCTGCAGCACTTATTCCTTGCCTCTACACCACTTGTGCCCCTACACCACTTTTGCCCCTACACCACTTGTTCATTTCCCCTACATTACTTGTGCCCATACACCACTTTTGCCCCTACACCACTTGTTCCTTGCATCGGTTACTTTGAACATTGCCGCGGCCAAGCGCTTAAGTGTAGGCCGACATTTTTGTGAAATTCGGCGTTTGAAACGCAGATGTGGGTTCCGCGCCGGTGCCTAAAGGGACTGGGCAACACTTTCGATAAGCGCTTTCACTCTTTCCTTGGCGTCTGGAATCACTGCGAAAGCTATAGTTATCGCCAGCACGGAGCAGCACTGCGTCGTTTGCTCGTCGGACCAGATATGCCTTCCATTTCTGCTTTGTTTTAGTGTTTTTTCTTAAAGTTTCTATCGAAAAGCATTCATTGCTGCAACTGAAGGAAAACCGGCAACCAGTCGCTACATGGCCTTAGTGGCTTGATTCGAGCCGTCGAGGAAAGTCAAGACCGGGAAAGAGAAAAATCTTTTGAAGAAGTTTACAAGTTATCTGATGAGCATAGAGCAGTAATTTTTGGCTGAGGTACTTTGCGACCCCCTAATGGTGGCTACGTTCTGCAAGCATTTAAGATTTAAAAAAAAAGTTGAAAAAAGTGTTGCAGGGTCCCTTAAGGGTTCTGCCATAACGGTTCTGTGCGCTCCTTCGCTTCTGCACTTACACTTCACCAATTTAAAGCGACAGCTTTCCTTGTACGACCGATGGCGCATAGAGTTTCATACTAATATATACTAGAGGGAAATCTATCGCTGCAGTCGCGGGCCGCCGTCGGCGCCATTGCCGCTAGCGAAGTTCCTCGCCTACTTGGCTTACATAGCCATATGGCTTCTTTTTTGTCTCGAAGCCAAAATCAACAAAAAAGGGTAACATTTTTTTCTTGTTCATGGCGCCTGAAGCTTCTACATAATTATTGACGAATTAATATTTCTGGAGGTTTAATTTTAGAACAACAAAACAAATTTGATGAACCTTCTACAGTAATATTGTTACTTTTTGCAGCCAGAGCCAACTTTCCAGCCTGTTTATGAGTTATACCAAGGACAAGTGGAACGTGCCTGCCCGGTACATGACGGAACGCTGGCCGAAGCGCGACTCCCGTAGACAGTGGCGCCAGATTTCCCTCTAGTGTATATTAGTATGAAACTCTGTGCGATGGCATTCTGTGAAAAATCTAATGCGTTTCCCTATAGACAGCTTGGTCGACCGCAAAGCTCTGATATATATATATATATATATATATATATATATATATATATATATATATATATATATATATATATATATAGAAAAGAAAACTTTCAACAGGGTAAAAGCACGATTGTTGCCAACGTTTCAGCAAAGACACAGAGCGCGGAAAAATAAGGTTATTAGAGACAGAGGCACACGAGAAGGACATTAAAAACAAAAAAGTTTACTGACGTTTCAGGGAGAGGACTCCCTTTCTTCAGAGTACAAAATAAGTTGGTTTCAGAGTTATATATATATATATATATAATATATAAGAAAAGAAAACTTTCAACAGGGTAAAAGCACGATTGTTGCCAACGTTTCAGCAAAGAGTCTCTTTGCTGAAACGTTGGCAACAATCGTGCTTTTACCTTGTTGAAAGTTTTCTTTTCTTGTGTTCTCTACTATATATATATATATATATATATATATATATATATATATATATATATAGTCTGCAAACAAAACCTCTCACAGAGCGCGAAAAAATAAGATTAGTAGAGACAGAGGCACACGAGAAGGACATTAAAAATAAAAATAAAAGTTTACTGACGTTTCAGGGAGAGGACTCCCTTTCTTCAGAGTACAAAATAAGTTCGTTTCAGAGTTATATATATATATATATATATATATATATATATATATATATACAGAAAATGTAGCAAGGGCGAGGGCAAGGTTAGAGTAGGGAGAGTTTGTACCTTGCCCTCGCCCTGGGCTACATTTTCTGTATATATATAACTCTGAAACGAACTTATTTTGTACTCTGAAGAAGGGAGTCCTCTCCCTGAAACGTCAGTAAACTTTTATTTTTATTTTTAATGTCCTTCTCATGTGTCTCTGTCTCTACTAACCTTATATATATATATATATATATATATATATATATATATATATATATGACACACGGCGCGTGCGTGAAACTGGGCTTTCACTGTTCCGAATCACGAAAAAGGAACGGTCCTAGTTAAGACAATACACGCATCGATCGTGAAGAAGGTGAGCATATCAGCACAAAGCTGATCAGGCCATTCTTGAAGGATTGGCTTCACTTAACAGTTATCTCTACCCTTGAGGCTTATCAACTTTGTCGCGTGGCGGACGAGCGGGGATTGTATACTCAATCTTTGCATATAGTTTCGGAATGCATTTGTTACCTTTGCCCGCACTTTAAGGTAGTTTATTTTGTGGACACCTAGAAAATGTCCCTTCTGGGGAGATGACGTCATTTAGGGGGAAGACATCTTGGGATGATTGAAACGGCCCAAACGCCAAGCGCGTACATCTAGTGCATAGCGCTGCTGTCTGCGCACTAGGGAGGGGAGGGGTGTGTTAATGGTTGCACTGTGGACGAAATTGCCCTCATTTTTCTGTTTTTGCCAGGGAGAAGAAAGAGCACGAAGAACACTTACGGCGCATGGAAGAAGAAATGGACAATCAAGTCAAGCTAGTGGAACTACAAGCCAAGGCAAAGGTACGCAGATACCCCGATCGGCGGACGCGACGGGCATGTAGCGAAAGCGGGCATTGAACACTACAGGGCGTATTCAGTCTTAGTGGATTTCAAACTTCGGCACAAAATGTGAATGTATCTATTGATCGTACTTCCATCTCTTAACGCCCAACCACATGTACGCGTAAAACCGACGTACTCGCGCAACGACGTACGCCTGCGGCGACATCCGCCGCGGCCTTTACGCCGACCGACGACGCCGGAGAGAGCGAGTAACCATATAGGCTCCGCAACGCGCGCGCTAACCCAGCGTAAACTAATGCGCCGCGCAGTGTGGCTCGACTACC
Source organism: Haemaphysalis longicornis (assembly GCA_013339765.2). NCBI lineage: Eukaryota > Metazoa > Arthropoda > Arachnida > Ixodida > Ixodidae > Haemaphysalis > Haemaphysalis longicornis. The sequence goes on from CM023449.1 coordinate 30,509,517, forward strand.
CCGCACTCAGCTTTGTGGCGACCAGTTCAACTGCATTTTAACTTTAAATAAACAAATAATGCCTATTCTGTCAGAAGTACGTGTATTTGATACAAAAACAACTAAAACAGTTCTTGGGACATTAAAAAACTTTAAGGATTAGTATGCATACTTGGCAAGTACAAAACGCTCCGCTACATTTGGCGTAAGCTGCCTTGCTCCCATAGTTGCTTGTTTCTTCGAGTGTTTTGTCCGGTTGTTTGCTCTCCGAATTTTACAAATTACTTCGTTTTATATAAACACACAATTAATAGTAAAGTTAGCTTATTTATCAGTTAGCTTTCTTGTCACGTGACCTGACCGCCAGATAACATCACCGCCAGAGGTCTACGTCAACACCGTGCGCCTGAAAGTTTGCGTCGATGTCTGGCGGGTTCAGACTTCGGCGTAACAAGCGCGTAGCAATGCATTCGGCGTTCGCCGGAGTACGCCGGTTCCTTACGTGCTTACGCCGGTTTACGTCGTTGCGCGAATACGTCGGTTTTACGCGTGCATGTGGTTGGGCCCGGCGTTTGCAAGAATGAGTCGTTTCTGCAGCTCCCAAACAATTTTTTATTTACCTTCATTCGAGAATGCGTGTCACGAAGCGTGAGGCCGTTTAAGTATGGCACCTGGTGAGCCCCGTATGTTGGCTAACTCCATACATGACGTTGTCGCTGTCTGCATTGCCGAACAACGCACGTTATAACCAATTAGAAACAACCCGTTACGGTTTCGTCTTGTGAAGGTTGAACAGCATGACATTCTTTTTTGGCGCAAAAGGTTCAAAAACCTTCCAATTAAAGTATAATGCGGATTAAGCCTGCTCTCTGTGAATTTGCCGCTTAGATTCAAAAAGAAGAAAAACATGAAATTGAATGAACACGCGTTGTGTATTGAACCCGCCGCTATCGACCATAGGAAAGCGTGGTGTTAAGTGACGATGGGGCTGTGACGTCAGAGCATCTGCGTGACGTCAGCCGCCAGCGCGTTTGGTGCGGTCTGTGGCTTTACTGTTTCGCAACATGCAGTTGCAAATTGGGCATAGCTCTGTTCTTACGATTGAGCACGCCGAACAACGGTAGCTTCCGAGAGGAAAGAGCAAAAATGTGTCGCTCGTTTCCAGCTGCACCTTTCCTGGAATTTAGCGCGGCGAGCTTTACTAACGATCCCCTTTTCAGATTCTATTGTTATCACCGTGACGCAAATGTAGGCGTCACAGATTTCTACGCGTCACACCGCTCTGCGCCAGACGCGTCACAGATCACAGCATTCTCTGACACTACGTGCAAAGGCAGAGCCTCGCATTCCAATCACGGCAAAATGGATAGGATTGGTTAAAAAAGAACAACCGATAATAGCAGCATCTCGGCAGCATCCTTTTTTCAGCGGGCTTCTTGAGGTTTGTACGCAGAATAAAGTGAGTCAGAAGAGAAATAGCGCGTGGAAAAATTCTCGACGAGGTCAGTCGATTTTTTTAGAATTGTGTGCAGGCACAATGGGCGCCAAGGTTTAACGTCAATAGTACGTGGGAGCGCGCTTAGGCGAGCGCAAACTCGATTATCCTAACGAAGAAAGGCTTTAAAAAAGGGGTTCTATGCCGCAAGCGATGGAGCTTCTTCGGTGGACGTGAGTTTGTTAGGCGCAGCACGTAGGTTCATTTCAGCCCCATTTCGCGCAATGTAGCGACGCGGTTTTATCTAGCGATATTTGGTGTACGTTTGCCTTTTTAATAATACTTTCGGATCTTTTGTTCCGATAAATTAAGAAGCAGCGAGGTTGTTGGCACCCAACTTTTATGAGCTTACTACTAGGCTCGATATCGCTGAAGGTCGGACATTTGATGTTCTGTTTAAATTCGAACCGATTTTAATACTTCGCTTACTTTTTGCTGTGTTTCAATTCCCCGCAATGGCGTTGCCGCGAATGTGTTGCAACTTTAGAAACAGAGAAACAGGGTGTCTCGATTCCAACTCATTCGAAGCTGACTAAATGGGGTATGGGAGTCAAATGCGTTCAGAGTCATATCGAGTTAAAAAAAAAAAAGCTAAGAAAATTCAAAAATGGAATTCTCGGGGTTTGTGACCTGAAATAAATGTGATCGCAGCAGCAACAAATTTGGAATTTCAAGCGGCCAAACTATTCCTTGGCTATGAGGCTGGCTGTAGAACTTAAAGACGGTTTAACTGAGACCGTCTGGGTTTCTTGTATGTGCGCCGAACTAACTGTAAAGGAAATTAAATGAGGGCGTTGACATGCCGTATCTATGCACCCGGATTATGAGGAACGCCGTAAAAGTGACGGGATACGGTAAATTTAAACCGCCTTACATTCGATTTTGAGGGGTGCCAAAATGTCGTTTAAAAAAAAAAAATTCCGCGACCGCATGATAGGCAGCGCAGAATTCGCGGCCTCGTGAATTTGACAGCGGTGTAATTTAGCCACTATACGTTACCATGCCGGCACACTTAAACAGTTGAGAATCGTATGAGTGGCTTTTGATTGTTTCCTGGCAATATACTAAGGAGCAGTAGTTACGACATCTTGTCGAAGCTGACATCCAGGCTTCTACGAATCCGCGTGCAAAGAAGACATGTCACTTTGCTTTGCAGCGAAATTGACTGTCGTAGAGCAGTCACAAAGCTATCGAAACTTTGAAGTGCGCTGAAATGTGCAATAATGATGACAGAGTTTGCGTAAAACAAGCTTTGTATTGAAAACTGTTCATGTTATAAAACTTAATTCTATCTTCCGTTGTAGTTACTCGACCCTGATTCTTGATGATTCACATTATTAAAGGGGGATTGCGCTACGGCCTCAGTGGCGGGGTTGGGCAGAATAAATGATTTGATAATTCAAACATTTTATCATGTAAACAAGGCTCTATAAGCTTCAATAGTGTTAATAAGCACAAAGCTACTGTAACGAAATGGAGCTCCGTCTTTGCAAGTACTTAAGTTTATTATAAGACGCACATACCAGATGGGGCCTGTAATATTATCCACATGTCGGTACATTTTTTTTTCTTTGATTGCTAATGCAGCCGTCGGGACGGAACAATTTTTAGCATAGAAGTAACATTTAAAGCCAAGATTTGAGTTTGAATTGGGGAGTTAACTCACCGCGCTTTTCTTCAGAGCTCTCAGCCTGAGAGAACAAACGATAACACAAATATCATGCACTTCAGATAATTTAAAGCAGTAGCATTAATAGCAAAAACGAGCAGTGTTCATGGACATTTTGATGTTGGTGGGGATGAAGGTGTCCGAAAGCACTATCGCCAAGCTAGCCAAAACCCTGAATGGCGGGAATATGTAACGCTGAACTCATGACTACCGAAAACTCGTGCGAATTCTTTATTTTGGCGGCACGAAAAAAAAATGTTGGGAATAGTGTTGCAAATTGCGGGCGCTTGAGGTATGCGACACAATTGATGAGTAATTTGTTAATTTTTTCTTTAGTAAGTATTTATCTTGATCCTTGTATCGGTGACTCGCATGGAAGCCTGTTTGACCTGTTTGCCGGAGACAGTATAGCTCACTCACGTTTCTTCTTAAATTTTACTTAACGGTCCTTCCCTTAATTCGTTTGCCACCTTGTTAGTTCGACGTTACGGTTGAGTGTAAATGTTCACACCAACACAGAGAAAGATATGTTACGCTGCTCTTAGCGCGCCGACGCTCACCGCTTTGGTTATGCAGATTTAGCCTTTTCAAGTTCCACAACTCTTCGTTTCGCGCGCACGAGCCTCGTTTCACCTGGCGCTGTTCCGTGCCTCTGTTCCCGTCGCTCGTTTATTTTATGTTTTACAGTCAGCGTGCACGCGTGTACGGGTGTTCTATTTATAGGCTACGCCTTGACTGCTTAACATGCCCGCTTCCGCCGTGACTAGCTGCTACACCTGCTGTTGTAGAAGCCGGAGCGAGGAATTAACTAGTATTACTAGATAAGCTAGAGTACCGTCACTGACGCACGCAAGTGCGCAACGGCGGCCATTTTGGTGTTTATCAGTCTTGCCAGATCGCCGCTTCTGCAGCCTCACCGCTAACTTTGACGAGGTCATTTGTAAACAACACTGCCGGAGACGCAGCAACACGGCATCTTCGTACACACATCTGCAGTTGAAATGCTGAGAAGGCGCGTTATCTTTGATTTGCGTGCGGAACGACGCCAGTTGCGTGCAGCCGCAGAGTAGGGAAGACAAGCTGAGATACCACAGTTGACCGACAGAAAACGCATAAACAACAAAATGGCGGTGCCCATGAACCGTCGCAGTGTGTGCATATGCCACGTGATGGGAACTGACCAATGATCACGGCGGCGGCACGGAACAATAGTAGAAAAGAGTGCCGATACTCTGTAACCTTATCTAGTGACACTAGAATAAGCCGGGCATGTTTTTGTTTTGGCGGCGGTGCCATTAACAGCCAGCATCATCAGCAGCCAACATCATGGCGGAAGCGCGAACGTCTGTGGAAACGTAGCCGTTGTTTACCTGCTTGCGACGCTCAAGTTATCATCATCATCATCACCAGCCTATCTACGCCCACTGCAGGGCAAAGGCCTCTCCCACTAATCTCCCATTATCCCGGTCCTGTGCTAACTACGACCAATTTATCCCCGCAAACTTTCTTGATCCCATCTGCCCATCTAACTTTCTGCCGCGCCCTGCCACGCTTGCCTTCTCTAGGGATCCACTCTGTTACTCTTAATGACCAACGGTTATCTTGCCTTCGCAATACATGCCCTGCCCACGTCCATTTCTTCTATTTAATTTCTACTAATATGTATTTAACACGCGTTTGTTCCATGACACACTGCGCTCTCTTCTTGTCCCTTAATGTTACACCTATCGTCTTCCGCTCTGTTGCTCGCTGAGTCGTCCTCAATTTAAGTTGAGCCCTCTTAGTGACCCTCCAAGTTTCTGCCCCGTAGGTGAGTACCGGTAAGGTGCAGCTGTCATAAACTTTCTTCTTCAGGGACAATGGTAGGCTGCCATTCATTGTGTGAGAATGCCTGCCGAGTGCCGAGAATGCCTGAGAATGCCTGCTCAAGTTATCTAACCTTCGACAACTCCTGATGCGGAGTAACATCACTTCTCCGCTCAGTCAGCGCGCAATTAAACCAATTGACCCGGTGCCAAATCCTACTGAGAACCAGATGGCTTTCGGCGTGGTTGATTTCCCACGCGCTCTCACGTATTTCGCTACCCGCAAAAAAAAAAAAAAAAAAGTCAATCACGGGCGACAACGCCAGAAATCAACCCCACCGGATGTTTTCCGACGCCGCGTAGGATATAGCCCCCGTTCGGCTGAAACAGTAGATAGTAGAGAGTTTTAGCATAGCGAGTACCGTCCGCTAACGCTACGGCGGCGGGTAGCGGGGCCCGACTGGGAAGCTGAAAATTCGTTCCGGTGGGGGGATTAGTTCCGCGGGCCGACCTTCGTCATGCCCGCGCATTCTCTCCACTGAGGGGCAACCTCCTCGCCCTCCCCGCGCGCGCATGCGTGGTCGGGTCCCGGTAACCCGCCACCGTAGCGTGAGCCTCCTCTAGCCGCTATGCTAAAACTATCTAGTTTTAGCATAGCGGCTAGAGTCCGCTAACGCTACGGCGGCGGGTGGCGGGGCCCAACAGGGCAGGTGCACATTCGTTCCGCAAGGACGGTCGCCCGCCTCGCGGAGCCCGCGCGTTAGTTCCGTTGAGGGGCGACTTTACCGCACTCCCCGCGCGTGCATGCGCAGTCGGGTCCTGGTAACCCGCCACCGTGGCGTTAACGGGCGCTAGCCGCTATGCTAAAACTCTCTACTATCACAGAAGGGTTTAGCGGAGCACGCATTGTTTTTCGGGCCAACATGAGCTCAGAAGGCGTAGAAACTGCGCATGCACAGACTAGATCTTGGGAAGGTTGGGTAGTTTAACTGAGTTTCGTACCTGAAGTTGTCTACCTGAACTGAAGATAAACATTTCGGAGAAAAGGAAATGCCACACCGTGCTTTGAATAATCGACTCCTGTTCTACACATTCCGCGGAAAATGGGCTACAAGTTGCGCCAAAGTTCAACCTGTATGACTAAAAAATCGATTTTTATTAGTTTTGTTTTAGGCGAGAAAAAAAGGGGGGGGGGGGAGGAGGTATGGTATTAAAAATGTGGTTGATCTTTCTTTCATAGCAATCGGTAAAACACGAAAGTATAATGTGCCTTGTGGGCCTGCTCCCTACGGCATGCCAAGGAATGAGGCACACTGCGGTTGCGTGAAAGAACTCTTTACTTACATCCTCCACGCTGTCAACCGTCCGGGCATACACACACACACCATCATCACACTTCGCGTCCCGAGTCCCTGTCTCCGCGCGGTTCTTCTTCACCACCGCCCGCTCCTCCCCATCGCTGCTTCTCCCCGTGTACGTCAGCGCCATCCCTCGGGTGCCGACGTCTCCCAGTCTTGCGGCCCGGTAGCCGCATGGCAGGCGAGGAGGGCAAGGGAAGGGAGCTCACGGCGTGGGGCTCTGGGCAACACCCTCTAGGCCAGAAGGTGTGCCAAGGTGCTCCCCACAGCCTTCACGGAGCAGTTGAATGTTTATTGTCCATCGATATAAACTTGCACATCGCTATTTATATCTCGTCGGTGTGGCACCGTTAGACGCATCAACCTTAGACACTAGATTGAACGCGCCGGAGCATTGCGGAAATCAGATTGAAACCCCATGCGCTCACAAGTGCGAACGAAGCCGAACGGGTTGTGAGTGAATCGTTTGGTGAAGTCACGGTCTACTACAGCGAAATGAGCATGATTTGTGGGTCGGCAGCAGTTTTGTGGGTGTGCTTGGCGAGCGACGTCCTGCTGGCGGATCGCTTCGGCAATGGTGCGAACACTTCGGTCCTGCTCCGTGGCGTTTACGCCAGACCGTTGCGTAGCGACGAGCTCAGCTTGTGGGTAGCGCGAGAGGCAGTGTTCTTAGCTTGGACCGTGAATGCGTAAACGCGTTCCGCTTCCCGCTGGCATGTCTGTCGTCGCACCAAAGCAGTCAGGAGCGCGACATTCGCCAGTCGACGTCGTTGCCTTTCTGCCTTAATGCAACAGTTTTCTTACACCGGGCCATGGTGTATTCCTCCACCGTGCACGGGGCAATCACACCGGCAGGATAGGTGGCGGACGGATTAACACCGCAGCATAAGCTGTAAATGCTGCCCTATCGAGGCGCCAACTATCGGCGCTCATTAGCGTCATAGCGGACTACTTCGCTTCACCTCTCCTAGACGGCAGCACCATCAGAATGGAGAATGTTTATAGGGAAGGATATAAGGCGCGTCAGTGCGGCTGTTGGGGCTTAAGTTCATATCCCAGTTGGCGGAGCGTTTAACACCTCCCGTTGAGGCCGGAGTGATCGGGGCTAGAATCGTCCGCCCAGCCGCTTCAATGGAACTTTTTCTGGTGATGTCATTTCCGTGCACGGATATGACGTCGATGAGCTCTTGCTGTAACCCGGCATAAAACTGTTTCGTGTTAAAAGAATAGTTAGTGGAGTAGAGCTTCTTCATGCGGGCGTTTGGGTAGTGTAAAGAGGAGGGGGTGATCTACAGATTACTAGGGACACGCCTCGTGAGAGGCGTGTCTAATTTGTAGATCACCTTCTTCATTTGGATCTTTCGGATGTGCGGCTCGGTAAACCTCAAAACGATCTGAAGGTCACCGCGAAATGTCTGTTTGATTCACGAATCATGCGAATGTTATCACATTGTGACGTGTCACGTTGCGCTTTTTTTTTTACTCGTTGCGCAGGCCGAGGAAGAAGTGGAATTGAAGAGGAGGACGCTGCAGGCGAAGATGTGCGAGGAAATGGACGAGCTGCAATCGCACGTCTCTCTCTTCGAAAAGGTCACAATTGCACCTCTCAGAAACCCATACGCGTGCTCCTTTCTCGAGCAGCTGTTGTATGGAGCGAGTTGCGCCGGGTACGCTAACGGCCTAGTCAAGTGTCTTCAAGCAGGCTCTATTTCAGGGACCGCCTCTTAGAAATTGCAAGACGGAGCTCATTTAAATTTAGCGCAAGCTTCTCGACCTTTATTCGCTGTTTTTGATGGAATGTAAGTTGTGCTCACTGCGGAATACAAGTATGTGGTTAAATAACATCTTCTTAAAACCTTCAAACAGTAACTAGGCTTTCTCTGAAATTCGCGAAGTTTTCTAGCTAACGGCACCGAACCTCTTAAAACGGCGGTTCTCTAAGTGAGGGGCCGCGAACTCGAAGGTGCCCGTGTGTATTTGTCACGCCATTTTGGTCTTTTCAGAACTTCGGAGGCTATGTAGAAAGGGACAAAAAAGCTAAGTTTTGCGACAAAACCTGCTTATTATTTCGACTTTTTGCTTCTGGAAGGCACAAACCACGGTACTACAAAAAAAAAAAAAAAAAAAAGGAAGACGGATGACACCAAAGTGTCGTCGTCTTCTTATTTTCATCCGCGTCAGTAGTGTGGGCTTTCCAAAAGCAAAATGTTATACAAGCTCGCTCCCTGATTGTTTTGACTTGTCCGCACAGCTTACGCTTTAAAGTTGGTTTTTCTGCAGAGCAGCCAAGCTGCGCAGGACAGCCATAACTGCGTACTCCCAACCTTATTCGTTTTTAATTACGTGCGAAGAAAATTTCCTTCACGAGATGTCGCGTATGAGGATCTCCGTGCCCACCCGGCGTCTACATTCCCCGATTTTTTCGGGTGCCTTATTACTCTTAAAAGCCCGAAAATAACTCCCGGCGGCGTAGGTTCTAAAATGCAGCGATCAGCATGTTTTTGGAAGCACGCTACATGTTAAAGGTATTGCCAAGAAATACGGTCGCTGCACTTTGATATTTAGAGTAAATATCTTTCAACAGTTCGGCAGCTTTAAGGAAAGGTAAACACGACTAACCTACGTCGAACCGCACCCCCACCACGCCTGAGCGCCGAGCAGCCAGCTGGTTTTGTGCGCGTGTGTAACGGGTGGTTCGGCGTCATCCGCTTTGACGTCAGAGCGCGTGAATTACGTCATTCAAAACATTGTTGTTGCCATGCGTCTGGCGCTTCGCGAACAAGCTCTCCTCCGCATTCAGTATTTGATACACACTGTTGGCAAGACGCCGCTCCCGTGCAAAGACGAAATGGCGTCGCCGAGATGCGCGGAGCGCTGCGTTGGATTCGTCGATGATCGGCGGCGTCGTGTTCGGCTCGCCGAGCAGGTGGAGCAATGGCTGCGGGCGAACGAGACGCACGACCGCAAGCTGACCTCGGTGCACACCAAGCTGGACGAGGCGCTGCAGGAGAACCGGCAGCTGCGCCTCAGCCTCATGGACACGCAGAACAACGTGGCGCTCACCAGAAACGAGCTGGCGCAGATACGCTCGCAGTACGAGGACAAGTGCAAGGCGCTCTACGAGTGAGTCTGTCTCTAGTCGGGTGCACGTCGCCGCTAAAAGCTTTTCTTTGGCTAGCATGATGGGCAGCGTCTGGTCCCGGAGCATGCAGACGCAGAGAAATTCGAAACGGATGTGGATATACCGTATTTACTTGCCTAATGATCCCAATCTTTTTCGCCAAAAATATGATGCAAATTTAGGGGTGCGTTCATTACGCGAGGTAAATTTTGCGCCAAAAAAGTTTTAGCGCAGAAAACGAAAGCAAGTTGCAGCTCAGAATTTGTACGATAGGTCTCATGAACATAATAAACATAATAAATAAAAACATAATGAAATCTCTATGGACCACCGCCAGCCGCGTCGCAAAGTGACGCAAAATGCGGTGTTTTTATGAATTACGGAACGCGCCGGAACGAGTTCACTGCGAGGTGAGAAAAGATCGACCAATAGCGGCTGCTGCTGTCACAGTGCCGGGCATCAAAACAAGACACGGCTGCCGACGCAGCAAGCTGAGCGCATTTTTTTCTTTGTCTTGAGAGTACATTATGTGCATTTTAGTGAGAGTTTCTTCCGCACCAATGGTGAACTCATGCTTGCCTATATCGCTAATATCGGCAAGTCTGCGGCAATAGCGTAGCCATGTCCGCGTTGAAAGAGGAGGAAACATAGGTAAGCATGACCATCGTCAGCTAGTTTTGGCACACATACGAAATATGGCTGAGGCAAGTTCAAGGTGTAATCACTGCGCGGGAAATAAAAAAAAGTCGTATTTTGACGACGAACTTCAGGGGTGCGATCATTACGCGAGTGCGATCATTATGCGAGTAAATACGGTATTGCCGCAGCCGTGCACATTATCCGGTAAGAATAATGTGCCGGCACTGTCTTCTGATTGGTTGTTCAGGGATTACTTTATTGCGACGGGTGTGTCTGCCTCTGCAGGGCGTCGAGTCAGCCGGGGTCCAGCTTGCCGCAGTGGTTGCGTCTCTGGTTTCTGATCGCGGAGTGGCTCGTTCGATCCCACCTTCTTCCATATTTGATTTTTGTTAACTTTGTCACTTGTAATTTCATTATCCTATATTAACACTGTTTATTTATACAGAAACACAGTACTGGGTGATACAGATACACGCCATTCTTTTGCGGCATTCCGTGTTATTGTTTAATCGAAACCTGCCTTTATGTGTTGGGGTGGGTAAGGTCAGGTCAGGTTAGATGTTTGCTTAAAATACACATGCGAATAAAGCATGTGCAAAAACAATGCATCAGCGCGGTTAATAATAGAATACCGACTGCCGGCAAAAAAATTCCGGCAGGATGGTTACATGGTCGTGACCAGCCTAAGGCGGCGCAGTGCCGGCAACATACCGCCGAGCCTACTTTGCCGGCTGCCGGCACAATAGAGAGTTCCACTTGAAACGTTACAAATGTTCAGTATTCGGCCTGGTTAGCTACGCGGGCGCATTATTGCGTAATGGGACAGCGGGGAAGCATTGCCCAGCCAGTGTTTTGTTTACAGTAGCCGACAGTTTTTTCTCGGACACCGAAAATTAGGACTTGCTGTATATTTCGGACTCTCCCGAGGAACCACCTCTTGTCTCACAAGAGTAATGACTCACGGACTTTTCGAACTGATCTTTCATTCTGGCTATTTTTCGTCACCCTCCCGGTACAAAAAATCAGTCTGCTGCTGTATTCACTTTTTTTTTCCTTTACACATATGGAATGGTTTGGTTCACTTTGATTATTTCTTTATGTAAAATGCATGACTGGTTTTTTTCTAAACGAAATGTTTTAAAGGAGAAGTTGTGATGCGGGATGTCTGCTGTGGCCTTTATATTGAAAACTTAAAGCCCTAGCCTTGCGGAACCGTTGGCGGTAGTGTAATGCCGCTAACTAAACGCCGTTCTTTATTGTTTTGCTTCGCTTCACGAGGAGTTTCGGGAGAAAACTGCCTTACATCTGGCGCTTCCCTTTGTGTACACTGGCTTGAGTTAATATTCCTGAGTTGTCTGGGCTGGCAGTGAGACCGCCTGGTTGTGCAAATTTTGTTTCGCTGGGTTTGGCACCGAAGCGTTTGTCATGCATACGACCTCGTGTTTTTTTTTTTTCAGAAGGGTTCATAAAATTGTTTTTTTTTCTGCTTGTTTTTGTCCAGTGAGCGGGAACGCATCATGGGCGTTTTGCAAGAGCAGGGACTCGCCACCAAACAGCTGCAGCACCTCCAGTAGGTATCTCCACCGTGTTTATCTCGCATTTTGTACTTTTCTAAGTGCGTGTTTTTTTTAAGTTTTTGTTTGACGCAGTAGTAGGCCCCACTCATACGGTTTTCAGCGTGTGAAAGCCGACATTGCTACGTTTGTTAGATGATGTATGGAGGGATTGATGCTCGAGAAAACGTTGATGCTTGAACTGTACTGTCCGCGATAAAGGCATACCTACACAGCACAAACGAGTTGTCGAAGGATTAATTAGAGGGCAAATCAAATCAATCAATCAATCAATCAATCAATCAATCAATCAATCAATCAATCAATCAATCAATCAATCAATCAAATCAATAACAAATAAATACACTTAAGTCTGCAGAGATCTCCTGGGGGCTGTTAAATTAGCGAAATTTTGTATGGCATATTATTGGTCTCTGAAACTTAAAGGCCTGGAAAAATTAAACTGCGCGAATGTGCTTTTGTAAGAGCGAAGCCCTTTGGGACCTCGCAATGTACGTGCCGATGTCTGTCTGGAGTTGTCCGTGCGCATGGGGCTTAACGGGCGCTCAGCATTGTACGCCATCTTTCGAGAGCGGCGCACACTGCAGTACCATCCGCGCGCCATCTGGGGAGAGCGCCGGTAACTGCAGTAGCAAAGAGCGCGAATTTTAAAGGGTGCAAAACGCAAAAATACAGCAAAAACCCTAAACTATCTAACGATAATTCGCGGAAAAAGACGCCGTGAGCGATGCCGAGGGTTTGAAGTACTGGGACGCAAATTGTCTTTCCTGTGGCGCTTGTCATTCACAGTGCATTTACTGCACCTCAAAATCATTTAAAACTCAGAGTGTATCAGCCCGCGCGGACGATGACGCTCATCACACAGGCAATACAGAACTTGCATCCCAGTGCTTCGCACCCTCGGCATCGTTCACGGCGTGGAGATGTGTATTTTTTTGTTGCTCCGTTTGCGAGCGCAAAGGGTGGTTTCCTTTATTCCTCTAACTTTTAGGTTCCCATTAAAACCTGTCACTTACATTTTTCTTCTCTGTGTGGTTTGCATGTATTACAGAGAAGCCAACAGGAAACTACAGGACACCAACGACATCCTGCGAAGCGTCCTGGAGAAAGCCGAAAAGACCCATCATCCTGACGTAGGACAACTTTCTTAAAATACCGAAACTGTGTGCACTGCAAACTCTGCATAAACGTTCAGCGCACGCATGCCTCTTAAATGGTGAAATATCCGGAATACCTCTAACAGCGACCTCTCTCGTGCTTCCTCGCAAACTGCAGTTGGTGAGGCAAGAGTCCGTGCTGTCCGACTACTTCGGCGACTCAGCCTTCGTGCCCCCCATGCGAAGTCGAAGGTATGTTAAACCTTTCACATATACGTATATAGGTGGTATTCGTTGAAAAGTTTAGCTATCAATTCCTTCGCTTGGCAACACTGGAACGGCCACAGACATGGCCGATGCGCCATGGATGATGGACATGGCGTGCGGCTTGGGCCACTGCGCCCGCACGGCGAAGAAAAAAAACACCGGCGTGCGTCGTCTGCTGCGTTTCAACCCGATTCTGAACGGTGGTGTAAACAGAGGTGTTATTAATCACACTCGCATTGGCACTTTAGGCAAACTTTGCGTTCGGCGAGGTAGAGTCTGTTAACGGGCAACACAGTCATGTGCTTAGCACGGACAAGTACCGCCATCCCGCGGAGCCCGGCGTAACCATTGACGGCGCACTCACATGGTTGCCAGTATGCGCGCCTCGCCAGTGAATACAAGCAATACGTACGGGCGATTAATGCAGCGATGGCTATACAGGGGGACCTGAAAGAAATTTTTGATGGTATACAAAGTACGCTGACGTGAAGAGACTCCCTCATGCTGCAGCAAACGCGGGGGTCTCTAGGTCTCCGTACAACTCGTTTCGATCGCTTCGAACGACTTCAGCCAAGCGAATTCCTTTAGACATTCACGGTTGCAGTTAGGGCCTCTAAAAATTCGCTTAGCAGTCAACAATCCGGGAAGAAGCCAGCTTGAGGCTAGTGTTAATTTCAATGCTTAAGCGTTAGCTGACCCGTTAGATCGAAAATGCAGCACGTGCCCAAGAGATGGCGCACGAAATGGCCGATGGCGCAAGAACAAAGGAGTTAATTGAGTCGAAAAGAAAATGGGGTAAATTTAGCTTGTACGGGAATCGAACCCAGGACCTCCGGGATGCGAGACAAGCACGCACTTCGAACGCTAAAGCACGCATTTCGAACGATAATACAGGTGGATAAAGCGTATACGTTGTCGCCTTGTACTTCAAAACGTGTGCAAGACTAAGTAGCGCGGTAAAATTGGGCGAGTTGGTACTGGGATAACTGGGGAATGTTTCGTAGCGCAAAAAAAAAAAAAAAAAGCGCGAACACTACAGGAGAAGGGAACTGGACAGACGCTAGACATATAGCGCCTGTCTAGGTAGATATTTCAGATCTAGGGTGTCTATCGTCTGTCCCGTACACTTCTCCTCCGGTTTTCGCGTCTTTTTTGCTCTAGGAAACATGCCTACGTATGTAATGCTGCTTTTAGAATATTGAAGTACAGAGTGTTTTAAGCCAATGTAGCTGCATTTTAGCACTGTTAAGATCGTTCAGCGACAGCTGCGTCCTGCTTTGAGGTAACGACAGTTTAAATCGTGTTTCCTTCAGTTTTTACGCTGAACGCCCAAGTTACATTCTAGGCTTGGTCATTCCGGCTACATCTCGAGGTTGAAACAGCCTGTTTTCGACCAAGCTTCACGAACGGCCATAAAGCTTTCTGTTGAATACTTTACGCCGGAAGGCTCGCCGTAGAATGGAAAGAAACCACGGGGCTGCGGGGCCAACGCGTTGCCTATTTTTGCATGCATATGACGTCAACGTGAACGCTCCACACCGAACGTTATAGCAGCTCGGGAAATGTCACTAGGTGAACAATGGCACCATTCTTCACCGATCTGCACGGCCGTGGTGTCCATCTGTGTGGAGAGGCGCCGCTCGGCATTAAAAACGACTAGCCTCGCGCGATACTACCGGTCGCGCTTTTTTTTTTTGCCGAGCTCAGCTTTTAAACGATGTAGCGACCAGACACAAGAGCTAAGTTACGCCGCAAATAGAACAAATACCCTGTCTGCACACGTGCGTCTATCGAAGCGATGAAAGCTGGACTGGGGTCTTGAACTCATAGCACGCGCGGCTTTTACGGCGTTCGCTCGGAAAGCGGCCTCGTACGGTTCTTCAACGATTCAGCTTCTTGCCGCTATCCGTCGACCTTGTTTGCAATTCAAGCGGTATTTTCTCGATCCCCGGTGCCGTAGACGTGCTTGCGCTTTGCCGAGCAACTTACGGCGATGCGGCAGCAGCCGCAGCAGCAGCACGGGCGAAACACCGGGAGCCTCGGGGTCTTCGGAGGAAGCACTCAGACTGCGCATGCTCGCCAGAACTAAAGCGCGCGCGCACCTTTCCACGTCGTTGCGGCAAGGCCCGTCGCGAAATTATTACGGGTACATAATTCCCCCCGCGCGCCCAGGGGCGTTCAGAGCCCTTCCCCCACTCGCTCGAGGAGCGGAGTTCCGCGAAACCGACTGCTGGCGCGAGCTCGGGGCCCTTCGGCGCGCCACAGCTGCTTCGGCGCTCGTGACGTTCCCGACGCCAGGGCGCACGGCCGTGACGCTAGGCGATAGCGCCCGAGGCCCTGCGCTAAGCCGCCCGCAGCAGATATCTGCACCGGAAGGAGAGCAGCCTCTTTAATGCGGCGCGACGCAGGCTGGTTCTCTCTGAAAGCGCCCTTCAGCGCTCCGACGCTAAGCCGGAGGCCGTGCCGTGTGTGCGGCGACCCAACCCGACGCGACACGCCGTGAGGGATTCCTCTACCCGTCAGACATGAAGAGACTGAAGTCGATGATGGGCTTCGGGAAGAGGGGCAAGATGGTCGTGAACGATGAGTGTGCGCTGCCGGAGTCCGGACCTGTGACGTGCTACAAAGTGCTCAACGAGCCACCCCTGACGACGCAGCAGAACGGCTGGGTTGGAGATACGCGCAGACGATCTTCGACACAAGAGTAGGTGGCGCCATTTTTTTGAAGCAGAACGCTTGTGAGGACGCATTTTCGACTCGGAATGACGATAAGAAGAACTGCGTAACAGGGCTGGGTGCCGGATAGTGTGGTTTGAACCTAGGACCTAGGTGCGGTGATCGTCGTTGTCCAAAAAAAAAAAAAAAAAAAAAAAGGTTTCTGGCAGTTCCTATTGGACACTGAGGTAAAGGATACCTGCGAATCGTTGCGCGGGTGTAGTTGTGACGTAGTTTGTTGGTGCCCCTTTCAAAGACTGAGGTAGCGCACTTTTGTAGCTATACAAACAGCTCGGACGGTATTAGTTACCGTCGATGTGAACACCCTTGCGAGCGTCTGATTGTGAGGAGTAATGGAACCTTGACCCAGTCAAAACGTTTTTTTCCAAGCTCCGCCCTCTGGCATAGTACGTATGTGATCTGACAGGAAGCGCCTGCAGGTAAATGATGGATGACGGAACGAGCAATGGAACACTAGAGGGGCGCTGTCCGGTATAGAAAGCTTTCTGTACAAGAGTCTCAGAGACACTGAGAAAAGGGCAGTAAGAACCGATTGTAATGGCAAAGCCCTCTACTGGCGGCAGAGTTAACGCGCGCAGAACCATTTCATATCATATAAGCAACAACCCTGAACTTGACCTCACAAGTTGGTTGCAACGCGGTGGAAGCTACGAAGAGTGCAGAGCGGTGTTCTTGCGCCGTGCCATATATCGCCCTCTTTGCAAGCTCTGTTCCTGCTTCCATCATTAAATTAGGTATCGTTGTTTATGCTCATGTAATGTAAGACCCACCAAGAGGGCTTAAAAGTGCCCTGAGAACAAAATGCAAATTTGTTTTAGTCAAAAGATTGAGTGTTCTAAAGTGCCCTTAGCACTTGTCCGGCAGCGAACAATGCTTTATTCGGTGAGAAATTAAACAATTTAAACCAAATTTTAATTCTCCCGCAGCACGTGCGTTTCGTGACGTCATCGATGACGTATTCAGGGCGGGACTCTAAAACAAATATTTGCATGCTGACTGAGGCTGTGGTGAGCGGCGAGAAGCTTTCTTTACCGTCGGTCCTACCAGATGGCGCTTCAATACCGCTCAGGACCTCTGTTCGCACTGGCTTTGTTTTTGACCGGTTAGTACCGGGCATACTTTCGTTATGGTTGATAGTAACAGTTTCCTGAAACATCGGGTATGCTCGGCAAGCAGGGTCACGGAAGTGGCAATTTCGCTTACACCAATCGGCCAGTGTCGTGTCAGACAAGCCCAACACGCTGAACGGCTGGGCAGCTATGGCTGGCATAGTGCGCGCAGTAAGCACTGGTGCTTTATGTTTACGTGTTAGTTTGTAACTTCCGTTATTTACCCCACCCTTCTTACTGATACGAAAACAATGTGCACTACATTCAAGCGCAAATAGATCGCTATGAAAGCTTATGATCCTTGTTTAATTTGCGTTGCGTTTGTCGGCCTCAGCCAATCACAACAAGCTGCCCATAATGCGTCACAGTAATAGTTGGGCAGTTCCGTGCGGAAAAGTAGCTATAAGGTATCCCATGCCTTATCCCTGTTCCCACATTATATAGCGATATGTTATAGAAGTTTGCTTTAAAAATGATGTCCGTGTTATTCGAACGAGGCAATCTTTCGAATGAACCAATTTTGTCTTCATGGCACCTTTAATGTTGACTGCTTTAAGCTCTTTGAATTTATTATTGCAATTTGTTTTTTTTTGTACTTTCCGCCTCGGGAAAAGTGTCAGTCACTCTGTCCCGCTGGCGGCAAGGTAAAAACAAATGGCAAGAAATCGCGAAAGAGCCCACAACAACCAACATTAAGCCCTCCTGCTCAGTCTTACATTACATCAGCATGAACAACGACGCCTAATTAAGTGACTGCGTCAAGGCACAGACGCGCAATCAGGCTAGTATATGGCGTTGCGCTGGAATACCGCCGCTGCACTCTCCGTAGCTTCTGCCTTGATGCAACCAACGTGTGAAATGCATGTGCTTTTCACCGCATTTTATGTCGCGATCCCCCTATGACACCGTTTTCTGCAAGCAGCTGCGATGGGCGGACAGAGGACGGGACGTTGCCCATCATGAGCTTCCACCCTGTTGCAACCAACTTGTGAAATGTAGTAAAATAATCAGCTTTCCTCATGTGCTTTTCTCCGCATTTTGAGTCCTATCCCGGATGGAGCTATATGACACCGTTTTCTGATAAAAGTTGCGATGGGGGGGAACACAGGACGGGACGTCGCCCATCATGAGGACCAACCTTATATTTTGCCATCTCTTCACCTCTGCCACAGTGTACTAGAGGGTAGGAGGTGCGTAGTGCGGGAAAAAAACCAATGGAGAGCGCGGGTTCCTTTTGGGATGAAAAAAAATTCATAGAGCGCGGGCGTTCCTCAGAGAACTCCGGCTGTAGCCAGCGCCACCTGGAAGATTTGAAATCAAACTAAGCAGTTATTTGACGGGTTTTACAAAACTTTATATTATGAGACATGCTGATGGTGATGGTGATGATGATGATGATGATGATGATTGCTATTGGTTTCCACTTTGTAGCGGGGTGATGACATGTCATCCTACCAAAAATGACTAATATACCTATGTTTTATAATCTTGGTTAATAATAAGATTATTTAGGGCAATAAATAAGGACTAATTTAACAAACAAAACTTCCAAAACCAAGTGGTAAGCAGCGGCCGCCAGGGGCGCTGCTTACAACAGGAGTTCCTCAGCAGAAATTTTGCATCTCAAAAGGGACCCCCCTAATCGTCCCCGAACGACACCCCTTCTCTTCTGTACACTGTACCTCTGCCACACCATCACACCCTCCGAGCTCCAGCGGAAAGGACTGTGGTCGTAGCAGCTGTATAGTCGGTGCAGCCCGCGATATTTGCAAGGAAAGGATATGAACTGCGGCATGATTAAGAGCATTGTCCTAAATGGGAAGACTGTGGAACGTGTCGTTGTACCCTTCGTCGCTGTGTTTAGGAGGTGAAAGACGAATGGTGGAGCAGCACCTGATCAAAATTTTGTAGACAGATGCTAAAATCAATGACAGTCGTATTGACGGGTCTCTAATGAACTTTTCGCTGTATCCTCTTTCTTGCGCTCCAAGTTAAATTGACGTCGAGAAGAGAGCGGGTAGAGAAATCAGATTCTTAGAATATGGGACACTTAAGTTATTTTAGTTGTAAGGGCAGGCCTATAACTAGCTATTAGTTATAGGCCTGGGAGAGGAAGCATATTTTGAGAATAAGGGATCTGGTTGACGCTGAAGAGAAATGCTTAGCTGCTTGCATTCAGGTAAACGCTTTGGCATGATCACTTCAATACGCGCCCTTTCATTCGGGCTTGTTTGAACACCTCAGTAATAGGAATATAATCCAATCGAATCAGTGCTTTTGGCATAAGCAGAGGTACTGGAACTTCTTTAAAATACGCGTATATACAAAGGGTGGAACTTTGACTTTTTAGTTCACGCCTACGGCGCTTAACAAAGGTGATACAAAGTTGCGTCATCAAGCAAGGAACATACATTCTTTCTATGCATCGTTTTTAACGAGTTCACCGGAATAAGTGCGGCATGCGGATAAATAAAGATAATAGAAACTAAGGAGTTACTTTTTATGAGCTTATGATGTTCTATTACCTTCAAAAGCATTTCGTCCGCACCAAGGAGAGAGAGAGAGAGAGAGAGAGAGAGGAGAGAGAGAGAGAGAGGAGAGAGAGAGAGAGGAGAAGAGATGAGAGAGAGAGAGATGAGAGAGAGAGAGAGAGAGAGAGAGAGAGAGAGAGATCTTTATTAGAGGAAAGCAGAGAGGTCTGCCGGCATGTTAACGCCTTCATGCCACTCTGCTGGAGAGGAGGGAATAAAGTTGCAATAGGAAGTAAGGTGGGAGGGGGAGAGGAATGAAGGAAATAAAAGAAGTGAAAAAAAGGAGGAAGCGTGTGTGTTGGGGACCGTCAGTGCGACACATGAAAAGTCTATAGACGGTTGCACAGAGCGAGGGTGTTCTGGTCATATATCATCTCAGCGACACCGATGTCATGTAGGTATTCAAATAATGCGGCTGGCACTCCACGCTGAGACGAGGAAAACGACCATGGTCCTAGAAGTGCTTGTGCAGTTAGGTAACCGTGGTTGAGGCACTCGATCTTCTGTGCGAGCCTGTTTCTTGCTTGTCCGTAGGTAGGGCCCTCCAGTAAGATATGCTCGACTGTTTCCGGTGAACCGCAGTTGTCGCAATACGGGTTCGAGGTTATGCCAAGGCGATACCGGTAGGTTGTTGTGAGCACTACGTTGAGACGTAATCGACGGAGCAAAGTCTCTAGCCGACGTGGAAGTCGTTCCTGTAACCTCAGTGCCAAAGTAGGATCGACATGATGTAGGAGTGGGTGCTGGTTTTGCGTGAGAGACCAGAAGGCGTTTCTTTTCCAGAAAACAAGCTTCTTTAGGCATGGTGCTTCGTGAAGAAAAGTTCCTCACGTTCAAAAGTCGTAATCCTCTCTTGGCAGTCTAGATAACATAACCCGCTTCCATTGTTTTCGCCGATTCTTGTTTCTATTCATGCCTACGGGACGCCGCTTCTACTCTTTCTTTTAAGCTTTTCAAGTAGCACCTGTGTGGCGGTGCATATTGCTAAGGGGTTGTTATACTAATGTACTGGTGAAAGAAGCACGTGCTCGTCATCGAATCGTGCTGCTGGGGCGGTATTATCGTGTTTGTCCGTTTTGAAAACGTCCGTTTTGCGTACGTTTTATTGACACGTACTTCCAGCTGTAGGCGAAGTTTTCGGTTGACATTTCCGAAACTGTTCATGTAAGCACATTTTAAACGAACAAGCCTATTTTAAACTATCTTTCATGTGTTTATTATTCATCCAAAGACCCAACAACAAGGCGACGAAAAATCGCCTGCTCCCGATCGTCTGCTCCAAGAAGCCGCGGCTCATAGTTCCGCCGGGCTTGCATGACGTCACGTTCGGGTGTTCGCTTTTAGCCAATCAGGGCTTGCTCAAAACGGGCACTTTGGAAACGAACACAAAACGGACAGAACACGAGAGTACCGCCCCAGTTCTGTAATAGAACCCTGTTTGAGATTGTGAAAGTTGCGTCGCTTGCAGTAGATAGAATTCTAGGATTGTGGGTCGCGCAGCCATAAGAGAGAAAAAAAAAATGAAATCGCCTTCGCTGGGCCTGCTGTCGTGAATGATAAGTGGGTTATATTTTTTGTAGAAAGGGTTTCGGAGCCATGTCGGGAGGGGAAGGGAAGGAAAGTTACTGGAGAATGATTCCACCCTCTGTGCTTAAGTTACACGTTTTCGTTTAACATATTCCTTGTATTTTGTGAGTCATCGTTGGTGCTAGCTTTTTCAACAACCTGTTCACATCCGCAGCCGAGAGCCCCGCAAGCGGACGGTTAATCTTCGGGCGAAGGCTGAGTTCGGTTCGGAGGTACATAGCACAACTGATTTAAAACGACCCTCGCCGTATGAATCCGATGACTGCGTATATGCACTTATTTCAGTGTCCGAAAAGCCAGTTTTGCTACCAATGGGCTTGTTTAAAAAATCGTTACTGCGTCTTTTTTTTTTGTCAGTAGACTCCAAGAACATCCCTTGTGAGCATGTGAAGGTAGTAGTGTATGTATACTTGCACAGTCTGATAGGCCATACAGGTAGTCGTAGAACACACGCACGTCTGTGTATGCGTCTGCAGAGAGAGAGAGAGAGAGAGAGAGAGAGAGAGAGAGAGAGAGAGAGAGAGAGAGAGAGAGAGAGAGAGAGAAAGCAGAGAAGTGTGGTCTTCTGCCTTGATTAATTTCTTTGGCATTCTCGGAACGTACGATTGGGAAATAAAACAAAAAAAGAAGATCGCTATTCACACGCAAAACGTACTTACTGCGTACAATGAACGCTTTCATGATACAACAAACGCTCATTACAACACACCTCCATGACACTACGTAACGTCAAAGTTCGTCATACAGATCAAAGGGAACATCGATCTATCTGCAGACGAACGTGTAAGGTGAGAACAACATTGCTTAACATAGGCAATATAACAAAAGTGAGTACGAACAGTTTTTACGTGGAGAGCGTACTATGCAAATTTCATGGCGACACATTGCTGCCACTCCTGCCCAATGACGACATTCCATGTGCGTCATGTCAACGTCAGTGTGCGTAACGGTGTCGAATGACGTAATAAGCTGCCTCGGCAATATTATGAAAGCAGCAACATATGCAGAATACTACTGTAGACATCTAAATACCCTTCCAACGGAATGATGAAAGAAACATGCCATACATATCTATGGGAATGAATAGAAGCGCTCAACCATTCTTACAGTGCCTGGACGAAACAGAGGGGTGAGCTGTTGAAGATATCAAAATCGGCGAATAGAAGTTTACAGTTCTCTGCACCCCGAACAAGGTACAGTGCCTGTTACAGGTGGTGAAAATACGGAAGTGGTCGAATTCTGTTGTGCTTTTGTGACGGGCTTTTAGCTGGAGCTTAGAAGGAAGTTGAACGTATCTAACTTTCACGTATTTCCTTGAAGGGATTATAAGATCATAATTATCGGAGCAGAAAACTAAAAAAAATTGGGCCCATCTCCCCGCGAGGGGGACTCGAGTAAATGCGTCGCATAGGGGGTGGGTGTATTGCGTTAACGTTTAGTGTTTGGGGAGTTGGTGGTAGTGAATGCGTTGTATCAGCAGCTTCTTGACGTAGTTTGAATGAGTCAAGGATATAAGGAGCGTTCGTAGCCTCCCATTCTGTGTCGGCTTTGTGGCGCAGTGGGTAGAGCACCATGTACATTGCGTTCCGCCCGCAGGGTCGAGGGATCGAAACCCGGCGCCGGATAGTATTGTTTTTATATAGTGTAGGGGGAGGGGTGCGGACTACGATTACGGACGTCAACGCGGGTGACATCGTGAGTTACTGAAATGCTCTGCATTTAAAAATACACTTAAGAGCCTTTTAAAGGGTTCTAAATGCGGAAGCATTTATGTCCATTTGAATGCCTGAGACACTTTGCTTTCTCCCCGCGTTCTCGAGGGACTTCGCCATCCTGCGTTCTGAGACGGTTTACTTTGCGATCCACGTTAACGCTTTCGAATGGCTTTGATCTGTCTCCTACGCGTTTCGCCGCTACTTGTTCCTTCCGCCGGTACTGTCGGAGGTGACGGAGATGGCGGAATTTCGTTGGCTGTGTGTTTGCTCGCTTGGGTGCCTTCTACCATCCCCTTACCTCATCTTCCGTGTACAGGCATGGACGGTTTCCTTTTTCTGCTTCGGAGTTTAGGCGCGTGCTATGAAGCGCTGTGCGCCATGAAACACTTCAAGCGCACCCGATTTAGGAGCCGCTTCACTGTTCCGGACGCCAATGCTGGACGCTAGCTCTTCCGTTCAGTAGCCCATTAATTAAGGCAAACGTCTTAGATCTGTATGTTTTATGGAACGCCTCCCTGTCGAAAAAGACTACAGAAAATTTTCTGCAGCTTTGTCGTATTTTCGCGTATCGTGCTCTCGTCTTGTCGTAATCTTGTCGTGTCGGGATTCTGGTGTTCTATCGTGTGTCGTATTCCTGTCCTGATTTTGATGTTCCGTCGTACCGAATTCCTGTCTTGTCATGATCCTGATTTTACATCAGTAGTTCCGCATGATTTGATTGTTATTGCTCATTGTTTAGAATAGCGTAAATGGCAGTTCTGTGTGACTACAGGAATGTTTGTCGTTGAGAAAATTGACTTTGTCGTTCCGACAGAAATGTGTGTCCTAACAACAGATGGCTTCTTCGTCCTAACAACATGACTTCTGTTGTCACAACAAAGCTTTTTCCTTCGCACGACAGGAATTTTTGTTAGGTTTTTGCGGTGTTCCTGTTGTAATGTTAGACTGGGCTGAGGTATATAAAATCATTGTGAGGTATAAAGTTGCCCACAAAATGGGAGCGCGAGCAGGGAAAGGGAAACAGCATTGCCCGAGCTGCGTGGGTCGCTACCACACGCGCAATATTAGCGCCTGGCGAGGGGAAGGTATCAACGGGCACCGAACAGGGGTCTTCTGGCGATGGCAAAAGAGAGGAACGAGCCTCTGTGGGTGCTGTCTAGGGGGCTGCTGAAACGGTGACGGGCGCGGTCGTGAAGTTTAACAGAATGTTCAACAGTAGATCAACAGGAGCTCTAACTAGGCTTCGGCCTTCACATTCTTAAGAATAATCTAAGGATCCCCTTATTTTGTTTCGCTTGGCAATAATGACGCTTCAGGCGCGAAGGTTTAGACAGGGACGAAAGCTGGACACTTGGAATGTTGGCGCAGACTGCGTGCGGCTTAGCGTCGCTCTGTATAACCGCAAATAAACGTTGAAGATAGGCTTTCCCCGTTCATATGAAGGTATTACTAATATCATAAAATGGCCCTCAAGGCCTAACTATCCCAGTTGCTGAGATAAAATATCGTAGTAGATCGCATGAAACTCTTCTGAAGTATCTAGAGAAGAAGTGCCCGCAAATACATTTTAGAGCGCAGCTCTTAAGCACCCGCTCCCGTGGGTTTCGCGTCGTCAGTCACCGTCGGCCTCGTTGTAACCGAGATAACGAATAATATACCGAAGATGGTGCAAGCTGGAGAGTATAGCAGAAAGAGGAAGAGAAAGAGAAAGAAAGTTTACTTCATTCTTTGCATACAATACAATTTTACCATCTGGGCCAGGTACTAGTCCACTGGCTAGTACCCTGGGCCCATGCAGTAAAGGCTTCATAAAATTGTGTGCGGGTCATAAAACATTTCGGTGGAAAATCACATTCCACACATCAAGAGAAGACAACACTAAAAGAATGCCTCTTGGATACAAGGGTGAGACATTATTTCCATCACGACAAAACTCTTTTACACTTCTAAAGAAATGGGCGTTAGTTTTAATATCTGAAGGCAGAAGATTTTAGAATATAGCTCCGCAAAGCGCTATGATACGTCTACCATAATTATTGTGGATAACAGGGAGGTTGAAAAGAAAAAAAAATCACGCATCTCCACGAAGCGAATCATGACGAGTGGGCGAAGCAATGGGGATCGTTCTTACCGTAAATAACCCGTGGCATTGTCCACTCGCGCATGTAAATGAGTGACAGCGCGTGTGTACAGTATATACAATTCCAATCCAATCCAATCCAATCCGATGCAATTCAATTTAATCCAATCCAATCATTTCAATAATCTGATCCAGTCCAATCCAATCCAATCAAATCCAATGCTCCTCGTGCAATATATGAAATGGACGCCAAGCCCCGGACAAAGCAAGGTCCTAAGGTGCTTCGCCCTTAACATGGCGAAAGTGTGAGTGGGAGGGCGGTACTCAGAGCCCACGCGAGAAATGCTCCGCGGTGTCGGCGACGCGCTGTGACGTAATTCCAGAGTAGCACGCGCCGTCGCGCGTTCGCCGATGGCGCGATCACTTCCCGAGACGCAGCAGCGCTATCGCTGAGGGGAGTGCAGTTCGCGCGGTGCTCACATTTCGCATTAGGGACTATCGTAATCGCCAGCCAATTTTCTTTGCCAAGGGCAGTGCATAAGTGCCCATTCATTGCCTTCAGCAACGCCTTGTACAGCAATTATCATACTTTTATCATCATCATCATCACATAAGGCCTCCCCCATTGACCTCCACTCATTTCTGTCCTGTGCTGCCCGTGTCCATTTCTTGCCTCCGAATTTTCTTATTTCATCTCTCCATCGAGTTAATGGCCTTCCTCTTTTTCTAGTCCCGTCTCGCCGTGTCCATTCTGTTGTCCTTTTGGTCCACCTATTGTCCGTTCGTTGTCCACATGGCCAGCCCAAGTCCATTTCTTTTTCTTAACCTGGACTATGATATCATCTATCCGAGTTTGTTCCCTAATCCAGGTAGCTCGTTTTCTGTCCGCAATCGTTACTCCTAACATTATTCTCTCCATGGCATGCTGAGCGGACTTAAGCTTGCTTTCTAATTGTTTAGTAAGCCGCCGTATGTCATCACCGGCAGGACGCATTGGTTGAATACCTTTCTTTTTAGGAATAGAGGCAGTTTTTTTTTTCAGTTTTCAGTAAACTTGAGTTGTACGGCATAACTAGGGCGACAACTCCTACTCCTACAAAGATTTTAATGAGATAATTTCACTTCACCGACAACTGCAGTAAACCCGATTTTACGAACCATGATTCTACTAATTTCTGGATTTTAGGAACAACCCCTGATTCTCTTACATTTATACATAGGGATTGATGTATTTGTGAACTGAATATTAAGGACAAACTGGCCCTCTAATCTCATTTCGCGACGCTTTTATTTACGGAGTAGGCAAGGAAAGCGGCGATTGGGAGGGGAGCGGGGGTGTATAAACTGCAACAGCAGGCGCGATCTTCGGGAGCTTTACACAAGCGTGGTTTAATTCCATCGGCCCTGACCTGCGGCTACGCAAGCGATGGTGCCAGCGCAGAGAATAACGCAACCGAGAGTATTGAGGATGCGGCATTTGGGAACCCCGTTGCAAGAACAGTGGATGTGTCGGAAGCTGGCGATACGGGCGCTGCCGATTGAGTGCCACAACTTGCCAAGCGACGGGTGTTGACTTCCTGCCGCGATGGGCCGGAACCTAGCTATCGCTGTCGTAATTATTGGAAGCTAGGAAGAGTGCGCGTCGTCTCAGTTTATCCTCCGCACCCCGAGTTGAAGTAACGTCTTTCTCGCTATACGTTCTTGCATTTGTACGAATTTTCTTGTTTTATGAAAGTTCTGGCGTTACCCCTCGACTTCGGAAGAATGTGTTCCATATTAACAACGGCACTGGCCGAGGCTTGATTTCAGGTACTCTTATATTTCTTTTATTCTGTTTATAATGTACGTTAAGGATTGGTCGCAACTTGAGTGCGCCAGGCAATTGTATGCACATTGGAATTTCTACTTTGTAAACGAACTTTTATTAACTGTACCACTGGTGAATTACTAATAGGCTGTCAATTATTCTATCCAGATTGTTGATTGTTTTGCACTCAGCGACGAAAAATTGCATGCAACTTAGTACTTGCAAATAACTGTAACACTATCGCACATATTTTTTTCAGAGACAGTAAATTTAAATATAAAACCTAAATATCCCATCCAATTACTTTCATTTGGAAACAAAAATTTTTTGGTAGTATTTAAACGTTGAAAGCACCATTCATTTGTTATTGCGCATTTATCATCAGTCACTTAAACAGCTGTATCAAATCTTGGAAAATTTGTATGAAAATACCCTTATGCTTTTAAAATAGTTCAGAAGCAACCGATTCTCATTATTGCGTCTTCACTGAAAAATTTCCTTATCTGTGAACGATTTTCACCGACCTTATAATCGTATTATTGGTGAAGTCCTGCTGGTATTGCGTCGGAATCTTGGTTTTATAGGATTCACCACCTTCTTATTCTCGAGAAAATTCTACATCACGACCTATGCAATATTTAACAATTGTCCTTACCACTAGAACTTATTAAGAAAGAAGTAACTATGGTAAATGTGTTCCAATTTTCACCTATGTTGTCCTCTAAAACGATGTAAATTGTTCCGCTGTTACCATTTACAAAAAGTGTATTAGTACAAATTTCCTCACCGCTAGAACCTTTTGTCTCCCAAAGAAGTTACACTAAACTATAGGCT
This sequence comes from Haemaphysalis longicornis, assembly GCA_013339765.2. Taxonomy (NCBI): domain Eukaryota; kingdom Metazoa; phylum Arthropoda; class Arachnida; order Ixodida; family Ixodidae; genus Haemaphysalis; species Haemaphysalis longicornis. Next base: position 30,536,920 of record CM023449.1, read on the forward strand.
TACTTTTTCCCGCGTGCTCTTTGAAACGCTTCGAAAAGTGATATAGCAGACACTATCACATTGCAGGCATTGAAGACAAAGTTTACAACACACTGATAGTTTCACTTCTGCAGAAAACTTACCGTGAATTGTTGCGATGTGCAGACCTGGTGGAAGGTTTTTCGGTGGTTATTATGCTACTCAGGTAGAAAATATTACATTACAATTCCGACAGTATCCTTTAGTTTTATAGATACGCACACTCATTGTGCATAACATCTAATGTTGTAATTGACGCCATTTGTTATTTTTTACTAGCTACTTTTTTATGTGTTAATATAACTCGGAAGGAAGCGCTCCTGCGTCTTATTAACCCCGGGTCTTCCTCCTGTAGGCGCTAACAATTTCAAACGGGAATATATACTAGGATTTGAGTCAATCTATATCGCTGATTCTGCGGCTATTTGACGAGAAATTAAAATCATATTAAGGCACAGGCAGCACTTTACGTGTTAAGACGCCAACTGAACGCTGCTAATCTTGTTACTTCCAACCTTCTGAAAATTCTGTGTTCCTCCATCCTCCTTGAAAGAGGAAATAAAAAAGTGGGGCAGTTGGCAACACCCGCTCTAGCAAAGCTACGGCAAGTTTAAGCCAATATATAATAAAGAAACGGGGCTAAAAGCCAATAATTTTTTTGAGAGAGAGATCAACGTTTATTTATTTTACATGGAAAGGAGTAAGAGCGGAAGCGGTCAGCCTCCCAAGTCCGCGAGGCCGCGAGCCCGCGCTGATTCCAGTGCCCGGTCGCCCAGAGCTTGTTGTCGCTCCGGGGCCGAGCTGGTCAGCGCTGACTCCCACTGCTTAGGGGATGGGTTGGGGAGGGGTTTAGGTTATCTGGGCATTAGTGCACCTGGTGGTAGATAGGGAGATGGTTGTTGCAAGTGCGGCCGTAGTGTTGGAAGGGTGATGGAGAAATGTGGGAGAGACCGTGCGGTTAATAGTAAGTACCGGTCTCTAAGGTAATTTGCAGGGAATAACGTCGCGAGTCTCTCTCTACGCGCAGATCACTGACTGACCACCGGCGGCCGCTGTTCGACCCGGAAGAGGAAGAGCGGGCGTCGGCCATCTGGTCGACGCCACAGCCTCGCTGTCCGGACCAGCACCCGGTCGTGATGGACCCCAAGGGGACGACGAACCACGAGGCGCACCTCGGTCGCCAGGAGCTGCGTTCGGAGCAGCCGCAGCAGCGTCACGAGGACCAGCAGCGAGCCGCAGTGTGCGAGGTGGAGAGGGCGCAGAAGGCGGAGGAGGAGGCCCTCATATCGGAAGGCCACTTGCAGCCTCCCGCTGTCACGGCCACGGAGGAAGACGGTAAGGCGGCAGCGCACCTGGAGTCCCTCGGCAATTGCACGCTTCTTCTTCTGCGCGCATCTGGGCCGGGCCCTGTGCGGATTCTTTGGCTTGTTGTTCTCCTCGCGTTTATAGCGGCGCCGTCATGAAGCATGCGTCATCCTCGCTCAACGTCCGAAGCTTTGTGGTCAGTCCGTCTTCAGGCGGAATGACATAAATAACCCCAACTCACTCTCTGAAGGCCTGTGCGGGCGGCCATGGTCTCTTCGTTCTTGTCAGCCTTCTGCGTTCTCTGAAAACACTGACTGAATCAGGGAATGAGAGCAAGGACGTTGATAGTTCCCGGGTTTGAACCGAGGGGAAAGTGGAGGTTGAGTAAGAGTACCTGACGCTAAAAGACAGAGACAGGATCCTTCGGTTTGATACACGACCTCATACTCCAAGTGACGGCCATAAGGCGGCTCGCCTGCCTTACTTCCATCCCAAGCGCATTAGGTGGCCCACAGCAGATGTCATATCTCTTCGGTTTAATCTTGGCGCACTGACAGAAGATCGTCTCAGTTGGAAGGGCGGGGGGGGAGGTCAGTGATCACGCCTCGAACCCAGGTGCTTGCCAACTTTGTAGCCTCCCCTCATGTTTTAGCTTGTTATAACGTTATTACCTCCTCTGAAGCTGAGTCATTAGAGTGAATCAGCCTGACGATATTCGTCGCTTCAACTTTGTAGGCGGGAACGACGAAATCTGCAATTGAAGAATGCAACTCGCCACGCCTGTTACTTAGTTTCTGCGATCAACTGTGAATAAACCGTTCCAATGCTTAGGACAGTTAGTTGACCAAAGGTTAGAACGTAGTTGTTCGGGGGTATCCCTCCATCCTAAACAGCGCTTAACAACACAACGACGAGAAAGAGGGGACACAAGACGGTGCTGTCCCCTCTTTCTCGTCGTTGTGTTGTTAAGCGCTGTTTAGGATGGACGGATACCAACTAGCCCAGCTGTCGATTCTGTTGTTGGGGGTATGCAGAGGCTTCCAGGCCTCTGGCGATTTTTGCTACTTACAAGCATTGCAGACATTTTTGCATTGCAGACATAATGCTTGCAATAAACAAAATGTTGGATACGCGTTTTTCTGTGAGAATGCGATATTAGGTACACACTGTAAACAAAAGCGAAGTATATATAAAAAAAAGAATCTGCATAGCATATAGACTCCAACCCAGCGGCGGCTTTCCTGTACCCCGCGCGCAGGGGTAGGTCCTCTGTAAGATCGAAACTGCGCGCGTTTCCGTGTTCCGCGCTTCCAAGCGGCTGCCTGCGCTTCATGAACATGCATGATGTCAGGGCTTGCTTTTTTTTGAAAGAGCCATGCCTGTCGAATTCCGTTTCTGCGAAGATCGTCCGTAGTCTAAACAGGAAATGTATTAAATGAATTCCGAAGCACCGTGTTACGAAGTAGACACTGGTCACATTTCTGACCAGTCACATTTCTGTCACATTTCTGAATGAACAATATAAATGACATCATACATGAATCAGAGGCCAGGAGGAAAATGACGGTTCTCAAGACAGGACATTTTTTTTATTGGAAGTTGTTGCACGTGCCGCGCTACCACAATTCCAGGAGGCTGTGGTTGCGCAACAATGTTTGATAGACTTGTGTGCTGCACACGAGTTACGGCCATCTGTGTCATGGTATCTTCCGAAGAGGAGACCTCAAAGGGTTAGAGATGTCACCTGTATAAGCGGGTTTTCCCAGAAAACGTCCGCCTAACAATGGCTGTTTTGTTTAACAACCACTTCAAAACACTGTGGTGACGCGCCACGCTAAACTTTATAACCTGCTTTCGTTGAGTTTTCTTCATTTTTCCTCTAATACTTACAGATCATGTAGTGACAGTGAGCTTCCCTTTAGGCCTATTTTGAATATGTCCATGCCGACCATGAAGAGCCGTGACTAACACACTTCTTACCATGAGTTGGGACACCTGCATTTCTCTTCGTACTAGTGTCGGTTATAAGCTAGAATCCAAAGCGATGAGACACGGGTGTCCTATTTTTATGGCCCATTCTGTTTGTGCAATGAGCGCACACACGTATGGCACAATAGCCTGAAAAATACTGACGTGTTCAGTATCCGTTTCATTGGGGCATGTTTCACAGCTTTCTTAGCGCTTATACTAAACTATTTCTGTCATTAGGCGTTGCTTTCATGAACACTTAGTGGAACTTCTCTGTCAAGGCGGCATTTCACATAAAGCGATTAAGCTTTACGAAACAATTTCTGACATTAGGCGCTGCTTTCATGAACACTTAGTGGAACTTTTTTGTCAAGGCGGCATTTCCCATAAAGCGATTAAGCTTTACGAAACAATTTCTGACATTAGGCGCTGCTTTCATGAACACTTAGTGGAACTTTTTTGTCAAGGCGGCATTTCACATAAAGCGATTAACCTTTTTTTTATATGCATTAGCTTGGCTTTCTACGTTTTTAGAGGTGTTTAGGACTGTTGTGTTTGATTTTGCCGTTTAGCTCTGGGTGAAGTTTGACGACGTGGGAATCTTCAATGTACGCCGAAATTTCGAGACGCGCGAGTTTTCGCTTTTCGCCTTCATCAGAAAAGCAGCTACCAGTGCCGGGATTGGACCCACGTTATTAGAACCGGCAGCACAATGCCTTGGCCACTGAGCCACCGCGGCGAATAGGACTTTTCTGCAATCACTCATCAGAAGTTAGCGCCCATAGAGCCACGGTCGATAACTTTCATCTTCATAAAACCTAACAGACCCACTTCTTAAAGGAGCCATGAAGACAAAATAGTACAAGGTTGTTTTGTGCGAACGATTAGGGGTCGTATCCTCCACTCCATTTGCTCCCTCCACTTGGCTGACGGGAGGATTCCGCAATGCATGGGGAAATTGATTTCAAGGATCTCCACTACAGAAGGCTCGAGTGGAGCAGGAACTTAGAACACCAGGGTAAGTGTTTTATAGTGCCTTCAGCGCTTGTCCGGCTGCCAACGATGCTTTATTCACCGAGGAATAAAACAATTTCAGCAGGAATATCGGTTCTCCCTCTGAATCACGTGTTTCATGACGTCTGCGATGACGCATCCAGGGCAGGTACTGAAGCGAACATAAGTACGCTGACTAGGGCTGCAGCGAATGGCCAAACACCTTATTTACCGTCAGTCCTCCGAGATGGCGCCACGATACTGCTCAGGTCCGCTGTCCGCACTCACTTTGTTTTTAACCGGATGTGCACCTGTCTATTTTTTTACGGTTTATAGTAACCGCTCATGGAACATTAGGTATGCTCGACAAACAGAGTCGCAGAAGACAATTTCGCTTACGCCAGTTGTCCAGTGTAAGCTCAACGCTGTGACGCCTGTGCATCTATAACCAGCATAGTGCGCGCAGTGCACACTGCCGCTTGAATGTTTCCGTGTGCGTTCCTAGTTTTTATTGTTTGCCCCGCCATTCTTACTGCTATAAAAAGAATATGCATTAAATTTAAGCGCCTGTACCTCGTTCTGAAAGCTTACAAGCCCCGCATACGTTCAGTTTGCTTTTGTCGGCCTCAGCCAATTGCACAGCTGCCCACAATACCCAACAGGTTCTGGTGCCGGAAATGAGCTAGCGGGTCGCATGGCTATTATTTTTTCCCAATTACATGGCTTATTGGAGTGAAGTTTGCGTTAAAAGGGGTGTCTGTGTTATTTTAACGAGGTAATTTTTTTGAATGAACCAAACTTGCATTTTGTCCTAATGTCCTCTTGGAGCGTGATGTTGAGGACAATGAACGGTTTTTTCTTCAAGGATAACCGTGCATTAAAATTTCTCAGAACACTGAAGAGCTTAGGGGTCCGTCAAAGTAACCTGGCTTCTCGAACTCCTGTACTTTCAGACAGCGGTCTCTCGACGCTCCGTTCCGCCGCCGCCCTGGACTCCGCCGAAGAGGTGCGGCAAGTGGACGACGCCACGCCGCCGCCCTCGCTGTCCTCAGAGACTGTGTCCCTGCGCAACCGTTCGCTGTCTTCCGCGACGCCGTCGCTGCACGACAGGGAAGACAGCCTCGAATCCAACGTCGTGTCCTCCGGCGTGGCAGCGACACAGGGTCAGAGCAACGGGCCGGTGCTGCTCACTTCACGGCCTCCCCTGCCGGCTAGGAGCATGAGCAAGGCCAGCGACCGCAGTGTCCAGTCCCTGCCGCCCTCCTTCCGCGAGTCCAAGGAGTCGGAGACTCAGTGCGTCACAATGGAACCCACCGCTGCCGGCGCTTCGGCGTCCATCAGCAGCGAAAGCGGCATCGGCAGCCGTAACACCTGGTGCAGCGTGAGTTCTGCATTCTTGTAACCACTGCTCTCTTTTATTTGCCTGTCCAGAGCAGTCTTGAGCTATTCCTGGTGAGTCCAGAACTGCTGTCGCAGTGGAAACCCTATGGACAAAGAAACACGCAGCTGTTCGGGAGCAGCTTTGAGCAGTCCAGAATGACAAATTGAAGAGTCCTCATGTTAGTTGTAGTGCCTTTGGGGCTGCAGTTCTGCAATGTGTCGCTTGAGGGAAGCCGGCATCCGTTATTATGCGCAAAGATGTTTTCTCTCTCTCTCTCTCTCTCTCTCTCTTGTGAGGCAATTTCAAGTTTATGATAGGTGTAGGGGGGCGCATTTCGATTGTTAAAGATCTTGAACAATGATTCAGGTTTTGTCCTTTAAAACTAATATGTAAAAAAACAAAACAAAAAAAAAAACAAATCCTATTCGCCTCTTTGAAGCTGGAATTGGTTTCATCGCTATGTAAATTCATTCGCCTGAAATATTTGTTTAATCTCGTGGAGGTGCTCGTTGTGTTGTCGAACAATGTTCTTTGTTTCTTCGCAGATGGAAAGCATCGACGGCTCCCCAAAACCAATGGCTCGAGGCAATCTATCTTCGAGAAGAATTAGCGAAATTAAGCGACAGCTTGGAATAGACCCCAGCGTCGCGAAGTGAGTAGATCGGCTCTCAAACGCGCATGCTTCTACCTTGCATTGGGTATGGTCTAAATTTTTGAGGCTTAACTAACAGCCTGACAACAAAAAGACCTCGAAGCTCGAGGTAACGCGCGAACAAACCTTCCGAACCGCACAATAGCAGGGTGTGGGGTCACCTCAGTGCGAAAGTTTCCCAGGCGAAAGCTTTAGATCTTTGAACTTTACAGGACACGTTGTGAGGTGCATAAAATCGTGAGGCCCCGAAAAAAAGGAGCGCGAGCTGGGGGCGCGCGCCGGTAGAGGGAAACAGCAGCACCGGGAAAGGGGTGAAGGAGGATTTTGAAAAAGGGTGGCGGAGCACGTGCTGGGACAGGGTTAGCCGGGGCTGCACGTGCAACAGGAGCTAGTTGAGAGGGGAGGTAGCTCGGAGAACGAATTGCAAAGCATGAGAACCGCACTGGACAGGCAGAATAGAATCGTGGGCCCGAAAATTAATATGCAGAAAACTAAAGTAATGCTAATAACCTCGAGAGGGCACAGGGATTTCAGATAGGTGGCCAGGCAGTAGAAAGGGTAAGCGAATATATATACTTAGACCAAGTAGTAACCCGAGATCCCAACCATGAGGCAGAAATAATTAGAAGGATAAGAATGGGGTGGAGTGCATTCGGCCGGCATTCTCAGATAATGAATGGCAGCCTATCATTGACCCTGAAGAATAAAGTGTATGACAGATACCAGTACTCACCTACGGGGCAGAAACTTGGAGGCTCACCAAGAGGGTTCAACTTAAATTGAGGACGACTCAGCGCGTAGTAGAACGGTAAGATGATAGGTGTAACATTAAGGTACAAGAAGAGAGCGGAGTGGGTCAGGGAACAAACGCGTGTTAAGGGCTTATAGTAGAAATTAAGAGACGAAATGGACGTGTACAGGGCATGTAATGCGAAGGCAAGATAACCATCGGTCATTAAGGGTAACAGAGTGGATCCTAGAGAAGGCAAGCATGGCAAGGGGCGGCAGACAGTTAGATGGACAGATGAGATCAAGAAGTTTGCGGGGATAAATTGGTCGCAGTTAGCACGGACCGGCTTAAATAAAGATCCATGGGTGAGGCCTTTGCCCTGCAGTGCGCGTAGATAGGCTGATGATGATGCTGCTGCTGCTGATGATGATGATGATGAGAGGTGAAGGTGCCGATGAGGGTGAACAAAAGGCTCCTGGCGATGGCGAGCGGGCAGAATGGGCCCGGAACGTTCCGTTCAGGGATCTGGTCAAGTGGTGATGGGCGCGGCCACAAAAAACACTGAAGAAAGTTCAGCAAAATATCAATCAGAACGTCAAACTTCAAGGCTTTCGGCAAACATTCACAAAAAATTGTAATCATCCCCTGTAAATTTTGGTGGAAGGTTTGACATATTGCTGCGTTCTCGTCCAGGTACCACCGGCGCGTTCCCAGTCCTGCCAACTCCTGCCACAACGTCGCCGTCTCGCCTTCACCGACAGCCCTGAAGACTAGGCGGCAGAGGTCTCTCTCCCCGCAAAGATCAAACACGCCTCCCGTTCCTATGCCAAGGTCCCGAGTCTCGCCGGCGACGCAGGACCCCAAGCCAGTCCCGCGCCGCCACCTCTCGCGGCAGGACACGAACGGGAGGTCAACCGACGAGCTCGACGACCTGCGACAGGAGGGCGACACAACGGGACCGTGCGTCGAAGACCCCAGGAGGACGTCGGTAGCCCAGGCGAAAGTCTCCGAAGCGGAGTCCCCCGGGCAGAAAGTGGGCGGTACTGTTTCGGACAAGACCGGCCTGACCTCTTGCACGGGACCACCAGAGCATACCTTCAGGGTCGTCTTTGTCGGAGACGCGGCTGTGGGCAAATCTTCCTTCATCATGAGGCTTAGCAGGGGAATATTTATGCCCCAGCTGACGTCCACACTTGGTACGCGGACCTTCTACGCTGGTAAACTTCTAACTTAGCGCCTTGAACATGGGCGACTGGATTTATATCCGTGGGAAATAGGGGAACGAAGGATTGGGGTGGGGCGCTGGAAGCATCTTGCGGGTTTATAAGCGCAGAAATGTGAACCGAAATGTTTTTGAAAGCGGACTTTTCAAACTCAGTGGCTATAGCTACCTCCTCCTAATTATGATTGTATTTGGAACAGATAAAGTAAAGAAAAAGACGAATGCGAAATCCTTACCTACCTATATGTCCGGTTCACCTCCACAAAATGCATCGACACTTCGTAAATAGGTTCAAATTTGTTTAAGTTTAGCAAAAATGACTTATTTATAGCCCTTAAGTTGCTGAAAGGTTGGGTATGAGGCGTGATTGGAGTATTAATTGCTGAGCCATGACTGTTTTGTTGTGAAGTCCACGTATAAGTCCAGGTGCAGTGTAGTCAAAGGGGGTCAAACGTTGAAGCTAGATTTGCAAAGTTTTTTTGAGCTTTACTCGTTTCAACCTTAACGGGGAGGTTAAAACGGCGTCGGAAAATATAAGATGAAGTCAAAGCTGGTGAGGCCCCTCACTCATAAATAAAAGTGAGATTCCTTATTAATGAATTCTTTTTTTCGTTTGCTGGTGCACTCATTCTAGCTTGAAGATGTTCCGACGCTGTTTTACGGCATACTAATGAATTCCCTTTTTAGAGTTGTTATTTGTTATTCTGTGTTTTCGAGCGCCGATGTCTGAACGGTGTAATTTCGTTGTACACCCTTTGTCGACCTTTTTTGGGCCTTCTCGACCCCAAAGAATTCAAAGAATCGGCTTTAACTTTAAATGTGACAAAATATTTAAGGGCAGCAATAAATAAAGGTGTTTTCTCTAGCTTTCCTGCATAAAATAAAGAGAAAAGGTAGAGGAAAGGCAGGAATGTTAACCAGGCTACGGCCTAGAGCTTCAGCCTCGCTTGGGACGTAAGCTTGTACATAGAGTTTTTCGGAGCCTGCGCGGTTCCGGCTTGGCCCATAAAATTTTGACAAAGACTGTACCTTAGGGAGCGCACACGGACGTAGGGTCACACGAAGCACGGGGGAAATGGTACCTGATAACTTCCTTTTTGCTTGAAGTGGCAGCTATAAGGGGTACAGTAACACAGTGATAACATGAAAGATGAATATCTAAGCAACGGTATAGGTTAAAATTTGAAAACAACAAAGGAAATCGTATGTCCGTTTGCACACTGCCCAGGGGCGGTATTCTCGAGTTTTGTCCCTTTTGCGTCCCTTTCAAAAGTGTCCCTTTTGGCGAGCCCTGATTGGCAAAAAGCAAACAACCGGAAGTGACGTAACGCAAGCGCAACAAACCTACTGCCAACGCTCACTGCTTAACCGGAAGTACGTCACGATGAAATGGACTCAAAAGGGACGTTTTCAAATGGGACAGTTACGAGAATACCGCCCCAGATAAACTCGCACAGTGCGAATAACGTCGTCGAATTTAGGAAACCTATTAGAACGGATGGGGACGCAGTGTAATTCGCTTGCAGGGAACATCAACACGAATCTTTAGCATCAGCCTGTCTGCAGACGACAGCAAAACGGCGGTTGGTTGCAAATCTGCACCGTCACTGCCCGTTGAGTCATCTCTACCTACGCCGCGTCCGTCTGTGCGCAGTTCTACGCCGCAAAATACGATGCTACAACAACTAGCCCACTTTGAAGCTGTCTTGTATCAGAAGTTGAGAGCACTTCAAAATTTTGAACTGCACGTGACGAAGCCTCGGCGTAGTTGTTTGTGTGCTTTGGCGGTTGTTTTGACGAGGTAACAAGTGAGGCCAACCAGGCTGCCTTTCGCTTCACACGCAGGCGTCGACTTCCAGACGAAAAACATCTGCATCGACAGCAAGAACGTTAGCCTGCAGCTGTGGGACACAGCCGGACAAGAAAGGTGCGTGACAGTTGAATGGTCTTTGAAAACGAGATATTGCGAGAAAAATAGGAGAGTCGGTTGCGAAGGCGTAGACGGCCAGGAACATATATAGTGTAGAGTTTTTGAGAGGTCTAGTGGTATGAAGCGGCAATCACAATATTTAAATTCCGGGCAGGGAAGTGTTTAATAATAAGTCTGCTGTGTTCGACAGTGACTGAACTGATAATTGCTTTGCACGTGATTTGGTAGATCTTCTACGGATGCCGGATGGGGTAACTTCGGGGCTAACACGTTGCGCGACTGAGCAGGTGGTCGTGGGCTCCATTCCCGGCCTCGAAGCTCGATTTTCTGATGGAAGCAAAAAACTAGACCAGCGTGTGTGCCGATTTTGGCTCAGGTTATTAAGTTTAAGTCGAAGTTATTAAGTTTAAGTCTAAGTCTGAGTCTATTAAGTCGAAGCTTATTTGTTAACCACCGTTACGAAACATGCCTTACCGTAGGAGTAGCTTCGGTGCGTGAAACAGCTGAATGATTGATGGAACTGTGGTCTGGATCCGGAGGTACACGTTGGACACGGTCGAGCTGGCAGGAAATAATGCTGATTATTTCGTGTCCCGGGGTGTCGTTCTTGAATCACCATTCCAAGACGCTGGCCCAAGTAGTAATTCAATTATGTGGGAGCACTGAGCGCAACCAAATGCGACGCTGCTTTTAATTAACCGACGTTTCATCTTCAACATGGTGGGTCAGGCATAACGCTTGTATCTATGGTGATCATTTGGCAGCCTTACTTTGAGTCGTAAATCTTTCCTCTTGGTGACTGACCACTCCGTGTGTTCCGCGCAGGTTCCGGTGCATCACGCAGTCCTACTTCCGGAAGGCTGATGGCGTAATGCTAATGTACGACTGCACCAACGAGCAGTCTTTCCTGAACGTCCGGCAATGGATGTCAGACCTGGAGGTACGCTCAGTTGCTAACTTGTCCCGTGAACGTAATGCGTTGACTCCTACTCCTGTCAGCACGTATGGGGTAGTTTCCGTCATTTTGACATTTAAGAGGAAGGGCGAAAATAACCTGATGGATAAATTACAAAATAAGAGAAGGAATAAAATACCCGCACTTGAACGTTAGCCCTGTAGCAGTGCTCAGTTTATATGTCGAACTGATAAAAAAAAAACGCCTTACGTCTTGCATATTTATAAAGATCTCAAACATGGTACATGATCTTTTAAGCATCTTGTATGGCACAGGACCTTGTAAGGATCTTGTACAGGATCTTGTAACATGGTACAGGATATTGTAAGGATCTTGTAAGGATGAAAACATGGCACAGTGTACCCTCGTTGTAAAAGGATCGCTTTATTCTAAACCTCGCTTCATTCGAAGTTTTTAAAAGCCTCATTGCACTGTACAACAACACGATGCATGCTTCTAACAAACTATCGCTTATAAAGAAACCACTTTTCTGTCCCATTGGCTAGGTTTCAACGAGGATCTGCTGTAGTTGTCTTCTCTCATCTCAATGCCGCTCTGTAGGCAGCTGATTTTGAAAGGTTTAATAAGTCCCACTGCACCCTTTTATCTTTTTTTCTCTCAAAAGGAGGTAGCATCCCGTGGAATACCTATCATGTTGGTGTCCAACAAGACGGATCTCCGGGAGGTATTCAAAATGCAGGGGAAGACGATCGTCGACAAAGAATCAGGGGAAAAAATATCCACGGTAAGTACGAATAAAAGTTGCAAAGCTGGGAAACCTACAGTTAGCTTTTAAGATATGAGACGCCATAGCGTTACGTTGTCCGAAAAGAGGCATCGTGGAACAGGGCGCTCTGGAAGCGCTTAAGGGCAGCTGGGAAAGGGAGACTAGCAGCAACAGTTTATGGATCCTTTGCAATGTACAGAGGGCACTGAGAGCGCACCATTTTCGTTCAATGTCTGCCCACAGGGGGCGCTAAGGCTTCGATAAATGAGTGGCAATTTCTTGACCAGTTCTTGGCACTCCACTTTGACGTCTTGCGGTGCCCGCAGTAAAGTGGCGCTTTGTAGGACAGTCCGAGAAGAAAAATAATTGCAAAAGTGTACCAGAAAAATGTACCAGTGTCTTGTTTCCCTTTTGATTATTTAAGAACTTGTTATCTGGCTACAAAAATGCCACTGATGTTTTGGAATTGTCGCCACGTAAAAGGGCCATAAAAACAACATACAATTTTGTTTTATTAGAGAGAAATTTGATGTTTCATAATATCCCAAATGCTTCTTAGGCCGCAAAAGATGATTTAAAAACTAAGAAATAAACAATTTAAGCCAAAAATTCAATTCTTCCGCTCCATCATATGTTTCATGTCGCCTGCAATCAGGTGCTATGGGAAGGTACCTGAAAGGGAATTTAGTATGTTCACTGAAGCTACCGCTATCTACAAAAACGCACCCTTGGTGTAAACCTCAGTTGCTGTCCGCATTCCTGGATGGCGCGAAGCAACACCGCTCAGGGGCTGCTGTTCGAACTCCGTTTGTTTCTGACTTAAGCCGCACGGGCCGCATTTTGGTTAATCTTGATAGCAATCGTTCCGCCAAACATTGGGTATCGCTAGGGGGATAACACATGTACAAACAACCCAACATGTCCGGCGAACGAGTTGAAAGAGGCACGCGAATCGTGGGTAGTCAACGCAGAAATGAAACAAGGCTACGTCTAATCTCACAGCAGCCGTGAGAAATTAATTACCTCCGGGAAATTCTTACGGCAGTTTCCATAAAAGCTGGTTGGCCTAAAATTTGCTGAATAATATTACGTCCCAACGTAACCTAGCATAAAACTACCTCCCCGAAACTAGCGTGACCTAATACGCAATAAAATAATTTATGACGCAATATGATGCAATAAAATAATTTTATTTTATTGCGTCATAACCTACCCAAATAGAGCCCAACTGCAACAAACCTAATCTAACCCAGCCCAACGACACAGAACACAACCTATATTAAGCGTAATTCAACCCATTCTAGAAGTCCTCTGCGGCGGTCTCTTGATATAGTAATAACCAAAGTAAAGAAAGTATTAACAAAATCAGGATGACTGAAAAATTCTGCAAGCTAGAAAGAAAAGCACCGCAAGGTCGGACTGGAACCTGAGCCTTCTCGATTAAAACCAAGTACTATACCACAGCATTACAGGGGCAGCTGCAAACACGGCTTTTTAAGGAATATTTATCCCGTAGAATCTCTACGTAACGTGCTCAGTCAATGAGAGGCGACTGCCGTGAGAAATTTCTGTCGGTATTTCTCACGTTTGCCAGGATAATAGACTCTACCATGAAACAAAGAAAACGTGAAACAAAGTCAATCACGTGTACTTCTTCAATGCATCGCCGATCAGAATGTCACCTTCAAGTGGTCTTAGGGATAACATAACAGACTCTGCGAATTTTTTCACTAATGAACACCACAGAACTGTGTCTTACGGTATAATTACAGAGTTTAAAATAAGATATCCGCTACTAGGATGATATTAATAGCATTTATGCTTAAAACGTGTTTTTTTCTCCTTCTCTCTGCCTTCGCAGGAAATGAAAGCGATTTTTGTGGAGACCAGTGCCAAAGATGGGTCCAACATCAACGAAGCTGTCGTCGCCTTGACAAGGTAAGCGACACGCCCCGCACGCTCAAAACTCGAGACACGTTCGACGACAACGCTGCATCCCCTCTGTGTCCGCTTTCGTTGCAGGAGCATGATCAAGAATGCCGCACCCCAAGAGAAGGACAGCCTCACACTGAACGACAAACCGTCCAAGGGTTTCGCCGCCAAGTGCTGCAACAAATAGGCCGAAAGAACTCTCACCGAGTGCCCCTGTTCGGAGTTGGAGTGCAGGGATGATTTGCACCAGTCATCGGCCACATCTGTCTTTGTCACGCTCGACTTCCGCGAACACTTGCTTTCAACAATCTTCGGGGCTCAAGAGCAAGAATAGTTGAGTGTCGTGAAAGACACACCGCCTTGCGAACAAGCGTCGGCGAACACCGGCTGTAACTCGTTCGGCTGGTGGAATTCTTGGAGTTCATTAAGATTCGCGTGCCGCTGTCTGAAAGAGCTTCAGTTCAATTGCCACAGGAGCGTGTCGTTGCTTTAAAGGGGCGACATACTAACTGCATCCTCGTGGCCGCCTCTGTTATTGCCATACTGATTTGAGTTTATCGACGTTTGTGGGAGGCTCTGGCATTGCCTAACCACCGTTGTGAGCAATAATTAGGATTGATACTGAGCCAGCGTTAAGCACAGGTCGACAAGAAAATGGAACTCCAGATAGCGTGAGGCCCTCTCAAGCCGCGCCTAGATTTCGAACGACTTGTACCAAATGCGCCACGGACATCTAGAAACTGGTCATGTGACTTGCAATCCTTTCCCAAATCCGTGCCTTAGCCGCTGTTACTGCCGTTATTTGCTTTGGTAGAATCATATTAGCGAAGCGCGTACTCTCTCTAAAACGTGTGAAAGCAACTGCGCTGCACTTGATTGAAATGACAAAAGCGATGGCGTGGCACTGGTTTGCAACGCCTCACTTCCGAACATCCTTCGCAATAGGCCGACTTGAGTGCTGTTTACAGTATGCCACCAATGCCACAAAGCCTGTGCCAAAGCAACTGCAGTTTAAAACATAAAGCAGCCATACCACAACCGTATTCAGCATCTGTGATGGTTATCGCGGCGGTGCTAACAGTCATTACCAGTGCATGCCTAGCAAAAGAATAAAAGCTGCGAAAGCTATACCGGTTTCAGAGAAATGGTAGAAATCGTGCGCATGCGCGCAGTGCACCTGATATCTGGCGATTACCGGTATGTTAACACCCCTACTGCCGGCAGACCACTATTATCGGTGGAAACACTGATGTGACTCATGTTAAGAATGTGCAGTAGGCTGGATTGCGTAGAGTATTTTTCCACCAGTGGCCATCTGCACCGACACGCGTATTGTAGTCCACAGCTTGCCTGTTTTGCACTTTGCATGCAATGTTCGTTAATCAGGGGGTGTTGGCCTATCTCGCCTCTGCTCGTACACCAACTTAGTGCTAATCATTACTCTTTTAGTCTTGAACACCGCTCACTACTTGTAAAGAGGGGGAAACCACATCGCGTGTTCTCAAGCAACAGCTAACGGAACTATTCCATTCTGCTGTTCTTGTTTCACTTGTTTCAATTGTGTTTTCTGTTAACTCCATACAGATAATGCACGAATGAGTGAGCTTGCTCGCTGCAGGGTTCTTTATCGATAGGCCGGCATCGCGCGTCGCATAATCTCTCGGCGTTTGAATGTTTTAAATTATTCTTCCACCCCACGAGCGGAAAGTTTGCGCTGCCAACAGTGCCTTGTCTGCGCTCCTGCTTTCGAGCAAATGTTTCGCAACGCAGCTAAGCAGAAGTTCGCCAGAGCGCAACCGCTACCAGGAATGTGATTTTTGTTTTTTTCTGAATACTCGTTTGTTGCATTGTTGATTTTTTACTGTTTTCTGTTGTCATACAAGTTTCTCGCTCTGGATGTTCAATTCAGACTATTTTCAGTTGTTAAAAATGAGCAGCTCCTGTCATCAGTTATGTACAGTTCAAAAAGTTTTGTGCCGAAACGCACTTCGCCATTCAATGTTCCAATAAAGGATGGGCCACTGTTATCTTTATTTCGTCTCCCTGATTTCATCCTCAACACCTCGTCAGTAGTTCCTTTTTTGTTTTTTTTCTCTCCAACATTAAGCAAATGTTTATTTCGAATTTGTTGCATTAAAAACTAATTGTAGTAGCGGCACATGAAAAACTCACGAGCACTTGTTTGGTGCCACAAACATCTTTGATGTTTACACTTGGCTCCCTAGCAGCCGATGCCACATTGAGAACCAGCCGTTTTTTTCTTTGCTTTCCAAATCTCTTGTAATAAATTTACTGCCTTGTAATAAATTTACATCTCGGGAAAGTCCCACTTTCTCTCTTCAAATTGGAATTTATACTCCACTTAAGGCAAAGTAGTTTCTTACGTACCGCAAGCATACATTAGCGGAATGCATGCTAGTGTAAAGTCTGACAGCATTGGAGCTTCCCGCGCGCATCGAGGTGGTTTACATTTGTTCTTGTCACATTAAGCGCAGTTGTGACTATATTAGCTCTGGTATCTATTAACATGTGCGGATATTATTGCATTTGAGCGCTGTTTTATTTGAAGGCAGAGTCGGCTGTGTGTTGTGCCTCTAAAATGCACTCATTTCCTTGCTTATTTTATAAATAGCGAATAAAAGGCATACATTAGGTTTACACATCGGGTAAAGAGAACGGCGCACATTCAAGACTTTATAGTCTAAAAATCAACTGCAGTAGTCTAATCTGCTGACTAATAACAAACTGCTGTCTGAGAAATTTACCACTGGCTTATCAAAAAAAAAAAAACGCGGTATGCTCTCACTAAATCAGGGTTTCTGATTTTAAGGAAGACGAAATATTTATTTAATTATTTATTTATTTATTTTTATATTTATTTATTTATTTATTTATTTATTTATTTATTTATTTATTTATTTATTTATTTATTTATTTATTTATTTATTTATTTATTTATTTATTTATTCATTTATTTATTTATTTTTTGTATTTATTTCACATACCCTCAAGTGCTTACGCATTGTAGAGGGGAGTGTGGTACATAAAAAAGACAGAAAACGTGGGTGAACATAACTGCGCCACAAAAAAATAACACTCACAGGAAAAAACACATGGGCTTACATATTGCACTGGTAATACAAAAATTGACAAAACAGCAGCACTGCAAAACAACGCAACAATAATAGTATAAGCAACGCGAAACCGCACACGTTAATATAACCATATGAGAATTAGTCATGCCGCATGGTCGCCTAAGAAAAAGGCACATAATGTCTGACGAAAAAAAGAAATGTCTGCTATCTGCGCAATTTCGCGGGGTAGATGATTTAAGTCATTGGCCGTATTTGGAAGAAATGAATAAAAAAAGGTATTCGTACGGTATTGTGTTATCGCGACTTTATCTTGGTGATCTATACGAGCAGGGCGGTACGCAGGCAGCGAGATAAGATTGTTTTTAAGTGAGGCATGATTATATATCTTGAAAAGGAGACTAAGGCGAAAAACTTTCCAACGAAGCGATAGACAAGGTAAAGACAGTGTAGATTTCATGAATGTGACACTGGCCGTGCGGTTATAAATTGATAGGATAAAACCGACATGCGTTGTTTTGTACAAGTTCAATGGCTTGATCAAGATTAGCGTGACAGGGATCCCGTACGGCAGCAGCATACTCAAGTTTTGGTCGAACTAAAGCTTTATACAAAAGTAGTTTTAGTGAAACAGGGGCTGTGCTGAAATTCCTACGCAGGTAGCCTAGCATGCGGTTCGCACTGCTTGTTATGGTCTCGATATGTGGTTTCCACGATAATGTGGAAGTTAGGTGCATGCCCAGATAACGGTAAGATTTTACGCTTTTTAAGTGAATATTTTTTAGCTTCTATATTGGCGGACCCTTCATTCAAGACGTGAAAAGCGCATTAATTTACATTTATCTGAATTTAGTTCCATCTTCCAATTTTCGCACCAAGAAATAATGCTATCTAAATCTTGCTGTAGCTTCAAGTTTTCGTGGTCATTATGGATTTCGCGATAAATGACGCAGTCGTTTGCATATAAAATGTACGTGAGAAGAGACAAAGCAGGGTAAACAATTAATGTAAACAAGAAAGAGTAATGGACCTAAAACAGAACCTTGCGGTACTCCAGACGTCACTTCAATTAGAGTGGAATCATGGTCATTAATGGTTACATACTTTTCGCGGTTAGTAAGGAAGCATTGAACATTTTTGAGTCTAAATTTAATCTACGGAGTTTCATCATCAGTAATGCGTGGTTAACCTTGTCGAACACCTTCCGGAAATCAAGAAAAGTGCAATCTGCCTGTGAACCCTTATCGAGTATGTCATGCAAAGAATGAGTTAAAACAATTAACTAGGTTTCACACGAAAATGATCGACGGAAACCATGTTGAGCGGGAGAAAAAAAGCCGTTTGATTCTAAAAAGTTGGAAATTTGAGTGTACAGTACGTGTTCCATAATTTTACATGGTGTACAGGTCAACGAAATCGGTCTACAGTTTTGTGGAAAGTGCCTATCGCCAGATTTATATTGCGGGACTACTTTGCCTACTTTCCATTGGCGTGGTAAGATGCCGTGTTGTAGTGATTGCTCAAATAGATTACTTATGAAGAGAGAAGAGTACACTTTAGTCTGCTTCAGAAATTTAGAATTTGTGCTATCAATACCGCAGGACGATGACGTTTTGAGAGATTCGATTATCTTTATAATACCACAGGGCTCAATAACAACAGGAAACATGAAAGGAAATTCACACTCAAAAACATCACAAACTACGGGCACACTCGATGGCGGGCAAAATGCACGGGAGATTTCATTTAACAACAAAGCATCCTGCGCGGGAAAAACAGGCTCACCCGCATCATTCAGCAAGGAAATTGTATTGCCTTTTTTCCGGGTTAACATCATTCCAGAACTTTTTGGGGTCAGTTGACAACAAGCTTGGTAAAGTTGCCGTTATGAAATGCTTTTTAGCTTCACACACGGCACTGTTATATTCCAGTTCAGCTTTGCGGTATACCTCCCAGCGATCGCTCGTGTTACAAAGCTTTGCGGTGCGGAGCAACCGCTTCGTTTTATTGCATAGGCGCTTCAGCATGTTGTTAAACCAAGGCGCTCCCAGGTTCGAGCAAATAAATTTTATAGGCACATGCGCATCGGTTAATTCGTTCACCTTGTTCTGAAAGAGGTCCCAATTCTCCTGCACACTCCGCTGTTCACATCCTGATAAATATCCATCAAAATAAGTGCACATCGCTTGGTTTATTTTCTCGAAATCTGCCTTACTGTAATCGCGGATTTTTCTTTATGGTGTCACCACTACGCGGGATGGAGGCATCCAGAAAAAATTGCAGCACGTAGTGATCGCTCAACCCGGGCAGGTATGAAAGACCAGTTACAAGTTCTGGGTGCGTTGATAAAATTAAATCTAATGTGTTAGAGCAGGTACCAGTACATCGTGTGGGTTGCTTAACCGCTTGAGTAAAGTTGAAACACCTGCACAAATTTAGGAAGTTTTGGCCGGCGGATGAAAACGGATCAAGCACAGGGTATGAACCGGACCAACAGATGTTCGGAAAATTGAAATCTTCCACCAAAACAATCGGCACAGAATTAAAATGGCATAGAATACTATTAATAAGGTCATGAAGATCATCAACAAAGGCTGTGGAGGCATCAGGTGGGTGGTAACAGGCGCCTAAAACAATTTTTTTCGCTTTTAAATTCAGCACAAACCCATACCAGAGTCCTTCAATGCTTCTCTGGTCATGAAACTCCCGGCCAAGTTTCGTACGGGGAAAAACGCTACCGCGAGGGGCGCCACCACAGATCGGAGGGCATCGGGCGGCCGCCGCTGCTCTGTAGCCAGACCGGCAGACAGGAACGCAGTACCAGCATGCTCGTTCGCACCAAATGTTTTCGCCACTCACAAAATGACAAGCCCATTTGAGCGGCCCACGCATTCAAACTACGTCGTCAGCGGCGTGCGTTGGCGACTCAGCGGCGTTATAGCGGCTTGATAACTGCGTGGTGTACACGTGATACTACAAACCCGATGGAAGAGATGGAAGAGAAGGCGGTGGGCTGCGGGGGCCGAGCGCAAGCGCCGCAAGCGGGCCGACAACCGTGCATTCGCACTTTCACATTCTCCCCCCTCGGGGAAATGCGGGGGAATTTTTTATCTTACTCCGTGGTCCGTTCCCTGCCAAACGCGCTCTGACCACGCCCCCCGCTGCCCTCCGATCAACACCAGCGCCGCGGCGCGGCAAGCGTACGAAGCTCTCCCATAGCGTGACGGCGAAGTTTCATGACCACAAAGGCGTTGAAGTTCTCTGCCCATACGCTTTCAAAGTTGGAATTCACGTTTATAGACGGAATGCTCTCAGAGACGGCTATCAACGTACCGCCACCGGTCCTACCCTCCCAGTAGCAGCGGTAAACTTCGTATTCTTTATTACCGTGAAAAATATCGCTGCTACGCACTTTTGCACTGAGCCATGTCTCAGTTAAAAAGATTCGGTCGGCGTCGCATGAGCTTACCGCTGAATTAAGTTGATCCCGCTTGCGCATGACACTTCTTACATTACCGAAGAGGACTGAAATCGGCGAAGAAAGGGGGCACTTGGCCCCACTGCCCCTGGGTAACTGTTATAACCGAGTATTTGACGGCTACAACCGAGCGGAGCTTATCTGCTGCTTAGCACGTGACCGAGTATTAGATGCCGGCCCTACACCAGAACTCGCGCTCCCTTGAGCAAAAACACGAGGCATGGTGTTCGGAGATGCCTCCTTCACACTATCACTCTGCTTGTCATAAACGCACGTTGTACTGCCTACGCTAAGCTTCGTGTATCGTAGCTTAAATTCTGGCGATTGTGGAAGTGCTTTCCCAAATGCTATTAGTTTTTTTTTTGAGTGCGCCTGGTACCAGGTGAAAAGTCTTCTGCAACTGATATATTGCAGTCCTTAAGTTTGGTTCGCTGTGAAAAAAACCTTTTCTCTTGTTTTGAAATATGCGAACTTCACAATAACAGGCCGGCACTTCTGTTCACGCCGAGGCGATGCGCACGATTGATTCTAATAGGTTATAGTCAATTAGGGGGTCTAGGTGTTCTATGAATATGTTAACAATCTTTTCTTCCGTTTCCTCCCACGCCTCCTCAGCAACCGCAATTCCATAAAAAATGAGGTTATTTCGTAGACTTCTGTCTTCTAGCTCGTCTAGACGGTTACTGAAATCGTCGCTGTGTTCTATTACGTTTCCAATTGAGTCTTGCACAGACTGAAGGCTTTCTTCAATGGTGTCGAGATCATTTGTCCGGGCATCAATTTCTGCTAAACGTTCGTTAACGGCTAGAATTTTATGTTCCAGGGCATCTTGCGCAATTATGACATCATTCAAGCCCTTCAAAAGGGCAGCTTGACCTTGCGGAGCTCAGTTTGCCCTTTTGTTAATGTTTCTGATTGGCGTTTTAGATCCCGTAGGTGTTGTAGTATTTCTGTCGGCATGTGTGATCCAGGGGTCGAAGTATTTTTTGCGTCTGGTGTTAATTAAGATAGCATATAAAACAGAACCAAATGAAAAGATGATAGTCGACTTTCGCCCCTTCCAAGAAAATGCCTCCCTTCTGTTTCCCGCTCACTTCTCGTGCTGTTCCTCTCCTGTCTCGCTCCTCCCAAGATAGCACACTAAAGGTTTGCTCAACTCAATTTAAATTTACCGCGTTCCACTGCTCCAAGTCGGGTACCTCGAGGCCAGCGCTGCCGTACGGCGGAGACGTGCGTGAATCGAGGCACCCTTCTGCAATGTTTATAGATCCACGTTGCCTTACTCCACGAGCGTTCCAAGCGGAACGTGGAACATATCTAGTGGAACCTTTTGTGCGTTTGCCGTTTTATTTCTTTAATGCCGCCAGGAGCTATAGTAGCGCGGGTAACCAGGCGACGATTTCTTGCAGGTGATGTAGTATTTCATTTTCTGCCGCAAAAACTAAGCATCCATGAATTTTTTATAAAGGAACATTGCAAATATCACTCATGTACTGATTTTATGCCTTGCATTTGCGTGATGTCTTGTTGTTGTTCAACAGTGTTGACAAGTATGAACATTGATTCTGTTTGGGGCGATTTACTCATTTCGAAAAATAAATGCTCCTCATATTTGCGAACGTGCCTGGGGAGAATTTGACGTGGCCTTGCCGTTTCCGTGTTCTCTATGTTGCTCGGTTGAGCCAGGATCACAGCGAAGGAGCCGCGCGCACGTAATTGTAGCAGCCCCGGGAAAAGAAGCGGACGTTGACGCAGCACCCACACCAAAGAACCGCGTTCTGCTGCTGAGTACGAGGACGCGGCGGCCGCTTTTCTGATGGAGGCGAAAAGCAAAAACGCCTGTGTGTACAATATTTCGGCGCACGTTAAAGATCTCCAGGTGGTCAAAATTAATCCGGAGCCCTCCACTACAGCGCGCCTCATCGCCTGCGTTGCGTCGGAGCGTGAAATCAATCAATCAATCAATCAATCAATCAATCAATCAATCAATCAATCAATCAATCAATCAATCAATCAATCAATCAATCAATCAATCAATCAATCAATCAATCAATCAATCATATTTGCTTGTGCTGCTGCCATTTCACTATGAACCTGCCTCACTCCTACGCCTGTACCATCGGCCATCACCAACTGTGGAATTTTTGTACTTGCCCTCCCCTTATGTAATATTTGGCAAGGGGCCCCTAAAGGTACAATAAATGATGATGACGATCTGGAAGCTACTAGATTTAACTGGTAAAGGCTACCCGGAGCTCAGACGCACTATCACACATAACCATAAAGGGTTGAGGTCAAGGTCAAGGTCATTGGCTAAGGAAAGTGAGTTTATCATCATCAGCGTGTCTACGCCCCCTGCAGGACAGAGGCCTCTCCCATTATTCTCCAATTACCCCAGTCCTGTGCTAACTGCGACCAATTTATCCCCGCGAACTTCTTGATCTCATCTGCCCACCTAACTTTCTGCCGGCCCCTGCCACACTTCCCGTCTCTAGGGATCCACTCTGTTACCTTTAATGACCAACGGTTATCTTGCCTTCGCATTGCATGCCCTGCCCACGCCTATATCTTCTTAATTTCTACTGTTGTCTTTAACACGCATTTGTCCCCTCACCAGCTACGCTCTCTTCTTGTCCCTTAATGTTCCATTGCTCGCTGAGCCGTCCTCAATTTAAGTTGAACCATCCTAGTGAGCCTCCAAGATTCTGCCCCGTAGGTGAGCACCGGTAAGATGTAGCTGTCATACACTTTCTTCTTCAGGGACAATGGTAGGCTGCCATTCGTAATCTGAAAATTTCTGCCGAATGCACTCCACCCCATTCTTATCCTTCTAATTATCTCTGCCTCAGGGTTGGGATCCGGTGTCGCTACTTCCGGATTCCCGATATCCCTGCGGCAGAAAACAGGGCCCCGTGAAAACGCTCCTAATGCGTGCTATTAGCACGTGGCCAACACCAAACTCGCAGGGCCTTCAAAAATCCTCTTGACCTCAAGCTTACACGTCTGATCAATTGGGCATGCAGCTTGAGCAAATCAGTTATCAACAGGCGCCATTTCCAAGGTCCAAACAGGCCTTGAAATTCAACCTTATACGCCTCATCGATTGGATATGCATCTTGCATAGGTTATTTTTCAACCGGCATCGTTTTCAGAATCACTAGAGTCTAAATAAATGCGCGTGCACGTGTGTCGTTCTTAGAAATGACAGAGAAATAAAATTTCCTCATGCCTTTCACATAAGTTGTGTTATCTGTCTGTCCTTCGCTAAATAGCCTCCGTGGACATCCAGCTTCACAAAGAGGAATGGCTCATGATCTTTTTTAACGTTTCTGATTATTTTCTCGGGAGAAGAATGAATCACATGAATCCCTTGTATGTATGAAGTTGAATCTATGATACATAACACAACAAACACACGTTCTGCCTTTGTGCCATGCCTTTTTTTGGGCGCGACAAACATGGGTTCTTCCCACCTGCTGTTGACAGCCACAAATGGACACTTGCTATACGGCCCCTTCGCGACGACCTGCGTTACAGCTGCACACATCGCGACGAAGAAGCAGCCTGTCCCCACAACGCTTTTCAGTGCGTGTGCTCAACATTTCTTGGTTGTGTTTTCTTTTGTGCTTTTGTTCTGCCCAGAGTAGAGCCATGCGTTTCTTTGTGGCGCTTTCTTGAAATAAACCGCCGAGCCACGTGCCGGACCGGAGCGACAAAATAGGACCTGATGAATCTACGAATGTTAGAGCAGGACTTGTTACTTCTTGTCTGTGCGCTTCATTGGCAACTCGGTTACGTCACAACGTATACCGCGCCAGTTAACGTTAAATGGACTCTGCAACGCTTCAGATAAGCGTGGGCACTCTTTCCTTCGCGGCAGGAAGCATTGTCAAAGCTATAGTCATCGCAGCACGGAGCGGCACTGCGTGATTTACTCGTCGTAGCAGAATTATCCGCCTTCCGCTTCTGCTTTGCTTTGTGGCCTTTTTCTTAAGTGGCTATATATTGCTGCAACAGAAGGGAAGCGGCAAACAGCCGCTACATGACTGTAATGACGTACTTTGAGCGCTCAAAGAATGCCAAGACTCTGGAAAGAGCGAAAAATCTTTTAGAGGTTTTCCAAGTTGTCTGATGCACATAGAGCAGTAATTTTTGGCTGAGTAACTTTGCGCCACCATATTCTAAGTATTGCATGTGTTTGTTGACAATGTTACGAAAGCATATAAAATTTAAAAAAGAAAGTGTTGCAGGCTCTTTTAATACGGTTGCTTGCTGACGCTGTTCGCTTTTGGTTACACAAGATCGCTTTTTATAAATTTCGCTTCGCTTGGAATGAATCAGATTCTCTCAGGATATGTGCGATTCGCTGGGAAACGTACAGGAACTCAATGAAAACGGCCTTAGTGTTCTCTTTAAGTGGCTCCCTTCACACGTATGGATGCCAGGAAACGAAGCCGCTGAGAAGTTGTCGCGAGAAGCGCTTTAATATATCTGCTTGTTGAAAATGGTTTCGCACAAACGGCGCAATTTGAGTCTTTTCGGCGCCTACGTTTACAGCCATCCGTTCCCAAAGGAATGAAGAGGGCAGAGGCGTCACCGCTCTACTGCATCTGGACGAATTCAGCACGAACTCCGTCCTGGCTTTACAAATTGAAGCTTCATTCATCGCCCCAGTCTCCAACGTGTGGGTGTGCGAGGTGGGATCAGACATTTATTCTTTTTTTATAAACTCTCAGACCATGTCGTGGAGCAGCCAGTCTTGTTTAACAACTTCGCAAGAGAGCCGCCCCACATACCCATTTGAAGGACGTTCTTTTCCGAAATGGATACGGGATCACTAGGCGAGACAGTCTTGCGCCCGGTCGTCCAGTTTTTGAAGGACACAAACCTATGTCACTCGCGGTTATTGGTCGAAGATTGTTGTGTGCAGCTAGGGCGGGCAATTGTCCGCCTGTTCGCTAACAACTCACACACTGACTCGCAGGGGATGAGCGAGATTCCGTGGAAATATCGGAGATTGTTACTACACGGAGGAATGTGCACGCGTTCTGTGTCACGTATTCACGTGTTGCCAACTGCTACGGAGAGCACGGGTCTATAAAGAATTATTGTCATTGATGGTTAGGCCTGGTTGAAAAGTCCGCTCTTAGAGCCAGTACACACTTTCTTGACTAACAGACACTCTTCTGACCTGGACGCGGATATCCGGCGAAGCTGTGCAGTGCTTGACTAAATAGGGGTTAGCTAAGAAGAACCTCCAATTAAAATTTCTGTCTTTGTTTCAGCCTTTCGTCCTTGACGTCACTTCCCGTCACGCAATCACTGATGCCGTCACTTCCTGTTGTGATGTAAGCGCCGGTTATGGTGTCAAGTCAGTCGTAAAGAGTTCACATCGACGTCATAGGCCTTAATGATAAGTTGCCGTGAACTTGAAACGTTGTTGACGTGGCCTCTTTACCCGCCGTACTCCATCTGGTCCCGTGATAATCGGTGCCCTGTTTAGTCGACTCCCGTTAATACAAAGTCCACGAGGACCGCAAAAAGCTTGGAATTAGCCGAAGTGCCAATTAAACAAAATACCTCAAATAGTATTTTAAAGCCCCACTTATTCCTCCTCTGTTCCTGACAGAGTAACCCCTCACGATCTTTGACAAAGATCGTGAGGGGTTACTTGATAATTTTTTTATTTCCATGCTAAGATATCGGCATTTAGATGTAACGCAGCAAGTTTTAGTAATAGGCGCTGATGGGGAATTTGTCAAAAGCTTTTGAGAAATCTAGGATGATGGCGTCAATTTTCTTGTCTTTCTTGTGTTACACAGCTAACCGAATTCGTACATGACATCGCTTTATCAATCGACCAAGGCATTCAATTAGACGCTGTATTTTTGGACTTTAAAAAGCCTTTGATGTCAGTTCCCCCCATTCTCTTTCTGCATAAGCTGTCATTTCTTGGTATTCCTATGACCCTCATAGAATGGATTAAGGATATTTAACCGGCCGTAAATAATGTGGTTGTCATAAATGGGGTGCCTTCATCACCAGCTGATGTACTGTCCGGGGTGCCACAGAGGTCGGTTCTGGGGCCGCTTCTTTTTTTGATTTTTATCAATGATTTTTCACTGGGTGTGAAATTTACAGTGAGACTTTATGCGGATGGTTGTGTTTTGTATTGCCCAGTCAAGTGTGTTAATGACACCACAGTACTTCAGTCTGACCTCGATAAGATTACTTCTTGGTGTGCTCAGTGGCAAATGAGTTTAAACCTAACGAAATGTTTTCACGTACAATTTGCTAGCAAAATAAGCTAGTATCCCGTTCTTATTACTTAAATTCCTGCGCAGTACAAAAGGTAGATCAAGTTAAGTATCGTGGGGTTACATTCACGGCAACACTAGATTGGACCAGTCACGTAGATTTAATCACAGCCAAGGCTTCACGCTTAATCACTTTTTTCAAAGAAATTTCAACGACGCGCCGCCAAAACTCAAGGAAACTCTGTATACTACAAATGTGCGCCCAATTCTAGAGTGTGGTAGTGTTTCTTGGAACCCTTTCACTTATGTACTGAAAAAAAGTTGGAATAGGTGCAAAAAAGGACTGCCAGGTTTGTAACAGGTAATTATGAGCTTAGAATAAGGAGTTCTGAAATTCTTCAGGCCTTGGGATGGAAACCCCTTTGTGGACGACGGAAAGTTCAAAGACTTAAATTTCTTTATAACATATAGCCATAATAAGACTGGACTAAATAAAGAACGGTATTTAAAGTCGCCTAGTTATATGTCCGAACGTAAAGATCACGTACATAGAATTAGAGAGTATATCTGTCGATTGAATGTGTTTAAATACTCTTTCTTTCCAAACTCTATTAGTGACTGGAACGCGCTAAAAATACCAATATTCTCCGATTCTAATATCCTATCAGCCATTGAAACAGCATTTTGAGTTGATGAAATAACCCGTATATTTAACGCTTGCTTTGTGCTTCATTTGGTTGTTTATTTTGGATATGTATCATTACTGCTTTCGCCGTGCTCCTGTGTTTTTTAGTTTTGTTACAATTCTGTGCTGTGTTTAGAGCTTTCTTGTAGTATAATGTTATGTAGGATTTTAGTTCGGTTATAATATTGCTGTTTGTATTCGATTTTCTACGGTAACCCCCCTAAAACAATGCCTAATGGGCGATGTAGGTACTTGTAATAAACAAATAAATAAATAAATTTAGAGTCAACATTTACACTGCAGGTCGTGAATAAACATTGCTAGCTGCGTTTCGCACAAAATACATTTTCTGAAGCCATGAGGCACAGAAGGAAAAAATCCCGGGCCATATCCACTAACGTGAAACCTGAGGAGGGGCGATGCATGCTGTATATACCGTATTTACTCGCGTAATGATCGCACCTTTTTTTTAAAAAAAATATGTCAATTTAGGGGTGCGTACATTATGCCAGGCAAAATTTTCACGAGAAAAGTTTCAGCGCGGAAAACGCAAGTAAGTTCAGGTCACAATTTTTACGATAGGTCTCATGAACATATTAACCATAATAAATAAAAACATAATAAGAGCTCCACGGACTACCGCCCGCCGTATTGCAAAGTGGCGCTAAATGCAGTGTTTTCATGAATTACGGAACACGCCGGAACGAGCTTGCTGCGAGGTAAGAACAGGTCGACCAATAAGTGGCTGCTGTTGTCGCAGTGCGGGACGTCAAAACAGACACGCCTGCGGACGAAGCAATATGAGCGCGTTTTAAAGCAAAGCTTTTTACCTCTACCCCCCAAGGGTTTTTTCGCGACCGTTGGTATCAACAGAAAACTCCCGCTAAACAAATGAAAGAATTTACTGTCACCGCCAGGAATCGAGCCAGCAACTAACCGAGCAACAAAGCCAGAGCCTATTGTCTTACCGATTTAGCTACAAGCCTTCTTTTTTTATTTGTTGCATATTTTGGCAACAACACAAATTACAAAATCAGCCTTTGAGGTTGAGGAAAATAAGCCTCCGCCAAACTTTTAGCTGGCACTGACATGTTGTTGCACTTTCATTACAGTAAGCTCATTTAACAAACAAAAACTTCATGATCAAAATCATCATTATTCACCACTTCTCGAAGGCTACAGCCGTCTTGAACAAAAAAACGGTTTACAGACCGTGCGTCAACAGAATGGTGACGAACATCCATTCTGCTACGCCATATTGCGTGTAAACGTCAGAACGACGTTTCAGGTTGGATTTCGATCTACTGCACGTCAGCGTCCCTTGTGGCGTCGATAAATACATTCAAATTCAAGGAATGTATAAGACACAGCCAATCTATTTTATTTCGGCTGACTTCTCAGTTTAGACAGGCACGTAAGAAGGCGAGCGATTGTGGGCGCGATGTTCGCCATGTCCATATAAGGAAGTTAACATGGCAGTGATAAGAGTATGAAATCCTGAGATAGTTCAAGGATTGACATCAGCATTAACAGATGGCCCAGAGATATACTCACGCCCAAGTCTTGTGGGTAGCGTAGCCTCAGAATATGGCTACGTCACTAGATGCACGTGTGTGTCATGGTTATGAGAAAAACAAGATAAGACATAGCCATTGTCAGCCTTTCCCGTTTTCAACCTATAACTTTATTGGGTAAGATAATACGGGCAGTGGTTTCATGGCAGTGTACATCACAAACAGTGAAATAACATGTGCTTTTCAAGTTCTGCGGCCAAGGGAGTAGTCTGACATTTAACATTCTCCAAAGCTCACTTTCGATCCATCTCCAGTGTTGAACTTATCCGTGTCCTAATAGAGCGCTATAAATAGTAACGTTTTTTTGTCCGTTATCTTCACCTTTATCTCTCCCTTTGCAGAAAACACCGCGCACAGTTGAAAGCTGGTGATAAGTGGGTCTAAGTTTGCTTCTTCATGCCGACGGTGCCTGGCAGTCCGGACTGGGCACCACGTAGCTCTTGGCGAACTCGGTCGAGTTGCGGTACAAGTGGCCGTCCGGGCCGGTGAGCTCGGCCTGCCTGTCCAAATTGTAGTTTCCGCAGATCCCGCACAACTTGCCGCGGTAGAAGGGAGCGGCCTGAAAAAGGAAGCAACCAATCAGCTGTTGGACCAGGCCAACTACGCATAAAACACAAACTAGGCAAATCGACTCAGTGTGAACATCATGTGTGGGCAGTTGTTTTGCGTGCATACCGGCCGGGTTGTCGCGAAAATTGACGAACTTAAAATTGTAAGCGCCCACTTAACTGTTTGGGTTTAGAGCGGAGCTCTTAAGTGTGTTACGGTTCAGCGCGCGGCCACCCTGATGATGATGATGATGATTTCTATTGGTTTCCCCTTTGTATCGGGGTGATGACATGTCATCTTACCAAAAAAGACTAATATACCTATGTTTTACACTTTTGGTTCAATACTAGCGCTGCTTAGGGCAGGCACAAAAAGCTTATTAGGCACAAAATACTTTTTTTTTTCTGTTACAAGTGGTAACTGTCCTAGGCAATATTCCCCTCTCTGCTTTTCGTCCACCAGCATTCTAATCTTCTTTTCGTCCCCTCGACAGCCTTGAAGTTAACTTCCTCTGTGATACCCTTAAATCCTAGGGCTTCTGACAGCCCAATATTCCCTTCATGTAGCTTTGGATGGATACCCTCACATTCTAGCACGATGTGCCGCATAGTTTCTGTTTCTTTTCCGCAGACCACGCATACCCCATCATTTTGTGAATACTTCCCCACAAAACTCTTAGTTCGCAGGCAACCTGCTCTAGCCTCAAAAAGCAAAGCACTGCCCTGGGAATTATCGTAGAAATTTTCCTTTCTGATGTTCATCTTCTCAGCCCTGTACATCTCTAACGACGTTTTTGGCTTCCATTTTTTCCCTCCATTTATTCGTTTCAATCTGCCTTGCCTCTTTTTTGGTTACCTTGGCTGTTTCGGATTCCGCACTGTTCTTTCCGTATTTCATCGTTAGCCTTCTAGTCTTTCTTAACCACTGCGTGTCCACGCTTTTCAAGTATAGGTACCTAAAAACCTTAGCTGCCCACCTTCGTTGATCCATTGCCCTCAACCTCATCTCAAAGCATATTTTACTCTGAGCTTCTCTAACTTCAAACGACGCCCAGCCCATATCTCCCTAAACTGCTTCGTTAGTTGTTTTTCCATGCGCGCCTAAGGCCAGACGTCCTACCGTTCTCTGGTTTACTTCAAGGCGTGATATAACGTCTGATTTTAAGCAGAGTACAGCATTCGCAAACGTGAGACCCGGAACCATTACTCCTTTCCACATTCCTCTTACTACTTCATATTTGTTATACCCCCACAGAGCTCTATGCTTCATTATAGCTGCGTTTCGCTTTCCCTTAACCTTAAGTTGCTCCTCGTGAGTACTTAAGTAGCTATCCCCTTCGTTTATCCACACTCCCAAATATTTATATTCCTTGACTCTAGGTAATTCGCCTTGCTGGATAGACACTACGTCGGTGGTAGCGTCATTGAAAACCATTATTCCTGATTTTTCTGCACCGAAATTTAACCCGAGGTCAGTGGCTTCCTGGCCGCATATATTTATTAGCCGCTGCATATCGGTGTGGTTATCAGATACGCTGTGTCTAAAGGTACGTCGGACGTACCCGCAAAATTTCTTAAAGATACGTCGGACGTACCCGCAAAATTTCTTAAAGATACGTCGGACGTACCCGCAAGATTTCTTAAAGATACGTCGGACGTAAGATACTTCGGACGTATCCGCGAAACTTTGTTAAGTACGTCGGTGTATTCGGTTTCACTCAGCCCAAACATGCAGCGTAGGTTCAGCGTTTTCTCACGCCGACGTCGCGTCGCCAGAAATGCACGGCGACGCGAGCTGAAACTGGAGCGACGCCGATGTCTACGCTCGCCAGATATCGGCGTCGACGCAGCGCGATAGAGCATCGGAAATCGAGCGGCAGCGTCCGTCTTCGCGTGGTTTGGGGTCGTTCCTTTCAGCAGAAAACAATCAATTTCTTTTTAACTTACGGTAATCGGTTGCCTTGAGACAAATTGCAAGCTATTTCTATTCCCAAGCGCTCATCCATTTGTAGCTTGTTCGGCTTTCATCGGGGAGATCGGGGATCTGCGATAGCTTTGTGTGAGTTAAATGAGGGAGCTCTGGTTACATGGCATCCAGTATTAGCATAATGTGGCTTGTCAGCAAGATCGGTGCGTGACGAGCAAGCGTTATCAACGCCAGAATTCTGGCGCATTCCATTCCATTCGTAGCTCCCGTGGCTTGCGCAGGGGAGACCGGGGATGTGCGATAGCTTTTTTGACTCAAATAAGGGAGCTGTGGTTACATCGCTTGTAGCACTAGCATTATTGTCCTCGGCTCCAAGATCAGTGCGCAAGAAGCAAGCGTTACCACTGCTCCAAGCTCTCAAATACGACCAAAAGAAAGCACACACACGACACTCTTTGTGGGAAGCCTCAGTTGGTACACCAAATTCTTCGAGGCTCCTCGTCTCCTGCCGTGGTCGAGCGGTTGAGAGCCGGCTTACTGTTTTGAAAGTCTGTGGTTCGAATCCTAACAAAACCCCTCTTTTTTTTTTTTTTTATGGCGAGAGTTTGATCAGCTGTTTGTTACAGGGTACAGACAGGGTGCCAGAGTACCTTGCCTTTCAACCAACAAATGACGTTCGACGGTAACCTCAGTATCAAGGCAGCGCTTTTGCTTACAATTTGAATTCACGAACGTGCAGTCGGTACGCAACATGAAGGTTAAATCAAGTAGCAAGTAACCTCTACCGGAAGGGTATTGGAAGGGTAACCTCTACTGTAACCTCTATCGGAAGGGTATTATTTCTGTATCATTGCAGTTAACCATGTAGTAAACCAGTTAAGTTTGTCTTCGGCTTCGTGTCGTCTTCTCCAAGGCAGCAACTTTTGCTTGCCGATCGACCACCACGACACCACACATGACGGAGGCGATGGAGCCCTGTTCGGGGGCGCTTGCCCGAATGTAACAAGTGCGAAACTCGTGTGCAGAGAACGACGCGTTTTCTCACGCGTCTTTTCAATCTCCGAAACTGTTCGACCGCCGTCAGGCGGGTTCCTGGCGGCTTGCGGACCGCATTATGGAGAGGAAAAACACGTGCCGAAACGTGTTGTTCTCTGTATATGTGTTTGGTCTGTCTGGAGCGATGTCGATTTCAGCGGCGTTTCCCACAGCCACGAGTTACAGTAGAAGACAGTGTAGGTTTAAGATATGGTGGTAGTGAAGATGGAAGAGGGGCGAGGGAAGGAAAAAGTGTGGTGGCTGCCTGAAGAGAAAAGGGGAGAGGAAAGCATGGTCGGTCCATGAGGAGGAAAACGGAAGGAGGCGTAACTCAGAGCAGGCGCTGCTATATGCAGGCTGGGGAGGCTTCGTTGCTATGGCACTGCGGACTGTGAAAGTTGCCCGGATGTGCGCCCCACGAAAGAAGCGGAGGTGGTATTCTACAGCGTGCGCGAGCGTCATAGAATCAGTTGCCTCTGAGGCTTTCAGGAATTCGTGAGTTTAATAAGGCAACGCACTCGACAGCCTGTTTCGATTTTTGTTTGATTTGCCTTTGGTTCAAGGTTGATTTTAAGGGCAATGCATCATTACGACAAAAAGTAATATAATGGTTGTCAAAATGTCT
Organism: Haemaphysalis longicornis; assembly: GCA_013339765.2. Lineage (NCBI taxonomy): Eukaryota > Metazoa > Arthropoda > Arachnida > Ixodida > Ixodidae > Haemaphysalis > Haemaphysalis longicornis. The sequence goes on from CM023449.1 coordinate 30,569,954, forward strand.
TTGCAACTGCGTTCAAATTTTCCACTGTGCGGAAGCGTACCTACAGGTCAGTGTTTCCCTCTTTCACATTGCTTTTAGAGTGAAAGCCCCAGTATGCCTCGTCTCGCACGGTCATTCATTGCGTCGCAATGACCTTGAACAACCGGAGCGTAAGCGTGGCAGGTTTGACGTGACGCCACGTGAGCTGCTGCGGAGAGGCGTCGCTGCTGCGGGACCACCGTGACTAAGCGAGAGTTTAAAGGCTGCTTTGGCGGGCTTGGTTCCTCAGTCTCGCCTTTGATAGAGCACCCGCTGAGCCGTCTGCGCGTGCGGTTCAGTGCAAGCCACACCGCTTAAGGAGGCGTAGTCGCCTACCGATTCAGTGATCCAGTGGCTGGACGGCAAGCTGCGAAAAAGCAAGATGGTGTTCTGCTTTTGCATGATATTCCGTCGTTGGCTCAGCCGAACTGTCGGTCATTTTTTCAAGTTTCAAGTTTCAAGTTTATTCAATTTAATTTCGTTAGTGATTGTCAAGAGACAAGAGGCGAGTATAAAACTTGAAAAATTTATGACTGATGTACACTCAACCGCGCTATTAGAAGGCCATGAAGACGAAATTCAGCCCTATTAAAACGTATTAAAACGTCTTTAGGGGAGTTGAAGTCGCCATAGCAACTTCAACTCCACGAAAGGCATTGTTTTAACCGAGTAAAGGTAACAGGTTAAAAATCGCTACAGCGAGAATATAAACAAGGACACAGAAAGACGATGGGACGAGCGCTGACTTCCAACTGAATTTAATGGGAGAAATTTTTCCCTTTTATACGCAAACTTCATGTTAACACCCGTAAAATAATTAAAAACAAACAAACAAAAAAAGCAGACGTATAATCTCCAAGCTACGCCAGAAATAATTCAAGCACATGGAATTCAAAGGCAGGGTAGCAAATGTATGAGCCGGACGTCAATCACCCAAAGAGATATTTCCTATCCAACACGTGCGGTACATCGGGTACCACTTAACTTGTTGTCTGTGTAGATTGTGCCAAGTACATGAACGCGTGTTGATGTGGTGGTGTGCTATCAGAGGCTATACGTCTCTTTTTTTGCTGTTGTTCTTGTTGAAATTTTTTATTTTGTATTTTTTTACTGTGTTAAAATGAAGTGTGCGTATAAAAGAGCAAGATTTCTCTTAATAAGTTCAGTTGGAAGTCAGCGCACATCCCGTCGTCTTTCTGAGTCCTCGTTTATATTCGCGCTGTAGCCATTTTTAAAATGAATTACCAACTCGCCCAACAGTACACCTGGGAAGGTAACAATATTGAAACTTTTGAATTTTGCGCTACGCGTAGTCAGTAGTGCCGCAGTAGGAGGAGAACACTAAAACACCGTTATAAGTGGGTTAACGGCAAGTAAGCAGCAATGTGTCTAAAGCCTGTTGTGTCACGGGGACATTCTCAAATAGGCGGGGGGCAGCGTGTGCACTTACTTGTACGAAAAGCGCGTCGCTTCCATCGGTGGTTATGTAGACGCCGTAGGGCTTGGACACCACCTCGTACCAACCAAAGGCCTTCCTGATCTCGAAGAGCTCCGCATCGTGCGCGGTGTGGCTGTAGGGTCTCTCCTGGGTTATCTCCAACTCGGTTCCATCCACGCGCACGGCGGCAGCGGTGGAGTCGTCGCTCAAGGGCAGAATCTCAACCATGGTTGTGTGGATGAAGAGCTTCATCTCCTGTAATGTCGAAAAAAAAAAATTAAAGCCGTTCTACTCAATGTGAAAGCTGTCGGAAGTGCAGAGCAGTGCTTCGCCATAATGGGCTGCAGCGGTGTTTTCCGCTCACTGTTGCATTTCAAATTTCCCGCCTTCGCAGTGTTCGCGCGCCCACTGCCTGAAACTGTGCCAGCGGGAGTTTTGTTCTTTTTGCGCTTGCTTTGATTTCGTATTTTGGAGCTGTTTCGGGTCATTTCGAACGCTTAACTTTTCTCTTGCGCGGCTGGAGCCCTTCTGCGGTATTTCGAACGCGCCATTTTTTTCTTGCGTGGCTGGCGCCTTTCTTCGGCATTTCGAACGCGCCATTTTTTTCTTCCTGCGTCATTTCGAACGCGCCGTTTCTTTCTTGCGCTGCCGCTTTTCTAGCTTACTATTGAAAAAAACTAACCCAACGAGCGTTCCTAACTAAAAGAACGCTGGGCTGCCGGTTATATACACAGATTTTGCCTGAAACGTACCTGCAGTTTTCTTTGCGTTAAATAACGGGAAAATGTATGACAACAGCCAGCGGTTCACTAGGTTTGAGGCGGTTATGACTATTTAAACCGCGTGGTTTTAGAACACACAGCGTGACTCCCTGGCCCCGGTACAAAAGGCTCTACGTGGGTTCGTTATTTCTCTGCGTCGCCTAATTGCGGCAGTCGAATGGACCGTTGGCGAGATAAGACGACAGGGCGGGCCCATAAAGTGCTCTGGCACTTAAAAGGCACGCGGACAGAACTTTTGGACGAGTGCCGAGCTAGAGGATTGACCGTGACCATTCTGGTCGACAGTGATCGCCCTGTAGTGGCTTTAGTTCTTTTTTTCGTGGAGCAAAATATAATCAGAGTCCTTCAATGCCTTTCTGGTCATGAAACTTCGCCGTCACGTTATGGGAGAGCTTCGTACGCTGCCGCGCGCGGCGCTCGTGTTGATCGGAGGGCAGGCGGGGGCGTGGTCAGAGCGCGCTTGCCAGGGAACGGACCACGGAGTAAGATAAAACAGACGCTCGCCGCCATATCAGCAGTGCGCTTTCGCTTTACGTGTCGTGGGCCGCTCAAATGGACTTATCATTTTGTGAATGGCGAAAAAATTTGGTGCGAACGGGCATGCTGCTACTGTGTTCCTGCCGGCCGGTCTGGCTACAGAGCAGCGGCGGCCGCCCGATGCCCTCCGATCTGCGGTGGCGCCCCTCGCGGTAGCCTTTGTCCCCGCACGAAACTTGGCCGGGAGTTTCATGACCAGAGAAGCATGCATTGAAGGACTCTGATATAATCAACGAAGTGGCATGGGGCACAGAGCGCTGTGCCGAAAACTTTGGCGAATATGTTTGCCATTACCGACCCTTCACGTCAACTAGCTCCAATGGCGCGTGTATAAAAAGCCAAAACCAGCCGTAAGTTGTGCTGGACATGTGCCGTTCTTATGGGGTTACGTTCTATTCGAACTGGTCAAGCTCCTCGTTCACATTTTGACTACCGATCGAAAGAGCTGCGAATAAAAAAAAAACCTTTACAGTCGAACCTCGCTAATTTCAAGTCGTATAATTTGAACCAACGGATAATTCGAACTGATCTATTGATCCCCGGCAATGTAACGTCTATTTGAACGGGGGGAAAATCTCGCTAATTCTAACCGGAAACACGTTCCACGGTTAATTAGAACGATATTGCCCGTCTGCACAGACTACGTTTCATGAAATTCGAAGCAGAAGGCCAAAGTTCCCTACCTCACTAGCCTTCGCAGCTTCCCAAACCCGTAACCGCGGGATTGCTCTGTGTACACTGAAGCAGCTGGCATAAATAACGCGGCCTCGCTTCGTTGCGCATGCCGTACCACTGCGCATGCCGTACTTTCGCAGCAGGTAATTATTGAAAGCCCAGTCCGAAGGACGTGCGATAATAGTGTGATAATAATAGCATAATAATAAAAAATAATATCAATATGCTCCTCGTCCTGTTCCCATACATTTCAGATGAGGCAAGCAGAACTTCACCATGACACAGATGGGGGCGAAACGCTTATCCCTTAGTTCATAATTTGCCCTATTTTAGAATCAGGATCACCAGCCCTCGCTGTGGTTGCAGGGAGCGTCGCTTAATTGTGGTTTAATTACGCCAGGGTTTGTTCATACAGGGGTAAAACGGCTCACGTGACTGCTCGGCATTTTTGTACGTGTAAATCTCTATTACGAGTAGCCATTTTCCCGCCTGTCTTGGTTGCCAGGTTGCGGTTTCAATCACTATGATCTCTGATCCTACTTGCATCGTTTCCTGTCATGACGTAAGGCAGGTTATTTGAACACGAATATGATCCCCGACACGCTTGCCTACAATTTAACATGGCATTTTTGTTTTACTTTGCTCACAAGACTTCGAACGATTAACCGGTTAAAAAAATAATTGCGACAAAAGCGTTAATCGATTAATCGAAAGGTTAATCCCTAAATCGCCCACCCCTACTGTCATCCATTATGAAATACGTTGGCTTACCTTTTTAACTTTAGGGTTGCTAGTGGCTCGCGCAAGGATGACGAACCGCTTGTTGGCCGAGCAGTCGCGGGAGATGACTTTGAAGCAGTTCGTTTCGGGCAAATGAACGAGGTACCCGTCGAAGGTGCGGACTCTGCCCGATTGCAGGCCGCATTTTCCTGCAAAACATTTGCGTGATGGCAATAACAATTAATTTAATTTAATTTATTGCACCTTTAAAGGGGCCAGTTTGTTTTATTCGAAAGATTTCGTGCTTTATAGTGCCCGCAGCGCTTGTGCGGAAGCAAACGATGCTTTAATTACTGCGAAATTAATCAATTTAAGGTAAAATTTTGATTCTCGCGCCAAAACGTGTGTTTGAACGACGTTTGAAATGGCGTCATTCGAACCGGTCTTTCAGCTAAACTTGGTGCGGAGCGGCACAGCCGGGCTAGAGCAGCGGCGTGCGCGCGAGCGTGCGCCGCCGCTCTAGCCCGGCCGTGGGAGCGGAGGCATGTTTACTGTTAGTCAACCTAGGTGGCGCCACCACACCGCGGCAAGCGGTTTTCTGCCTTTGGTTTGTCTGCGACTGTAATTAAACCTGAATTGTTTTTGTTCATGGAGAAAATAATCGTTTCATGAAACCGGCCAGTGTCGTCTGAGAACCCCAAAGCCCCGCAGTGCTGTGCATCTAAACGCAGCATAGTGCGCGAAGTATCAACAGCAGTACGCATCGGTACTTTTATGTTTACGTGTGCTTTCGTAACTTCCTCTGTGTGTCCCAACATTTTTACTGATATAAAAAGAATTTGCCCTAAATTTAAGCGCAAATAGCTCGTTCGGGAAGCTTATAAGCCCTGTCTAATTTGCGTGTGCTTTTTCCGGCCTCCACCAATCGCAGAGCTGGCTGGCATGACATCATAGGTTCTGTTGGGGGAAATGAGCTAGTGGGTCGCAAGGCACTTCCCTTTTTTTTCCTAATTATGCAGCTTATCTGAGCGAAGTGTACGTTAAAAGTGCTGTCAGCATGATTCTAACGAGGCAATGTTTTGAGTTATCCGGACTTGTATTTTGTCTTCGTGAATATGGAAAAACAGCGCTAAAACGGGACAAAGAACGTGACAAGACTGGGCGCTGAACGTGAAAGAACGTGACAAGACAGCGCCCAGTCTTGTCACGTTCTTTTTCCCGTTTTAGCGCTGTTTTTTCCATATTCAGTTATGTACCAACAAGCCCGCACCAACACACTTTTTCAGTTTTGTCTCCGTGGCCACTTTAAAGGCCTGAGGGCATTACAGTAGGGTTGCATGCAACAAATTCTCTCTGACTGTCTACAATTTTATGTTAACAAATAATGCACATCACAGTAATAAACACTGATATGGTAGTTTGAGAGAGGCAACAGTACAATCTGATGGCTTTGGCGGCTGGTGTGTTTGTTCTTTTCTATCGTCTTCACTGAACAGTACCTTGTGCTGCACGGCAGGAAATAACCTCCGTAAGGAAGGCGCAATTTTGCTGCGACAGCTGTTAGTGGCGTAGCCCCTGATTTTGCGTCGGACACCACACCGGGAACAAGCTTCACGTCACGTGACACATCACGACGTGAAAGATTGACCAGGAATCTATAGAAGCTGCTGACTACACGCAGCTAAGAATTGTGTCTTTTAGGGGCGAAGCTCCTAAAGCCATGGGTCTGTCCGTCCCTTGTGTCTCGTGGTACGTGACCGCCGCATGCTTTCGGAGATGTCGCAAAGTGGGCCGCGTTGCACGCGCAAGAACCGGCTGCAACCGGCAGCGCAAACTCGGCACCGGGAGCGCGAGCTTGTCTGTGTTCGCCAACGGAGGCGTGAGCGCAAGTGCACTGCGAGGGGGAGATCACGCAAGAGATCACGCCACGAACGCAGGCAGTCGTTTTTGGAGATCGAACGAGACGCAAGGACCTTTGCTCGTTTCCTCTCGTCTTGTTCGGGCACAAGTTCGCCCTAAATAAAAGTTCTTTCTTTACCGTTGTGTCCCATCCTACGTGACAAATTGTGGTTGAGGTGCGGGGTCTTTCACCAGGTCTGGGCCTGGGAGCATTGACTCCGAAAATAAAAGTTGATTTGTACAATGTACGCACACAGTCTTACGTCTTTCTTAATGATGTAATGGGCGAACTTTCACGGGAGAGTTACGGTTACCGATGATCTCCCCCTCTCGAGCTTCGCCCCACTTATCATCATTCATTCCGTGGATATGGCGTGATTTTTTTCCTTGCGTCTCACCTGGCTCGCCCGCTTTCTTAACCAATAAAACGTAAGTTAGGCTTAAGCAGAAATCCGCTTCTCCTGCGCTAACCTCCTTCCAAATTTATTTCACGCATTCAAAGAAATGGTCATTCATGAAGAATTGCGTAAATTATCTAACTATAACGGCTGCAGGTTGAAATGGTGCTCTGGGGGACAAGCTGCATGGTTGTCGCTTTTATCACTCTGGGGGTAAATGGACTCACTGTGCCTGTATATTTCGGAGTATTCTCCGATGTTAGTGTAGCCGAAAGCGGTGTAGACCCTGGGTTCGAGAAGGTGGCTGTAGATTGGCACGTTCGGGTGGTGGAACCGGTGACCATCCTCGGTTTTAATGACGATGTCGGTGTGCTGATTCGCCTTCCCCGTCCCCCACGGAACTTGAGACACCACACTCAATTTGCCATTCTCCCCGGTAAAGTGCGAGCGAACGACACCGATAAGGCCGCCAAGTTCCGGCTGGTGCTGGTGGTGGTGGCTGCCATAGCTCGGCACCAGGCGGTGAAGCAACTGTGAAGGAGACAGAACAAATGGTATTATTAAGTGGTACTTTGAATGCGTAAACACTTCTATGTGGTGTCCATAGGGAGACCCGTCGGTAACGCTGGATGTGGCGCCCTTTCTCGGCTAAGAAAATGCCATTAACAAATGGCCATAGGGCCTCCATATGTTTGTTATAAAAAAGTATGACTTCCCAACAACGTATTTTGGTATAGTTTTAAAGCCGACTAGATAATTGCTTGGTGTACAGCTCTCTGTTATGATGAAGACGCGTTAAAGAGGTGCTTAATAAATGTCGTCACCCTTACTACTTTGATAACAGATTGCTTATAATGCCACGAAAAATCTTTTTCAAGCAATGCGCCTGTATATATAGTGAAGCGGACTTTCAAGAAGCTCGGTATATATGAGGGTGGCTTAGGCATATACACAATTACCACTTTGGAGGGAGTATCTGCTGTTTTTAAAGACGATAGCCTCTCTTGGGTTTCTTGAACTCGAAATTTTGGTCTGTCTGTCTGTCTTGAAAGGATAAATTTATAATTAAAAAATCCTGGTATCAATGATTCAACGTAACAACCAGAAACAATAAACAAGTGCAGCGCCGGTTGCTACAAAACTAATAGAGCGCGAAGGCCGCAAGTAACAGACACACACAGAAACACATAAACAGCTTGAAGTTGATTGTAGACAAAAGGTTAACATACAAAAAAAGACTAACTCGATTTAGCCGCTTAGCCAAAGTGAAACAGAGGCTGCACAATATGTTCGTATATCCTCAGCCAAATCTAAACGTCTAAGTCCGGTGGCATTGTTCATGCTTGTCAACATTGTTTAGCCGAAACAAAATATTACGCTTATCTGGGGCAAGATATCAATACATAACTGATACTCGCAGTATTGTCTTTATTAAAATTTAATGATTTAATGAAAGGTAGGTCCAGAAAAAAAAAATTGGCCGCGTATCTGCTCCTCTCGTTGCAAATGCCGTCAAAAGACGATAGTCTTTATTGGCTTTTGCGAAGTAAATGCCTCCCCTCGCTTTCCCGCTGACCTCTCATGTTGTTCCTCTTGCGTCGCGCTCCTCCCAAGGTAAATACGCCAAAGGATTGCTTAAATCATTTTAAATTTCCCGCGTTCCACTGCTCCAAACCGGGTGTCTCGATGCGAACGCTGCCGAACGGCGAAGACGCCCGTTGATCGAGGCGCCCTACTTCAACGTTTATAGAACCGCGTTTCCATACTCCACGTGCGTTGCAAGCAGAACGTGGAACCTATCTAGTGGAACCTTGCGTAACTGTTGCCGGTTGATTTCTTAAAATGGCGCCAGAAGCTATAGTGGCACGGGCGACAGCAGGCGACGGCGGAGTGAATTCTTTTTCTGCAGTTGATGAAGTATTTAATTCCGCAAAGGGAAGCATGTTTGATTTTTTTATAAAGGAACACTGCAAATATCACTTCTGTATTGATTTGTTGTCTCATATTTGCGTAATGTATTGTTCTTTTTCAACAATGTTGACAAGTATGAACATTACACCGGACATAGACGGGTAGATTTAGCTGAGACTATATAAGACTATTGCGCAGGCATTGTTTTGCTTTGGCCGGGTGCACGGTCCTCCACCATGGCCGGGTGGCTGAATCGAGTCACAGACAGACAGACAGACAGACGGACAGACAGACAGACATACAGACAGACCAAAATTTCTGAGGGTTTAAGTAGCCCAAGAAAGACTATCGTCTTTAATACAGAAGTACAAAAGTGGTCGCCCGCGGTTTCCCTAGCGTCATTTTAAGAAATCAAACGGCAACAGTGACGAAATGCTCCACTGGATAGTTTTCACGCTTAGCTTGGAACGCGCGTGGAGTAAGTAGTGCCTTGATTGACGCGCGTCTCCGCCGTACGGCAGCGCTGGCATCGTGACACTCGGCGTGGAGCAGGGGAACGCGGTAAATTTAAATTGACTTCAGCAAACCTCTAGCGTGTTTATCCTGGGAGGAGCGAGACGGGAGAGGAACAGCATGAAAGATGAGAGGGAATTTTTTTTTGCTTTGTGTGGTCTTGTTAAACGGAGTTAGTTTCGTCTGACGAGCTATGCCTGGTGTGTTGGTCATTGTGAACCGGAACTTCTTGAACAGTTCCTGACAAATGGTGCGCTTAGGCCATATGCAGTTTGCCTCAAACACATGGCCTCTTTGAACCCTTTGAAAAACAGTGGCCACCTCCTTTTTTCATTCTTACTTTCCCATTGGGGAGAGCAGATATAAGTGAGTCGGGCTTCTGCTACAGTGAAAACGATTACATTTATACAACTCTTAAAACGGGGAACAAAAACTGTCCAGTTATCCTTGCAGGTCACTCTTGCAATATCCACGAAAGATTTGTTTCTGGAATTAGCTGCAGGGCATGGCCGTAGAGTGTGCTACCTCTAACACTTCTGCTTAACATGAACGAATGCCCAAACAAATGCCCAAAAATATACTGAATGAAATGGTATAAGTTGCTGTTTAACAGTGTAACACGAGGGTAAGACGGATCAGCAAAATACACTTTTTTTGTGTATGTACATTAGCTATAAATGAAGATGAGCCTGATACGCTGCGTTGTAGAGTCCATGTCTGAGCAGCACAAGTGGTTTTGGTAATCAGGCCTCAAGTGGTCTGTATAATCAAATATCATCGGGTTGGCGTCGTGTGAGCGGGGTATATAAAAAGGTACTTTGAAGGCCTGCATTCGAAGTCAAAGAGCACGGGAAAAGAGGCGAACGCCAACGAAAACACGCTTGACGGAGCTTACTGGTTTGTAGTTCTTGTACTCGACGTTGGCGGTCAATTTCCCGAGGCGGCTCGAGTAGCGCAAAAGCTTGAGGCACCAAACGTTGTACGGAAAACCTTCCTTTTGGGCTTCCTGGCAGAAGTTGGCGATCTTGTGCAGCACGTTTGGCTTGGCTTGACTGTAGAACAGTGGCTTCTTCGCGGCCGCATCCAGAAGCTGCCGGTGGTCCTCGTCCGTTTGAGTGAACTTGCCGTCGATTGTGATCTGTTAGACGGCATGGAAGGACACCAAACGCTTTGTGAGGATAGAACACTTCGCAGTTATGAGATTTCAATGAGCCACATCTAGGAGACTGAACCATGAGTGAAACGAATCAAAGTCCCGTTCATCCAACGAGAAAGAGGGTAAATTAATTAACTAAGTGAGCTAACTAATTAACTAAAATAATTAAGTGAGCAGTTGCGGTTGATTTGTTTGAATTAGATTTAGAAACTCGCGTAGCGTAGAGTATGAGTAGCTGCTTACAAAATCCAAACTAGATGCTTACAAAATACAAAATGATACAATCCAAATCCAAGCAATTTGGATTTTGGATTTCAGGCGCAATAAGATAGGCGTCGACTTGAGCACGCGAGCGACCCAGGTCCTATTCCGAGCATGGGAAGCGTTAATGTTTTTCTTGAGGCGTTTGTGTAAAGCTGGCTTTCCTGTAGTGTGTTTTGGTTACGACACGACCATCACTGAGACCAGAAAAAGTTCGCTTTGAAAAGACCAATTCACATATCAAATTCATAGATCAATTCACAGATCAATTCACAAAGAACAACACCCGTACAGATGTCTATCCGAAGCAGCTTATTTTCTTTTAACTGTATTCATTCTCGCCATTCTGCTTAATCACCCATCCCCTCTACTTGAACCACGGGTCCTTATGTTCAATATTAAAAGTGCTTCTATTATTACTTCGAGCCTCTACGGTTCCTCCAACATTTATAACCAGGAATATGGTACTGAAGAACTGATGAGGTGCGCTCTTGTTTTTGGCTTTGAGAGCACTAGAATAAATATTCAAGACAAATAGCAAGCGTACATGTTTTCTTCCTTGCTAGCAAAAGTCGGTTAGAAATGCGCCTACGGGCTCAAGTAAAATCCAGGATTCAAGCAATGAATTCACCCAATGAATTCACCCAGGATTACCCAATGAACGACCTACATTAGTCGCAACACAGTCGCATCATTATATTTTTTCGCCGTGATCCCATCTTTCGCCATTTTTTTTCAGCACTTGTATGCGAATTAGAGCCAAATTGAAGGTACAGCCTTTGTCAGAATTTTGTGGGCCAAGCCGGAAACGCGCAGGCGGAAAAATTTAAACGTACAGTTTTACGTTTTGAGTGAGGCTGAACCTTTTTACGCAGGAAAGGTAGAGAAAACACCTTTCTTTCTTACTGCCTTAAAAAGTTTTGTCACATTGACAAGTAAAGCCGATTCTTTGAATTCTTTGTAGTCGAGAAGGCTTAGAATTGGCCAACAAAATTTTGACAAAGGGTGCGATCTGTGTAGCGATCGGGAGCCTGATTTATTTTTGAGCGGTTGAGGGTTATTTATTTAAACCAAAACAGATATACATACAATGTACACAGGGACCCAACAACGTTGTCAAAGGGTCCCAACATCTTGTTTTCATCTTGTTTTCGTAGAGACAAGGAGTTAGTCGCTCGTGTTGAGCATTTTTTTTACGGAAGAGGAGTGGAGAATCAGAGAAGAAGCGTGGAGGGACTTACACTGGATCCACCTTCGCAGCTGTCTCCGTAATGGAGGTCAAGCTTGGCGTCGACGTGGCTTTCCGCGTAGAAGGTCTCCAGTTTGCTTGCCTTCGACCAGTCAGGCACGGGGAACTTCGCCGAGGCGTCCAAGCAGATCTGACGGAGGAAGCCAACCAATGCGGTTGCATCACAGTTATCTCTATGCCTCCTCGTGCCAGAAACGGTAACGTTTGGCACACATACTCTTTTTTTCAGCTAGCAAAATGTCCCAGCCATCTGCGCATGCGCTACTCTTAAATCTATGGGACCCGCACTGCAGATCCGTTATACTGTCCGGACAACGTTATCAAATGGACATTTCCTCAGCTGGCTACATGGATCTGTACAACGAGCTAAGGACCCTACAGGTAAACTTCTTGTTGCTGATTGCACAGGTGTCGGATTGCATTGCGTCTTATATAGAGAAATAACCCACAAGAAGTAGAGGACGGGTCAAAGGGGCAGCCATTTGTCGACAGTCGAGAGAAGAGAACGAAGCTGGGTATCTGCGGACGCCATGTGTATTTTTAGCAAAGGACTCCGTCTAATGTAAATGCACGTTATCTTTCTTTATTGCAGCCTTGGACTTCTTTCTTCCGAACAGGGCATACAGTAAGCCCTCATTATATCGACGCCTTTGGAACCGTAAACCGACTTCGTAATAAGCGGTACTTCGTTTAAAGCGCTGATTCTTTGCTCTCTCTACACAGCAGTTGGGGCCATTAAAATCTTCGAATAAAGAAAGGCGAATAAAGCGATTTCGTTATAATGGTAGCTTAGTGCAGTTGGCTAAACCAGTATATCTGCCGAGTGGACCGCCATCGCTGGCGGCAATCGTGAGAAACAGCTTGCAACTCGGAGTGGCAATAACCTCTTGATTCTGTACCCGTGGCGATGAAAAAAATGCGACACAGAGAGTGAAAAATGTAAAGAAAAGGGTGTTTTGGCTGCAAAAAGGCCCCCCCCCAGAAAGGGAGAGACTAAGGCAGTAGGCGACAATCATGCATTGTGGTATATTATTCATCGTGAGAACCTTGGGGAGGGGAGAGGGGTGTTCGCGTCCGGCATTTTTTGAGGGCAGTAGTTGCTTGCCGTACAGTACAAGGAAGACGTCCATTGGGGCCTATGGCTACAACAGCGGCTTTCTTGCACCAGAAAAGGCTCCGCAGAAAGGAGTTCACAGGCGAGATGTTTGAGCGATCACCTTCACAGTGCACACGCGTGGCTTCTTAAGCGGAGTGCACGTAATACTGAGTGTTCACGTGTGCGCCCTCCTGTACGGACAGGCGTTCGTTTCGTAGCCACTGTTGAGATACCCTCCCGTATGTTTTCTTACTGATATCTTAAAAGGGAAGTCACACTTTCTTCTGCTTTATATCTTAAGCGGGTTTGTAGAGAACACAGCGTTCTCGAACAGCCAATAACTGTACTTTCCTATCAAGGGAACCACGAAATATCGACCAAGACACGACCGCACAGAGTGTGGGCGTTAGCGTTGGCAGCGACGTCCGTGGACATAGCGGTGGCTCCAACACTCTAAATAAAAAAAAAAAAAAGGTCGCAAAAGGGTAGTGACGGCCGTATTTACTAACTCCTTACAAACCTTACTACCCCGCGGTACGGTATGTAGGCACTGCCACTATACCAACTGTATGGTTAGGAAATTAACTGAATGCAGGAAGTATGCTTATGGCTAGGTTATAGATGGCCAGTTAGTACACGCATGTAGCTCGGACTTTACTAGTGAAGGTAGGGGTGCTTACTGCCTGCCTCAGTTAGGAACCCTGACTAGTGCTGCCTTTAATACCTCCAGTTACTAAGTACCTAGTGTATACTGGGACACGTAACTTGTCAGTGTTCCATTAGTGAATGCCCCAACCTTTTTTTAAGAGTGACAGCTGAAGGCCTTTCGGCGCCAAATGCCTCCACTTCATGTCTCCCGTTTTTACAAACAAGCACAATGTTTGTAGCAATGTTTGCAACGGTGTACCTTGAGGGCGCTGTGCGGGTCCTTGCTGAACTGCGACCTGTCGTAGAAGAACTGCAGCTTGTGCTTGAACAGGTCGTGGCTGAAGGAGTACCTCAGCTCGGACGCCACCGAGCGGTCCTTGGTGTCGCTCCTGAGGTGGACGTCGAGCTTGAGCACGTGCGTCGACGGTACCTCGGCGTCGTCGCCGATCTGGTCATGGATCGAAAAGCGGCTCTCCCGTGCGTCGTCGGACTCGAGGAAGTTGTACGAAAGTTCGATGTCCACCTTGGACATCAGAAACAGAAAAGGAGCGGGCGCATCATGAGACACCAGACTCCAAGAAAAGCAGCGCAGACGATGAAACTTGGAAAGAAAACAGACAACCCTTGGTCTTTTCTTGCTTGGTCCCGTCATTGCACTGTTGTTGGAGTCGCAACGTATGCGAACAAGCCCTTCAGCAAGCCCTTGGACTCTAGGCCTTCTGCTCTGGCAGCTTACTACTTTAGCAAGCCCTTCTATTCTAGCAGCAATCATCTTTACGGTGCATTTGCTAGCTTCAATTACGAATTTCTTATCACCTTATTAAAAGGTGTCTCCGCTTTTATTGTCTCGTTACCTACAATTCAAACGTTTCGGAGATTCAGTGAGCAAACATGAATGCTCGCTTCTTTTTTGGATTGCCCTGAATGTTTTCCGGAACTAAAGATTTCCCGGACTCAAATTACTTTTGCAAAAGATTTCCTGAACTCTCTTAAGTATTTATGGAACACTGAAACAACCTTATAAAGAGTTCAAATGTTTTTATGACATGGTGAACAAAAGTGGCTAGTGGCTACATTTGAGGCAACACTACTTCAATCGCAGACCGGCGTACTTAGGAACTCCTGCGTAAAACTGTTGCTTCTTTCCTGCATCGGTTATATTCTTGGCGTTTTGGTGATTATTTCGATAATTTTTTTTCGCAGAGAATATTGCCTTAGCGATTTTCGGCAGCCCATTGTAAGGGAATTTGTTTTGGAACTAATTTACGAGGGAATTTTCAGCGGGTACGAGTGCGTAACAGTTTGTTCTCTTTGCTGCCATGTGGTTAGATATGCACCGAAACTATGCGGGGTATTTCTTGTAGCGCGATAATACAAAACGTTTACATCTGCCACAGTAGTACGAAGCATTCATGGAAACTAGATTGGCGTTCATATGAGGCGTTTTTTTCGAAGCGAGCCAGATCCACCTAAGGCGAATTTGAGAAACAAGCGGACGTTTGTTACCGGACCTAAATGCAACGCCGCCAAAGATGTTAGATGATATATTTTATGTGTCAGCTACGTGATGTTTATGGCTACAAGTAATTAAAAATTATGCCGTGAATTGGAGCGGTATTAGGGTGATAAGTTTGGATTCGGCTCATATTGAATGAGCCTGAAGTTGAATGAGCCTCACTCAAGCTGCCGCGGCATTGTTATTAAAGCTTTATTTAAAGTGACTTTCAAGCATGGTGATATTGAGTTTTGGTGGAACAGCCATTAAACATATCCAATAGGTGTTCAATAGCAGTAAACTATACATAGAGAACAGGTGGGTCCTATTGGAACCATTAGTAGCTCTTTTCGAACTTTTCCCTGGGATAATTTTCTTGGGCACATCTGAAGACATTCACGAAGTAAACAAGCCCTTCTTTGCTTTGCCATGGATTTCCAAAACGCTTCACAACAAAAGGCTGCTCATATTTTCTTCTTCACCGTAATGAAGCGGTTCGTACTTTCAAAGGGGGGAGGCGGGGAGATTTTTTCCAGGGCTTGTAAGCGGTGTCTTTTAAGTAGTAGAATGGCAAATATGGGAAGAAAAAAATAAATATAACCGGAGGTATTTCGTAGGGACGGGTAAGACGACATGAAATCATTGTTTCATATCTCTCAGTTTCATTTCGTTCACTTCGTCGTTGAAATATAGGGGGGGGGGGGGGGGGCAGATCTTTCGCCGATTTCCTAATTGCCATCTTAATTCATAATAAGCCAGCTCCGAAAAGCAGAACAAAAAAAACTTCCGGAAATGCCCACGAGACAGTGTGAACAGCCAAGCCAAAACCAAACTCCCACTGGTGAAATGGATTTGGCTCATTTTGATCCGTGAAACTGCAGGATCTGGCTCATTTTCGATACGACCTAAGATCTGCGTACGCGTTTTCAGGGCGTAAGCTTAACTATCTTCTTGCCACTCCTTTTTTAGGGAATGTTGTCAAGTTTTTATTGTCACTGCAGTTTTATCCGACTTAGTTTCGGCTTGTGGATCTGGCTCATTTCAACAACAAAAAAAGCGCCTCATATTTCCTATGTACTGATGCTTTTTAACAGAGTCGCTACCTGTCACTGCCTATCAATAGGAAGCGAAGGAAGCACAGTAAAAGCGAGTTAATTCGAACTTCCGGTTAATTCGAACTCACACCGTGGTCCCGGCAAAGCATTGTATATTTATTTCAATGAGGGAAAACTTCCGATAATTTGAACGCGCCGTACCTCCAGCTAACAAAGGCGGACCGAGAAACGCTGAACACGACGATCAGGAAAGCGGTAAAGCTCGCCATGGGCTTGCCCGTCCACTCGTCTACGCAGAAGTTGCTGGGCATGGGCAAGCATAACACGGTGGAAGAACTGGTGGAAGCCCACCTTTCCAACCAAAGAATACGGCTCAGCCGAACCGAGCACGGCCGGGCCGTTATGCGCAAGGTGGGATGGAATATCCAACCGCAACCGACGACGGAAACGCTACCCCAGGAATGGAGGGATGCAATAAAGACTAGACCGCTCCCCAGGTACATGCAGCCGGGGAGAAACGACGAGAGACGCTCCGCGAGGGCCAGAACACTAGCCCGGCAGCTGGAAGGGGACCCGGAGATTTTATACGCGGACGCCTCGCTACCCAAACATGGAACCAGAGCGACGGCGGTCGTCACCACCATCGACAGACTGGTCACCAGCGCGTCAATCAGAACGACGAACCCGTCCGAAGCCGAAGAACTGGCCGTGGCCCTCGCCCTCGCACAGCCGGGAGCGAAGTCAGTGGTCACGGACTCCAAAATGGCCTACGCAAGCTATCGCAAGGGAAGGGTCTCTCCTGCCGCACTAGCGCTTCTGTCCAGACGCAGGCCACCGGGACGAGCCATAGAGCTCGTGTGGGTGCCGGCTCACTCGCAGGTGGAAGGCAACGAACTCGCCGACCACTACGCCCGCGAACTGACCAACCGGGCCGAGGACGAGCCGGTACTACCACGCCCCGTCACGAGCTACAGAGACATTACCGAGCTATACAGGGAAGGCAGGTGTAGGTTCCCCGGACCTCACCGGCACCTCAACAGGAACCAACAGACGATCGTACGCAGACTACAGGCGGGGTCGCTGGCGCATCCCGTCCTCTTACACAAAATGTACCCGGAGGAACACGATATCAAGTGCCCGTTCTGCAAGAGCAAGGAAGGCACCCTGGCACATGTCATAGCCGAGTGCACTCACCTCAAGAACCCCCCACCACCCCTTCCCCCCAACTTCCCCAACTCCAATCCCCGAGAGCGATGGGAGACCTTGTTGTCCAGCCCCGACCTGACGACCCAACTCGCGCTGGCAGTCAGGGGCCAGGAGCTGCTGGATGCATATGGGACCCGCGAAGAAGGTTCCACCCCATCTGGTGCCTGCGTGCACTAACCACTTAATGGGCTCTATTAAAGTTGATTCTCTCTCTCTCTCTCTCTCTCGGTATCCAGAACGGTTAATTCGAACTGGGATCCCCTT
This sequence comes from Haemaphysalis longicornis, assembly GCA_013339765.2. Lineage (NCBI taxonomy): Eukaryota > Metazoa > Arthropoda > Arachnida > Ixodida > Ixodidae > Haemaphysalis > Haemaphysalis longicornis. Next base: position 30,587,275 of record CM023449.1, read on the forward strand.
GTTTCCATCGCTCCTCGCAGAAGAAGTCGGCCCAGAATGATTACAATGTGTTGCAAATCCAAACCAAACCAAATTAACTGGAGATGCAAAACAACGAAAAAAAAAAAAAAACAAGAACAGCGTGGCGCGCGCGCTACGTTCCTGCAACAGCTTATTTCGCTTCTACAGAGGGCGCCGCGCCACCCACGCCAGTGCTCCGGCGCATGCCATTATTATTTACGAAACATTATTTACGCAATCACCTGCCACAAACGTGTATTAGCGCCTCATTCACGATAACGAGTCCAGAGGTGGCTTCTTTGAGTTCTGCCCGCGCAGTGTTGCGCGATTTCTATTCATTCTAGCGCCCACCCGCTAATTCGAACTCCGATTTATTCGAACAATTTTATGGCCCCCTTCGAGTTCGAATTAACGAGCTTTTACTATATTTGGTAATCACCTTACAAGTCATGCATAGCGTGAAATAAATTTTAAGAAAAGCAAATTTCAGGTTGTATTCGCATAAACTTGAAGCATTAACCAGGAATGGAAGCTAATTTTGCTACCACCCTACTTTCCCCGTGTTACCATCTGAATGGAAACTCACGGCCTTGGTGGCGTCCTCGGCGGCCGGAACGACGTACATCTTCACGTCTCGCGGGTGCCAGTGGGGGTTGAGCATGAGATAGTAGAAGCGCTCGCGCCAGGTCATCTCGTGGAACAGCTCGCGCAGGCTTTCCTGGAGGCCGGTGTCGATCAGGTGACCCTTGACGTTGAGGCGCATGCCCAGCAGGTCACCGAAGTAGCTGCGGTCGAACTGCGCGTGGGCGGAAGCCGCGTATAAATGTACAGCGACTCCGGAAGGATGACTTCAAAGTGCAAAAGATTAGTACAGTGGAATCTCGTCAAACCGTACCCGCATAAGCCGTAGTTAATTTCTATAAGTGGTATTCATTGAAAAAAATTACACCATCTTCCCGTGGAGAACCCTGATGAGGATGCGAAGCATAGTGGCGGTTCCGTGTGGTTCCATTCAGGCGCGTAGCCAGGATTTTTGTTCGGGGGGGGGGGGGCTAAGGTTGTTCTCGACCCCCCCCCCCCCCCCCCCCCCCCAAACACCGAAAGAAAAAAAAGCGCGGCAGTTTGCAAGCTCCCTTAAAGGGTATGAAGATAAACTACATGTTGGGTTCATTAAAAAGTCTGTCTTGTCCCAATAACAACGATACCAGTTCTATCTCAAACTAATCAAAATGAATAATCGACATAAAAAATTAAACATTGGGTGGCGGCCGCTTTTCTGATGGAGGCGAAAAGCAAAAACGCCCGTATGTACAAGATTTAGGCGCACGTTAAAGATCCCCAGGTGGTCAAAATTAATCATGAGCCCCTCCACTACGGCGCGTTAAACCCTACAATCCATCAATCAGTCAGTCAATTAAATATTAGAAGCAGTGGCGAATCCCCGCCCACTTCCCGGCGGCGATTTCACTATAACATCACAGGATCTTGTATGTGCGATTGGCCCAACGACCTAAGTCACCGCCAAGGAACATGATTTCGCAATTGTAGAGGGGCCTTCATTGATCTTATCATTTGAATTCTAACGTGCAGTTAACATACTCATAACTACGTTGTAGTGCTGGCCTATATACATCACTCCTGCCCATATTACTTCACTGCAGCGCACATTTTGAAAATTTATGACATTTATTGCATTGCTTCGGTTGAAAAAAAAAACGTCTGTGATTGGAATGAAGCTGTGTGAGTTACCAAAGGCTAGTGCTATTAAATTGAACTAGGTTGTATTTTGTCCTCAAATAGGCCCTTTAAGGTTCTCTGATGATATTGGTGTTGATTTTGATTGTATTTGTGCCAGGTGTAGTTGTATACTGGGCGAAAATCCGCAGACCACGCGGTGCAAATCTGCGCCCGTGATACGGGACGTACATTGCACGCACGGGCACACTGTGCAGGCATTGCACTAAATGGTCACAGTTTCACGTGATTACTTGCTTTATTTCAACATGTGCAGTATGGTGTCCGCGAAATCCGCAATACAATTACGTAGGCCGTAAAAATGAGATCTTTTTATTTAGTTGATGTTTAAATGCACAAATTGCTTTGCCTATAAGCCTTCTGCGCCCGTACAGAATCTTCCAGTGTAAGGCCAATGAGAAAAAGTTTGTGCTAAATACACCGAGTCTATGCACTTACGTTATATGTAGCGCAGGTTTTATTTTAAGAAAAAAAACGACAGGCTATGAATTATGCATACAAGAAGCGTTACACAGACATCACGCGCGAGAACTGCGCTGTTAACGGCGAAAATTACACGAACATGGTAGGATTAGCCCTCACGCAAAGCGGAATAATTCAGCCATCGGCACTGTCAAGCCATGTCAGTTGAAATTTCGGCTTCTGTTTTGATTCTGTGACGCAGTCCACCTCATAGCTTCTAAGGACGCCAGGCAGATATGAGAAGCTGGTGCTTTGTAACATCGCCAATCTGGTTAACGTTTCGGTACGCCCAAATGTCGACTCTGCTGAAAAAAGCTCGGCCTTGTTGTTCTGAAATACTTGCATTATTCTCTGTCAAGTTTTCAGTGCTTCGGGCGTAAATGCCTTACAGTCTGCCTGGAGGAGTGTACTGTTCAGTAACTTTTATGGGGCGGCAATTCCCTTTAGGTGCAAGTACCACTCCTGGATGAGGTAGAGCAAATCACTGCAAAGTTCACTATTCAATGCAATAACGAACTTTAAATTTATCAAGAACAAATAATAACGCAAAGACGGCGTTGTTTGACCATACTCTTGCGGTTAGGCATGCAAGTTGAGCAAAACCTTGCTGCATTTGGAATTTTGTCGTGAGATCTCAGGAAAGAATTATAATGAGGTCCTACCATTCTGGTTTCAAACATTAATGAAAAGACATACTGTTTAGTGGACGCATGCGCTGCCATGGTTGAGCCGAGCACACACGTTTTTTTAAAGGTAAACGATAAAACAGCATTGGAGGACGCACAGGAATTTTGCGGTTTTCGTTAGTGACTCGGAAAATGGAAATATATTATTGCGTTGGGACGCTCCTTGGTCCACCAGAAAACAGGGTGCAGTGGGAAGCTGCACATGACCTTCAGGCTTGGGTCGATGCTAGACACAAGTCAGCATTTTGTTGCCCGCAGCACCAAGAAAACATGCGTAATGGCGTGGTCCCGCGTACATAAATGCCACAGACTACCGTATTTCAGCATGAAACGGACAGTAATGGTACAGTTAAGGTGGTACAGTGACGGTGATGTTCAAACAAATGATTTGATTGATTTGATTTGATTTGATTTGAAATTGAAGCATGTTCCAGGCTACGGCACAATACATTGGCAAAAAATTGCAAAGTTGTTTACAGTGATAATTCCTCGGTCATTTCGGCTACTTAAGTAATGCTCGAAATTTACTTCATGCGATATTTTAGGACGTATAACAGTAGTGGATCCAGGCAAAATCACTTCAGCGCGCACCCGTATGTGGGGCGGGGGGCGGAAGTGTACTGGTGTTCTTGGGCCTGTGGTCTGTAGCCTGTTTTTTTTTAATTACGACATTCGTTGATCATGCCAAATCGAATGAGCATTGAAAGAACGATACTTTTTGAGCCCACAAAACTTTGAAAAAAGGACAGAAAGAGTTGAATGAAAATTCTACTAGAAAGGCACGTTGGTTTCTTCGCCACCAGTACGAAGGTCCTTCACTTGCGCACACTGCTATGATGATTTTAAAATTGGGTGTAGCAGTGAATGCGCGCGTCGGTATGAAACGCGGCAACAAAAGTACCGATAACGGGCACACCATGCTACAGCGGCTACCTCACATTGAGTTGCGTGAATGTAGATGAAGCAAACTACTAAAGCTGCAGTGAACACAAATATATTTTTAACTCTTCATGTACTTCATGGACAGCGGTAACTCTTAATGAACTTAACGCTATCCCGATACGCTTTGAGTAACCTCGTCAACTTTGTGCATCATAGGATAGTTAAGTATTTATATGAGTAGAATTTACGTTTTCCCTCTTTCAAAGGTACCTACCCGGTTCATAGCTGGGGCTCCTTCAACAACCAATTCAAACGCAAAAATTGCATTAGACATAAAAGGAGATATAATTTTTTTCTGGCTCGCAGACATAAAGGTACTTTGACGTCATGTAAATATTAGGAAGCAGTAATTTAAATATTAAACGATACAGTGATCACGCAAGCATAAATCAGGGGTCAAGGCAAGAAAATGACTTGCAATTGCGGCCTCTTTTGTGTGTTGCATGGCACTTCGAGTGTGAGCTTCCCAAAGCCAGGTCGCTTCTGCCCTTGCACCGTTCTCTCATGTCGGCGTTGTTAGCCGCCGCCCAGGCAAAAAGCGGCCGTGGACGCAATGGAGGCGCTTTAGTTGTGACCGAGGTCGAAGATGGCCACTGGGTATTGGTTACTGTCGCGACTGCCGTCTGCCCGTGGTAGGGCTGGTGACTGTTGCGCCTTCGCGCTTACAAAAAAGCCGCGCCGGATTCGCCGAACCAATGCGATACGCTGCTGGCGCATTCATGTAAACCCGCTTTGGGAGCAGCGCACCCTTTTTGTCTAGTGGGTGTTCCCCAGTTTCCTAGGTTAGCGAAAAATACCGCCGAACGAATCTGCCTAATCGCGGAGGAGAAAATGTCTGTCTGGAACACCGCTTTCAGGCGAGGACATGCAGTGCGCGCAAGCTGAGACCATACAATTATCCCACGCCAACACCCTCCCGGGCTCCACAGAAACGTTAAAAAGAATGAAGGGGTGACGTGCAGAAGAGGGGCATACTTTGCTGTGCGCCTCACCCACAAAGGCCCTCTCCCCCCCCCCCCCCCCCCCCCCCCCCCTCCGACAGTCATCCAGCTAAAGCAGACGTTTCGCCCAATACGCAGAACCATCGTCTTCTTCAGAACCACCACCGCTTACACATGGTTCTGCTTACGCATACAAAGATCGTCTTCTCCCTTTCGGGCCTTCATCGTGGCAGTCTTCACCCATCAATGACCGGCGGTTCCTCTTCTTTTGCGCACTCCATGCTTCCCCGGCCATACTGCGACAAGTCAATCTACTCTGCTGAGAACGACTCAGCCGGGCAATTATTCTCTGTGTGGCGACATGCCACACACAAAGGGACACAACGCACGCCTTTGGCGTCCCGTGGGCTGAGCTTACCCGAAGGCGCCATCGCTTTTGGAGCTGCACCCCTCCGCAATTATCCTGACCTGGGCGCTTCGTTTTGTGTAAGCACCAATGCGACAGGACAGGCATTCAGTCGTGAATGTTTTTAATAGTAGCACGTCCGAAGGTTATGCCCCTTTGTTCACAGGCGACGTACCAGGCATAACAGGCAGCACAGCGCCGGCCGGAAAAATTTCGGGGGGGGTTTCAGCCCGGTTAGCCCCCCCCCCCCCCCCCCCCCCCTGGCTACGCCACTGGTTCCATTGTGTTGCCGTTATGTTGAGTGATGTGGTTTTTACTAGCGCCAGAGGGAATTCCGCGTCCGGGTCCACACCGGTGGCAACGGCACGCAAGTGCTGTTGTGTTACGGTGAGTAGGCGGTGGTTCTCGAGGCGCCGAAACTCGTCCATCATGTTCTTGTCGATGTTGTCTCTGTGGTAGAATCGGTAGTCTCCGTCAGCTTTGGTGAGGTAAAGGTTGTTGACATTGGTGCACCGGCTGAGAGCAATGTACACGCCCTCCTCTTCGCAGCTTTGTCTTCTCGTTGTTCTTCTTCTTCGGCGGTTCCCCAACGGGAAGATGACGACGGTGGTTGAACGCGAACCTATCTCGTGATGGATTCTTTGGTTGGCCAATCCCTAGGGGCATCCTGCCACAATCAGCATCAGAGGCGCTGCGGACGGGGCTGGTTGAGCTGCAAGGCGCGTGGCGCTTCCCGCCACAGCTTTCCCACGGGAAATTCACATTCCCCTCTAAAGTTTTCAGTTCGTCGTTTCCGTTGACGTTCAGCTTCGCGTGCCTTCGTTGTATCAGTAGCTTCTTGACGTAGTTTGAATGAGTCAAGGACATAAGGCGCGTTCGTAGCACTTGCTCCTGTCCCGGATTTGTAGCATGGGATTCTGCTTCCGGCCACCACAGTGAACGGACGCAGGATGCAGGGCTCCTCAGGAGAGGTTAATGCGGCCGTGCCCGGCCGCGGTAACAGGTTTCTTGCTTAGTACGATTGTTATCAAGTTTCGTTGCCGACATTGCCTTCAGGACGTATTGTTTTTAATACCGTTTTTTTGCACTGTGACATGCGTGCGCGCCCGTATCGCGCTGAAGATTTGCGCGATACTTTGGCTCGGCTGGAATTGCTCCCTGAGGTACTTGCCTTGGGGGCGTTCCAAATGAGTCACGTATGGGCGGTGACGTTCAAGCCGGAACTAGGCGTCAAGAAGATCTTGGAAGCAAAGGAGCTTCACGTCAAAGGTTGACACTGCCTCGTCATCGACCCTGCCAACCAGGACCTGCGGCTGAAGCTCCACTGGCTGCTTCACAACGTAACCGAGGACGACGTACCAGTTGCGCTGGCTCCCTACGGGAGGGTCAGCGAAGTTTCACGTTAGCGCTGGCGTGTTCCAGGCGTCCACGACAAGGGCTCGACGACGCGGTCCGTGACCCTCAAGCTCAACGTGGGCGTGAGGGCTGAGGACCTGCCCCACCAGCTCCGTGTCGCAGGCGAGCAGGCGCTCGTGGTCGTGACCGGCAGGGCCCCGCAGTGCCTTCGCTGCTCTGGCACGGGGCACATGAGGCGCGACGGCAAGGTGCCGCGCTGCACTCTCGGCCGCCGTTTCGGTCACGAAGCGAACGAGTGCGTGCGGACGTACGCGAAGGTGGCCGGACCGGTGGGGGATGTGGACCGAACGGAGAACATCATGGACGAGGAGGAGACGGAGGCGGCTGCAGCAGGGGGCGGAGGAGACCCGGTGACGGAGGACGCGCCGCCTGGAAACAGCGCTGAGGTGAAGGAGTCGGCCGCCGTCGTAGTGCTACCTGCGCAAAGTGCCAACGAAGGAGACCAGCTGACGCACGACGGCGACGGTGAGAGCCCGGTGAGCGTGGCGGGTCAGTTTGCGGCGTTGGAAACTCCCGCCCCCCAACAGGGCGACGACTTGAAAACTGGCGACCAGGACCAGTCTGTGGCCAAGCGGCCGCGTCAAGACAGTGTCGGACAACGCGGAGGGGGGACGGCTCCGTAGCGGTGGGGTCGGTGAGTGTGGGACCCACGTCGCGGAGCTCGAGCTTCAAGCAGAAGCTCAACACGCCCTACGACAGAGGACCCACGGCAACAGAGAATTCGTAAGAACGCCATCTTGCCTTCGTTTTCGGACTGCTAAAACTATTTTTAAATTTTCTTTGTGTGTCGTTGAAAAGCAAGAAAAGTGCAGGGCGTGTTCTAGTGATGGGTTTAAGCTCGTTAGTTGTATTACGTGGGTTTTTGGCTCTGTGTCGGGTGTCGAAGGGTTTTCCTTGCGGTCATTGCGCGTTTTTTGGGGGGGTGTGTTGGGTGTCGAAGAGTTCTTCCTTCGTGCCAGGGTGGGGGTTTGGGGTGTTTTGTATGTACGAGCGTGAAGTGAAGCTCTCTCAACCGGCTCAAGTTGTATCCGTTTTTTTTTCCATGGGGAAGGGGGGGTTGTTTTCGTCGTTTTACAGTATTGTGTTTTTTTATTTGTCAAATGTACCAGCGTAAATGTTTTGGGGTCTGTTTGTTTTCTCTCTTAACCTGGTGTATTTAAACACGTCAATCCGTATTGCCACGCTTAACGTCAGGGGGCTTGCTGACAGGAGACGGCAGAATCAGTTGTATCGTTTAGTGACCGAACAGGACCTGGATATAGTGGCGGTACAAGAAACGAAGGTTGAGTGAAAGGAGCAGACAGATCGTATGGTGCGCCGGTTTGCGTAGAGGTACGACGTGTGCGTTGCTCACGCGGTTGGGATGTCTGCGGGCGTTGCCCTGTTGGTTCGAAGGAGTTTGGGGGCAACCCTAGAGACCGTCACCGCGTCCGAGTGTGGGCGTTTTGTTGTGTGCGATTTTGTTTTATTGTCAAGCGAATGGCGTTTGATCTGTGTGTACGCGCCCACAAATGCAGCGGAAAGGAAGGGTTTTTTTGAGGATGTTCGCGGGTTTTGCGACACGGAGAGGCTCGTTATTTTACTTGGCGATTTTAATTGCGTATGTTCCGCGCAAGACAAAAGTAGCTCGACAAGGTTCCGCGATGCGAGTACGATAGTTTTAACTGATATCGTCGCTGACTTCGCGCTGGAAGATGTGGGCGCTAGCCTTGGCAGTAGCGGTACCGTTCGATATACACACTTCCAGGGCAGCAGTCATGCGCGTCTCGACAGAGTGTATGTTTCGTCAGAGATTCTGCCGGAGTGTGATAGCTACCGAGTCTCCCCCGTTTCCTTCAGCGATCACTGTCTTGTGACCGCAACCATTGGTAGAATGGCAAAACCAGGCAACGCGTTCTGTTGGGGGCTTTGGAAGCTTAATAACAAGCTGCTGCAGGATGAACTTTTCCCTGAGGCCGTTAATGCATGCGCACGGACGTTTTTCGGTGGAGAAGAGAACGTTAACTTTACTCTCAATAGGGAGCTCTTCAAACAAGAAGTTAAGTTAAAGGCCCTTGAAAGACCATCCGCAATCAAATACGACGAGAAGCAAAGAGAAGCCTGGTTACGAAATACCCTGGACGTTTACGTTAAGGAAAAATGTGCATCGCCCGGGGCGTTGAAGGATGACATTAGAGGATTAAAAGCGCAGCTCGAAGTAATAGATAAAGAGAAGTATGAGGGTGCGCTTGTGCGCGCGAGAGCTGAGAGATTTTTGCACGGGGAAGCGCCGACTAAAAGAGCGTTCAGCGCGGAAGAGAAGTATGCGCGCAGAAATGCGATAGTGGAAATTAAAGCCAAAGGTGTGGTTTATAGTGACCAGACTAATATAGAGCGTTGTTTTTGTGACTTTTATAAAAATTTGTTTTCTTGTCATCCTGTCGATGCCGTCAAGTTTAGAGAAGAGCTTACGTCTTTGTTACCGTGCTTAGACGAGGAAATCATGGCGCATCTCGAAAGAGATATTACAGTAGAAGAGATACGCGGCGCTATCGACGAGTTAAGCCCAGGGAAGACGCCGGGCCCTGATGGCCTGAGCGCCGCTTTCTACAAGGCGTTTAAGGGTGACATCAGCCCGATCCTATGTAGAGTTTACTCTGAGGCGTACCACAAAGATGTGCTGCCACCTTCTTTTCTCATGTCGCACACTGGATTTATACCGAAATCGGAGGAGGTTGCGAAACTCAGGCAGATCCCTGGGTATCGTCCTATTAGTCTGACAAATGTCGATTATAAGGTTTTAATTAAAATATTGGCGGGCCGCTTACAGACTGTCATAAAGGACCTGGTAGGGCCGCATCAAACGTGCGGGATCAAAGGGCGGTCGATAGTTACAAATATTCATACTGCCCGAAGTGTTCCGGAGTGTTGTGACGCCATGCAAGGGACTTTGGCAATGCTCCAGGTAGACATGGCTAAAGCCTTCGATCAGGTGTCGCACGAACTTTTGTTAAATATGTTGGAACACGTGAATGTTGGTTCTGTTATTCTCAATGGTGTGCGCATGGCGTACACTGGGTGTTCTACTACGCTTGTTATTAACAAAACGATCGGCACACCCGTTCCTGTTCAACGTGCCGTTCGTCAGGGTTGCCCATTGTCTCCGTTGCTTTTTGGTTTGTACATTGAAGCTTTTTGTTTAGGTGTAATCCGGAGCAAAGACGTCAAAGGGTTTAAACTTCAGTCGTGTGAAGTGCGGGTGTTAGCTTACGCTGACGACATTGCTCTTTTTTTTGTTGATAGAAGCATAAGCATTGCTGTAAACACCTTGAAATTTTTTTGTAAGTACAGTGCCAGTGGTGCCAGTGGGACAGTACGCCTAGTGTTTTCGAGTGTATCAGCTGGCAGACGACGCCGGTGAAGTACTTGGGAGTGCCCCTCGAGAACTATGTAGACAGCGACCCTTATTGGCGCTGTCAAACAGTCGAATTGCGTGAAAAGGCCGAGAAATGGAAGGGGTAGCGGACTTTCAATATTTGCGAGGGCCTGAGTGTGTAATGTGTTTTTAATTAGCAAACTGTGGTACGTTCTACAGGTGTTGCATTGTTCGCGGGCACACGTACAGGCCTTGCACCGAGTTTTTGCTGTGTTGATTTGGGAGTCGTCATGGGAGAGAACCAGTCGTACGAACCTCGCCAGTGAATACAAGCTATAGGTAGTGAAGCGGAACCCCCGACTCGGTTTCCCTTTAACCTAATGCATTCGGATAAAACGTAGTGCCCGTTAGTACGTACTTTCTTTGCATCCCCGTCAGGTACTGTTTTACGAGGTTTCACCTTGGTTAAATCCGAGCCCCCGAGACGAGAAACGAACTTCGTATTAAGCGATGCTTCGTAAAAGCGGGGATTATTTGCTTGCTCTGCACTACAGTTTGGACTCTACGAAGCTTCGAAAAAAGCGATATGCCGAATAAAGCGACTTCGTTATAACGAATGTTGACTGTACATTCTAAAGTAGTGATAGCCTTTACTGGGCAGACACGCTCGAATTTCATGCACGATTCAACCAATCAGAAGCGGGGTTAAGATGCCGATAACCAGTGCGATCAACTCTGGTTTCACTGCACTGTTAACTTTTTATACCCGCTCTTACAGACTCTGTTTCTAAAGTTCAAAAGACGTGAAAACGCTATGGCGCCCCCTTCGGCGACCCCACGAACTACTGCATTGGGGATGTGACGCAACATCCAGTTGACATCCAATCGACCTTTAGTCTGTTCAATTTTACACTAATGTATTTTGTAGTTATCATACCTACTTTTTAGTCAAGGCCTTTTTATTACTTTATTTTTTATTACAAATCAGATACGGGATTCCACCGTGGTGTAGGACATTTCGTAGCCGACAACTGTACCGAATCGTGAGAGGAGGGTGGCTGCGAATGAATGCTACGAGCTGTTCGACATAAAATTCATGTATCGCGCGGTGACGCTCCATTATCAGACTACAATTGGTAGTTATATTTCCTAGTGGTGACGTGCGTTGCAATCGCACCGAGCAATATATAACAACTCCCACGTGATAAAGCGGTATTTGTTATTATTCAACTGTTCAATAATACCTTACTAATCTTTCACGGAGCTAGGTCAGTTCTTAGGCGCACATGTTGGGGTCGATTTATTACTCAGCTGCATGGTTCCATGGCATGCGAGATGACTGCGTTGCCTCGGAGCAACCCTGTCAGGATACAATAGCAAACCTGCTCCGGCGCTAGCAAATTACAAAGACCAGCGACTCCTTTTAGTGCATTGTAGTTTAAGGAACTCTCGCCGCTAGACATCGTCCTCATCTCTGCGAATATCTTTGTGCGTACTTGCACTTGCACGTCCCTATCATCACCTGGAGGAAGCTGAGAGTCCTCGCTCAACCAACGTCGCCGGGGTTACTAAAACTTGTTCCCCCCTCTTTCTCTCTTCCCACATTCGAGGCGTGAAACCCTGAAAACAAAAACATTACTTCTGTCCGGTTTTGTAATTTGCTACTTTGAATGTGTCCGGTGTGCAGTTCTGTGTAAAATGTTTACACTTATCCGCTCTATTACTGGTGTTCGAACTAAAATTAAGCTCAATGCTCCTGAGAGGTAGGAAAAACTTGCAGCTCGGACCTAGAGGTCTAGACTCTTCTGTGTAACCCCACACTGCCAATGTCGCCCGCCGGCCCACAACCGCTCCCCTAAACCAGCCTAAAGCTCAATAAAATAATTCCATCCGTCCGTCCGTCCGTCCGTCCGTCTCTCCATCCATCCATCCATCCATCCATCCATCCATCCATCCATCCATCCATCCATCCATCCATCCATCCATCCATCCATCCATCCATCCATCCATCCATCTATCTATCTATCTATCTATCTATCTATCTCTGTTTCTCTTTCTCTGCCTTACGTGCTTCAGTTCTTCTGGCCTGTACAGGGGACGCGGAGGTCCTAGTGATCGCAGGAATAGCCTTGGAGGTGTCCATGACCACGTTGAAGGGAATCACGAAGGTGAAGGGCCGGGACTCGTGGTTGACCACGTTCCATCGTAGCGGCATCGGCCGGTGCAGGCTCCAGCTTTCCTTGCAGGGGCGCCAACGGTCGCCTTGAGCTCGAGCGGCCACGAGATCGCTGTCCTGGCGTTGGACGCCGTGCCGATGGTTGCTTCGACAAATGTCAGCGGCACGCCAACAGTCCTCGTAGTGCATGTCTCGAACCTGTCGGGTTGTAAAAAAAACGGAAACAAATTGGCAGTGGCTCAGTTAGGCTATGGCAGGATATACGTAGCGTGAGCTAAGGTTCAGCTGGTTATTCTTAGCTTCCCTGGTTGTCTTGGATAAACCTTGATTAATCATACTTACTGCAGGTAAAACGATTTCCAATCCAATCCAGTTCAATCCAATACAATCCAATCGCGGCCGCGGTGGCTCCGGCGCGCCAGCTGTGCGCCGTGAAACGTCACTGCTCCTCGCGCATGCGCAGCAGGGCTCTCCAGGAGCCACGCGAAACTGCTCAACCTCGGCCATGTAGCTCACGCTACAAAAATGCGCCCATGCACTCCGCACAGACGGTGAACCAGCAGAGATGTATCGCGAGGCTGGCGTCTTACGTGAGACGCGTGGCCAACCAATTTCGAATTAACGTGCGGCCAGTGTTTGACATTGCCGTGTTGACGCAGCTCCGCCCTCATCACCTCCGCCCCTACCCGCTGTTGTTCCCTGAGCTGTGCTTCACGCAAAAGCTCCCTACGCGTGTGCTTTGCTGCAATGAACCCACCCAACGTCTCACTGTTTACTTCAAATTTCACTACAACCTGAGTTTTTTTGGGCATGGGCCACTCCTCCGTTGCACCGGAGCAGTGTTCTGCGTACACGGAACCGCCGTATTTTTCTTTCTCTTAGCCACATCAAAGCCCACTTTAAAACATGATAGACCAGGAAGGGACACCATATAAAAAAAAATTAAAACCGTTCCACTCAATGTGAAAGCTGTCGGAAGTGCAGAACAGTGATTCGCCATAATGGGCTGTTACGCCATTATCCGTTCACTTCTACCACCCAATGCAATTTAAATTTCTCGCCTTCGCAGTGCTCTCGCGCCCCCTGCCTGAAACTGCGCCAGCGGGAGTTTTGTTTCTTTTTGTGCTTGATTTCCCTCCCGCACGTTCAGGCGTTGCACTGCCACTTTTTTTTTTTCGCTTACTATCGTAAAAACCAACCCAACGACCGTTTCTAAGTAATGAACGCGGGCGCTGCCGGTTGATAACGCATATTTTGCCTCAAATGTACCTGCAGTTTTCTTTGCGCTAAACACCGGGGAGATGCATGATAAGGGCCAGCGGTTCGAACGCGTTTCGAACGCTTATGACTATATAAACCGCTTGGCTTTCGGAGCCTCTGGGTTACGGCCGCTACGACAGCCCGCTATGACGGAACGTTGTGGGGCTCTACTTGGGTCCAGCGAGTGAGCTACGACAAGTCGAGCCCCTAAAGTGCTCTGAACTCAAAACGTGAAAACGATAGTTGTTTATCGTCTCGCAAACTTTGTTTCGCCATCATCTCGTCGGCACCCTTATACGTGTATCGAGCACGGGCCGTTCACACCAATTCAAAGCTGCTGACGCCGGTCGCGGTGTCGTCTTCGCTTCGGTAGTTTTAGTCGCCGTTTTGATCGCACGCCTTCCATTGGAGCATGAAATACTGTGTTGGGCAGCATTGTTATTGTAACCTAAACAGTGGCCGAAATTTCCGTGTTTCACCTACGAAATGCTTCAGGATGTGAGCGCTTTGTATGACCTCTACAATTTCGTCCTTCACGTTCTCTTCGGCCTAACATTTTAAAGCGAAGCTTTCTATGCTCCACTGATGGCGATGTAGTTACTCCAAGGACACCATAGGAAGGCTGACTTTACACAATAGGTTTCCACAAAGGGCAGAATAGTTCATACACGGCATAAACAGAGGGATGTTTCTACATGCATAACCGGTTCCATTGTGGTAGACGAATGCAGTTTAGTGTCATACGGTTGAGTGACGATGATGATGAAAGCATTTTAAAGACGTCTTTTCTCGGGCTACTTAAACCGAGAAAATTTTGTCTGTCTGTATGTATATTTGTTTGTCTTAATGTCTGTCTGTGACTCGATTCAGTCACCCGGCCAAATTGAATCTGGGTCTACGCAATAGTTTTTTATACCCACAGCCAAATCTAAACGTCTAAGTGCGCTGGCTTTCTTCATACTTGTTAACATTGTTGAACAAGAAAAAAACGTTACGCGAATGAGAGGCAGAAAATCAATACATAAGTGTATTGGCAGAGTTTCTTTATTAAATAATTTATGGATGTTTGGTTTTTGCTACATCAAATGAAATACTACAACTTCAGAAAATCGTCGCCTGCTGTTGCCCGTGCCATTATAGCTCCTGGCGGAATTTTAAGAAATCAAACGGCAACTGCAAGGAAAGGTTCCACTAGATAAGTTGCGCGTTCCGCTTGGAACGCTCGTGTAGTAAAGGGCAACGTTGTTTTATAAACGTTGTGGTAGGGTGCCTCGATTCGCGCGCGTCCCCGACGTACGCTAGAGCTGGCATCGATACACCAGACTTGGAGCAGTGGAACGCGGGTAAATTTAAATGGACTTGAGCAAACCTCTCGCGTGGGAGGAACGAGACGGGAGGAACGAGACGGGAGGGGAACGGCATGAGAGGGGAGCGGGAAATAGAAGCGTTTACATGGCAGGGGCGCCAGTCGGCCATCGTCATTCGTCAACATTTGCAACGAAAGGAGGAGATTCGCGGCCATTTTTTAGATGCGACGCTGAGAGCATCTCTTGTCGGCGCCCTGTCCTTCCTGCGTGCGTCCGTCGTCGTCGTCGTCGTCGTCGTCGGCGTCCGCACTCTCCTCCCACTCACCCCCTCTCCTCTCCGATAGCGAGCACTCTCTGGCGAGGGGCATTGGATTGGATTCGATTGGCTTGGCTTGGCTTGGCTTGGATTGGATTAAAGTGGAGTGTGTTGGATTGTGTTGCGTCATAGCCGCGGCAGACGCACTGGCGCCGCGGCGCGTGCCCAGGTGAGAGCGAACACTCTCTCTCAACATCTGCGGGTGTGCGGCCCAGCGCGCTCTCACTCCGCCGGTGGGCGGCGCTGCACGCGGGTGCTGCGCATGTGCAGTACTCTCTCTCTCCGCGGTCTCCTCTCCTTCGGGCGCGCTGCGCATATAACTGGTGTGCCGCTCTCCGGCGGCCTTTCGGTCGACGGTTGCCTCTCTGCTTGCCCTCAGCGTCCGCATCACACCAGGGTTCCCGCGAGGGGAGGTGGACGTAATTTTTTAACAGGCGCACAGACGACACGTTGTTCACGCCACACGCTTAATTAATGGGAAGCCCAAATCAACGAGAACGCTGGCTAAAACGAATCAGAACATCCAGATGACCCAATCAGATGCCAAGAGATAGAAATCATAACGTCACATTCGGTTAGCTCAGCGTTGTCGTGAATTGGGACTTGGGCTGATTGGATTGTGGACTTAGCATTTGCATCGGAGAAAGCTACGCGTTTGAACCATCTTTCTTCCAGAGAGTTGCATCATATTTGTTATTTGATTGTGACCGGCTGTAAGCAAGCTTTAACCGAATTAAAATGAATTGCAGTGAAAGACTTTCACCGTACCGTAATGCTTGAGCTTCTTGTAAATTCTATCATACAATGGTGTGAAGACGTGGTCTCTAAACGGCCATCCCTTGCAATTGTGTTTCTTGTGCGCCTCAGTTTGGCTTCAGTTTAGCAACCCGCTCCAATTCTTCCGGCAATTTACTCTCCAAAAAAAAAAAAAAAAACGTTTACGCTTCGACGGCATTGCGACAACTGATTTGGCATAGAGTATTAAACGCAGACCGTGCCACACTATGTGCTGGTACACATTGTGTGCTGACTTTTGCACAATCACTCTGGGCAACGCGGTAGGCAGTACGACCAACGCCATCTGTGGAGGAAAAGCTTGAGAACTGCTTGCTCTCGAAACGCCACGGTAGTAGACAGCTTACGCGCTGCTCTTTGGTGCCTGTTTCTGGTTGCTCGTGTTATCGTAGGCCACCAATGAAAGCACGTATGTGACTAGAGTCGAACCTGGTTATAGCGAACAATGATATGGCGAATTATCGGATATAGCGATCTAAATACGACGTTTGTTGGGTCACACTTCATTTCAATGACACGTATTCTTTTTATAAGGAAACCGAAACCTCGAGAGCCGCGTGATATCAGCTATAACGAAGAAATATTTGGTTTCTGCGAGGCTCACAAGTCGACAGCTAGCATAATAAAAGGAAAATTTAAAAAAGTAAGCCAAAACAACCGTTTTTTTGGTAGCTTGAAAAACTGCAGAAGTAGAAAGGCCCTGTATTGCCTGGACACTGCGAAAAACTTAATTCCGGTCAGACTGTGAAAAGCCACCATGCGAAAGCCACGTCCTCCTTCAGGTAAATAAGAAGGCCGGCCTGTATTGCTGAACGAACTTTGTTATGTTGTAATTTCACGTTCTCACGTTCAGGTCTGTTCAGTTTAAAATGCCACAAGGTTACAGATAAGGATTACCTCGTTCGCAGCCTAGAACAACGCGTTTTTAGATGCGAAGTATCTCATGCTCGGGACTATGTCCCTCTTTTTCTTGTTGTCGTTGTTGTCCGCCGTCCGCACTCTACTGCGCATGCGCGTCTCTTCAGTCCCGTCAGCGTTCGGCCTGACGTCAGCGCAGTCCACTATAAAAAGAAATAGTTAGGCGGCGCCCGGTTTCGATCTAAGGACTCTCTGGCCGCAACGGGAAGTACGTGGCGCTCTTTCCACTGCGCTACGAGCATGTGCTACGAGCGCGCCTTATGTCCTTCACTAATTCAAGCTATGCCAAGAAGCTACTGATACAACGAAGGCACGCGAAGCTGAACGTCAACGGAAACAACGAACTAAAAAACTTTAGAGGAGGATGTTGAATTTCCCGTGGGAAAGCTGTGGCGGGAAGTGCCACGCGCCGTGCAGCTCAACCAGAGAAGAGGATGAAGAGGGCGGGCAGCGGGGTAGGAGCGTGAGCACGCAATAAAGAAAGACGAGAACCAGGGGTGTTTGATCAGGCAATGCGGGTGTCGGTCTCTTCGCTGTCTCTACATTTCTCTACATTTCTGTACATTTCTCTGTCTCTACATGGGGGTTCACACTACATTCCCATTCGTGCTCCGATAAATGAAACAACATAACGGCGACTCAATGTAACCTACCCGGAACCCCCATGATGCTTCGCATCCTCATCATGGTTCCCCACGGGAAGATGGTGTAATTTTGCTGTTTATCCAGGATTGTTGCTCGAGCCAGATTGCCGAATTATGAGAGCCGCTTTTTACCCCTACGGTTACAACGAATATCGGGTAATAACAAACTAATTCACTGCCCCGATACTATGCGTTATAACGAGGTTCAACTATTTTCGCGAAGTTCATTCTCTACGCAGGTCTTCTGCAGCCACGTCTTTCTCAACCTGCGTAGTCGCTATGACGACTACCACTGTAACGTATCATTTAGAATGATGTATTACAGAGGTGGTGTCTAAACAGTGTAAAAATGTTTATCCTCCAGAGTCACGTTTCCTGGAGAGAACGGAGTGCTACTCACAGG
This sequence comes from Haemaphysalis longicornis, assembly GCA_013339765.2. Taxonomy (NCBI): domain Eukaryota; kingdom Metazoa; phylum Arthropoda; class Arachnida; order Ixodida; family Ixodidae; genus Haemaphysalis; species Haemaphysalis longicornis. The sequence continues at coordinate 30,605,057 of CM023449.1, forward strand.
TAATGACGCTTGATGTCGAGGTTGATCTCTGCCATGTCGCCGTGAGTGATACCGATGTTTTCGCGCGTAGCGTAGATGAACTCTCCCTGCTTTATGCTGAAGAACACGGGTAGTCCCAGGTCGGTGGGTGTCATGATGGTCATGTCGTGGGTCAGGTAGAACGTCTTCGACCGGACGTTCTTTCCCAGGAAGCTTTCTACCGCCTTTTGGGGCTCTTCTGCGATAGGAAAGAGAGGCTAACGTATTTCAGTAACCCCTCGTTATTAGAAAGTCCGACCACAGAGAACTGGGTTCGTTGTAAGCGATACTTAAGTAAAAGCTGAGATGATTTGCTACCCTTGAACTGCAGTTAGGGCCATAAACTACTTAGAATAAAGCGATAATTATAATAAATAGAGGTCGCTTTAACGAGTGCTTACTGTACCTTTGAATTCTGGCCAGTAGTCCTGAATGAGCGAGAGTTCATTCGCAGTTCACATAAAATGTAACGCGTAAACGTTCTGGTATAAACACCAGTTTTCCGAGATTATTAATATACTGTTGTTTAATTTACTAATAGAAGCTAATGTATAACCAAATGTGCGTTATTTTACTTTCTGGTACAGTGCATGCAAAAGCCTTACTATTTTAGTCAGCGATTGGGGGCGGAATGGTAGTTTTATAGGCCGAAACATCTCAGGGCAAAGTCACCAGAACGCACTCACCGTGCGCTTTGATTTTGTTGAGGGTGCTCTCGTCGAAGTTCCAGCTGTCCACTGTCTTTCCGAACATGGAAAGGCTGAGGCGGGCGTAGATCGGGTCGTACTCGCGGTCAGCGATCGGAAGCTGCATATTAGGTGAAACGGAACAAGGACAGGAAGAGGGTCAGCCCAAGTTCAAGGGTTGTGAGTACATTAATTTTCACCAGAAAGGTGAGCTCAACAAACTACACCCAGAGCTCTTCGATGTAGGCAGTTGCGAAACTCCGCCTCAAAAAACAGCCCGCCCCTGGAACCCCCCAACTTTGGATCGGTGGGGGGGTTACCCCCCCGGTTTTGGGGCCGTTTTAACCGGCCATTGCAACCGCACTATTAAATTAAATTTTAAAAAAAAAAGCCACCTTAATTTATTTCCAAACTTTAAACCCAGTTTAAAACCCCCAATCGTTATTTTAACTCATTTTTTTTTTTGCGTAAACCCAAATAGGTATTCAGATGCAATGCGCAACCCTCCCTCGCTGACTGTTCGATTGTTTCTGCTTTTGCTTCGAATGCCTTACAAATTCCCCCGCTTTCCCCGGGGAAGAATTGAAGGGTTCGACCTGAAGTTGAATTTGCGGGGTTGGTTGTCGCGGGCCACACACTCACTAATACAAAAAAAATAATTTCCAGTAGCTTGTTTTTCAAGTGGCCCCTTTAAATTTTTAGTCCCTTTAAAAGCGGGTGCATTAGACCCTTCTCACGCCCGATTCCTTCCTGGCCAACTCCCCCACGTGGGTATGTGCCATGTCAGCGGCCCAGGCAGGCGCGCGCCCCATCTCCCCCGTGGCCAGGAGACGAGGAGGATTTCCTCGCCAATCCCCCACGTGGGTATGTGCCACGGACATCGCCGGAATGGGACGCAGGTTCAGGGTCGCTTAAGAAGTGCATTCGCACTTAAAACACTGCATGTTTGAACACATTGGGCTCCTTCGGCACAACAAATTGACTGAAGCGCCCAAATACTACCATTTTTCGCCCAGGTGTTCGAGCGGTTAAGCACACTGCATAGTTTATTTTGTTACCAACGGATGGTGCCACTGTACGGAAAAATTCCAAAGAGAGGACCAATCATAGGGCCGCTTTTTGACGTATGGTGCTTATGGATGAGTTTCGCAACTCCTATACCGCGTAACTCTAAACTACAATAGCGAGACTTCTTCGGCAACAACCCACTGTCCCTCCCGTGGCGCAGTATAGTCAGTGATGGTATTACCGAATACACCACAGCTCCAAAACACCTGCGCTATGAAAAAAAAAAAAAAAAACAGCTCTTTCTATACATTTACTTGTGGGGTGGGGGGGTGTAGGGGGTATAGTCGCCATTAAATCTAAAAAAAAAAAGGTTCATGGTGGGGTCTTACGCGCCTAAGATAGGCCAGTGGGGCGTAGTGGACGGCTACAGAATAATTTAAACCGCCTGGGGTGTGTAACGTGTGCAGAAATACCGTATCCGCGTTTCCATCCCACTTTACATCCGGCGCTACCGGTTGTCGAACTCGTGACGCTGTGCTTGTGCACAACACCTTCGAAACCGACCCACGGGAGGGATGGGCTGGACTACAACCTGCTCTCGTTCGTACTCAAATCCGAGTACAGCTGATGTACCGGCCCGCGTCAGCATGTGGACAACTGTCGTGAGCAATCCATAGTTTCTGGGGATATGATTGGAGCGTGTATATTTTTACGATCTGAAGTCAGTGAAAATATATGCGCGCCAATGCCGGCATTCTTCCTTCAAGATAATGCCTGTGCATGGGCATGTACAATGCAAGCAAACGGGGCAGTGCCCAAAGCTACCTAGACCTTCCCACTGTGAGATGTAGCTAGAAGAGATTTTTAGCATAGCAGTTACCTTACGCTACGCTACGGCGGCGGGTGCCAGGACTCGACTGCGCATGCGCGCGCGGGCATGGCGAGGCAGGCCGTCCCCCACCGGAACGAAGGCGCACATGTCAGATCGGGTCCCGCTACCCGCCGCCGGCAGCGTAGCGTACGCTAGCCGTTACGCTAAAACTCTCTATTAGCAGCAGCTGCGCAGTTCATGTTTCCTGGACTATTTCACTAACCATGGTAATGGGGGCAGCGGCAGTATGGGGCATCTTACGTACCACCTTTCTTTTCTCAGTTAACCTAGACCTTCGGTAGGTAATTTGCTGTATCTGTAAGGTTTAGACCTCCCTAATTTGATTATGGGCGCCGCATGAACGAACAACAGGAGCCAGAATCTTTCTTTACTACTGGTTTTTGTTGTACGTGGAGCGGCTCGAGCCGATGTCTCTCGTATTCGTAGTGCTTTTAGCTCACCTCTCTGACTCTGTTTTAAATCCGTTTATTTGATAATTTATTTTCGGAAATACAAATATAACATGCGTTTTTATTAAGAGAACGTTTGAAGCCTTGCTTATAAATTTGTGTTTTCCCTCAAACGTGCAGAAAGTCTCCTCTGCACCGAACAACTTTCCTTTGTGTAAGCCCCGCTACCAGTTTTTTAGATGGAAAGATCGTCCCTGTATATACCCTGTTCACGCTCTTACAGTAACGGCAGAAGAGTGTTTGAAAATGGGAACTGGAAGCTGCTTCTCAGAAAAGGTAAGCCCAAAAGAATTACGCCAGCAAATCGACACGATATGCGTGCCGGGGTTACCTAAAACGCGCTTCGCATATAACAGTAATTACCTAGAACTCGTGCGTGGCTTCCGCGATCGAGGCGAACTCACCGCATTCTCGACCTCCTGTCGTGCCTCGGCCGAAGCGTCTCGCGGGAATCGGCGGCGGCCAAACACGTTCCAGAGGCTCTTGGTCGACCCCGGCTGCGGCCCGACGAGGCCGTTGAAGAGCCGGTCCAAGCCCCAGCTCTCGAACGACAGCGCGACCGTGTCGTACGACTTGCCGGCCACGTAGTCCATCATGCTGATGTGGCAGTTGCGGGGCAGAACGCTGTCGCGTGACCGGATCATCTTCGTGATGGTCGCGCCGCCGAAGTCGTACTTCGCTGCATGGGAGAAAGAGCGGAACGGGTCATGGCATTTCTGTCTTCAGATCCGGTTTTACTGTGAAAGCTTTATACGAGTGCTACCTTGGAATTTCGCTTTGCAGTTTCGAAAAGTCATCAATTGCATGTAATAGGTGCTATGGAGACATAGATTATTGCTATGGCATTGGCTGTGACACTCCAAAGGGAGTCTTATAGGCGCCTCCATGATTCAACCTACAATGCTAACGTACCGAGCTGTAACGCTGACAGCGTTCAGAAATGGTTTAACCCAAATATTTTTCCACAATTCTGATGCGTAGACATTACGGGATTCTTGAAGCGCACCATCTCGCAATTAGCTTCATAAATACTGTCAGAAAGTGATCAGGGAGCAGTGTCCGGATCTTCATCCGGCATGAAACCGTTACACGTAGAAGCACATATAATTTTTTTAGAAACGTTAATAAGAAACAATAAGTATAAAACGTTAATGACAACAATTGCGTACCTGGGATTTCGGAGGCATTTTTGTCACATGTCTTAGGGGAATAAGCAACAAAATTTTAATTGGTTTTCTCGTTTTTTCGCATACACCAATCACCCATCTAAACACCGCAAAGTATGGTAAGACTGACCGTACCACAAATCCTCGTTCAATACTTGGCGGTTCAAAAATCTAAGCGTTCTTTTGTGTACCGCTTAATTTAGGTTATGGGAAACTCCGTGTGATCTTATTTGAACGAATACTAACGTCAAGAATACATGGATTGGAGTAAACTTACGGTTGTAGCCGGACGAAATAGTCCAGTGGGACATCGTTTTGTCCAGAGGCTTCTTCATTCTCCACACGTCTTCCCACATGGGCAGGACGTAGCGCAGGTGCTGGGCTCTGCATGTTGCCAAAGAGGATACGAAACACCGCAATGCTTTACAACTACTGGCCGAGAAATTCGCGCATGGAATAAAATTGCAAGAAAGGTACAAAATTACAGGAAAAGAAACAGGCAGGCGGGGAGGGAGGGATGAGAATTGTACAAAGAAAAACAGGGTGCTGGAAGGAGGAGAGCAGAACATAAGACAAAGAACGAACCATTAGGAAGAGATCTTTATCCGAGGTCGCCTCAAATGATACACCATGGCTTGTTTGAATCTGAGACGCGCTGAATGCGCGACATCAGCTAGCACCCCAATGTATTTTGTGGCGAACTTTGGCGGCGCACATCTCGAACCACAAGCTTACTTAACAGCTTTTCCGAAGTGGTTGATGTTTACTTTGTAGTTTTCTGTAAGTTAGAATAGTAAGCAACTGATGTTTTGTAATTAGGAAATCAGTGCCCGCGTACATTCTGTACTCGCAAGCATAGTAACCTGGATGTACGGGAGGATTCGGGACGTCTCTCTTTTGTTGCGCAAGCTACACTACGCTACCTCAGGCAGTCTTCGCGGGGTGATCAGTTTTGCGCTTGAGCGCTAGAGATGAAAGCAAAGCGCCGGGCAGGGAGCAGCGGCCCGATAACGGCGAGAGATTGGCGGCAGGGAAGAGATATGCAAGGAGGGGAAAATGACGTGCGCGGGGCCTATGCGTGGGACGTGGCGGAGGAAGGCGAGGAGGCCGCCATAGCAGCGATAAACGCGCGCCACGAAGGAAGGCCACGAGGCCACGTGCGACGCAGAGAGAGAGAGAGAGAGAGAGAGAGAGAGAGAGAGAGAGAGAGAGAGAGAGAGAGAGAGAGAAATAAACTTTATTGCGATACGTAGTTAGGAGGGGGCGGTGACCGGTAGTTGCAGTTTGCCGGTGACCAAGGCAGCCCGTTCCGTCAGACTTGTTTGCATAGATCTGCGGGTCGGAGCTACCCAGCGCCGCCTCCCATTGCTCGGTGGTACGGATTAATGGAAAGGGGTCGTTGTTGCATGCCCACACGGTATGGATGATGGTGTCTTTCAAGCCACATGCGGGGCAGTTGGGGGACTGATACAGTGTGGGATGAATTAGGTGCAGTTTGGCGCGACAGGGTAAAGTGTTACCGTGTGCGATAGAGGAAGACGAACATCCAGCTGTGGTCCCTGGTACAGCGGCGAGGCTTAAACAACGCCGTGAAGCGAAAAAGGGGAAAAAGCTACTGTTGTGTACAGCGACGCTACCTTCAAGTTTTGCCCATTAGTGTGAGCTTCCTTCATTTCTTTATTTGGAAAGTTGTGAACACTTTGCGTAGATTGCCTGTACACGGTTGCGGTTAAGATAAACGCGTTGCACTCTTCAAGGACACCTTATGGCTCAAGACTTACATTTCAGCGTGGCATGGATACTCGGACTTCGCCAGGGAGCGGAAAGTGCTTGAGATTGAAGGATGCCACCTGGTCGCTGGGGTCGTTGATGGCCTCTGTGGCTATGTGGCGCAGGAGGTACAGATCTGGCTTGGTCCCCATAATAACTTGGAAAGCAGCGATGCGGACTTCGCTCGGCTCGCTGGTGTTCTCGAACACGGGCAATGCGATGGACCGGGCCTGTTGGGAGAAAAAACAGAAAGCGGTGTTCCCAAATGTCGGCTGTGTATGTCCCATTCAAAATTCCCGCCACGGCCTGACTTCCATCTCACACTTTAGCCACGGTGGATCCTTACAGAACTATAACGAATATAACTCCAAAGTCTCCAAAATACTCCAACGTGCTAAGGTTAAATTGATCCATACGGCATATCTCTGGCGGGAAGATGTAGACAGGAGATAGCGACCGTTAACACGCCGCCTCCTTTTTTGTTGGCAATGTAGCCACCGATGGGCGCCTATGATTTGAGCATGACAACTTTCTCTGGACAGGCCGCTATGGTGACGCGACGACTTTGTGAGGCGTCCTTCGTAGGTGGCGCTGTATTAAAAAAAACTGAACTACAAGGGCGTCATTGGAATGGCGGTAGGTGCTGTCACTCTTCTGAAACCTAGCTGATCTTACTGATCTTGTTGTAGCAAACCAGACCTCAGTATCACGCAGCCTACAACCGCGCAAGAATGAAAGTGTTCTAAATTCTTGTAGTGTCGGCCATGATTTTTCATCGTTGTTGCGTACTCGGCCACTTTTTCCCCTGCTTAATGTTAGCCGAACAATGTTTCAAAGAAAGCAGACTATTGTGGAGTTGTATGAATGAAGAGCGGTGCTCACACGACGAGAAAGCCGACCTCCTAGCCAACCATAGGTCCTTTCACAAGCAGTATGTAGCGCAGTGAATGCTACATTGTTTATGGTTATCAATAATCCACCCGCTTCAACGTGTCTAACTCACTGTGCCCTACGGTGGCCGCCGTTGAAGACAAGCGGCAATGGGCGCTGAGGCCTTGGAAGGACTTTTCCGTGATCCCGATTGGCAAATGTAACCAAAAAGTCCCAACGCATATTGTCGCCTTTATTTAAGCGACCACAGCAGAATATTTAGGTGAGTTTGGCGCGCTGATGCCCGTGGACTCTTGACTACAATGTAGCATCCAGTGCGCTAAAAGCTGCTTGTGAAATGAACTTTATTTCTTGGTTGTAAAGGGGGCCAAGGAATGTTGTCTGTAATTCAGAACAAATGGTTTCTGACGCTTGGCATCCCTCTAAAGGCACATTGGTGGCTAGCATGCTCTCTTTTTTGTTTTTTGCTCACCAATTCAGGCTGGTGTTCGGCGGCCTGTTTAAGAGCCCAGAGTGCGACCATTCTCTTGTGCTCGGCGGCGTGCCACTGGGGCCAGATGAAGCGCTTCAGGTAGAGCAGGGCCCGTCGCGTGGCCAGGTTGCCGGCGACGCGGATGAACATGGTGTTCTTGTACTCGGGCTCCCCAACTACGTCCGATGGAGTCACGGAATACTGAAAAAGTGGGAGGGGAATGACAGCGGATTCAAGGCGCCGCTGAATGCATAGCTGCTGTGTATATACCCACGGTGGCGCTTGCAGTGACCGAAAGTTTATGATGAAATGGAGTAGCCGGAACAGAGGTGCTTTTTTTGTGTGGTCATTGTCCGCACACCACCAGTCGGTACCCGCAGGACGTCACAGTCATTATATATAAGTGCCACGCTGGCCCTCAGTCTCACAATTTTATTTTTCAGCGTTGCGCGACAACTGGACCCAAAGTGAGCAAACTTCGCCTTAGACATCAATGAGCGTCGGTTCACGCATTTTACGAGTAAAATATATCTCAGAACTACTGTTACTTTTTTGAACAATATATATTTGCAGCTCGGCAGGTTTTCGCCCTTTAGAGATTTAGCACTTTCTTTCTTCTTGAAATGGCATCGTGAGAATAGACTTTGTTCGCGAATTATCTGGAAGGTTAATTTTATTCGCACTGCTTGTGACTCAATATAATTTTTCTGAATTTGCCGGAAAAATCCGGGCATAGTGGTTGCGCCGCAATGGTACCCTAACAAATTATTAGCGTAGTATAGGAACACAGAAACCAAGGCCTGTTTCTTAGTGTGCTTACTTTCTCCTTGTCTAGTTTTGCAAGCGCAGTTTTACTGCGGGAGCTGTATCAGGCGTGCTACACTGGGAGAGCGTATCCTCAAAAGCGAACGAACTGACCTGTAAAAGGGTGCTCCTCTGCAGCAAGGGTTAACTGAGGTGAAGCCGAACTTCGAGTATTGCGCGTTGCAGGGGTTAACATCGTATACACTGCGAACGAAGCGGAGGGAACGCGCTTATCGCAGATGGCCTTAAAAGTAGCGGTTGAGGAGGTGCAGATGTGTCGATCAATCGCGTGTACCCTGAGAATCACGTGATTCGTGTAGTCTTGATAGTCACCACCCTTTTTCCGCCTTGGGAGCTAACAAAAGTGCATTCGAAAATCCCTGAAAACGGTGGAACTTCCCGGTAAAAGCTTCGCATACGGCCGCTCGTTTCAGAGAATAGACATAGGGAAGACGGTGATGAACATTGGGGCCAGTCCCCTCATTGAAGCCATCATCGTTACGTTTGAAAATGTAATAAAATGAGCGTCCAATCGTGCCTGTGCGGCGGAATTCCGGAGTAAAAATGTTCAAAAAGTGTCGATGCAATATCATCAACAAATCGCCTATCGACGCTGTCGGTTCTCGCCAACTCACGGGAACATTTAAATTTCTTTGGTGATCATCCGCCAACCCTTTCTAGCCCTGAACTGATTCTTTTGGACGACTCAGACATCCTTCTATCGCTCTCTTTTAATCATTTTAGTTTCGAAAATTGCACAAATAATTGGTGACCTTAGGATACAACGTCGCATGCGCATCTTGTTTTTCTCAAAAACCGATCGACAGTTGCTTGTTTTGATATACGTTCGCGTAAGCGTTTCGCTCCTAATGTATTTTCCCCTTGTAAACGCTCTGAGGGCAGTGCAGTTGTTGGCAACCAAAAGAGTCGAGATAATGTTCAGAAACGGCCATTTCATACTAATCACTGCCGACGACAACGCCGCCATTTCTCCGCGACGAGTCTTAGAGCTGCGAACAACGCTTATGTGAATCCTTACGTTGAAAAGATGCGCCACGATGTCGGGGCTGCAGCTGCCGGAGTCCTCTTCGTCATCATTATGGGCACGGATGCATTCCTGTCCGCTGGCCAGAAAGCTTGCTGCCAACTTGCACGCAGTCCGTACCTCCGGGTGGCTTTTGACAACCTCTAACTGGCAGGAGTCCTGCACCGGTTAACGGTAGTTTTTAGTTTGCGAACAGAAACATACAATGTTTTTTTCTCAGGTGTGCACTGACAAAACAATGCGCGCTGGTTTCGAATACAAGGGCCCAGTCGTCGACGGGCTTAGCTGGAACATCAGATTTGACTTAAGCATGGAATATCTAAAAATATTCCCACGAAAAAACTGTTCAAACGATGTGGAGGATTTAGGTTCCCCCTTAAACTCGAAAGAAATGCATAGGAAACGATAAATGGGTAAATTGCTGTTCCAGCTAAGACTGTGGATGACTGTACGTTCCATTGAAACACCGGCGGTTGCTGGCAGTGAACATGCACTCAGCAGTTAACGAAAATTAATAATACAGAAACGAGGTGTCAGTGTCAGTGAAGCGCTCCCAAACGTGGCAGAATGCGTAGAACATTATCAATGCACTGAAATGTTAGCGCCCGAGTGATTTCCGCCGAATGCTCTCCCGTCACTCAGCTAGGTTTCAGAGCCAGTCACTAACTGAGAGCACCGGAGCGATTTTTAAACGTGGAGCGCTTACATTTTACGCCTACCTAAATACTTCGAGAGAACTAATGGGCATTTATTGTAGCGTAAGCTACACTGGCCGAGGTTGAGCGGTTTCACGTGTGCCGTGAAGGGCCGTTCTGCGCAATCGCGAGAAGCATTGGATTGGCTTGGATCGGATCGAATTGGCTTGGCTTGGATTGGATTAGATTGACTTGAATTGCATTCAATTTGGATTGGATTGGAATAAATTGGATTGTGTTGGATTGAAATCCGATCCAATTGGAGTACGGGTGCTGAAGCTTACCTCACGCTACGTATATCCTGGCTAAGCCGAGATAAGCCACTGCTAATTTTTACAGGGAAGATAATTGTAGCAACTACTCATGGGTAGCATGCGCGTTATTTGTCATGGCGGCATTAAAATGGGAATATTGCGCTCCGAAGCCATACCTGTTGTATGATGCACGTCTTTGTGGGAGGCTGCGGGTTTATTTGGGCAACTTAGGTATCTTTAAAGTGCGCTAAATTCTCTACGTACTATCATTTTGTTTTTTTTTCCTCAGCAAGGAAAACGGCCGACGCGACCGGGTTTGAACTAATGACGTCATACTGAGTATAACGAAGCCTTAGCCACTGAGCCACCACGGCGCGTCGTTCGAAAGGCCTAGAACCTGTATTAAGCGCGGCCAGCTTCGTCATTATCAGACCGTTGTTGAGTACAGTCAAAACCTTTATGACAGTGAACACGCGAGCTCGTGTCGGTTAGTACACTCAGAGTGCTCTGGTAAGAGGCTGGCTCGCCCTCACAGTTTGTGTGTTTAGCGGACGCATTCCCTGAAAGCGCTTAATCGCACGGTTGCCTGCTCCAGTAGTTGCGTCACGGCACCGCGAAGTATGCAGACGTGGGGATTTATACCCTATTTATCACTGAGTCGGGATGCGAAAACAAACGTGAATGTGTTCGCTGTGCTTCGCCGCTTGATAAAAATTAAAGTCGTTCCACTCAATGCGAACGCTACCGGAAGTGTACAGCGGGGATTCGCCATAATGGGCTGTAGCGCCGTTATCCGCTCACCGCTGCCACCCAATGCAATTCATATTCGCACTCTTCGCAGTGCTCGCGCGTCCCCTGCCTGAAACTGCGCCAGCGGGACTTCTGTTCTTTTTGTTCTCGCTCTTCTTCCCGCACGTGCCTGCGTTGCACTGCCACTTTTTTTTTGCTTAATATCGTAAAAATCAACCCAACGAGCTTTCATAACTAAATCAGCGCGGGCGGTGGGGGTTTATTACGTATATTTTGCCTCAAATGCACCTACAGTTTTCTTTGCGCTAAACACCACGGAGATGTATGACAAGCGCCAGCGGTTCATGAGTTTCGAACGCTTATGACCACATAAACCGCTTGGCTTTCGAAGCCTCTGGGGTACGCCGCGACGACAGACGCCACGACAGACGCCGTGCGGCTCTACGTGGGTCCATGTATGACGCAGCTACCGTTGCAGACAACAGCGCGATCAACCGTTGTCAAGGGGTGGGTCCGACAAAAGTATACGAACTATGAAAGTGCGTCATCGGGCCCATTGCTAGTCCACTCTGCTTGTACTGAGCGGCACGCGCTCCCGTGCTTACTGCCATAAAGCTTTTGACTGTACGTGAAAGATGTTTCTGAATCAACTTGTGGATCAGTGAGCCTAGTAGATTTGGAGATAGATGTGGGGACGCAGGGAGAAAGCAGGTTACAGCACGAAGCAGACTGCACCTCTGTCTGAGCTGGGCAGTGGGTGGCGGTAAAAAAGCTGTATGTGGAGTACGCAAGGTCGTCCCACTGGAAGCATCGACGAGTCGAAAATGGAAATCGTTGAAGCAATGGATTTAAATTCTTTGTTCCTGCTGTACTCGAGAATGTCTAGTTGCAGTCGTCATCACGAGCACACACAAGTACGAGCTAGAATTTGCTGTGTTTCTTGTGGGAATTTGGACTAGAAAATCTTTTTGTAATTCTTGAACTGTGAGCCTGACTACATCTGTACGCGTTGGCAACGTAATATGCATAATGTTGTCCTTTTTGTTAGTTTGGCGTTCTGTGGTTCCTCGACACCATTTGCTGTTCTCAACGCCGCAACCCGCAGTATGTTGACGCCGCTCCTGACATTCCAGGTCCTGGCGTGCTCGCTGCCCGCGGGCATGCCCGCACTCCAACCTGCCCCGTTCGTGCTCGCCCCTGCCGAGCGCCTCCTTCCGTGCGGCTGCCTGCCGACGCTCAGAAACGCAGCACCTCGCCTCCTCCACCCGTGCACCTGCCTCCGCTGACGAGCCCCTCTTGGCTTCCGAGCTCCGTGACGACAGCGGATTCACGGGCCTACTTAAACTCCGGAGAGCCGCCAAAAGTCCGGGGCACGACGCCGCAACCCGCAGTATGTTGACGCCGCTCCTGACATTCCAGGTTGGTTACTGCAAACTTTCTAAAGAATTTAGGAGCGGCAATCGTTTTCTTGTGGCCGGTGTCGTGCCCCCACGACTTTAACTGGTTGTGCCGCAGTGACACCAGAGACTGGCTATTTTGGTTTGTTAACCGTTGTACGTCCGCGGTGTTGCCATGTTGCATTGTCACAATTGCTGCTAGCCCTATCAGGCGACGTGGAGTCGAACCCAGGCCCTGATAGCATTCAGGAATCTAGTACGCCGATCGACGCCGGAGATATCTGTGCTGTCATGCAGATGCTCACCAGGCTCGCGTCAGGTCAAGAAAGAATTTTGTCGGATTTAGCGGACATACGGACTAGACAATTCGCCACTGACGAAAAAGTGAAGAGCTTGACTGAACGTGTCAATCTTCTAGAACAAGCTCGCTCGCAGTCCAGTAACTCTTCGGCCGATTCCAAAGCCCCGTCTGCAGAAATAGCTGCTTTGAAAGCTTCCACGGATGATTCCGAAATAGGCTACGAAGGAACAACCTTCTCTTTTTTGGTTTTGAGGATAACCCGTCCCGAAACCTGGAAACAAGCCGAAGAAACCGTTGTTGCGTTCTGCTCTACTAAGCTAGGTGTATCGCTTGACCCACTGAATATTGACCGAGCGCATAGACTGGGCTCTTACAGTGAAGATAAAAACCGCCCCATAATAGTTCGCTTTGTTAGATTCAAAGATAAAGATGCGGGTGTTGGGGGCGGGTTCGAAGCTGAAGTCCAGTGACATTTCCATCAGGAAGGACTTCTCTCGTTCAGTGCGCTTAGCCCGCAGGAAAACTTACCGAATTTGCAAAGGCTCGCTCTTCCTCCTATAAATTAAGGCATGATAAGCTTCGTATGGACGGACGAGACTTCCTTTACGACCGCTGATACGGATGTTGTCGTGCTGCAAAAAAAGTGAACTTGAAACGGAGTCGAGCAATCCCTGTTACTGCAGTTAGCGATACCGTCAGCGTTCCTCGATGCAGCCTTATTATGTATGAGCCATGCCGTCCTTCACTTGTAAACATTATGCTTATCAATTGCCGAAGCGTTAAGAACAAAACCGACGAGTTAACAGGGCTCGTATCATCTTTTGGCCCTGACATTGTTATCGGGTCTGAATCTTGGTTGGATGAATCGATTTCCAGCTCTGAAGTATTTCCTGCGGAATATGTGGCCTATCGCAAAGACCGGAATACGCACGGTGGGGGCGTTTTTGTTCTGGTCAAGCACAGCTTGCCAAGTTTCGTAGTCAACTTTGAGGCTAACAGCTGTGAATCTGTTTGGTGTAAGTTGTTCTCGAACAAAACAAACAGCTTACAGTTGGAGCATTTTTACCGTCCGCCTAATGACAACAGCAGCCATACCTTAATACCCTCTCTCAAATATTACCTTACGGTTTCAACTGATTACTTTCTCGTCGGTGGTGACTTTTTAATATGCCGGATGCGCAGTGGATTAACAAACTTACTTCTTCGCGCTCATCCCTGTCGTTGGCTTTTTACGATCTTTTTGCAACACATCGGTCTTTATCAATTCGTGGAGGAACCAACACGGCGTCATAGCAATGCCGCTCTCCCACCTTAGATCTTCTGATATCAAACTCTCCCTTCGTTGCTTCAATCTGTTTCCATAGTTCCCGGAATAAGCCACCATGATGCAGTGGTTTGCCCGTCTCGTGCTTCCAAACCGTACATACGCCTCCGAAACCAGGAAAGTTTATTTCTTTGATAGTAGGGAAATTACTCTCGTATTCTGAAGCGCTTGAGTCAAGCTTCGATAGTTTTCTCAGAACAAAGCCGCACTGTATCTGTCTCTGAGTTATGGCTGCTGTTTAAAGAGCAACACTTTAAGCTCATTGACTGCATATCCCCTCTAAGCTTCTTTTCTGCGAAACACCGAAAAAATAAACCTTGGTTTGACTAAACCCATTAAGGTCTCTTACTTTAAATAAGAGGAATAGTTATTCAAACGGTATAGAAAAAATCCCGATCCACTGCAACTTTCTTAAGCTTCGGACCAGCTTGGTTCCGAAATCAAGGTCAAAATCACAGAAGGAAAAAAGCGGTTATTTTGACTCTCTTGGTTCTAGAATTAAAGAAAATCCAAAGGAACTCTGGAGGAAAATGGTGAAATCTAACAGCAAAGATGATGTTGGTATCCCTGCGTTAATCCACAATAGTGCAGCTGTTACCAATGATAGAGATAAATCAAGCTGTTTTAATGATTACTTTGTCTCAGTGTATTCCACGCTAGTACCTCAACATCTCCAGTCTTCTTGAGCAACGAACTTGGATGATATGCCGGATATTGCTATTTCACTACTCTGGAATAGTCAACCTTCTCCAAAAATTAAAACCACACTCGGCACCAGGTCCAGATAGGATACCCAATCTTGTTTTTGAAATCCTGAGCACATGCCATCTCAAAGTATTTAGAAGTACTGTATCACAAATCTCTTGAAACCTCAGAATTACCTGAAGACTGGAAGATGGGCGGACATTGTTCCGATTCATAAAGTGGGCCCCGAGGACAGTGTCATGAACCATAGACCCATATCTTTAACATGTGTGTGCTGCAAAACCCTGGAGCACATAATTTACACTAACATCTTTACCCACCTTCAACACAACAGTTTCTTTGTTCCTTACCAACACGGGTTTAGAGCTGGTCATTCATGCGTAACTCAGTTAGTGGAATTTACCCATGACATATTTACATCATTTGACAAAGGTTTACGAACAGACTGCACACTATTAGATTTCCAGAAAGCGTTTGACAAAGTGTCCCATGTTCTCTTACTCCATAAGCTTTCACTTCTTGGTTTACCAGATAACATCCTTTTTTGGCTCAAAAACTATTTGACAGGTCGTTTACAAAGAGTGGTAATTAATGGCGCAGATATGCATGCGTATCTTCTGGCGTTCCGCAGGGTTCCGTCTTAGGTCCACTTTTATTTCTTATATATATAAATGACATTGGCACAGGAATCACTTCGAAAATCCGGCTGTACGCAGACGATTGTGTCCTTTACAGAGAAATTAATAACGACTCTGACCGAGTAGCATTACAGACAGACCTAAATAAAATTTCTTCATGGTGTGACAGGTGGCTTATGTCCCTGAACATCTCAAAATGCAAGCATATTTGCTTCACGCGCAAGCGTCAACCAATCGGTACACAGTACTGCTTGAACGGCTCCCCATTATCAGAAACAAGCGAAGCAAAATACCCAGGTGTCACGTTTTCCGCCGATCTTACATGGAATCCTCACGTTCAAAGCATCACTTTAAAAGCAGGACGAGTACTAAATTTCATTAAACGGAACTTTAAGCACGCGCCAATAGATGTCAAGAGAACACTTTACCTAAGCAACGTTCGCCCGATTCTGGAATACGCGTCCGTTGTGTGGGACCCGCACACACAAATTCTTGTCAATAGCTTAGAAAGGATACAGAAACGCGCAGCCCGATTCATAACCGGCATTTACTCATTCCAAAGCAGTGTCACAGAAATAAAACGGCACATATGTTTGGAAGATCTCTCACTGCGCCGTGTTGTTTCCCGCCTCTCTTTCCTTCGAGATGCCGTCTTCAATCGCACACCACTAAACAAAGAGACTTATCTACAATCCCCAACATACATATCCGGGCGCCGCGACCACTTACTCAAGATAAAAGAAATGTGCGCGCGCACAACCACATACCAAAACTCCTTTTTTCCCCGTACAATACGCGATTGGAACCTGCTGCCTCCTGAACTAATCGAAGTTGCTTCTGATGTGACGTTCCCCACTGCCCTTCAAGAATATATTTATGGATAAAAATGTACTCGCCATTTAAAACTTTCTTTGATATTTATGCTTTGCAATGTTAGCCAGCGTGCTGTGTAAATTAATGTATCTTGTTACCTGGCCGATATTTATGCTTTGCAATGTTAGCCAGCGTGCTGTGTAAATGAATGTATCTTGTTACCTGGCCGATATTTGTTTTTAATGCTGTCTCATGTACTCCCTCAGAATGTGCCACATGTGTGATTAGTATTGTACTCACGGTCTGCAGTGTGTGGCTTACTAACGCAAACCTTGTATGTTTTCTTACAATTGTTTTTTTTTTTTTCTTTCTTCAACCTTTCAAAGAGTGTGCAATGTTGTATTTTATATCGATTATTTGTCCCCCCTACTATAATGCCCAACGGGCGAAGTAGGTATGCAAATAAATAAATAAATAAATAAATAAATAACTTTATTTAGAGTTCCGTTTATTGCTTTTTATTGAGTGTGATGTTTTGTATATATACTTTTAATTTTTGTTTTGTCTCTTATTGTTGTCTCCGCAGCCTCCCACATCTATCTCACGGCACTGCAATGA
Organism: Haemaphysalis longicornis; assembly: GCA_013339765.2. NCBI lineage: Eukaryota > Metazoa > Arthropoda > Arachnida > Ixodida > Ixodidae > Haemaphysalis > Haemaphysalis longicornis. The sequence continues at coordinate 30,621,753 of CM023449.1, forward strand.
TCCTCATCTGGCGTAGCAAGCACTGACGCTAACAGAGCTGACCTTTTTAGGTAACATTAAAGAGTTATCTCTCGCTCTATCTAGAATCGGCATTTTAGGAATGCTCTAAATTTAGAAAAAAAGGGGCAAGGATAAGAAATTAAACGTCTTTTTTGCACAAAACCGATAAACTCTATCAACTTTAGATCACGTTAGGAGAGCGTCTATAACCGATTGAAAGAACGTCAGAACGAATCGGGCCGACAGCCGACTAAGGGAGTTTGGGGTAGCCTGCCAAACAAATAACCATGCTTAGGCAGAGACTCGTAGATTTGAATGCTTGTTTTCCCAAAGCAATCAGTGTCGTATAAATACGAAAGCAAAGTAAGAACAGATTCAATTTTTTACATCTAAAAGGCAAGAGTTTAAGGCAAGGGCCCTAGATTAGTAGCTCGCTCAAACCCAATTAGAGTCAGCCTTCCGTCATAGCCGCTGTCGTCGCGGCGCAACGCAGAGGCTTCGAAAGCCAAGTGGTTTACATAGTCATGAGCGTTCAAAACTCTTGAACCACTGGCGCGTGTCACACATCTCCCCGTTGTTTAGCGCAAAGAAAACTGTAGGTACATCTGAGGCAAAATGTACGTAATTAACCGGCAGCGCACACGTTCACTTAGTTAGGAACGCTCGTTGGGTTGGTTTTTACGATAGTAAGCGAAAAAAAGCGGCAGTGCAACGCCGGCACGTGCGGGAGGAAAAGCAAGCACAAAGAGAACAGAACTCTCGCTGGCGCAGTTTCAGGCAGGGGGCACGCGAGCACTGCGAAGGCGGGAAATTTGAAATGCCTTGTGTGGTAGCAGTGAGCGGACGAGTGCTACAGCCCATTATGGCGAATAACTGTTCTGCACATCCGACAGCTTTCACATTGAGTGAAACGGCTTTAATTTTTTTAGTTACTGTAAACATTCAGTGTAAACTTTGGTGTTAGTGTTTGTGTAAACATTAGTATAAACACGAGTAAACTTTCGCTTCACTGCATTCACACATCCACATTTTTAGCCGTGTAGATGCCAGAAACCCCGCCTCGAGGATGGTAAGTTTTTTAAGTGAAGGATGCGTTGTTCAGGCGAATATGAATCACACTCACGCTGATTTCTTTAACGGCAGCGGTGCTAACTTCCTTGAAGTTGAGGCTGATCTTGGTATAAAAGCGGTCTGCCTCCTCGGGGCTTATCTCGTTTTGCTGGATGAGGTTGACGCCGAATGCGAGGTGAGGGTTCATTCCAGCAGCTGCCAGCAGGTCGATGAACACTTCACTGCGATTGAACAAAAGACGCACTTTGAAGGAGATGGAACCTTCACAGCACGATTGTTATGACTGGCGTTCAGTTCTAAGGGACGTTCTCCGGGTAAAGGACACAAAAGAAGTGCTAGTGAAGAGAGAGAGAGAGAGAGAGAGAGAGAGAGAGAGAGAGAGAGAGAGAGAGAGAGAGAGAGAGAAATAAGGATGTCCAACCTAAGAAAGAGCTGGCTACTCCAAGCTTGGAGTATACAAAAGGTACAATGGTTGTACCTTTGCAGAGCAAAAGCTGAAAATCACACGCGCGCCCAGTAAACCACTTGCTATGTAAAGTACATTCGGTAGGAGCTTCTGCTGTTGTTACAACCTCATTTTTATTTTAATGTCGAACCAGAGGATTTCTTAGAAAAAAATCCTGGGCCATATCCACTAACGTGAAACCTGGGGAGGGGCGTAGCATGGAGTGTATAAGTGTATTCTTGGCGCCTTGGCGTGTTTGCCAGCCGAGACAAAGCCGTTGCGGGGTAGAGGTATACAGCCTTGCTAACAAAGTCTCTTGTATCTGAAGCACGAAGCGTTCTAGCGCGAGGTGTAAACGAGTGTCCCGGTGTTTTTAATAGTATGCGTTACGAAGCGTTCGGCGCGGAGCGTAAAAGAGTGTTCCGGTATTTTTATAGCATGCGTTACGTTTTAGCGCGAGGCGTAAATGAGCGTCCATGTGCTTTAGTACATCGACTGCACGAGACGACGGTTACGACGACGACGACGTGAGACGCGGCCAGCCTAAGCCCCTAAGGGGCTTCGCTCCTAAAAGAGTAGCAGGTGGGCTGCCGTTGCGTCCCCGTTGTACATTGTAAACGTGCACCGATCACTTACAATGTGCATTTTAGTGCTCGGAGCACGTTGTAAAGGTGTCGGGATAGTACACAGGCAGTTATTAGCCTTTATTGTTTTATTGCTTGCTCTTTAGTTGACCGTGATGGCGGGCAGAGAATAAGCGGTGGGGAGAGGAGAGTGCTTTTCATTGAAAGATGGCGAATTCAGCCCTGCTAGGAACAGTACGGGTTATAACAACGTGGCTATCACCACAACGAGTGGGGTAGCTGCTAGCTAGCTAGCTAGCTAGCTAGCTCACTCACTCACTCACTCACTCACTCACTCACTCACTCACTCACTCACTCACTCACTCACTCACTCACTCACTCACTCACTCACTCACTCACTCACTCACTCACTCACTCACTCACTCACTCACTCACTCCTCACTCACTCACCTCACTCACTCACTCACTCACTCACTCACTCACTCACTCACTCACTCACTCACTCACTCACTCACTCACTCACTCACTCACTCACTCACTCACTCACTCACTCACTCACTCACTCACTCACTCACTCACTCACTCACTCACTCACTCACTCACTCACTCACTCACTCACTCACTCACTCACTCACTCACTCACTCACTCACTCACTCACTCACTCACTCACTCACTCACTCACTCACTCACTCACTCACTCACTCACTCACTCACTCACTCACTCACTCACTCACTCATGGAATTATCCGCAATGTCCCCCCGAGAACACACAAAAAAAGAGATAGCCTGATTTTGGAAATCTCAGAGCCAGTACCCCTAGATTCCATCACTTTTGCGTTTCCGAACTATCACGGCACTTCACCGAGATGCTAAGTAACGGGATGCGCTTTCAGTACATATCGTACACCTCGTACAAAGATTTAGTTTTAGTGTAGCCTCACGGCTAATGTTTCCGGCGGGGAGTTTTAATTGAGATTGTGGTACACTTCTGTTTTAGTGACTTCCTAATCCCAGAAACTAATAAAGTTTGTTCTCTCTCTCTCTCTCTCTGTTTTAGTGACAACGCGCTCGCCACTAGTTAAGCCAGCTGGTGTCGAGTAATATTACGCATGCAGAGGGATGTGGTTAGAAATATTGCTGGTGTGGTACCATCCGCGGGGATGACGCAGGCCAGCAGTGGTTAGACGTATTTGGACGTGGCATTTGTCCAGTAGTGGACATCAGCAAGCTCATGATGACAATGATGACGACAACGATGATGGCGATACTAAACGCTCTTGCCATCTGACTGAGAGTGATTCAGTGCCAGCACTGCGAGCGGACGCGTATATACGTTTCCTAGTCAGTACAGCCAGCCGTAACCTGAGCCTGCTTATGGGGGTTATATCACAGCATAAACGTATCCCAAGCATACAATACCACCCGAACTGAAATAAATAGCCGATAAAAAGGACCTGAAATGGTTGAAAACCACGGTGTAGAAAAATGTTCAACAGAAATAGCCGAAACCGACCGAAAAGGGGAAAACCCGCAAAAACGTACAACTCACCAAAAGGCAACGAAAATACCCGAAAACCCAATGCATAAAGATGTCATAAATAGAATATATGCGTGATAACAAATGGTGATATCCAAATATGAAAACCCTTGGAAAGGAAAAAAAAAGCGGTAACGGGATTTGAACCCCGGTCAGGATGTTTGCTTCGCAGGAGCGGAACTACTACAATAAGAGATCAAGCGTTTCTGAGCGACCAAATTGAGGGTCACATGCACGCGGACAAAGCTTCAAAATGCCCCTAGATGGCGCCATGCGTCGCTTGGCTGCGCTGACTAGGAAACGCCTATACGCGAGGGGACGCGTACAGCCCTAATCTCTACGCAATCTTACCGTATGCTTTTCTTCATGTCCTCGGCAGCGTTGGTCACGTGGCTGTGGTAAACGTCGTTAATTTGCTCGTAGTTGAATGTCATGAGGGTCTGGGACAAAAGAATGAAGAGCAGGCTCCGCCTTGATGGTTGTCGATCTCCTTGATGTCCTCGTCTGTGTACTCGAGCTGCGCTAGCTTGTCCAGGCCTTGGGTGAACTGTGACATGTCAGGAAACAAAACAACATAAAACCCAAGTTAGAGGGAGCGTCAGTTGCGTATGACGTAAAGGGGTATTCGGAGAGGAATTGAGGCACGTTGTGCGACAAGAATTTATGATCGGTTGAGGTACATAGCCCAGAGGTCGGCGGACTCAACCACGAGCATACTTCGGCAAAGGTGGCGCGGCGCACTCGAACTCCCTCAGAAATTTGTTTTCGAATCTGCACTCATTCGAACTACGACTCATTGCTGAGCAGCACAGCTGCGCTAACTCAAATACAAACTCGCAGTGAGCGCAAAAGTCAGAAATCACTCCGACTCAAAACTCAAAATGTACTCAAACTCAAAATGTACTCAGAATTCAAAATGTACTCAAACTCAAAATAGACTCAGAACTCACTCGGTCTCAGGAGTACTCAAACTCAGTCGGGCTCAAACTCACCGAAGCTCAAACTCATCATGCCACACTAGCATCACACTCACTCACTCAAACTCACGCATGATTTTGGATCCAAATGAGTCTGAGTGAGTGGACCCATAGGTGAGTCCGCCGACCTCTGCTCAGACTCATTTGGGCTCAAACTCACGCGTGAAGTTTGAGTTTGAATGAGCGCGAGGCTAGTGCGGCATCGTGAGTTCGAGCCCGAGTAAGTTTGAGCCCGAGTGAGTTTGAGCCTGAGAGAGCTTGAATACGCCTGAGTCCGAGTGAGTTGTGGGTCCAGTTTGAGTTGTGAGTTCATTTTAAGTTTTGAGTCCATTTTGAGTTCTGAGTTCATTTTGAGTTTTGAGTTAATTTTGAGTTCTGGGCCCGAGTGAGTTCTGAGGTAATTTTGAGTTTTTGAGTCCGTTTGAGTTTGAGTTCATTTTGCGTTCTCAGCCCGAGTGAGCTCTGAGCCCGAGTGAAATATCACTTTGCGCTCGCTGTGAGTTTGAGTTTGAGTGAGCGCAAGGCTAGTGTGGCATCGTGCTGAGTTTGAACCCGAGTGAGTTTGAGCCCGAGTGAGCCCGAGTGAGTTTGAGCCTGAGAGGGTTTGAGTACGCCTGAGTCCCAGTGAGTTGTGAGTCCATTTTGAGTTCTGAGTTAATTTTTAGTTTTGAGTCCATTTTGAGTTGTGAATCCTAGTTAGTTTTAAGGTAATTTTAAGGTTTGAGTTCGTTTGAGTTCTGAGTTCATTTTGCGTTCTGAGCCCGAGTGAAATCTGAGTTGTGCGCTCGCTGTCGGTTTGAGGTTGAGTGAGCGCAGATGTGTTGCTCAGGAATGATTCTGAATTTGAGTGGGTGGTAATTTTAAAATAAATTTGTGAGAGTTTGAGTGAGCCGGGCCCATCTTTGTCGACGTATGACACAACCTACCCGCCCTCTTCATCGCGTTCTAGGGAATATCAACGAATTGCCTATCATCTGGCCATGACTCTGTGGGACTCTCGAAACATCCACGTTAACTAGCTCGCAGTTGCTACAGACAGTTAAGGACTTAGTACGTTAACTAGCTCGCAGTTGCTACAGACAGTTAAGGACTTATTAGATGAGCGTAGTAAAGTGAAGTAGGACATAAGCCTCATAAGCGACTGCTAATAAAACTAAGATCCTTAAATTTATATCCTGGCATTATAACCTGGATTGAAGAATTTCTATCTAACCACTCCCAATTTGTTTCCCTCGATGCAGGGCACTCTAGTCCCTTTCCGGGAACATTAGGTGTCCCACAAGGCTCCGTTCTCGCGCCCCTCCTCGTCTTAATTTACATTAATGGCCTGGCTTCGCTGTCTCCTCCAGAATCCGTTTGTTTGCTGACAACTGAGCACGAGGACGCGGGTTCGCATCCCGGCCGCGGCGGCCGCTTTTCTGATGGAGGCGAAAAGCGAAAACGCCCATGTGTTCTAGATTTCGTCGCACGTTAAGATCCCCAGGTGGTCAAAATTAATCCGGAGCCCTCCACTCCGGCGTGCCTCATCGCCTGTATTGCGTCGGTGCATTAAACCCTACAATCAATCAATCAATCAATCAATCAATCAATCAATCAATCAATCAATCAATCAATCAATCAATCAATCAATCAATCAATCAATCAATCAATCAATCAATCAATCAATCAATCAAGTAGCTCACAGTTTCTGCAGAAGGAGAGAGAGCCGAACTCCGTGACGATCTTGTTGGCATGCTTGAGGTCGTCCGAGTTTTTCAAGTCACCCGTGACGGGGAACTCCTGCGCCAACGAATGTCCCTTCTCGACATCTCCGGGCAAGTCGGTGCCTATTGTGGGGTCGTGCTCCTCTCTCAGGTGAATAGCGCGGCTGCGGAGAATCACGATAACCTTAACCCGCAACCACACGACAAACCACGAGTAAAGACTAGTTGGTCCCGATGCTAAAGCTTTCCACACATTGCATCCATTGCTTATGAATTTACCGCAGGACCTAATTCTCCAAAAATTATAAGTGCTATTCCATAGGTGGTATTCATTGAAACGTTTAGCTGTCAGTTGCTTCGCTTGGCAACACTGGAAACGGCCATGGACATGGCCGATGCGCCACGGACTTGGCGCGGCTTTTGCCCCTGCGCCCACACGCCGATAAAAAAAGAAACACCGGCGTGTGTTCTGCTCCGTTTCAACCCGATTCTAAATGGTGGTGTCAACAGAGACCTTATTAATCGAACTCATATTGGACTCGAGGCATTACTTTGCGTTCGGTGGGGTAGAGTTTGGAACGTCCAACACAGATCACGTGCTTAGCACGAACAAGTACCGCCATCTCCGCGGAGCCCGACGTAACCAGTGACGGCGCACTCACGTGGTTGCCTGCATGCGGGCCTCGCAAGTGAATAAAAACTACAACTCGAAGGGCCGAGTTTTTTCTGAATGGCATCGGAAAGGAACTTGAATGCGAGAATCTGTTTGTCATCAATTCCTTCCAGCTAGCTAACACACGGTGAGAAGGCTGAAGCCCGCTAAAAGCGTTGAAACTGCGTAAACTGGTTAGTTACTTCCCTACCTAGTTTTGCGGCCACACAAAATTTACGAAATTTTACCTGAACTGACTTACATCAAGCTACGAGTCCAGCCATTCTAAAAAATGCTCACCCGACGAAGATGGCAAATTCTTTCCCGTCGCCGTGAGGCTTGAACAGCTGTGTGGACGTAGCCCAAGCATGGTCAATCACGTACTTCTGGGCTGTACCCTTAAGTGCGTACTTGGTCTCAGTAGTGGCGGAAATGGGGTGCTGGAAAAGGAATAGGGTGACAAACGTTTAGCCTGTGCCGACGAAGCTACGTGGTGCTTTAAGGACTCCATCCCAGCTCACGTTCTTGCTTTAAAACCAAGCTCCTACAGTTCACACTTTAGGCAATAGCTTCCAAAATTTTTCACTAAAAGCTTAATAACCTTTTGTTTTAGCCGAAAGATAGCGCCTTTTATAGGTATTACAGATTTTGTATTATTTTGTATCTTGGATAATGCTACCTGTGGCCCCCAGACCACCAGAACCGAGGCCCTCGCTTTAGGTAGCTTAATGTACTAGGAAATGAGCGTCAAATCAAATGAATAAATGTCCACAGATGGGAGCTGGCCAAAGAAAGAAGATCACTGGCAAATAAGTAACATCAATCAATTACAAGTATTCATCAATTTAATTTCAGCTGAATCGGAAGTTCGCAGCCGAGCTATTTAGCTTCCCCTGGATTTCTTTCCCGAACGAGACGCTAAGTAATTTTCACAAAATGGCAACACTATTAGGTGCAGAGTACCTTAGTAGGACAGCACAATATCCGACTGCGTCCGTGCGCATAGCGTTTACAACCGCAAAAAATAGCAAAGACACCTGGAGGATTCGAGCCTGCGTCCGTAGACCAGACAGAGTTAGTGTCAGTCGTCTTAGCCATTGGGCTACGACCACGAGTTGGTACCAGAGAGTCAAACGGCTTACTCCCTCGCCTGTAACGGTGCGGAGTGCCGTAGGATCTCCCAATTTCCGTCCGCGCCCATCCGTGCGCACACCACCATCAAGCGAAAATCAAGCGAAATTCGATTTGAGCTGTGAGTTGAAGTTTTATTTAGGGAATAATCAAGGTGCAATTCACGGCTAAAATCGAATGATGGTCGGGGCGCAAATCGGATGCCACTCGGGGCGCAACTTGGATAATATTTCGAGTCCCCGTACTCCGCACCGTCACCATTATCCACCGGACTGGAGATGCTGCCATTGTTTTCCCGAACGAGACGCTAAGTAATTTTCTGAAAATGGCAACACTATTTTCCGTGGTTCAAGTTTTAGTACTGTTACTCACGGTTTTGTCAGCCCCGCCTTTCACGCAGACCTTGCCCTTTTTCCGCCCTAAGAACGCGTCGTCGAATTTGCGGTCACACTTCTCAAGGTCTCTCATCTTGGTGACGTTCACGGAGCCATGGTCGTCTTCGTGCACGATGTACAGGGTGTCGCAGTGTCCCTGAAGGCCGTCCTGCGGAGCACGGGAAAAATTGTAGCCCCCTGATTACCTAAGGCCTTCATCCACTTATTGTAGCAATAATTATGTCCTACATTATCTATGAACCAGTCCTGTGATGGGCTTTAGCATAAACTTTCCAATGTAAGCGGGGGTATGCAAAGCGTATCAGAGGTATCCCGGAAAAGGGGAGACGAATATAGTGTCTACGAAAGTAGAAAATCTGTATAATCTCGACAAACAATACGGACAATCAGCCAATCAATAAATTAGTGTTTCATCCATGTAGACTGTGCAACTAAGGTATTTGCAGCCTCAACCGCCAAACCGTTGGTTGGGGGGGGGCATCGGTTGATGTTCCGAAAGGCAGTGCTATTATAAAAACGTTATCGGTGTCTCCACGTTGCGAAAACGTTGTTTGAGAGTGGCTATCCATATAGCGATCAATAACATAATTCTAGGTGTCCTTGTAAGAAATCTTTTCCCTCGGCGGAAAACTCTGTAACGGTTCCTGTGATCTTAGCTGTGCACAATGGTCGACAGCTTTGCAAAAATAGGGGAAGAAAAATGAAGCGAGTGTGTTCGAGGTGGTTTAAGTGGAGTGAACCTCTCAGAAAGTGTTTGTCATCCCTGCAACCCCAGAGGTTTTACTCAGCCCTGCAAGCGGAGAAGTAGCCTCTGGTATCTGTCTTAAAGATCCGTAGGTTCCGTAGGTTAGAGTTGAGTCTGTTGAGGAGCTCCAAATCTATGAATGCAAGATCCTCGGCTGAGGGTAGCGTTGCCGTATACGCCCTAGGCTTTGATTTTGGCGCACAAAACGCACTGCGCAGTTTTCTAATGGAGTTGTAGGATTCGAAGACTTTCGAGGTCTCTTTTACATTTCTTTAATTGTTGCATGTAGCAACAGGTACTAAGCTAAGGTATGCATGACCACCGTTATCGTCAGCATCATGCTTATCACCATCATCATTATCATCATCATCAACAGTAACATTTATTCGACGTGGGTTTGATCCTGGCCCAAGCGGCCGTTTTTAAGATGCAGTCGAAAAACTAAAACGTCCGTGTCTCGAGATTTCCGGGCAAGCTAAAGCAATACCTTCAGCTGATCTAAATTATTCCGGAGCCCTCCACTATGGCGCGCCTACTATCCTAGGTGCAGCTTGAGCCCTTATATCCCCTTTCCGCCCCCAATTTACCCTAAAAGGCCACTTGATTTAAGTTACCTGTGGGGGCGGGGGGGCGGGGGGAAGGGAGTAAGTGGATTCAGCGGCATGTACTGTCGATGGGGCAGTGGAAACTGGAGTCATGTGCTTAATATAAATGGTGTGAGCGACATGAAATGTAGAACTTACAGCATAAAATTATGTGAGTAACCGTTTAAATTTTGAAACATTGTGTTTATCGACTATGAAGCCAGATTATCCACGTCTTCAATGGCTGTGGGCAAAGAGGATTTGTTGAAAGCATCCATTGTGCCATGCGAGAGTTTTGTAGTCGCACTTAATGGGTGTGTGGAAGAGTGTTACTTGAGGCGGGGAAATTATACCATACTTGATGTCGAAGACGTATTTGGAAACGTTCAGACGAATTGTTACAGCGGGGTGGCAGAGATATGGTTTATCGGGGCTAACAAGTACGTGAGAATTGTATTTTGAGGCAATGTGTTTAACAGCGCGATTGCGGATGGCGTCTGATGAGTTAATTAGAAATTTTGATCTGGGTTTCAAAGAGCTGATTGACGTTTTCTACGCATGAACGTTTCATGAATATATTTTAGGTGTTGTGGCGGACAGAAAGGAAGGATTTTTTATGTACCGAAGTAATTTTCCTAAGGCCACGGTTGGCTGTTTTATGGGATCGAATTGTCTTTCTTAAGGTCCTCGATGTGACAACACCAAGATGACCACAAAAACGAGAATTAGCCAAAACGTTTGAATTAGTTAAGTACGGAAAGAGTGCGGTTTAGTGTCTCACGCGTAAATATACTATTTTTCCTGTTGAGCTGCGCCAGCCATCCTAACACCGGTTTTGTGGGGTGGATACGAAAGTGTGTAACATAGTTTGGTAAAATCCATATGAAAGGCAACGACAAAGTACGCAGCAAATCGTAGAGTAAGTGGAGATCTGGATGGAGATTTAAAACAAGAGAGGCCCAAATGCGGCACCCTGCGGGACACCGAAAATTAAATCGACATTTTTTTATAGCTGGTTCGCGACAACAGTGAGTTATGACCGATTATTTACGAAACATTTATTCCTCCATAATAATTGACGTATCAAGTACTGAGATAAGTAAGTTCCGTCATTAGATGCCGGTGGAAACACGGTGGCTAACTTTAGATAAAGTCAGGTATATTATACTGAAATGCAAGCATGACGGTGAATGATATGATGGGGAAGGGTTGAAACCAAGGAAGACAAACAGTGCTATTGATTTCGTTTTTTTTCATCACTCCCTTACCTCCGTGACATGATACTGCACAGTATCAGGGTGCTCATGACGTCCCTTGACCAGGTCTAGCTGGAAGAGGGACAGGATGCCTTTCTTCAAGTTCCTCGACCACAGTGGCTCGCTTTTCCCGAGGTCGACCTCCTCAATCTGCAATGCAAACAGAAGCGTACGTATTTAGAAAAAGTTTCCCTCGAGATGCTAGTGCATGATTTTTGTATTCGGTAGTAAACCACCCTTGGAGACTGAAAAAATTTGTTCTGTGTAAGCCTGGGTGTAGAAACAAATTTGGCCAACTTAATATAATGTTGTCAAATACTGGAAGGTGTTGATAATTGTTAACTATTGCCGTAACATGCCCTCATCCCTTCAGCGGACTCACGAGGATGCTCCGCACTTCAAATCACCGAAGTTGTCAAGCTTTATTCGGGATGTAACGGCTGAGCGCGCAAGCTTCACTGGGCAGCTCCGGGCACAGACAATTAATTTGGAGAACTCTTGGCAACATTAGCAGCCTGTCGGATCCCGCATAATGCATTGTATTAAACAGAGGAAGAGGCAACGCTGATTGACAACGGAAAAATAAGCCCTTTATCTTGCTGGCTCAGGCGATGAGCCCTGTGTGATCTGGAGGAGGAGGCGCCCAGTTGCTTCAGTGTCTCGTCTGCCTTCTCACTGAAAGCGTCCGAAGCTTTAACGAAGTGCGCCGCACAATGGCATCAATCCCACAGTGGTGGCGTCAAAAGTGCAGAGTACTTTAGGGGCTCTCCTTGTCGTTGTAGCCCGCTCCCTAATCCCCAGTAGAGCCCCACGGCGTACCGTCGTGACGGAGTTCCGTCGTAGTGGCGTCCCACAGATGCTTCGAAAACCAAGCGGTTTAGTCACAAGCATTTGAAACTCGTTACCTGCTGGCGCTTTTTATAGATCTCCAACTTGTTTAGCGCAAAGAAAACTGCAGGTATATTTGAGGCAAAATATACGTAATTGACCGACAGAGCCCGCGTTCATTTAGTTAGGGAGGCTCGTTGGGTTGAGTTTTATGATAGTAAGCGAAAAAAAAAAGCGGCAGTGCAAGCCGGCAAGTGCAGGAGGGAAAGCAAGCAGAAAAAGAACAGAACTGCTGCTGGCACAGTTTCAGGCAGGGGGCGCGCGGGCACTGCGAAGGCGGGAAATTTGAATTACATTGGACAAACCTCCGATTCCATTCACCAAGACAGGAGTGGGACAGGGCGGCGAAGAGCGGGATGGGTGGGAGCAGGGAGCGGATAACGGCGCCATAGCCGATTATGGCGAATCACTGCTCCGCTATTCCGACAGCTTTCACATTAAGTGGAACGGCTTTAATTTTTTTCAGTATAGTTCCTTTTAACCTCGCAGACAGGCGCTCCTATATAAAACCTGAGGACGTGCAAGGACCCCTGGGAGATCTCGTATGCTGAAGTTATCGGATAGTTATGGTCTATGAAATTTAAGTCCATCGACTGTTTGGTCTCCTCTTCCAGACCAGTCGAAAACCAAAGCCCCTTTCTTGAGAGGAATATGGTTAAAGCGCGAAGCTTTCTCCTATGCAACCTGAGTCGAAGTCAAAGACCGAAATTCAAGCTGCTTCCACCATGTCCGGATGGCGCAATCGGATAGACGTCGGATTCATAATGCGAGGCACCCGGGTTCGATATACACCACGGGAAGCGTGTTTTTTTTTTTTTTTTGAGGCGGTTGATGTTCGTTTGTGGAAACCATCGCCTTATTTGTCTTTCCTGTAGTGTGTTTTGGGTGCGGCGATTTGGATCTTAGTCTTTCACTTTGGACTTTGAAGACATTGGCTTGAGAGAAAGCTTCGCGTTTCAACCATCTTTAATTTCACCCGCGATCATCATGTATATCAGAGAAAGTTGGCTTTACTGCACTGCGTTCTGGGGCAACGTCGCCACCCGTGAGGCATAGAAAGCTTTAATAGTGTATGTGGGTGTGACTCGCTTCGCACCGGATTGACATCTGGACAGCGTGTTTAGTATGTGGTTTCAACCGTGCGCAGAAACCGTGTTCAAGCATTGAAACTTGATTACTTGATGCGTTGGTTTTCTCGAGAAAACGCGAATATGCACACATTTTATGATAAAATTGCACTATAAATTAACCCTAAGGGAAAATAAAGAAATTTCTGCAGGCGCCTAATATGCACACGGTGATGATTAATGATCATGAATAATATGGGCGCGTGTGTAGTGAAGGCGACGTCATTGTTGCCAGTACCTTTCCTTCGTCGAACTTGGCGGCGAAAGGGTGCTCGAGGACTCCGCTGAGTAGATCGTTTGTCACATAGTTCATCTCGTAGTCGCACAGGCTCATGTTGTCAAAGTTGAAAGTCGCAACTTTGCAGTTTAGGATCTGAAAAAAAAAAAAAAGAAACCATTCATGAAACAAACTTTAGAAAGTGGGGTTATTGAGGTTACGTCAGGTGGCTTTTTTAGAGATAGTGTAGGAAGATCGCTACAAGCTTGCTGGGGGCCCAGAAAAGCTCTGTGAGACCTAAACCCGCTATACCTACAGCAATCAAGACTGGACTTAAAAATTGAGGTGGAATAGGCCGGCGCATGTTCTTTGTGGGTCGCCACAAACGGTCGATCGAATCACCGGAAAAAAATTCGGAAGTTCGTGTTTACGTTTTCACTTAGAGAATTGCGATTATTCATACATGGAATACTGTTTCAACCAACCGTAACACCTCAGCCTCATAAAATCTGCAGAAATTCCGACAATTGTCTGCTAACGCGTACCATTCTTATGCCGTTTGTCTAAAGTGTGAGTTCTTTACAGCCAAATATGGCTATGAGTAGTGATACGTTGGATTATTTTATTCTTTTGAAGTTTGCTTTCTTTTTTCGCCAATTATGCAGATTTATACCGGTACAGCAATGAAGTGCTTTTACTTCGCTAATTATGTGTTTTATTTGAAGACGCAAGGCGCTGGTCTGTTTACGCTATTTTTAAGCCCATTTCCACCGTTGTTCTGCGGCCTTTTTATTTTAGTCTTCATTTTTGTGGGAGATGTATAAGATGTACATTTTTGGTTTTGTCAGATTGTCTTCGTGTAGATTTTCTTTTTTCTTTTTTTTTCTTTTTCAAAACTGTGTTTGCCGAGTTATCCGCATTCCCGCAATTAAAACGATTAAAGGTGTTACCTTCGTTCAATCTGCAGTTTTGTGGAATTTTGGGGCGTTACATGTTTCGCCATTCTTGTTATATTTTTATTCGTATTTTTATTCTTCTTTGGTGGACTTTTTTGTTTATTCTTCTGTTTTGAGGACATGTATAAGAGGCCTATTTTTGATATTGTCAGATCATTTTTCTGGGAAGTTTTTTTTTGTGTACTTTCTTTTTTTGTGGTTTTTCGATATTCTGACGGGCCATTTATCTACATTCACGCTATTACAACGACTAACGGCGTTACTTCCGCCCGATCTGCATTTTTTCTGAAAATTCAGGGCGTGACATGGTTCGCCATTTTCGCTATTCTTTATTCAAATTTTGAACGTTTTTTTTGCACACTTTTATCGTTCGTGCGACGGTTTTGGGGGGAAACGTATAAGATACGTGGTTTTGATTTTGCCAGTTCATTTTTGTGACAATTTAACTTCTTTCAATGTTTACTTTGTTGTTTTTCAATACCTTGTCCTATCAATTATCTACATTTACACTATTATAATAATTACAAGTGTAACTTCAGCCAAATCAGCATTTTTGTGGAAATGCAGGGCCTTACATGGTTCGCCTTTTCGCTATATTTTTATTCCCATTCTGGACGCTTTTTTTGAGCACTTGTTTTGTTTTGTGTTTGGTTTTGGGCGGAGATGTATTAAATGCTTATTTTTTATTTTGTCACATATTGTTTCTCGAAATTTTATTTTTATATTTTTTATTTTTATGTTTTTTCAGAAATCTGTCCGACCCTTTATCTCCATTTATGCTATTATAACGATTGCAGGTGTTACTGCAGCCAAACCTGCATTTCTGTGGAAATACAGGGCGTTATACGGTTCGCCGTTTTCGAAATGTTTCATTGGTGTTCTGAATATTTGTTTTGCGAACTGTTTTCGTTGATTCTTCGACTTTTGGGGGAAATGTATAGTATGCATATTTTTGATGTGGTGTCAGATGATTTTAGTGAAAAGTTTATTTTTCTATTTCGATTTTTTTTTTCAAAATTCTTTCCGCCCAATTATCTAAATATACGCTAATTATGATCAAGCGTGTTACTTCCGCCAAACCTGCATATTTGTGAGGGCGCTACACGGTCCTGGCTTGGGGGGGCGGGGGGTTACTCGGCAAAGAATGTTAAGCACTAACATGAGGGAACCAATGCTTACTTATAGTCATCCTGAGTGGGGAAGAAAAGCATAGCCTAAGTAGCAAGGGGCATTCTTAGCTTGTCATGACACCGCGTCTGCGTTAACAGTTGTTTCTTTTGCTGCTAAAGGCTTAGCATGCTTCAAAGGTGCTCAAGGTGAGACTGACTATGCAGATTAATTATACCTTCTTTCGACGCAACCGGCCTGCCAACGTAACAGAAACTGAAACTACACGAAGAACAGCTGTGAAATTTCGATGAACAGTTATGCCCTACGGACCGTTCTCTTCGCCGCCTACTGTTAGCCGGCGCTGCGCTGCCGTCATTACGCCGAGCACATATACAAAAACGGATGACGTCATCTTTTCGAGACGAACGCTTTTCTCAGAGCATTTGAGGCTTGTTTTATGATGTCAGTATATGCTCTCATTTTTGCGTGCACATCGCGGGGGAAACGAACGGTTCTGAAGGATAGCCAGCAATGAGAGGAACAGAATTCCTGCTTGACGAAGAAATATAGGCTGGGATGGTGCTATTTTTTTGTTTTTGTGCAAGGGGTAGTCAATCACACGTTACTCTGTCTCGGGCCCGCGAGGCCTAGCTTGCTTGATACCAGCCGCTTAGTGGCATCAGTCACGTCACCAGAGCGTGACGACAGCCTCGTGACCTGTGCCACTTTTCGAGCACGTGCCTTGTGATGACCGCGAGTAACCTTACATCAGCTTCGATATAGCGTCGGCCCGTGTACTTAAACCGAGGATTTACAGAGGGGCAGAGGGAAGCGATAAATGTGCATCGCATAAAAATATTGTTTCTGATGACCATAGTGACTGGTACATTGCCTTGCTTTACATAACGTTTGCCTACAACTCGTCGCGCCTTGATACTGCCGGATTCTCTCCCTTCTACCTCCTATTCGGCCGACAGCTGACAATACCGCTCGACACTATTTCAACACTTTATGCCACCTTCCATATATGCACAAGACGCCATCTCCCGCGCTGACTTTGCCCACAACATTGCTCGTGTCAGCCTCGCTTCGTCCCAGCGCTTCGTCCCAGCCGCCACAGCACCCGCCACTTTGCACCTGGATCCCTGGTGCTGCTCTGGTGTCCTGCACGCCACGTAGGGCGTCCGGAAAAGCTTCTAGCCAGGTACTACGGCCCCTACCGCGTCGTACCCCAAGTGACTGTGGTCAATTACGAAATCGCCCCGCTGGCTTCGTCAGATTCATCCCGCTATCAACAAACAGACGTCGTCCACGTCGCGCGTCTTAAGCCATACCACTCGCAACCTACAGCTTTACCCTGACAAGCACCGAGACGGCACTCCTACCACCGGGGGGTTGTGTTGCAGGCCATAATTAAATTCCCCGCAAAGAGGACGGTATACAAGTGCTGTGCTAGCCGGGATCATCATCAAGGCTGCAGATGAAGAGGACGCTGACGGTGAAGCGCGTTCGTACCCTGGCTTGCACGGTGCTTTCTTCCACCGTGTTTTCTAATAACTAGCCTGGGACTGAGTATTCTAAATACACCATTGTAAATACCGCTCTACCGTGTATCAATATATTACAAAAAGAAATAACGTTTCACCTCTACTACATGCGGCCATTGGCAAGTCTTTAGGCAAGGAGCAGTAGGAAATACGACGGCATCACATTGGCAAAGAGAGCATCGGCAAAACCCTGTAGTTTACTTAAGGGATGCGAAACGCTTTCGGAATTTCGGCTGGTTTGCGTCTATGACAGTAGCTACCACAGACAGCTGGCTGCCAATGGAAAAGGCTGGAGCTGCTGAACGCTTTGACATTTGCCGTTCAGAGAGAAGGGAGCACTTCGGCCTTTTCTCCGTTCAGAAGGTGTTGACTGGGCCCGCATAGCCGGAGACTGTCACGTGGCGGCAGGGCAAAGATGACACGACCGATGATTGGATGTGAAGCGTTAGATGCAAAAATCCTACAAGTCAAATAGGGTGGCGCCGAGCAAATAACTGGCCAGGTACTTTATTAAAACGGGCTCAAGAACTGAAACCCTTCCCGTTCCACCGAGGGTGACGGGTAAATTAAATACATTGAAAATGGATGCACGGATTTAAAATAAAAAAAATATAAAAAGGTAATTAAACGAGATAATTACGCAGGAAATGACTTACTGGCCAGGTACTGCTGGAGTTCCAAACACGTTGTCAGCGCATATTCTATCTAATGCTATGTTCGTTTCTCTTTTGAAGTGTTCTGGAGAACCTGGCGCCCTCAGATTTTCAGGGCAGTGCCGGTGAGCTAATGCCTCCAGGTTCTGCTCTAGTGCGTCTTACACCAAAGGGGCCACCCCGGTCATGTTTGTCTATGTTAACTTATGCATACTCTGCACATACAATTTATTTGCCTTCTTTGTTCACACTTCCTTTTTGTGTATTTCAGCGAATTTATTTTTACCCATACATATTTTTCACTTACTATCACTTCTTGTATGTTGTCTGTTTGCATATTTGATGTTCCTCATGTACACACTGCATCACCCGAGAAAGCTCAGCCTTTGGTGGGCGCTTTAACTACTAACAAACAAACAAACAAACAAACAAACAAACTAACTAACTAACTAACTAACTAACTAACTAACTAACTAACTAACTAACTAACTAACTAACTAACTAACTAACTAACTAACTAACTAACTAACTAACTAACTAACTAACTAACTAACTAACTAATCACTTAATAACTAACCAACCAACCAACCAAATATCTTACTAACTATCTAAAAACTAACGAACTAACCAACTAACTAAATAAATAATTATCTAATTAATAACTAACTAACTAATTAACCAACCAACTAACTTACAAACTAACTAAAAATCTAATTAACTAACTAAACTACCAACCAACCAACTAACAAACTAACTAACTAACTATCCTACCAACTAACCAACTAACTAACTAAATAAATAAATAGTATCGACATGAGGCAGACCACGCTGGCAACCCCGGCAGCCTTACCTTGAAGTGCGTGTTGTCAGGCGTAGGCTGCACGATCAGTTGGCTCTGGATGTTGAAGCCCAACTTCGTTAGAGGGTGCTCTGGATTTTCGATGCGCATGGTGGCGTTGTAACTGTACACGTACTCTTTTCCCACCTCGAACCCTGAGGGGATGAAACAGGGTCTTACGATTCGTGCGGGACATTTGTAATTAGTTCACTAGTAAGATGACTACACTCAAATCGGGTAACTCGCAAGTTTTGTCTTTATTTATTACAGCCAAGCGATGAGCGTCCGGCTGGTCGGGTCTTATGTTGCCGTCGCTGTGATGAAAAGAGGTTGAAGCGAGCCGAAACACGGAGATAACAAGAAAGTTGAGATTGGTGCAAATGTCATTTCATTTCATTTCATTTATTGTACCTTCAGGGCCCCAAGGTGTTACAGAAGGGAGTGGAGTTAATACATAATACTTACACACGAAAGCATATCAAAAACAGGAAAATTGAAAACAATGAACAAAAACGCGGATCAACGAAAGTGTTTTTCTATAGCATTTCCGAATGCAGACAAATTGGTTATGCCAGCAATGGAGGAAAAGAGGTGGTTTCGTTCATTGGTGGTTTTTGGAATAAATGAGTAGAAAAATAAATTGGAGTGGCAGGCACTGTGGAACGAACAATTTATGGTGGTGATCAGTTCGAAGCAATATATATGGAGGTGCCGAGAAGAGTTGACTTCTTAATTCCGGATGGTAATTTTGTGCAGTAGTACTAATCGCGCTAGTTTCCTACGGTGTGAAAGGAGAGGAAGGTTTAAGGTACCTTTCATAGATGTTACACTTGCTGTAACATCGATATTGTTTTCAACGAGTCATCGGAAGACGAGTCTTCTGCGGCGGCCCCTGCGACGCAAGTGTCTCTCACGCCCTTCCCCTCACGTCTCGCTTCTTCCAAGATAAATACCGTGGGGGTTTGCTCAAGTCACTTAAATTTTCCCGCGTTCCACTGCTCGCATGCCATATATGGGAACGTTTCGTTCATATTGGACTTGGAATGTCTACAGACTGTTTGGGCTCGGGCGCATGCCCTGTATTTTTTGGGGAAAATATTGTTTTCAACGGGTATTTTTATTCGCTGTCGCAAATACGAAGCGCACATCTATTCTCAATTAGGAGAACACTGCCTAGTACCCCATATGCATTCATGTTTTTCCTCAAATAGGCCCAGTGTTTTCTACGTGCTGAACGATGTTGACAAGTATCAAGCACGTTTTCAGATTTAGAGGTTTGGAAACCTTTGCCTGTATAAACTTCTCTTTTCAGATTTCTTTTATCTCTTGGCAGCGCGGCTGAATCGAGGGCAGACGACATACAATCATGTTTAAGTAGCCCAAGAAGGAATGGCGTCTTTAAAATTGGTTGCGTGTCTGTTCGATTCAACGCAAATGTTGTCGAAAGACGATAAAATTCTGCCGTCCTGCCATGTAAGTTTTTCTCCGCTCTCCGTTCCAACCCCTCACGCTCTTCCTGTCCTATCTAGCTCCTCTCGCGAGGAATGAAATGAAGGTTTGTTCATGCAATTTAATTTTGCCGCCTTCGCACTGCCCGCGTAGCGTCTTTTGGGACAGCTGGTCTGGAACAGCACGAGCAGGATCTCTGTTCTTTTTGGGCTTTCTTTTATCTCGCACATTTTAAATCCTTTCTGGGTCATTTATAAGGCTTTTTTTTTTTGTCACTTGTCCTAAAAACCACCTTAAAGTGTGTTCTGAACAGAAAGAACGCGGGGTCTACTAGATATATGCATATATTTTGCTTCAAATGGGCCTGAGGCTTTCTTCGAGTTAAATACAGTCGCCGACCGTTTATACTGACGCTGAAAATTCGGACACTCCTATTTAATCGGACACCATCACGGCACGGCCATTTGTACCATTGAAGTACATGTATATCCACGACCGATGGTTCTGACGCCGCACAGCACACAGTTCGATTTTTCGGGCTCCAGCTTCGGTGCTCTTCGAATTTTTGCCACCGAAAACAACCACTGTGTTGCAGCCCATCGACCAAGGTGCCGTCAAGGACTTGAAGCTGCACTACCGATCGCGCCTTCTGAATCGTGTGCTGTTGTGTGTCGACAGTGACAAAAGCTACGTTGTGGACGTGCTGTCGGCTATCAGGATCCTGTCTGATGCTTGGAGGGCAGTGACGCAGGACACGATACGAAACAGCTTTCGGCATGCAGGATTTGTGGTTGGCTGTGAGGACGAGGACAGTGACACAGTCCAGAACCCCATAGCCGAAATCCGACCTGCCGCAGCATCCGACATTCTCGATGACCTCTGTGCTAGCGTTGTCGATGTTGGAGCGGCTACTTTTGAAGATTTCACCAACATCGATAGTGCCATTCTGCCGTGTGCCGAGTTGGATGATGACGAAATCGTACGCCAGGTTCATGAACTGCGCAGATGGACAGCGATTCCGGTAATGATGTGCCACCAATGCCAGAGGTATCAAATACTGATCTAGCACGAGCCATTACAATACTGTCTGCCTGCAGTGACGAACAAACGCTGGCAGAAATACAGGCGAGTAGGCGTGCGTGTGTACAGAAGCGCATACATACATTTTACTCGCCGTTGGGACAAAGAAGGCTTTTTTTCAGTGAATCCTTTTTTCCGGACTCCTGATTATCTTACTTACCGGCGGTACCCGACAAGTCCGGAAAAACTGTCGGCGTCTGTATTGGGGATATGTAAGACTAACGCCAGCTGTTTTAGTTCTGGAACGGTTCTGCCTATAATAAACTTCTTTTTGAGAAATTGTGTCAGCTTTTTGCCGGAAGTCTGATTCGGCGGACAAACAGATAGCCAGACAAAAAAAATTCGCGTTCAGGTGCCCCCCAAAAGAGTGTCGCCTTTAAAAGCCATCAAGAGAATGAAAGCAACACAGCCTCCCTGGGGCGCTCAAGCTCAAAGACAGTTCTGGCCGCTAGGGGACACAGGCTCCTGGTTGCCGAAGAGGGGATTACAGTGTGCCGGTGCTCCCAACAGGCGCCTCTTTCTATTCAACTTTCGGTTAATAAAGTTTTTACCCCCACCACCACGTTTCCAGATAGAAAACCCCGTGAACATCCGAAGCATGGAAGATGCAAGGCAACGCCACGAACCCGTGCACGTCCGGTTTACGTGTACACCGCCGAACAGCAAGACGAACCACGTGTAGCAAGAAATAAGGCCGTTCCACTCAATGGGAAAGTTGTCCGAAGTGCAGAGCAGCGATTCGCCATAATGGGCTATA
Source organism: Haemaphysalis longicornis (assembly GCA_013339765.2). NCBI lineage: Eukaryota > Metazoa > Arthropoda > Arachnida > Ixodida > Ixodidae > Haemaphysalis > Haemaphysalis longicornis. The sequence continues at coordinate 30,643,456 of CM023449.1, forward strand.
GCGCTGTTATCCGCTTACTGCCGCCACCCAATGCAATTTAAATTTGCCGCCTTCGCAGTGCTCGCGCGACCCTGCCTGAAGCTGCCCTAGCGGGAGTTTTCTAATTTTTGTGCTTGCTTTTCCTCCCGCACGTGCCGGTGTTGCACTGCCGCTTTTTTTCGCTTACTGTCGTAAAAACCAACCCAACGAGCATTCCTGACTAAATGAACGCAGGCGCTGCCGGTTAATTACGTATATTTTGCCTCAAATGTACCTGCAGTTTTCTTTGCGCTAAACAACGGGGAGATGTATGACAAGCGCTAGAGGGTAACGAGTTTCGAACGCTTATGACTATATAAACCGCTTGGCTATCGAAGCCTCTAGGTTACGCTGCGACGACAGCCGCTACCACGGAACTACGTGTGGCTCTACTTGGTTCCAGCAAGCGAGCTACGACGACAAGGTGAGCCCCTAAAGTGCTCTGCACTTAAAAGGAATGGAAGTGGGAAGGTACATAGCGAGCAGCTTGGCGCCTGATTTGTAGTCTGGCCAAGGCTGCCCTCACTATCGGTGCCAGGTAACTTTCAGGGCGCTTGTAACCTAGCTCTAAAAGTGTGTTTGCAGAGACTCTCGAGTGCAGTTTAACGTTGGCAATCTATTCATAGTGCATAGTTATTAAAGGGTGTTGGTGTTATTCCGAAAAGCATAGCTGGACACAGCTCTCTGGATATTTTGTGTTTTGAGAATTAGGCGTTATGCCGTCGATTTTGTGAAGCTAAATTTATGAGGACGTCAAGTCGCCGGTGTCTGAAAAGTAGTAATACCCCAAAATTCATTCTACAATTGTAACAATTGTCGAGAATTCTCCATCAATAATAATTCTGAACGGAAATACTTTCAAAAATTTCCGTGCGCTTCAACTACAGCGGCTTTTTTAGTGGAAAAATACTGGCAACTATATCCGGATGTGTACAAATTACGCGTTGTGACATCACATAATGTACATTATATAAAAATTACAGCATGGATACTATACTTGGAAATTCTTCTTCGGTACATGAACAATATATTTTACACCGCTTCATGACGGTGACAATTTTAACGTATTTCTGTAAAAACGTTTCATAATTATAGCATAGCTCTGTCCTTTCCTGTAAACGTCGGGCTAGTTCACTTCTGTCGGGCGCATTAGTGCGGCACGCCATCCAAGCGCATAGACCAGTTCATATGGATCAGCCGTTCACCGTGGCATCTATTCGTAAACATTGCTTGTGGAGGCTTACGGTTGCAAAATCAGTTTAATAGGAACCATTTAAACAAATTCGCACCACTGGTCCGTTATGAAGCCGCTCTAACCGTTACTATTTTGTTTTGCGTATTCAGTACAGTTGAGCCTCGTTATAACGAAAACTGATATTGCACATTATTGGATATAGCGAACTAAATATGGTCATTGGTTGGTCGCGCTTTATTTCAATGGCTCTTATTCTTTTACGACGAAACTGAACGGCATGCGATATCGGATATAACAAAAAAATATTTGACCAGGAGTCTGAGAAGCAACTTGAACCCCCCTCCGCAATCCGAAACTGCAGAAGTATAAAGGACCTTTTTTTGTGGACACTGCGGAAAACTCCATCCAGTTCAGCGCTGTGAGTATCCACCAGACGAAGATCACATGCTTTCATCAAATAAATAATGACGCAGTCCTGTTTTGTCAACTGAACTCTGTTCTGTTTTAATTTTACGTACTCATGTTCTGGTTCATTAGCTCGAAATGCAACAAGGAGAAAGGTAAAGCTTGCTTTGTGTATATAGTGGGTTCGAAGCCTAAAAAGAAAACATTTTTGTATCAAGTATTCTTGCGCGAGCCAGACTGTCTATCTGTTACAGCCGATTTTTACCTCTACTATTGCAGCGAATATTGGATATAACGAACTAATTTGCTGTCCCAATACTACTTCGTTATAACGAGGTTCGACTGTACCAGATATAATAAGCAGCAGCCGTTATATTTCGGGTTGTAAGGAATAAGGGCACGTAAACGAGCTATGACAAGAATTTCCAAAATAAAAGGTGCACCAGTTTGTCTGGTATGTACCACACGCGGAATTGCAACGCATTTATTGACTCTTTTAAACTATTAATCCCGTCAAATTAAATTCAGAAGCAACCGAAATTTCGCATCCCCCACACATCCTGTAATAAATTCTACCACGACGGCGCACATGTCAGCTACCGGCCGCCTACAGTAGATCAAAGCGATCGATACAGCGGCCGATGCCGTTGAATCCTCCTTGTTGTCTCTGGTAGCTCGTGACCACACTTTAATCGTTCGGCTACTGAGTTCAGCTACTGAAGAGAACCTCAGGTCGACATTGCTATAACCACCATGTTCGCATCTTTGTGAAGATATTTTGGCGGATATTTCTCTCCTGATATACCTCTCTTGTTTTTTAGGCCTACACGGTATCTTTTTTATAATGCAGTTAATGATAAGCCATACGAAACCAGCCTACAACAATGTGACCTTTATACTAGTAATCATAAACCATACAAACTTACTATTTTAACTAGGGTTCCTCGCTTTTATTACGCGGCCATTGTAGAACTCAAATCGCAGCAACATAAGATGTAGTAAGACGTAGCACATTCTCGAAAGGGCGGCACTTACCAGAAGCGGTGGTGGCGGCTGCCAGTAGCAGCCATAGTATCCTCATGGTGACGGCAACCCAAGAGCCCACTCCCTCACAAGCGAAGCTCTGTCGAAGAGCCCTGTTTGTGTGAGCTTTAAGTACCGCCACACCGAGGGCGCCGCAGGGTCTGTATACGCTATACTCGGCGGCGGCATTGCGTTTCATTCTGATACGGGTGAGGAGATCCATGGAAGGCGGGTGGTGTGAAGTTTAAAAAGAGACGAAATATGTGGGGCAGTGTGGGGCTTTCTGCCGCCGCTATCTGAAAAGTCTGCGTATAGGAGTCTTGCGTGATGTCTTTTTCCCGAATGTACGTTGAAGGTCGTCAGTATCGCCGACATTCAGCCTAAAAGTACGGGTATCACGTGGCGATAATGTTTTTAAAGCTCATATGACACCTCAAAAACAAGCTGACTCGCTGATTCAGTATCTGCTGTTCTAAGTGCGAGTGAGGCCGTAGTGCGGCGCAGCCGGGTGAGGGTGACGGCAGCGTGCTTGCTTCCAACATCATCACTGATGCTCATACGCGAGATGGCGTGAATTTCACCACCTGTGCTACAGCGGTGAAATGAGGGTTTACTTATCGACTGCCTTTTTGCAGATTTCATTGGGGGACATTTCACATATCCTAAGAAGTATCTTGCGGGGTCTTCCCTAGGGGAGTATTTTTTCTCCTACGCTGTTCATTCTGGCTTCGCCTGGCCTTGAAGCCTTGAAGAAGTTATGGAGGTCAGTTCGTCTATCGATGTAGGCAGGACATGTATGCATTTGGTTCTGCGAGTACCAGCCCAAAAAGTCTGCGGTGATGACTTGAAGAGCGGTTTCTCGGACTCTTCTTCTTCCAGGGCTAACGCGCTATGTCCAAAACATGCTGGTTTGTGTTGTCATTTGGCACTTTAGGTTTGTCCGGCTTTAAGAAGGATCACCTTTTCTCAGTGTGACCCCTAATGGTAGTCTGTTCTGGCGGCAGGCAAAGAATTCAGTCGTCCCTTCGTCGGTACCCCGATCAGACGGGCTTTGAGTAACCGCTGAAACCCACGGGGAAGCCACCAGTCTTTTATGTTGCGGTAGTATTATAACAGCTGCCCTTAATTTCTCCTCTACATTCCAAGTAGGATCACCTTAAATCGTTGCACATAAAGGTGCTCAATGTATGCTTTGTAGCTCCCTAGGCTGCATAAAGCAACAAGGGCCACGAGTCGTCGCACTGTCTTCTCCTCTGCTTGAAGAGTCACTAAGACAGTCTGATGCCGGGGAATGATTGAATGCACAAACACATGACACTGTAACCTCTGAGTGTTAATTATGTCGAATGGGGAAGGAAACGGCCGCCCTTGCGCGCACCTTCGCTGAGGAGTTTGTTCAGTCAAAAGTTTTTAGTTCGTACTGGCCATTCCTCGCATCCGATTGGTGCAGCGAAGTAGCTGTGGCAAATTATTACGGTTGTAGGCACGTGAGCGAATGAACGGGGTTCATAAGTGAGCATAACACCTTCACGTTTCTGCGTGCGGCTCTATTCACAGCGGACTAATGGCTGGCGCAGTGGCTTTTCTGAACTCTCCGCCGAACTCCTTGCACCAGTTACCATTGAGACGGCCTTAAAGGAGCCATGAAGAGAAAACACAAGTTTGGTTCATTCAAAAGATTGTCTCGTTAGAATCATACTGACACCACTTTTAACGTAAACTTCGCTCAAATAAGCTACATAATTAGGAAAAACGGGAATGGTCATGCGACCCACCAGCTCATTTCCCGCAACAGAACCTATGATGTCACATGGGCTAAGCTCTGCGATTGGCGGAGGCTGGCAGAAGCAGACGCAAATTAGGTAGAGCTTACAAACTAGACGAACGAGCGATTTGCGCTTAAATTTAGGGCACATTCTTTACAAAGCAATAAGAATGATGGGACAAACAGTGGAAGTTACGAAAGCACATGTAAACATAGAAGTACTGATGCGTTCTGCTGTTCGTACTGCGCACAGCATGCTTTGGTTTAGCTGCACAGCACTATGGGGCTTGGGGTTGTCTCAGACGACACTGGCCGATTGACGCAAGCAACGGTGTCTTACGTGACCCCATTTGTCGAGCGAGCACTGTTTCAGGGAACGAATATTTTCTCCCAGAACAAAAACAAGCCAGGTTTAAATGCGGGCAAAAACAAACCAAACGCTTGCCACGGTATGGTGGCGCCATCTAGGTTACGGAACGTAAAGAAACGCGGGAACAAACCAACACCGCTACAGGGTGGAGACAACCTTTGAACGGTCCCGTGCCGCCGCAATTGGGCCAACGGGCTCAACGCGTTATTCTTTTCGTTTCCCACGAGACCTGGCAACGCGAAACAGACAATATGATTCAAACTTCTTCAATAAACCGTGTTGCGGCGATAATTTTAGCGCGGTTTTGACACAATGACTCGCTTCGGCGGCGAGCGAGCAACCGAACATGGCGGCGCCAGCGTTACGTGTCTCTACCCTGTATGGCGGATGCGTGAATGAAGGTACTCTAGGCTGCAGAGCGGTCGGTTCCCGTGATGTCACTTGGACCACGAAAACGCACGATTGAGCGGGAAAATCAAAATTTTAACCTAAATTGTTTAATTTCTCAGTGAATAAAGCACCGTTTGTATCCGGACAAGCGCTGGGGGCACTATAAAACACGAAATCTTTCGAATAAAACCAACTTGCATTTTCTCTTCATGGCTCCTTTAATCGCTTAGGGTACAATTAGCTGCTATTCTAACGAATCCAAGCCTGACCTGTAACATTTGCTACACGAAGTTTTCTTAGAGACGAGATGCCAACAAAATTTACGTCGTATAAAGCAGCCCACGAAAAGTGTCACAGTATGCGCTTCCACCTGCTCGTTTCACACAGAGAAGAAGAAGAACGTAGTCGCAAATGAATTGTTCCGAGAAGTACTCCCCTCACTTGTGAAATGGGGTACCACTCGGACGGCGCATTTTGCTGCAGAACGTTATCAGTCACTTGCCACTGCGGCGTTCACGTTAATATAAACGTTGTTGGACGGAAGAAATAAATACATCGAGACCACCTGTGACATGTCCGTTATATCTGCGTAAGCACGGATTCGGTTTTGGAGTTGTGTTAAGGGAATTTGGTAAACTCATGATGTGTCTTCGAGCTCTGCTGAGGCAGCTTCGTTTACTATAAATGATTTTTTACACACCTTCCTTTGCTTCAGATGCTTCTTTTAAGACACCGTTCCATGCAACGCATGCTTAGTTTTATGCCCGTTCGTCAATGAGCGGACACGAGGAACACGCCACGACTCGCGACGCTATCTTTTCGCGCACGGCGCGCCTCCACCCGGATGTTCCCAAGCCCGCGCGACGGCGCTCCGCCACTGCATTCACGCTGCCCAGTGCGGACGCGCAGTCCAGCGGCTTCTCCAATCACGACAAACGTATTCGGCGTGTTTTAGACGCGAAGCAGCTTATGGTGGTGTCTGTTCCCTCCGCCGTTGTGTGGGCGCCGTTGTGCGGCGTCCACACCCCCACTGCGCATGCCTGGCCAGGCACCAGAACAAACACCAGAGCACCAGAACCAGAACAAAAAGAAGAAGGAGCAACACCTCCTCCTGCCGTGATCGTCCACCCGGAACACAAAGACGTCGACCTCATCCCGAGCCAAAGCCGTGATCATCCACCCGGAACACAAAGACGTCGACCTCATCCCGAGCCAAGACTTGGTGCGCCTGATCAAACACGCGAGTCCGTGCGCGGCCGTACGCAAGCGCCAGGATATAATGGACCGGGACGAATACTACAACGTAATGAGGATGACAAACACCGAACAACATGAGCTACTGCGCGAGATCATCCACCGGCAGACGACGCCGTCAGCACCTCCGTTACGGGTCTTCTTCACCGGACCGGCTGGGTGCGGCAAGACATTCGTCCTCCGGCTTGCCATGGACCTCTACAACCGGTACAGTAACACCGACAACAACACCGCCTACAACGCGTTCGTCATCTGCGCGAGCACCGGAAAGGCGGCTGTGGCAGTGGGAGGAACCACGGTGCACGCGGCTTTCAAGCTCTCTCGGAAGACCACCGGCCCCAACAAGGACGGAGACCTCAGCGCTAGCGAGTTGAACACCTTCCGCGTGGCCTTCCGCAACGTGAAGATGCGTGATCATAGAAGAGGTGAGCATGATGTCTGTGGACAACCTAAGCGCAGTCGACCCCATGGCTGCTTCGTATACTATTCATGGTTCCCCTACGGGAAAATGGTGAAATTTTTTTTTGCCTCCAATTTTTCATGCACTCAAAGGGTGGATTACTTTCTCTGACGTACCCGGGGCGAATTCTGCGACACATTTTTTCTCCGGCCCATTTTTGGTGCGGGTTGGGATGTTCCGGGTGAGAGAGAGAGAGAGATGACTTTATTTGATGCCCGAGATGGGTTCTGAAGGGTAGACGACTTGGACAGTCTCCCTCCCTCATCCGTCAGCCAGGATTCCTTGGATCCTCGCGGCGGCTTCGGCCATCCGGACTGCTGTCAGTTGTGCCTCCGGTGTGGAGCTGAGCAGAACAGTCTCCCATTGTTCTGCAGTCTTAATTTTGTAGCTTCTAAGTGTATCTACATCGGATTTGCTATTATAGCCATTCGTATTTTGTTGGAGCTTATGGCAGGACCATATCATGTGGTGTAGGTCGGCTCTGCTGTTGCATAAAGTACAGAGGTTTGAATAAAGGTCTGGGTAGCAGCGGTTGAGGGAAACAGGGCTCGGAAAAGTGTTCGTCTGCAACCGTCGCCACGTGACTGCCTCTTTCCTGGAAAGAGAGTGGTGGGCCGGTGGATATTTGCATCTTGATAACCTGTAGTGATTTATTATATCCCTGTATGTGACTAGTCTGTCTTTGTGAGATCTCGTTACGTGTGCTTGTTCTTGGCTTTCCTGCGACGTCTTGTGTGGGGATGATGGTGGTTGTGGTGGCGTCGTAGGCAACACAGCTCGGTTGACCAGAGCTCGAGCGGTTGCGTGGGCCAGTTCATTCCCCTGTAGGCCGCAGTGGGCCGGAGTCCATATCAAAAGAATTTTTCTTTGGTTAGGGGTCTTCTCTAACAACGAGGCTGCTGCAGCGGAGATCCTGCCTTTCGAGAAGTTAAGAATGGCGGGCTTCGAGTCGCTTATAATTGTGGTTGCTCAGGTAGAATTTATAGCAAGGGCTATGGCCATTTCCTCTCCCTGAGTGGGATGTTTGGCCGGCGTGGATGCTGACGTCACCGTGACGCCGTCATTGCTGACGACTGCAATTGCCATGGCGTTGAGACAAGAGCCGCCGTTGTAGTAGTCGGCTGCGTCAACGTAGACAATCTCCCGTGGCTCACAATGGGTTCGGAAACGTTTGTCAAGGGCTCGTACTCTAGCTTGTCTTCTTTCCACATTTAGCTCTGGATGCATATTCCTTGGTAGTGGCGGGATGCGAATGTATTTTCGCCATTCGTGTGGGAGGTCAACTTCATTTGGGAGGGAACTTCCACTTCGGATTCCTAGTGACTGCAGAATGTGTCTTCCCGTTTTGCTTTTAGATAGCCGTTCTAATTGGGCTGTTTGTTGCGCTTCAATTAGTTCTTCAATCGAGTTACTGATGCCTACTGCTTCGAAGCGTTCGTTGGATGTGGTAACAGGTAATCCCATTGCTTGTTTATAAGCTTTCTTAATTAAGCCATTAATTTTTACTTTCTCGTCATTTTTGAGCTGTAGGAAAGGAATGCTGTAGGTGATTTTACTAATTACGAAGGTCTGTACGAGCCGTATGAGCGTGTCTTCCTTCATACCTCTATTCTTGTTTGCCACTCTGGAGATGAGTCGCATGGTGAGCTGAGTGCTCTTCTCGAGATGAAGGATTGTCTCTTTGTTGTGACCATTCGATTGCAGTCGTAGGCCGAGAATTCTAATGGTGTTGACAACTGGGATCTTCTGGTTGTTGGCGTAGACGCAGATGTCGGGATTCGATGGGTCTCTCTTCCGTCCCCTACTGGTAGGCCGGTAGATGAGCAACTCGGATTTTTGAGGAGAACAGTCCAGTCCTCGTTCTCGAACATAATTTTGCACTATGTCTACTGCCTTTTGTAGAGTGTCTTGAATGTGGCCATCGCTGCCGCCGCCGATCCACAGAGTAATGTCGTCGGCGTACAGACTGTGGTGAAGGCCTTTGATGTTGCTTAATCTCTCAGGAAGGCCTAAGAGTGAGACATTGAAAAGAAATGGGGAGAGCACAGACCCTTGAGGTGTACCCCTACCACCCAGGGCAAAGTCACCCGACTCAAGGTTGCCGACGGACAGGGAAGCAGTCCTGTTTGTAAGGAACTCTCGGATGTAATTGTATACTCGCTTCCCCGGGGCTATCTTGGCTAGCCCGTCTAGTATCGCTTCGTGTGTGACGCTATCGAAAGCCTTGGTGAGGTCAAGACCTAAGATTGCTCTTGTGTCCAAAGGAGAAAGTTTGTCGCCGTCGATTATTTGAGGTTTGATTTGTAGCATAATATCCTGGGTAGAAAGCTTCGCTCTGAACCCTATCCTAGTGTGAGGATATAGGTCATTGTCGGCCATGTAGTTGCTGATACGGTTAAGAACGACGTGTTCGAGGAGCTTGCCAATACAAGATGTTAAAGAAATTGGTCTTAAGTTGTCAATGTGAAGCTTTTTCCCAGGTTTAGTTATCATGACTATTTTTGCAGACTTCCAGATTTTTGGAAGGCTGCCTCTCAACCAGCACTCGTTCATGAATTTAGCTAGCGCAGTGAGGGAAGGCTCGCCGAGGTTTCTAAGCGCCTTGTTGGATATGCCATCGGGTCCCGGTGTCGACTTCGTCCGCAGCTTTTGAACAACCGCACGCAGTTCCTCGACGGTGATTGGTCGGTCAAGTAAGGTGTTCTCTGGTCCGGAGTAGTCCGGGAGCTTTACGGGGGGACTGGAGCCGACGTACTTGTCTTTGATTATTTGTATGAGCTCGGCATTTGTCCCGTTGTGCACGTGGAGAATTCTGTTTAAATTTAATTGCTGCACAGTTTTACCCGACTCAGTATTCATAAGGCATCGCAGAATGTTCCATGTTTTGGGGAGCCCGATCTGGATGTCCATGCATTCACACGTTTCGTGCCATTGCTGGCGCGAGAGTAGATTAGCGTGTTCTTGAATTTCGCAGTTTAATCTAGCTATTCGTCTTCTCAAGGTGCGGTTGTGTTTTTGCTTCTTAAGCCGTTTCTATAATCCCTGTTTGGCTCCCCTGTATGGGAAGTAGGCGGGAATCAGCTGTCGCCAAACCCGCCTCCTCGGGTATGGTTTTCGTAGATTTCTCGACGTGCGCCTTCAGCTGTGCTGACCATGTGTCGATGTCGGTTATGTCCGGCATACCACAATCGTGGTCACACTCAGCAAGTCTCAGGGTTCTGAAGTCGTCGATCTTTTTTTTTTATCACAGATTTCCGGATCATGCGGTAGAACGCTGTGCACTGTTTGAAGGACTGCAAAGGAGAGCCGTGCCTTCAAGGATCTTCAAATAATATAGCATTCCTCGGCGGGATACCCCATGGATAGTCCTTCAGTTTCTCAAAGGAACTAACATTAATGACTTTTTGTAATCTCTAGCGAGTGGTGCGGTTCGGGCAAAGCAGTTGCCCACTCCTTGGCAGGCTGGGTCCGCCTGTCGTTCAGCAAGACTAAGTGAAAGAATCCCGCGTGGCGGCGTCTGCAGAACACCGACGCCGAGGTGGTGTGCTCATGGAAAGCTGCATTGAAGCGAAATCTATGTGCAAAGCTGTAGTTTCGGGTAGGCTGCAGCTGCAGCTGTCGTGGAGTTACTGGAAGAGATTGTTGTAATTCTGCTGTACGGCGAGATCCCTCAATAATTAATGTTTTTTTTGTTCCAATATTATATTGTTTCATTTCAAGGCTTTGTAATTAAGTTACCTAAGCGTTGTTCAGTTGAACGCTTAAGGAAACCAAATTTATACTATCCAGCCGCGACAATGCCGCGTTTGTACTTCCCCCCTCCCCCCGTGTCTTTTACCAGTCCAAGATTCCTATGCAACTCTTGGCTTGCTTTCTGCGTAAACAAACCGCGAGGCCTAGCCCATCTTTCTTTCTGAGATGCAACTGGCCTTAGGTTTCTAGACACCATGTGATCAATTACGCCATGCATTGTATATAGTGCCGGCGCTGCTTACACCCCAAACACCTGGTGCAGTCCTCCTTAGGAACGTTATCTGTCTGTCTGTCTGTCTGTCTGTCTGTCTGTCTGTCTGTCTGTCTGTCTGTCTGTCTGTCTGTCTGTCTGTCTGTCTGTCTGTCTGTCTGTCTGTCTGTCTGTCTGTCTGTCTGTCTGTCTGTCTGTCTGTCTGTCTGTCTGTTTTCCTCAGGAACCTGCCGTGAGGGACAGAGAGCGAACTATATTGGTAGATCAAGTCCGAGCCGTGAAAGACACGTCTTTTCGCAGCTCGTCTCTTGGCACATCTCTTGACACGTCTCTTGGAAGTCACCAGGCTCAGATACGTGAATAGGACGCGCAATTGGTTCACGCGGAACGAAAGCGAAGCATTTGGTGGGCCAGTGGCACAGCTGGTAAAGTAACACAGCCGGCCTTTGAGTAAGTGAATAGCGTGGATTTCATTTCTTTGGCCGGAAAAGTAATGAAAGCTAAAACACTTCAACTCGAAGCATCATTTTCCGCTAAATAACATACGCCAGATACATGATTCAGAAGAACCGTATCTGAAGCTGAGACTAAGTAAAAGACTTTGTAGTCACTTTGTTACGACGATGTTTTCTTAGTGTGTACTCTGAGTATGGAGAATCCTTTAAGGATAATGGAGGATTTAAAGAAATGAGCATTGATGTGGAGAGTTATTCGCTCTTTAACGCACGGCATGGTACTAAAGGATATCGAGGTGTGTATTCAAGGGGAAAATTAAAAAGGTATAGTCACGACAGTTTTGTGGTTCCTGTGGAGTTCGTTCTGGAACTCCTTACACTTGAAGGCAATTGTTGCGACTTGAAGGGGGAAAAGTGTGCGCCTAGTGAAAAGGCGTGTGCCTTGCATGGAAGATCGGCCCTGTGTTGAGTAGTACCTGCCTTTTCGGTGTGGGCCGGGCTAATCCAGAGGCGTTGCTGGAGGTTCTGATCCTGCTGTTAAGAAGGTTGAAGATGAAAAAAAATACTTGATCCCGGGGATGATGTCAGCCAGTGTTGCACACGTGGGTTGAGTGTCCATACTTATTACGAGTGAGGGCTGAATTTTATCATTACATTGACTGAGGCCTACCTTGGGCGTGTTAATCCGCATGATCTGAAGTTTACCATCAAATTCCCTCCCACTGATAAATTACATTTCCTATCTGGATTTGCTGCTTTGCTTTAAGGTTTACCATGTTTGTTTAATGTACCAACCAACGTCACGGAAACTTCTGTATTTTAACTCAGTCTACACAAAACTAATTTACCAGTAGAATCGCCTTCTCATGCTTACGTGCTGTCTTGACATGATCAGGTCACGATACTGTGCCTGAGGCATTTAATAGGGAAGTTATATGAATAAAGTTGGTCCCATTTCCTAGCAGCGCTCTAAAATGGCGGCGGAGAAACTCATCGTATGAATAAAGCAGCAGGGCCACCGGCCGAGACAACACTGCCCAGAGAAAAAAAAACGTAAACGGTTTTTCTGCATCGCACGATGATATACGGGCGAAAAGAGGAGCGGAACATTTCGATTTCCTTGTGATATTTTCTATTTCTTCGATATTGGGTGTCATTTGCGCAGAGGTTTACAGATGTTGGGAACACGCTTATGCTTGAAGACTGAGATGTCACCATGCAATACAAGTGACCCGCTTGTACCACGCTGGCCGGCTGTAGTGAGTGCACTGACTCTGTTTGTCTTGCCTTAAGACGCACATAGTGCTAACAGGTCCCCGTGTAAATTTAATAATGAGTGGGGCAGTTCACAATCTTTGGTCGGCGAGTCTGGTGTCACGTGGCATTGAGCGCTCGCTCACCCAGCCGGCGCAATGCGTTTACAAAAGCGCAGGTTTCAGCGTGCGCTTGCACTGGCCAAGCGTAATCGGTCGGCTTGGGAACACGGCTCAGCATGCCATGGTTTTGTCCCGTTATTGCTCAATTGTCACCACAGCTGCGCCCTAATATTACGTCAAGTCACGTGATCATCGCGCGAATTTATTGTTCGTTCGTTGTCTCGTTGGACTCTGTTCTCTGGGGCGCTGCTGGACTTGCGCCGCCGCTATTTTCTAATCCAAACTCAGAAAGCAGTCAGCGAGATACGATGATCTTATTCATTACGGTAACGCTTTTACTATATTTAACAAACAGCACAGAAGAATGAGAAATTATTACCGACATTAACCACCGTAATGTATGCATAGGTAGCCCAATGCGCCAGCACTGACATTGTGAACAGTCAGCGACACTTCCATTACTGACACCACCACTGCTGAAAGGCTCAAGTCCGCGGCTCAATCTCACGTATGGCATAGTGTTCTACCGTAGTGTTTTAGCATAGCGGGTCGCGTGCGCTACCCGCTATGCCAAAACACTCCAACAGCAAAGCCGCGAAGCTGCTACGACGGTCTTGTGCCGTGTGACCACACGATAAACAAAGAACACAGATCCATCCTCAGCCTTTAGGTCTTAGAAACAAACTTCTTTTATTGGAAACACAAAAAGGCAATGGGTTAATGGCAGTGCGCATCAGGAAGAGAACGATGTATCACAAGCTTGTGAAGTTGTGCTGCGGCCAGTTACAAATCCAGTGGTTAAAGTAGCGGCCTTAGTTTTTCTCAATGCCGTCTTAACTATCCCAACTGAGGCAGTGTTGCTCTTTATCCTTCCCCCCCCCCCCTCCCCCGCCTAGCTACCTTCGGTGCAACGACACAACACGCCTTTGACAATGCAGAATCCTTTAACACGAAAGTGTTTCATTCCCGGATACACCAAGATTTCCCTGACGTCCCATCCGTCACGGAAATGACGTCAGTACAACGAAACAAGCGGCCTGTAAAGGGTGCACGCCTGCACAAAGAGTCTTCTTGCGGGGAAGCAACCTTTAGTACTAACTTGTACGTTAATCGTTTTTGGGTGTTATATTTTAACACGACAGTGTTTCATGCCGGAATACACCGAGATTTCCCTGACGTCATATCCGTCAGGGAAATAACGCCAGTACACCTTTGCCGAAGTGACCCGCCAGCAGGACGTGGCTCGCCAAGCACACCCACAAGACAGCCGCCGACCTGGACATCATGCTCAGATGCAGATTGCGCTGTACATTTCACTTTCGTGTTTTACCGATGCCTACGACAGAGGAATCAACCAGTTTTTTTTATAAACAGAGGTAGAATAGAGCGTGGCACGAAGTCGACAAGCTTGTGATAAGTCAGTCAGTCAGTCCCTCAGTCAATATCAATCAGTCGGGGCATGGCAGTCCGGTCCGGGCACCACGTAGCTCTTGGCGAATTCGGTCGAGCTATTAAACCTGTGACCATCAGGCCCGGTGAGGTCAGTGCTCTTGTCCGAATTGTAGTCTCCGCAAATGCCGCACAGTTTGCCGCGGTAGAAGGGAGCGACCTGAAAGCGAGCAGTGACCGATAAATTGTTAAACCCCATCTGTAAAAAAAGCATTTAAGAGGCCATGAAGAGAAAATACACGTTTTGTTCATTGAAAAGGCTGCTTTCTCCCGCTAACACTGATACAACTGAACCTCATTATAACTAACAGTGATGTAGCGATTTATCGGCTATAGCGAAGTAAATACAGACTTTGGTTGGTCGCGCTTTATTTCAGTGACACCTATTCTTTTATAACGAAACTGAAACCATGAGAGCCACGCGATATCGGATATAACGAAGAAATATTTGACCAGGAGGCTGAGAAGCTAATTGCAAAAACCGCCCGTAGTCCAAAACTGCAGACGTATAAAAAGGCCCTTCTGTTCGTGGACACTGTGGAAAACTTCATTCTGCTCAGTGCTGTGAGTATCCACTAGACGAAGATCACATCCTTCATCAAATAAATAAAGACTCAGGCCTGTTTTGTCAAGTAAACCTTGCTCTACTGTAATTTCACGTACTCATCTTCCGGTTCATTGAGCTCGAACAGCAACAAAGAGAAAGGTAAGGGTTACCTTGTGTATAGTGGGTTCGAAGCCTCAAAAAATCATTTTTGTATCAAGCATTATTGCGCGAGCCAGTTTGTCGATTTGTTAGAGCGGATTTTTACCTGTACTGTTACAACGAATATCGGATATAACGAACTAATTTGCTGTCCCGATTCTACTTCGTTATGACGAGGTTCGACTGTACCAATTTTATCGCAAACCTGAAAAAAATAAGGGAGATACTAAATAAAACAGTACAAGCAGTGGCGAATCCACAAAAAGTTTCATAGAAGTTCTGTGCGCTGTCACAGAATAATGTTTCGATTGGCGGCCACCGCATATCACCGCCAAGAAACGTCACTGGGCGATTAAGGTGTGGCCCCCAGTTTCATTTGGTCCTATCACTTGAATGATAACGTGCAGTTAACACACTGACAACTGTTTTTATCGCTGGCCCATATCACGTCACAGTGGCGCGAGATTTGAAACATTTTCAGTATTTTGTTTTAGTTCTTTGGGGGTGCGAAACTCCTTCCGTTGCACGAATGGACTGGTAAAGGCTTTTAAAGAGGCGGTTACTGAAGTCTAGCTCTTATAATTTGAGTTAGTTTTATTCTGTCTTTGTGGCCCGTTTAAACGAAAAGGTGTGGAAGTGCAGTTGTTTGTCGCTGTTTTTTTTATTGGGCAAGATGAGGGGTGCCAAAGTTCACCAAATCTGAGTTCACGCACCCTGTTTCTTTTATTGGCGATTTGTTCTTGATCCTATAGGCGAAACATTTATGGTGGAATGCGGGTCGGTTATGTCGCGCCTACGCGTCGGAGCGGCAGGTTTGAAGCCTATTAGAGCTCATGAGGCTGGGAAATTGCACAATACACCAATGCAGCTATGATATGACTGATGATTGAGGTGCCCGCCGTGGTGGCTCAGTGGCTAGGGCGTTGTGCTGCTGAGCACAAGGATGCGGGTTCGGTTCCCGGCTGCGGCTTCCGCTTTTCTGATGGAGGCGAAAAGAACGCTCGTGTGTGCGAGGTTTCGGCGCATGATAAAGATCCCCAGGTTGCCAAAATTAATCCGGAGCCCTCTACTATACGGCGCACCTCATCGCCTGCGTTGCGTCGGCACGTTAAACCATACAACCAATCAACCAATGATTGATGTACAGTAAACATTCTTATATCGACGCACTCTGGATAGAAAATCTACTTAGGTATAAGCAGCACTTCGTTAAAGGTGAAAAATACTTCCTCTGCGTGCTCTGCACTGCTGAGACAGTAAAAAAAGCTAAGAATAAAGTAAATAGAGCCTTGCTTAGAGGAGGACGGGTGGTGTTACAACTACAGTTACATTCAGTAAGTGAGTTCGGACCGAGAACGAAGTAACTCGAAATGAATAGATTTGACGTGAAGGAAGGAAGGAAGGCGGAAAAGGAGACAGAAAAAAGGAGGAACGAAACAGGCAAGGAAAGAAAGAAATAAAGATAAAGGAAGAAGAGAGAGAGAGAGAGAGAGAGAGAGAGAGAGAGATAGGGGGGGAGAGAGGGAGAGAGAGAGAGGGAGAGAGAGGGATAGAGAGGAGGAGGGGGGGGTAAGAAAAGAAGGAAAGAAGGAAGGAGTTTTTCTTGAGCGCCATTCGAAAGGTCGTCACCCCGTCTGTACGCCATTTGATCGAAAGTTCTACCATTTAAGGCAAAACATTCGGCAGTAACCTGTATACGCCCCGTAGGGAGCAGTGCTGAGCTTTCCCCAACGGGTGATGTGTCGTTATGATCTGACCTGTACGAAAAGCAAGTTGCCGTCGGTGTTGATGGAGATGCCGTAGGGCTTGGACACCAGCTCGAACCAACCCCAGCGGTTTGTCTTGACCTCGAAGAGCTCCGCGTCGTGCGAGGTGTGACTGTAGGGCCTCTCCTTCGTAACCTCCTGCGCGGTGCCGTCTACCAGAAGGGACAGCCCGGAGGCTTCGCTGGTGGGCAGAAGTTCAATCTTGGTCGTGTGGATGAACAGCTTCAGCGCCTGCAATTTCGGAAAGGCGCACACAGGGATGTACATCAAGGTGCGCGAACGACAATGGCAATATCCGTTTTTGGGCACCGACGCAGTAGATAACTGTCCGTCGAACAACACGCTTGCCAGTCGCGTCTTGGTTGTAATGCAATCGGTTTCAAAAACGTCGTAATATAAAACAGCTTTATCCACCATGTACGTCGCTTACAGGTAGTAACTTGGTACCATGATTACATTTCTTATGCGTTGAGCAACCTCAGCGAGCCCCTTTTGTTCTTTCCAGGTTGTCAGATATTAGGCCCACCGGGGCACTTGAAAAACAGAGTAAATACGCGAGAAGTGTATTGTTTAAACTAAAGTGTTCTCCTTTTTTGTTCATTTTTTTTCCAAAGGCCTCATAATGTGTCTCTCAAGGTTGCGCTGTATTGATAGTGGACAGTATGTTGAGAGGAAGAAGCGTACTGGTTGAAGGCTGACAACGAAAGTCATCCGTCATTCAAGCTCCCTCACTGTCTATTTCACCCACGTTGCTTGTTTAAACCGCCAAAGCCGGCGGATTACCCATCGGGATCGCATAGAAGGCTCTCCAGCGTTAGAAACACTTTCTACGGAATGCCTAACAAACTACTTCATCCGCTAATATTAAGCGGTCGCACCAATATCGATCAGACGTTGCTGCCCAGATGTGAATTTACCAATACGAAGAAGATCAGAGTGGGTAACAGCAGCGTTTCTGGGCCTGTATGCCAACCCAAGGAACGGCTTTAAATGACCCCAACTCCCCTACCTGTTTAACAGAAACCCTGCCTCATTTTCCATCACTTGAAATCCTACGATCAACACTGAAAACCGTAATATCAACAACGCAGAAATCAGGCATGTCGTGTGCATATTAAATATTCTAATTCCTTAACCCTACTGAAACGTTCTGTATATTCTAAATTACTGAAATACGGAGTTGACACAGACTATAGAGCGCCGGGGCATAGATAAAGAAGATATTATTTCTACATAAAGTAAAATCACATGATTTCTCACAATAATAACGATTGGCGCAGTTTTCACGTTTCTGGCATCGTTTGAGGCCGAAATCAGGCCCCATATATTTTCGGTATACGAAGGATACGCGGATTTCCACCGAGAATGATTTGGCGTTTACAGCAGTAATATAGATAATATAAAAGTAAAAATCGTGTCAGATTTTTTGAAGGGCATGCGCCCTTTTTTGTCATGTCCTCCTCCTAAACAAAAGTCTTGTTGTATAGCGGGGTTGTGTCATGATAGGTAAGAATGCCTTGTTCCCGTAATTCCGTATATACGGAACGTTTCAGGAAGGGGTATGGTACTACGAACGTGTCATGCAACCCGCACTCAATATTCATGTCATAATATCGTCCATTCACTCTTTGTAACCACAAGGAAGTTTTACGGGTTAGCGAGCTATGAGCATAAAAGGAGCAATGAAGACAAAACACAAGTTTGGTTCATTCGAAAGATCGCCTCGTTAGAATCAAACTGACACCACTTTTAACGTAAACTTCGCTCAAATAAGCTATATAATTAGGAAAAAAGGGAATGGTCATGCGACCCACAAGCTGATTTCCCGCAACAGAACCTATGATGTCATACGAGCCAGCTCTGCGATTGGCGGAGGCCGGCAAAAGCATACGCAAATTAGGCATAGCTTATAAGCTTACCGAACGAGCTATTTGCTTTAGCAAGGCTTGGGAGTGGGCTAGTTTGTGTTTTAACATCTCGAAGTGCAGAAGTGCGCCGCCTGGCACCAAAACTTAGAACAGGGTGAATTGCACAAAAACACTTGCGCCTCACCTTGTCTGTTTTTTGTGTAATTCACACTGTTCTACGTTCTCGTGTCAGGTAGCGCACCTCTGCACTTCAAGAGCTATTTGCGCGTAAATTTACAGCACATTCCTATTATATCAGTAACAATGAAGGTACAAGCAGTGGAAGTCACGAAAGTACACGTAAACATAAGTACCGATGCGTACTGCTGTTTGTACTGCGCGCCCTATGCTTGGTTTAGCTGCACAGCACTGCGGGGCTTTTGGGTTGTCGCAGACGATACTGGCCGATTGACCCAAGCAACGGTCTCTTACGTAGCCATATTTGTTGAGCGAGCACAATGTTTCAGAAACAATTATCTTCTCACAGAACAAAAGAAAGCCAGGATTAAATACGTTCAGAAACCAACCGAAGGCAGAAAACTGCTTGCAACGGTATGGTGGCGCCATCTAGGTTCACTAAAGGTAAACAAGGCTTCGGAATGGCTGAAGAGTTGTCGAATATTGCAATGCTTTTATATGTGATAATTTCTTTCAAGAATCTCCTCGACTGGAGGCTGGAAGAAGGAGGGAAACTGGATTCTAGAGGGAGTTTCTGATACTTCAGTGATCACCGGGATCTACCGCAAAAGCGATATACTCTTGTACGCAGTACGTGCTACAGAGCGCGTGCATTTTCAGCAGAAGACGCCATACCTTCTTGAAGGAAGGGTTATTCGTGGCCCGTGCAAGGATGACGAACCGCTTGTTGGGCGAGCAGTCCCGGGAGATCACTTTGTAGCAGTCCGTCTCGGGCAGGTGAATCAGGGAGCCGTCGAAGGTGCGGACATTGTTCGATTGCAGGTCGCAATACCCTGCATAATGATAAGGTGTAAATAATCAGATGACGCGTTGTGAGCGGCGATGAAAAGCGTTTGTGCCGTTCTGATTCGCTGCTTGGTTTCTTCGGATATCGTCTTCGCAGCGCCACGCATTCCGAAACACACCGAAAGGTTGCGTGACGAACGGCAATCGGTGTTGTAAAACATTCGCGAAATATCCGACTCGGTTTTCTGGGAGGGCCGCTAGTCGCTGTTGGTACAATAGGAAAAAAAAAGCATTTGCAACCGCAGTTTCTGCTTCCCATACCCAGCTTTTTCGCTCAAAATCCCGACCTCTCAGGAACCTAACGAAACCACTGCTGGACAGTAATATTTGGCAGAAAGTAAGACTCAACGTGAAGATTAAGTCCCTCAAAGAACTTTCCAGTATTCTGAATATTTTGTGTGTAATTTGTTGTCACATCTTACTCGCCATGCATTTCTGTGGGATAGTTTCCCTGGCTCAGGAACCTAGTCGCGCAAGCAAGTTTTCACCCACAATATTAGCTGCGAAACAGCAGTTTACATTTTGCTAATGAACTGCAGAGTCATCACTGTTGAAAGGACTGCCATATGAGCGCGAAAGCTGCAGGTGCATGACATTTCTTCACTGCTGCAGAGTGATACACCGGGTTTTCGTTTGTGACTGCACGCCAGGTAGCGTCATTTACAAACACGATGGAGTCGCTTGACTATCGTGCAGAGGGGGGGAGAGAGAGAGAGAGAGAGAGAGAGAGAGAGAGAGAGAGAGAGAGAGAGAGAGAGAGAGAGAGAGAGAGAGGAGAGAGAGAGAAAAATTCATTTGCACCCGTCTAAAAGGACGAGGGAGGGGGCATTAGCCTAGACCCCCGTTCCTCCCCCTAACCCTCGGCCGGAATCCCTTGGGATTCCGCGGCGGTCAGGACGAGACCGATGACTTTGCGTTGCTCTTCTGCTTTGTCGTTGAGTAATAAGGTCTCCCAAGATTCCACATTCCTGTTCGGGTCTCTTTATAGGCATTTCAGGCGCTGCGGTGCCCTCCCTCGACCATTTTCGATGTCAACGCCAGGCTGATACGGAAACTAGTCAAGTGACGGTGGCAAAGCCGCTCTGGCAAATCACTGCTTAGCACTTGACATCTTGCACGTTGAGTGGAACGGCTTTAATTTTCTTGTAACTGCACGATAGTTATACATGATCTGGACATGCCCCTCCTATAACTACGCTGCAGTGACCAAAAATCAAAGCAGTTCCACTCAACGTGCAAGCTCTCAAGCGCGGAGCAGTGATTTGCAAGAGGGGCTTTGCCAACATCTCTTGACTCCTTTCAGTATCAGCCTGGCGTTGACAGCAAAAGTAGCCAAGAGAGGCCGCCACAACACCTGAAAAGGCCTATGAAGAGACACTGGATTAAGTTTTCTATAATTCGTGGTAATAGACCCTTTGAAAAAAGGCAGACAACACTGAGAATTCAGCGGTGGTAACACTGGTGGTGAACGCGACGACGCCATTAGAAAGGAAGCAGGTCGTAGCAACGCCGTTGCGGTTGCACGTTTTTCGCCCACGGCTTCAAGAGTCTGTTGCCCCACGAGTCGGTTGCCCCATCGCCGTAGTCATATTTCTCTCCTAAAGTGGTGTTTTGCGCTACCTTTCGAAGATTGACGCTGGTCAAATCGCTTCCGCTTATCTACCCCGCTGCACAACGGCTCGTCTGGGGCGAGTCGAGACGTGCCCTTCTTTTCTCCTATTTCTTCTGTGTTTTGTTCCTTCCACTGAGTTCCTCTCAAGGCGGACTGCCTCTGCTCGCTGCTGACGCACGCATGCGACCTATCGCTCCCGCATTAGCACCGCATTCACCGACGGAAAAATTAAGCGCCGCAAGTAGAGAGGCGGTGAATCGCAAACATGACCTCTAGCAGAGACATCAAAATCAGTTTCATTATGCATGCTTTGGTCATTTTCGCGAATAGTTTTGAAAGTTTGAACATACGCAAAGTGAGCGCTCAGCAGAGACGGACCCTTCATAGCCCGTTCATAGCGGCCAGCCGCCGCTACCACGGGGCAAGGGCGCATCGATTAAACACAATTAAAACTCGACAACCAAACAAGGAGGCAGCGCTAAGGCTATTCTTTATTAGCAACAAATCCTACCTTTGCTTGCTGCTGTTTGTCAACACTGACGATGGCGTAACGTAGGACTCCCCGCTTACGTATGATCGCTCGCACTCGTAGGACCTTTCAGTGGTCGACCTCGAATAATAAAAATCCTGAATATGCCGCTCTTCTATCGTAGGAAGGGCGGCAAAGTTATTTTCCCATCCTGCAGTGGGAAACACCATTTCGCGGAACGCGTATGCAATTACGTGGACAGTGGACGGTAGCTACTCCATAGAAACTCCGTGCTCGCAGCGTTTTCGCTTCCTTTCTAATGGCGGCGCAGCGGGTGCACAGTGTTGCCAGAGTGGCTTGCTGCTTTTCCGCCAACGATTTGGCCATTTTGCAAAGGGTCTATAATGCGTTAATTCATGATTTTTCTTGATTTCATGTTATTGTGCACTTATTTTAAACCTAGAAAGGGCAGCCTCCGGGGTTAAACGCGCATCGCGAAAATCACCCCAAACACTTTGCATATACGGAACGTGGGCTCAACATCAGCTTCGCAATGCGAGCGACCCAGGTTCGATCACAACCCAGGTAACGGGATGTTTTCGAAGCCTCTCTACGGTTGCGTTACACCGATCGACTATGATAGCTAGGTACCATGACCACGGACGAGCTACGACGACGACACGGGCCCCTAAAGTGCTCTGCTCGTAAAATTAAGGTAGTGTCTATTATCCCGCCAACCGTGAGAATTACCGTCAGAAATTGCTCACAGCAGTCGCCTCTCATTTACTACGCACGTACCGTGGAGGTTTTACGGGATAAATATTTCCAAAAATCCGTGTTTGCAGCTGCCCCTGTAGCGCTGTGGTATAGTGCTTGGATTTAATCGAAAAGGCTCAGGTTCGAGTCC
Organism: Haemaphysalis longicornis; assembly: GCA_013339765.2. Lineage (NCBI taxonomy): Eukaryota > Metazoa > Arthropoda > Arachnida > Ixodida > Ixodidae > Haemaphysalis > Haemaphysalis longicornis. The sequence goes on from CM023449.1 coordinate 30,665,931, forward strand.
GACAATGCAGTGCTTTTTTTTTTAGCTTGCAGAATTTTTCGGTTATCGTGATTTTGTTAATACTTTTTTACACTTGTTATTGCTATACCAAAAGACCGACGCACAGGACTTCTAGAGTGGGTCGAATTGCGTTTAATAAGGTTGTGTTCTGTGTCGTTAGGCTGGGTTAGATTAGGTTTGTTGCAGTTGGGCTGGATTTGGGTAGGTTGTGACGCGTTCGGTTTGGTTACGTTAGGTTCAGTGAGGTTAAGTTATGTTAGGTTACGTTGGGACGTAATATTACTCTCGAAATTTTAGGCGAGGCAGTTTTTATGGAAACTGCCGTGAGAATTTCCCGGAGTAATTCTCACGGCTGCCGTGAGATTAGACGCAGCCTAAAATAAATCGTGTGCCACATCCCCCCACGCGTTTGTACCCGATTATACTTCCCAGCCAAGCCACGCGGCCATCGCTTTTCAAAGTTGGGTGCAAGAGATACTCACAATGCTTATAGATCTTGGAGTACTCTCCAATGTTTGTATATCCGAGCAAGGTGTACACCTTTGGCTCGAGCAGGCGAGTGTAGGTGGGCACGTTCGGGTGGTGGAATCGGCGCCCGTCCTCGGTTTTTATGATGATGTCTGTGTGTGGCTGCACCCTCTTGGTCCACCACGGCACCTGGGACACCACGTGGAGCTTGCCGTTCTTGCCGGTGAAGTGCGAGCGCAGGACACCCAGGAAGCCACCCAGTTCCGGCGTGCGCATGTGGCGGCTGCCGTAACTCGGTAGGAGGCACTTCAGCAGCTGTGGAAAAGAAGAGAGGTGGCAGGGTGGGGATCACAACTGTTTTTGCTACATGGAGTAGAAAAGAGATACATCGGGTGAAACTTCAGCTGCCAACAAATACAAAAGCTACAGCGCTGGAACAGGCTGTGCACATGCGCATGAGTTGAGGAGTTGTGGTGCTCTATGTAGAAAGCGCTCGTCCAAGGAACCGCTGGTTATGGCATCAACAAGAGACAACGGACGTGATTCTCAAAAAAAAAAAAAATTGGCCGCGTATCTGCTCCTTTCGTTGCAAATGTCGACGCAAGACGATAGTCGACTGGCGGCCTCGGCAGCGTATAGGCGTTTCTTAGTCCGCACAGCCAAGCGACGCATGGCGCCATTTAGGGGCATGTCCACGTGCTTGTGGCCCTCAATTTGATCGCTCAGAACCGCTCGGTCTCGTAGTGTAATAGTTCAGCTCCCGCGAAGCAAACATCCTAACCCGATTTCAAATCCAGTTACCGCTTTTTTTTTTTTTCATTTTCAAGGATTTGTTATCACTCATATAATCTATTTATGACATCTTTATGCATTATAAAGGGGATTTCAGGTATTTTCGTTGCCTTGTGGTTAGTTTCAGCTACTGCTTCTTGTTTGTTTTTGCGGGTTTTCCCCTTTTAGGTCGGTTTCAGCTAGTTCTCTTGAATATTCTGCTACACCGTGGTTTTCCACCATTTCAGATCCGTTTTGGCTGTTATTTATTTCCGTTCGGGTGGTTTTGTATGGTTTAGGTACGTTTATGCTGTGATATAACCCCCATCAGCAAGCTCAGGTGACGGCTGGCTGTACTGACTAGGAAACGCATATATGCCCTCTGGCAAGTAATCCCTTCTCTTTCCCGCTAACCTCTTATGCTGTTCGTCTCCAGTCTCGTTCCTTCGAAGATAACAGGCTAGAGGTTTGCCCAAGTCAAGTCAAATTTACCGCGTTCCACTGCTCCAAGTAGGGCGCCTGATGCCAGCGCCGCAGTACGGCGGAGACTCGCGTGAATCGAGGCACGCGACTACAACGTTTATAGAACCACGTTGCCCTGCTCCACGAGCGCCCCAAGAGGAACGCGAAACCTATCTAGTGGAACCTCTCGTTGCTGTTGCCATTTGATTTTTTTTAATTCCGCCAGGTTGCGCGGGAAACAGCAGGCGAGGGTTTTTGCAGTTGTAGAATTATATTTGATATCGCAAAAAGCACGCATCCGTAAATTTTATAATAAAAGAACGCTGCAAATAGCACTTATGTATTGATTTTCTGCCTTATATTTGCGCAATATCTTGTTCTTGTCCAACAATGTTGAGAAGTATGAAAATTAACACCGGACTTGGACGTTTAGATTTGTCTGTGGGTATATAAGAATTTTGCGCAGTATCTGTGTTGCTTTGGCCGGCTTGATTAATCGAGTGACAGACAGACATATAGTCATACAGACAGGCAGACCAAAATTTTCTCGTTCGAGTAGCCCAAGAAAGACTATCGTGTTTAAAAACTGATAATTTGGGTACGATATGTTTCTGGAGGGGATTAAAATGTGCGACTACGTACCTTGCAGGGCGGGGGCGAAAAGTTTGAGTGGTTGCTTTTGTGGATTGTGCGTCTTGTATGTACGTTTTTCTGCACATTGCCCGCGAATCCATGCTACACGATTCTGAAGGCACCGCGTCAGCTTTTGCCAGTGTCGTTAATCTTACGCATCGCGCGTATTTTCAGATTTAGGAGGGTAAGAGCAGGTATGCTTGAGCGCGAGCGATTTCAAACGATGGCTTGTACCCAAGGCTTCACACCAACGAGTTCGCTCGTGAATAGTTTCACGCGGAAGGCCACATTCCCGGCAATTGTCTCTGTAAATTAGATGGTAATGCCATTTAAAAACAAATTTCCCTGGCGCGGCAGTGTTTGTTTCAGCGTTCAAGCCTCAAAAATCGCATTTAGCACACATTTCACTAGCTTTTTATGACACTTGTATAGTTAGGAGAGTTACTGAGTCGGAATTTGTAGGTATTGGGTAGAAGAGGCAAAAAGATGGTAAACTTTAAAGAAACGGAGGAAAGGCTTAAGAAAGGCGTCCTCACTCCGGGATGCCTTTAGCTCGGCCCGCGTCGACAGCCCTTCCGATCAAGCGAAGCTGATCTTCGAGGCCAGGGCTGGCCAAGACACCTTCTAAAGCTCTGTTGAAAGGTGGAGGTTCGTGGAGGGTGTTATCTAACGTAGAGTTGTCGCAGCCCCGCATTATGCCTTTGTGGGACCCGGTTATCCACAGCAGCGGCAAAATAGAGAACATTTTGTGGGATCGAAGACGTGCTTCCTCTTGGGGTGTGGGCGGGTACTAACTTGCGAGTGTTGACCTGCGGGTGGAGGTGGGTATTTACCTGCGGGTATTAAAATACCCGAAAACTTTTGTTATTGCAAAAAAGAGCGTTACGCGTAGCATGCAATGTTCCGCACCTTTCTCACACCAGATAAACTATTTATGAACAACAATGTCAAAAGGATCGATAATTCCTATCGCTATAAGCTTTCCAGTTCTTTTAGAGTAGAGAAAAACAAAAAGGACAAGCCCCCCCCCCCCCCCCCCCCCCCCCCCCCCCCCCCCCCCCCCCCCCCCACAACACACAAAAAAAACAAAAAAACTAGCGAATTTAACAGAAGCCACCCCCTCTTATAATACCCTCCACCCTGTATTCTGGAAGGTCTCCATGGGTGTCGTACAAATTATGGAAAACAAATGCTAAAATACTGTCTCCCTACAATGCTAAATTATTTGTGTAATGCTAACGCTGACCTAACCAACATTTCCTTCAGAAACTTGCGCCAGATTGTTGTTGAGATTGCAATGTAGCCATTTTGTTGTATCTGTCATATTGTTTCAGATTTTCCTTTTCTGGTGTTTACTGAAAACATGCCTACTGCCCTGTTTGCCGAAACTGCCCCGGGGGTAATCAGGGCCCGTCAAGCTGTTCCCAGCTTTTTTTCCTGAATACTTTATGTAATGGCTACTACGCAAATAAAGGGAAACTGAAAACTGAAACTGAAATAACCCTTTTCTGGTCCTTGTGTGGTGAAGAACAACGAGCGATTGCAACGAAAAGTAAGGCAGGAACTTACGGGTTTGTAGTTCTTGTACTCCACGTTGGCGGTCAGTTTCCCGAGGCGGCTGGAGAAGCGCATGAGCTTGAGGCACCAGTAGTTGTAGGGGACGCCCTCTTTACGAACTTCCTGGCAGTAGTTGGCTATCTTTTGCAGCCAGTTGGGCTTGGCTCGGCTAAAGTAGAGTGGCTTGCCCTCGGAGGCGGCCAGCAGCTGTTGCAGGTCGTCGTCCGTCTGCGTGAACTTGCCGTCGATTGTGATCTGCTGGGAGAGTCGTGGCGCGCGCCGAACGTATCGTGAGGAGAGACCTTCACACTCGCATTAACTTTTTAAAGAGCCAAATTATGAAAGTTCTAACTTCCCACCGCCCCTTAAAGAGCTATATATAATATAATATATATAGATATATATATATATATATATAGATATATATAATATATATAGATATATATATATATATATATATATATATATATATATATATATATATATATATATATATACTGTCATCGTAGCCCGTGCTGTTTCAAATTTATTCGAAAAGGGAAGCAACCGCTGGAATTTTCTGGCTGGCTAGTAGTCTAGGCAGAGAATAACATAAAAACATGCTATCAATTTTTATGCAGTGAAAAGTTCATGCCTTCAACAGGCCACCAAAAACACTCTCACACTCCTTGTGGTTCAATGCTTCATTTCTTCTAATGGAGTGTAAACTATTTGGACCGAAGAGGCACGTTCAGTACTCGGTATTTGCAATGAAAAATGCGATTGCAGCTTTTGCCCAGGACGGATGCCCTTTTGCGAAAAGGGACTTAAGAATTGGGGTAGAAACATGCGGTGCCCTACGCTAGATCCTGATTCACAGGTGTCTCCGTAGTGAAGGTCCAGCTTGGCATCGACGTGACTGTTCTGGTAGAATGTCGCCAAGTTGTCGGCCCTGGTCCAGTCGGGCTCCGGGAACTTCGCTGATACGTCCAAGCAGATCTGAGGAACGATGCAAAGCAACAGGTAGCGTGTGGTCGTTGTGACAATTCATATTGTTACGCTTTTTTTTTCTAGCACGAGAAGGGGTAACTTCTAGTAAACTTAGGGTAACTTCTAGTTTGTTTGCGGCTTCAAACAAAATTCCTGTATGATATTAGTTCCACTCGTGTCCCTGGGGTATATGTAGTCACCCCAAACCGCTGGGTAAAATGCGTCAGCGGGAGATATAAGGGAACACTTCTAAATTGCAGTTTGTTGGCTTATTTTTTGGTATGGTCTGCACCCACTTCACATTGTGACGTAACAAAAATGATGTAGCCCAGATTGCAGTATTAGAGCCGAAAAAAATGTTGCGGCTTCTAAATCGTAGGACTATCAACAATGGCGCCGGTAGCAACTACCGTCAAAATAGTCTAAGCTACAAGAGATTAGGGATATTAGTGGGAATGATTGTTGTTTATAGCCTTCCCTTGAGTGTTTTTATCACTGCCAAGGTGTCAACACAGATTGACAACGTGGACCGTACGCAGAAATTTCAAGTCCCATCAGCTTTTCCTACAGATGCCGTAAAAGCGGAACTATACTTGATCTGGCATAGGGCTCGCGTGGTGACTTAAAAAGCGCAGCATTGTCGTACAATCAGTACGGGTGCTGGGCCCAGGTACCTTGAGTGCGCTGTGCGGGTCCTTGCTGAACTGCGATCTGTCGTAGAAAAACTGAAGCTTGTGCTTGAACAGGTCGTGGCTGAAGGAGTACCTCAGCTCGGACGCCACCGAGCGGTCTTTTGACTCGCCCCTGAGATGCATATCGAGCTTGAGCACGTGCGTCGACGGCACCTCGGCGTCGTCGCCGATTTGGTCGTGGATCGAGAAGTGGCTCTCCCGGGCGTCGTCGGGCTCGAGGAAGTTGTACGAAAGCTCGATGTCAACCTTGGGAAGCAGAAACAAAAACACAGCGAATGCATGGCTAGGGCCTCAAAATAAATACAGTAAAAGCTCGTTAATTCGAACTCGAAGGGGACCATAAAATTGTTCGAATTAAGCGGAGTTTGAATTGACGGGAGGGCGCTAGAATGAATGGAAATCACGCACACTGCACGGGCACTACTCAAAGAACCACCTCTGGGCTTGTTATCGCGAATTAGTCGCTACTAGACGTTCGGGGTCAGTGATTTCTGTTTCGTAAATAATAATGGCATGTGCCGGAGCACTGGCGCCGGTGGTGTAGCGCCCTTTGTAGAAGCGAAGTAAGCTGTTGCAGGAGCGTAGAACGCTGGACATGCTGTTGTTTTTCTGTTTCGTTGTTTTGCATCTCTAGTAAATTTGGTTTGGTTTGGATTTGCAACCCATTGTAATCATTCTGGGCGGACTCCTTCTGCGAGCAGCGATGGAAACCAGTGGATCATAGATCGAATTAACCGTTCTGGGTACCGACGCGTTCGAATTATCGGGACTTTTTCACCATTTAAATACACAGGACTGTGCCAGGACCAGGGCGTGAGTTGGAATTAACCGAAAGTTCGAATTAACCGAGTTCAAATTAACGAGCTTTTACTATTATCACTAACCATAGTGACCTTGGTATTGCAGCACTCCCTTCGTACCAAAAGAAGGAGCTACAAAGTTAATGAGGAGCAGCTAATTGATTGCATGTGGGATGTCTGCATGACCGTCTAGCGCATGCGCGGCCCGCCTCGCTATGGCGACTAGGGAGAGTAGTGTGGTGGGTGCCTCTGCAGTATACAGAACATGAAATCAGCGGTGCTCAAGCACACGTGGCTCTGTTCAGCGGGCAGTAGTCATTCGAAGAGAGTAGGTGTGGCAGCTACATCAAGCATTACTTCCGTGGGATCATGGAACCTTTCCATATGGATACAATCACAAGTGACGCTGAGTGACACGAAAACTTACGAGCTTGTTATTAGTACCCCAGACGCAGCAAGTTGCAGCATGTGGTTTCCAAGGTTTTCCTCTCCTCCCTCCCTTCATCCCATTAGTTCACTCGATGCTTCATGACCCAACGCGTAGACTATCGTATGCTTTGGTTGGCTGCACTAGGAGCAGTAATACTGGTTGTCATTCGCTTTTAAAAGTACAAGTTGCAGCTCGGAAAGAATTTGAAGTGACTTCAAATTCTCACTCACAGCCTTGGTGGCATCCTCAGCGGTGGGCATTATGTACATCTTCACGTTCCGCGGGTGCCAGTGGGGGTTGAGCTTGAGATAGTAGAAGCGTTCACGCCAGGTCATCTCGTGGAACAGCTCGCGCAGGCTCTCCTCCAGGCCATGGTCTATGAGGTGACCCTTGACGTTCAGGCTCATGCCGAGCAGGTCGCCGAAGTAGTTGCGGTCGAACTGCGTACAGAAGAAAGCCAAGTATAAATGTAGAGGGACTCAGTGGGATGGAATTCAGTGGTTACAAGATTGAAACAGTAGTGCGAACGCCGCATAAAGTTTGAGTGCGGGAGCATTTTTTGCACTAGTACACCCGGATTTGAAGGGCAAACCGGAATTAAGAAGCTTTACTAGAATTTAGATTTTGGGGTTATATTGTTTCGAATTATCATGGATTTTAATACGTGCGAGGCTTGATATAAATTAAGAAAATCTGAAGCAATGCTTAAAAGCAGAACAGTGGACCAACCATGGGTATCTTAGTAAATATAAGAATAAGTGAATGAGCGCTAGAGGGGGTGCTTTTGGAAAGCTTCATCAGCAAGTAGGTTACGTGTGTTACTGCAAAAAATGGTATACAGCCAACGTGTACTTCCGGTGCTGGCTCGCGAGGCAGTATTCCTAATGCTGGCCGAATCTTCGTTACGACACCAGTAAGGAAACTTCAGTCTGGTAATAGAGCCATGGAAATATCAACAGGTGGTACAAGTCTTAGGAACAGGAAGCTAGCGTGATCGATGGGGAACAAGCTGTGCAGAACACATCCTGGCTGAATTTAAATGAAAAAAAATTGTGATTGATTCCTCTGTCATTGAAATCGATAAAACACGAAAGTGAACGGTGCAGCGAAATCTGCAGCGCGGCATGATTTGCGGGTCGGCGGCTGTCTTGTGGGTGTGCTTGGCGAGTGACGTCCTGCTGGTGGGTAGCTTTGGAAAAGGTGTACTGGCGTCATTTCCGTGACGGTTATGACTTCAGTGGAATCTTGGTGTACCCCGGCATAAAACGCGTTCGTCTTAATATATAAAACCCGAAAACGAACAACCATAACTATAACGTACATGATGATGGTGATGATGATTGCTATTGGTTTCCCCTTTGAAGCGGGGTGATGACATGTCATCTTACCAAAAAGGACTAATACAACCATGCTTTACACTCTTGGTTTAATACTAGCGCTGCTTAGGGCAGGCACTAAAGCTTATTAGGCCCGAAATACTTTTTTTTTTCCTGTTATAGGTGGTAACTGTCCTAGGCAATAATCCCCTCTCTGCTTTTCGTCCACCAGCATTCTAATCTTCTTTTCGTCCCTTCGACAGCTTTGAAGTTAACTTCCTCTCTGATACCCTTAAATCCTAGGGCTCCTGGAAGCCCAATATTCCCTTCATGTAGATTTGGATGGATACCCTCACATTCTAACACTATGTGCCGCATAATGTCTGTTTCTTTTCCGCAGACCATGCATACCCCATCATTTTGTGAATACTTCCCCACAAAACTCTTAGTTCGCAGGCAACCTGCTCTAGCCTCAAAAAGCAAAGCACTGCCCTGGGAATTATCGTAGAAATTTTCCTTTCTGATGTTCAATTTCTCAGCCCTGTACATCTCTAACGACGTTTTAGCTTCCATTTTTTCCCTCCATTTATTCGTTTCAATCTGTCTTGCCTCTTTTTTGGTTACCTTGGCTGTTTTGTATTCTCCACTGTTCTTTCCGTATTTCATCGTTAGCCTTCTGGTCTTTCTTAATCACTGCGTGTCCACGCTTTTCAAGTATAGGTACCTAAATACCTTAGCTGCCCACCTTCGTTGATCCATTGCCCTCAACCTCATCTCAAAGCATATTTTACTCTGTGCTTCTCTAACTTCAAACGACGCCCAGCCCATATCTCCCTGAACTGCTTCGTTACTTGTTTTTCCATGCGCGCCTAAGGCCAAGCGTCCTACCATTCTCTGGTTTACTTCCAGGCCTGATATAACGTCTGATTTTAAGCAGAGTACAGCATTCGCAAACGTGAGACCCGGAACCATTACTCCTTTCTACATTCCTCTTACTACTTCATATCTGTTATACCCCCACAGAGCTCCATGCTTCATTATAGCTGCGTTTCGCTTTCCCTTAACCTTAAGTTGCACCTCGTGAGTTCTTAAGTAGTTATCCCCTTCGTTTATCCACACTGCCAAACAAGTTAGCACTAAAGGTTGCTTCCCCGCAAGAAGACCCTTTTTGCAGGGGTGCATCCTTTACAGGACGCTTGCTTCGTTCTAGTGGCGTCACTTCCATGACGGATATGACGTAAGTGAAATCTTCGTGAATCCCGGAATAAAACACTTTCGTGTTAAAAAAGTCTTTGTGGCCCCGATATGTGACGTGGAGTACCGGCAAGAGGAAAGCCACACAAACAACAAAATGGCTTTAAGAGACGGAATTAAAAGAACGATCATACAAAATATTCGGTGGGATTTGGCGATGAAAAAATTAGGGGGGAGGAGTGTTCAGGATGGTTTGGGGTGGCCCAACTTAGCAAGCGTTGATTGAAAATGGGAAATTTAGTCCTCACTAACTGAACGTCAGTAGGCTGCTGACAACGGTGATTGTGATAATAATTACAGTAGTTTATAGAGGGTGTCACGAGAGTAATTGGATCACTTTAAAATTTCTTCCTTGGCGAACCGTGCTCAAAGCCGAATTTTGGGGTTTATTTTGTTTGAAACCGAGAACAACGACGGTACTTATCTGTTTATTCTGAAAATAAATAAAAATGAATTTCGCGTATGGGAAAATGCCGGCCGATTTTGACGTGCAAGTCAGTGCAAGCTGATCTTGGAACGATGGCGCCACCTGGGGTATGCAGAGCGAAACGGACGATGTGGATTCACGCTCATTCCACGGCAGGAACGAGCCAAATGGGATAGCAGACGATCACAAAATGGGAAAGCAGGTTTTCTGATCGTCTGCTACCTCATTTGGCTCTTTCCACGGTAAGAAGAAGCTAAATGAGGTAGCAGACGATCAGAAAATCTGAAAGCAGGTGAGGAAACAAATCCAATGTTTATTGGCAACGCTGACCCGAGGTAATATTTTATTATGATTGGCATCAGCTTTGTGTAACTATTTGGGATGAACGTAAACTAGGGACGAAAAGATTTTTTGATCGTCTTCTTCCCCATTTGGTTCCTTCCTACCAAGAATTCCCATCGTCTTCGCTCATCATCACCATCGTTTTGTGAAACCCATTGTTTAAAGTTGGCTTTCTTGCAGTGCGTGTTGGTTACGGGACGGTCGCCATGAGTTAGGCATAGAAAGCGTCGCATTAAAAAACGTTTCAAATTCCATGCGCCCCGCACCACAGCAAAGCTAGACTCGAGCTATGAAGTGCGCCTGTATTTAGACGACCGAGGTTCTCTTCATCGCGGGCGCAATCTCGACACATGGGCGTTTTCGTTTTTTACTGCCATCAAAAAGTGGTCGCATCCGCCGGGGTCTAATCGGCGTCCTTGGGCTCAGCAGCGCTACTCTTTACGCACTGGGCTACCCCATAAACCTAATTAAAACAGTTCAACTACAAATATTCGTCAGTCACTGAAGCTGTTTTAGCGCTGCTTCTCTCTGGGTAACCATCGTACACGACGGCTTTCATCGGCACGCAGCGATTTAGTTTTTTTTTTGTCGCGTCCTCCTCCATCGCGGAATTCACGGTTTTCCCAAACGCCGGCCAAGAGCCGTCCATTCGTTCTTCGTGCAGACTAGAAGGTGGTTGCCGTGGTAACCAATTGTAATGACTTGCGATGATTTCAGTGATTTCCGAGCAAGTGCTCGCGAGCTGCCTGCGACAACGGCGGCGACACCATGACGTGGTGAATTTGCGTTTTGTGCCCGACGCCGTTCCTTGCGCGGCTCGTCACATCTGTACACACGCTCTCTCTTTCGTTATTTTTCTTTGCCTCACAATAATTCTGTCTAGACAGACAGTTGCCGTCGCTCGCAGACGATGTTTCAACTGCAGCGCCTCTGCGATGCTCGGGCTATCTTCGTTACCTTCGTTACCGTGCTTGGATGTGGGGCCGATTTAAGTAGTTACCTGCGTGGAAACGTCGTATTAATTGTTGGGCATGCCTTCCTTGACGGGTGTGTTAGTTGTGCCGATATGTGTGGCAGTGACAGAGACGTGGTTCAGGTCGTTCCCTCTGGGCCAAACGACGACTGATATCCGTCGGTGGTGCTGCGCAGTTTCCGTCCGTATTCGCTGCCCTCTGAACTGTGGTGAAGAGAACTTTCGCGCTGTTTGGAGCCTTGAAAAGGTTGCAACTGGTTTGGCTTACCATTTCCAAACCAGATGTTGGTGGGCGTGTTGGCCGCAACAAAAGTTTCCGCGGTGGTGGCCGCAGTGCACGTAAGGTTTGTTTAGTGTTGGTAACAGTGGTGATTGAGGAGACTGCAGGCGAGGAGCAACTTAGAAGATGTGTTGATGGGACTAGTGCGTTGACTAATGATGACGACAATACAAGGATTTTCTTGCGGAGCTTGTGTGCCTCCGTCTGCCTCGAAGGATGGGTCAGCATGGAACCCAGCTTTCCGGTAAGTTTTAAACCGTCATTTCTCACTGAATGGAAGTGTACAATCCTACCATGAGCAGTTAATGATAGCCACAATTATCTGCGGCAAAATGGTTAAGGAAATAGCAGGATTTTCTGGCTGCGAATTGTGCACCTTCTTGCGCTTCGTGTTTTGTGACTGCGTTTGTGAATTAGTCTAAAGCTAAGTTCAAACTACCGATGTAAAAGCCATATGGGGATCTATGGACGTAAAAATAATGCCATTTCACACGTTTCGGTTGGCTGAGACGTGAAATCACGTCGTTTAAAATAATTATGGACAGTAGCGACAACAGTATGAACCCGGCCTAACACATGTCAGCAAATAGCAGTGTCAGCACGCAAATGTTTCTAACGCCCTCTGTATTTTTGCGATTAGAAAACCGGTTACTACGGTCGAAAATGGCTTTCGCGAACTCTCGCCAAAACTTCAACATATATTGCATATAAACGCATATATATACCTCGCGAAGTGCTAGCGATAACGCCGGTGTCACTGTGACGTGGCGAAGTTGAGCTTTGAGCGCAACGTCATTGCGCCAAGTGAAGTGCTTCGTGAGGGGACCGCAGACTCTTTGTCGCTGATGTCCAGAAACGTGGTCGCTTTGCGTGCCTTCGTATGGAGGATGCTTATTTCTTAGCAGCGTGGTTGACATTCCTGCCTTTCCTTTACCTGGTTTATTCCTTCGTTCCACTTCGAGAACGCGAATGCTCCTGCAGGAAGGCTTTTGAAGACTACATTCCTTCTGGGGCTTTACTTAAACAAGAAAATTTCCGTCTATCTGTCTGTGTGTCCGTTTGTCCGTCCGTTCCTCGATTCAACCAATCGGCTAAAAATGAAATTATCCCTTCACAAGTAATTATGACTGCATAGACGAAGATGATACCAATGATTCTGCTGCTGCTTCTGATGTTGACGTGATAATAATGATCACCCCGAATCCTGTAGTGGTAAAACGTACTTTGACACCGTAAAGCTCTCCATGCGGGAAACACGCTTTAAAATAAAGGGACACTGAAGTGATTTGTAAACATTGGGGGATTACTAGCGCAAATTGTTGTCTGGAGTCTGTAGGCCATGTTTCTACAACCCTCACTGCGTTTACCCGCCTTTATTCAGTAGAAAAATTATTTCGAAAATGCTTTCCTCATCTCTGCATCCTGCTTGCCCATTTCCTATGATGTTTAGTATGACGTCAAAACAGGATGGCTTGGCTTGACTGAGCTACTGCACGGCTCGCCTACCCCCCGACAGAGTTAGTCGGCCCAGCGTTTAGTCGGCCGGCGGCGGGCTGGTCGTCGTAATTGGTTCACTCAGTTGAAACTGAGCCACGGCGCGTTCGTACCAGGAAGAATTTGTCGTTAGTTTGTCAGTTTGTGCAGTTTGTCAAGGTCTAACTCCAAGTAACTCTACACAAGCCACATGCGACGCTTCGCTGACTGATACGCTAGTCAAAAAAATCTAAGGTCAGTTGAAGGCTGAAAAGGAGTCAGCAAATTACTAAGTCAGTGAAGTACTAAGGAATAAAAATCAACCAAAATTTTTATAGTACAGCGCACAAGCAGGGTGCAGGAAACAGTTTTCGCGCTGGGTGAACTAGCACAGTGGTCAGCACCATGACCACACATCTGCGAACGATTTTCCGTCTAAAGAATTCAGTCGCTAGACACGAGATATTGTGGGAATTTGGGGACGAGCGCTATACAAAATATAGTCATCTGAGCTGCTTGAAATGCGAAAACTAAATAAAAATGTAAGCTGGCTATACATAATATACTTTATATTTACTCCCTTGGCATCGCTGGCTTATGACCGAGTGGTCTGGAGCACTAGATCCATTGTTTTGCAAGTAACAAGTACAAATACCCGATAGTGCATGCTAGGTATTTTGAAGTCGAGTTATTTGTTTTTGGGCTATGTTTTCTACGCAGAATTCACCGTTTTTGCGCTTTGACGTGTATTGCTTCACGAGCGAGTTCGCAGAATGCGCGGAGACTGACACTAATGCACTGGTGAGTTCCCGGTGGCATGGTGTTGCCGTAAGCACCGACTGCTTGCGGGCACAGTCCCGAATAAAGCCGACCCTTGGCCTGGTGCGAACACGCCTCTTTCGATACAGGCACGAGCCAGGAAAGTTCCAAAGATGGATAAATGCACTCCGCGTCTGAGGTGACGCGGAGTGCATTCATCCACTGCGTATGCCCCCGCTAGTGATTGTTACAATTCCAAGACGGGCTGGTAGGCTTATCTGACGCCTTTTACAGCAGACAATATGGTAGAAGCGCGGCATGCCGATAAGTGAGATATCGAGAATGCCCATCCAACGATAACGTCGGATGCCAAGCATGTTGCTTCACAGAACCGAAACCGAAACTGGTTTGAATTGTACTCCTGGACATCGTCCAATCACTATAGCAACTTTAATTGACGCCACTGCTGTTGCTGCGGCCGCCGCAAACCACGCGTGATAATTTTTCTTCTGTCATGCTTTATAACCTTATAGCCTGGATAAACGATGAAAAGTGTGTTTAGGTGAACCAGTCTACGCAGTGCAAACAAAAACAGGTGCTTGACAAATTCATTTGTGTCCCGTCGATGTTAAAATGCTGTTTCGACAACTCTATTCGGTATTTCTCTGAGATGGCCTAATATGCTGCGGAGACCACGTGTGTTGATCAACGGATACATTTAGCACAGCATGTCTGTTCCTTGGTAGACATGCTGACTTCACCAGGCGATATTCGCACAGTTCTTAGAGCATAACCGATAAGCTGGTCCGATGCAAGGGAAGAGAAAGAAATTAACCATTTTCTTCGGTACAATCTAGCTTTTGACGCTTCTTTTTTCACTCTTGTCCCTTTCTTTCGGGTTTATGCGGCGGTGTCATTCTCGTAAAATTGATTGATTGCGGATTTTAGCACGCCCCAACTACACCTCGGCTATAAGGCGCCTCGTAGCGGAAGACTCTGGATTAATTTTGGCCACCTGCATGTCTTTAACCTGCGCCGAAATCTCGACACCCAGGCATCTTCTCATTTTCGCTCCATCTGAAAAGCCGTCACCGCGGCCATGATCTAACCCGCGTTCTTAGGCTGAGCGGCACAAACGCCTTAGCCAGTGAGCCACCCCGGCGGGTAATTCATTGTAAACAAATATCATGACTTTCGTTTTGATATAACAACTCAATGAATACACAGGGGGTGAAGCAGCAGTCAACAAAGTGACGTGCGCAGGCGAGCGTCGGGGAGTCGAATACCGCGGCGTCTCCTCTGCAGGCTTTTATCTTTTGGCGCGAGCACTTCTCGAACCGTCGATTTAGATCCAGAGCACTGTAGATCAAAGAAGATTATTCTAGGCTAGTGACGTTAGGGCGAAACGCTCTCCTTAGAAGAATGAGATAACCCGTGCGGCATAAAAATAAATAAGGCAACACGCGCTTCGCTTTAGGACAAAGATAGCAGAGCCGGCCGCGGCCGGGCAGTAAAAACAAAACATAAACAAACAAACCCAATGCATGGTTCGCAGCAATATTACACTATCCCCATACATAGCGTATCTCTTTGCCATCGGTAAAGCTGCATAAATCAGCAACCTATTGTTTGTGTTGCGAACTCGACTCGGAAACCTCGCCCAGCGTTTATGCTCACTTACGTGTTTTAGTTCTTCCGGTTTGTAGAGGGGAAGCGAACCCTGGGCGATGGTAGTGGTCGCCTTGGTGGGGTCCGAGACCATGTCAAAGGGCAAGATGAATGTGAACGGCTGTGAGTGGTGGTTGACCACGTTCCAGGGCAGGTGCGTGGGGCGGTGCAGGCTCAGCTTTCCTTCCAGGGGCGCCACAGTCACCTTGAGCTCGAGCGGCCATGAGATCACTGTCCTGTCGTCGGAGGCCGTACCCATTGACGATTCCAGGAATGGAAGGGCCATTCCAATCGACTTTATCGTGCGAGTCTCGAACCTGCCCGGGGAGGGAGAAAGTAGACATCGGTAAGCTAGTCGGCACGGACAAAATGCACACCACCAAAAACGTGAAATACCCTTGCCGGAACTCTTCAACATGCAAAGCATTTCTTCACGAGCTCCAGAAGGTTTTTTTTTACATTTATTTTTTAAAATTCCGATTTGAGGTCGCGGTAACCGTTTGGTTCCAAAAAACACATCAAGGGAAACTATACTTACCAATGAGTGGTACATATGCATTCCTACTCTATTGAAATATTAATGGATGCAACTAGGGTCCACCTAATAAAAATGGATGCAACAAAGGCCGCTAGGGCCCACGCGCTCACGTTGGCCATGTAACGGGGAAGGCCAGGTGACTTCCTCCCTCTCGCATCCTTCCGTCTACTACTAAGAGCTCAAATAAAACTATCCGTCCGTCCGTCCGTCCGTCCGTCCGTCCGTCCGTCTGTCTGTCTGTCTGTCTGTCTGTCTGTCTGTCTGTCTGTCTGTCTGTCTGTCTCTCCCCTCTCTCGCTCGCGCTCTCTCTCTCTCTCTCTCTTGGGGAGGAGGGCTACACATTCGACAATTTTTAAGCAAAGCTTATACTTTCAGCAGTTTTATATGTCGATGCTTTCATGTATATTTCGTGTCCGTGGACAAAAATTCGCGCATCTTTGAAGCGCGATGCGTTTGACAATGAACGTCCCAGTGTGTTCGCTATTAGTGCGCCGTCAACAACACAGTCGCGTGCCGTTTAAAGCATTGATTTGAGCCTCAAGCCTATATGCCTCGTCACTTGGATACGCACTTTAATTAAGTACATTAGTTATTAATAAAAACCATTTCCAAGATAAATAACGATTTCGACCTCAAGCCTGCACGCCTCCCATTTGCATCTACATCTTCAGTAGTTCAGTTATCAATGAGTGCAATTTTTAAATATCACTATAGTCTCAGACAGGCAATGGTTTTCTCAAAGGGTTGACGCTGTGCATCCCGCGTCGCCCGTGTCTACGTTCGCCCTGCCCTCTCTCCGTTGACGTGCCAAGCGCTTGTGTGTCTAGTTTTCTCCCGTTCCTCGGTGCGGCGGTGCCGTTGTCACGAAAAGTTTCTGTTATCTCTATTAAACTTCACTTCTCACTCCAGAGGTTGAAATGGCGTGTGCATTTTTTTAACTCAAACGAAACATCGGAAACATTTGGGGCAAAATGTATGGTCCACGAAAAAAAGTGACCACGCTCATTTCAAATATACGTATTCAGTATTGCATGTAAGATGTGCTGCTTTACCAAACTACCACGTGTAAGATCGAAAAACACTGCTGGCCGTCCTCTTCGTTCAGCTCGACGCGTGAAAGTGCCTCGCACGACTGCTTCAGAGCGACCTAACCCCCATGTTCGCTTTCAAGATGCATAATCACTGATTTTCCTCGAGATAGAGTTTATTCCCTCAATCTCGAGCTGATCCCGTGCTACTTGGGTGACTCTGTGAAGAGATCGTAAGGTCCACTTCTCAAATCTCAGAAACCATTTGCTTTGCGTTAGCAAACCTTTTACAAGCGCGACCGATAAAGTAGGACGCCAGAAGCCTCTACTCAAAAATGCGTTTGCTTATTGCCGCTATCACAAAAGCGGTTGTCCTGGTAGGCAAGGGCGTTTTCGATAGCGCAAAGTTTCAGCCCCCAAGCGCGGGTCGGCACCCTCATTCACTGGCCACCTGAAACAAAGCTGAACTTTGAAAAATAGCTTATTTATTTTATTCAGTCAGGGATACCGGTATACCACCGTACAGCTTTCGATTGCCAAATCTGCACAGAGTCTGACAGCAATAACCGAACACATTAACCAATCTTCCCCTAATTATAGAGATTAAGAACTGGAAATACCTGGTTTTTGTTGGAAAAACTAGCCTTTGGTAACTCTCCCATCTTTATTACTGTCCCTGAAAGACATTGATCTCGCCAAAAACGAAAAAAATAGACGCATTAAGACACTGAAATTTCGCGCTATTTACCGTCCGCAGGAAGTAATCGGGGAATTTTGAAAACGTTATCAGCCTGGGAACTTCACGTTCGCATCCAAGTCATACCCCAATGGATCTTGAGGACCCACTTCAATCACTCAGTCATGTTTTTTGGTCATGGCGTTGTTCGGCAGCCGCGAGGCGCACAAATACAGTATAGCCCACTTATAGCGAACCCGGTTTCAGCAAAATAGCGTCTATAAAGAACAATCTTCGTTTCCTATTACCCTTTGTATACGTAGATTTTGTGTCCAGATATAGCGAAAAGCGGATATAACGAACTCGTTTCAGTTTCCCGATGTGTTCGTTATAAGCGGGCTTGACTCAGTGTTATACGTCAGTGTTATATCAGAACGGCGGCGCGATTTTAAAGTGTCTTAAGAGTCGCATACTTTATCTGTTTTACGTAATATTCATTTTTCTTGCTTAAACATTTCGTCGAAATTAACATAAAATATTGCGACCGAATGCTCTTCAGAGTGAACATAGTTTCGTTTTGTCTTCATGGTACTTAAAAAAATGATATCTAGAAAGCAAAAATAGGTTTACACAATACTAAAACCCGATTTCGTGATATACGGTATTTTGTAAAAGCGGTGATAGTTTTCTGTCCCTGTACTAGAATTGACAGCGCGAAAAGCACTGAATGACGTAATAATTCGAATGGGGCGATTTCTTTAGGGTTTAATGTACACCAATCTTACTTTTTTGAATAAGTCGGTTCTGTTTTAAAGCGAAAGCTTTTTTTAGTGAGAACGATGCCGTCCCGTTACAAAACTAATGCACCTTCCCCATTGACCGGTTGGTTTACCGAAAATCTCTCCTAAGGCCTCTGGACCCACGGCGTCGGTGTGAAACCTGGCTTATATTGTGTGAAAATGGTTGCTTGAAAATCGCGAGAAAGGAACAGTTCAAGTAAGACATACACGCATCAATCATGAAGGAGTGCAATATACACCGTTATCTCATAAGCCATGTATTGGTATACATTGAGATCGTTCGTAGATGCGTTTACTTAGTGCGCAAAAAATGATCGCACGGGTGCGTTTTTTGATCACGATTTCGGTCTTTGAAGGGCTTGACGACCGAATGAACGCATTTTATGCGAAGGTTGGACGCAATTTTAGCGAAGGTTTTGATGCACCTTAGGCGCAATTTTGAAGCGAGAAAGCTTTCGTACTCCCCCCAACTTTGTTTAGGAAGGGATGGTAAATTTTTATAGCCGGTATTCAATGGCGGTGAACTGCACGCAGGCAACCAAGTGTGCGCCGCCATATCTGTGGCCAAGCATCTGTTGCTAAGCGACGTTGTGCGCACGGCCCGCAGATCAGGCACCCCTCTTCTCCTCCATGCAACTGTGTG
This sequence comes from Haemaphysalis longicornis, assembly GCA_013339765.2. Lineage (NCBI taxonomy): Eukaryota > Metazoa > Arthropoda > Arachnida > Ixodida > Ixodidae > Haemaphysalis > Haemaphysalis longicornis. The sequence continues at coordinate 30,684,890 of CM023449.1, forward strand.
AGTGCGCCGTCACTCGTTACGTCGGGCGCCAGCGGGATGGCGGTACTTGTCCATGCTAAGCACGACTGGGAAACGCATGACTGTTTCACGTTACAAACTCTACCTCACCTTCTCAAAGTATTACCTCGAGTTCAATGTGAGTGCGATTAATAACATCTCTGTTGACGCCACCGTTTAGAATCAGATTGGAACAAAGCAGATTACGCACGCCGGGTTTTTTTTTTTTCGGCGTGCGGCCGCAGTGGCCCAAGCCGCGCCGTGTCTGTGGCGCATCGGCCATGTCTGTGGCCGTTTCCAGCGTTGCCAAGCTGAGAAATTAACGCTGAACTTTTCAACGAATACCGCCTATAGACCTGTCTGAAGCCTTTGGGGTATAGTAGTGGGGCACTCACAGGTAGTGGCGCTTGATGTTGAGGCTGATCTCCGCCATGTCGCCGTGAGTGACAGCGGTCTTGTCCCGGTTCGCGTAGAGGAAGCGTGCCTGCTTGTGGCCGAAGTACACGGGGATGCCCACGTCTGTGGGGACACCGACTGCCGTGTCGTGGGTGAGGTGGAACGACTTCTTCCGGTAACCCTTGGTCAGAACGCTCTCTGCAACCTTTTGCTGGGTCCTCTGCATTAGGAGAGCAATAAAGCTTCGCTGCCAGCGTTTGTTTGTTGACGATGAAGAGTAAACAAGAGAGAAAAGGACCTGCTTGAGTATTCCGCCCCCCTCCCCTCCTGGCATATTTTGTAAGGTGCTTCACACTACCTTCTCGGCAAAGTGCGACGGAAGCGCCTCAATAGAGAGTTTTAGCACTCCGTATGATCCGTCACTTCCATAGTTACAATGTTGACTGGGCCCGACTGTGCCTTGCGCGCGCGGGAAAGGCGAGGAGGCACACCGCACCGTGACGAATGCGCGGGCATTGCGAGGGCCGGCTCGCGAAACTAATCCACCCTACCGCGATGAATGCGCAAGTGCCCAGACGGGTCTCGGTCAACACGGAAACCACGTACAACACCGAGCACACGGAGTGCTAGAACTCTCTAATATTAGAGACTTTTAGGAGTCCGTCTGTTCCGTCGTGTACGTAGTTACCGTGTTGACCGGGACCTGTCTGGGCCCTTGGGCATTTGTCTCGGTGGGGGGATTAGTTCCGCGGGCCTGCCCTTCCCGAGTCAGCGCATTCATCACGGTGGGGTGCGCCTCCTCGCCCTTCCTCCTCGCCCTTTCCCGCGCCTGCCCGGTCAACCCGGTAACTACGTACACGACGGAACAGACGGACTGCTAAAACTCTCTATTATGAACTGCACGTAGCCGTTATTTCGGCGGCTTTCACTGCATATGAAGCTTCGCCGTGTGTTTAGGGGTTTCGGTTGGTCGTACGAAGATAGGATAAGATAAAATTACTAGCGCGGTTTCAAGCCGGTTTGCAGAGTCACCTGTGTACGGCCGGTAAAAAAAAATGAGCTCTGGAATGCCGCTGGAGAAAAGTTGCTATTAATCCCGATTCCGAATTAAGGGTAAAAGAGTACAATATGACTACATTAATACAATAAGTACAAGTACAATAAGAGTACAAACAGTACAATATCGCCGGGGATATGTGTATTCAGGTACTCAAATATTCAAACACTGTTTGTGCGTGTGTGTGTGTGAGTACGAGGCGAGTGTGTTTTGCCAGCTATCCCCCGTGCTGATACCCTTTCTTCCTTTTTTTTTAACAGCGAAGCCGTTTACAAAATCGTATTTTTTCTGTCCGCAGTTAAAAATACCAAGAAAATTCCGGCCGCGCAGACATGAACGCACGCCTCTCGGCGACTGCCAGGCAGTTAAAAAACCAAAAAATGGCGTGCACTCGTGCGCGCGTTCCTCGTGACGACCGCCTAGCGTCCCCGGCGCACGTTTGTCAATCCAAGCATACGAACGTAGGAGGATTGGCGAAGATTTGCAAAAAAAAAAAAAAAAAACTCAGGCGTTCGCCGTAATCGTGGCAACTCTTCTCGGAACGCGAAAAACACGTCACAGCGTACGCCCGTCCACGGTGATGTCCAATGATCATCACTTCCAAAAAAAAAAAAAATGAAAGAAGCTCACACTTATCCCAACAATGATGGAGTAAAGGTCGTTGCTTTAACGAAGAACAAGAAAATCGGCTGCAATTGTGGACCTTAACCTTTGTGATGTCGTAAAGGTTGCGCACAGCTTCGCTAACTTCAAGTATGACGCTTTAGTTGAGCTTCCTTCATTTTTTGTCGGACAGCGGGTATCTTCTCTCATCCCCCCGTCTGTCTCACTCCGCCCTTCTGCAGTGCTTAGGACGCGTAGGCGTTCAGTCTCTGCTCGAAGCACAAGGCACTACTGTCGATGGCATATTCCTCCCCATGCTCGCAGTGTTTAACAGTGTCCCACCTGCTCGTAGCTTTCCAACTCAGAAGTGTTAAACAGGAATGCGGTGTGTTGGGAGCCGGGCAGTCTGAATCCTTAGTTGTAGAGGTTGCTGTAACCTTCAATTGAATTGCGTTGTGAAAGCAACAAGTATTTACTCGCAGTTAATACTCGCGCAAGAAGCAGTAAGGTTAGAGCGGGCAGTATATGACAAGATGGCTGCCATTTCGGTTCTAATCTCAGGCGACGGAGCACCTCAGTGAACTCACCGTGGGCCTTGATGTCATCGACCATGAGATCGTTTAAGTCCCAGGTGTCGACAGTCTTTCCGAACAGGGAGAGTGTCATGCGGGCGTACATCGGGTCGTACTCGCGATCAGCCACTGGGAGCTGCAATTTGGATGAAATAGGAGCAGAAGAAGAATAGGGAAAAAAATATTCTCGAGACAGAGAAACCACTGGCGTGGTGATAGCACTAGTTGCACACCGGATCGGTATGCAAGCAATCACGGTATTTAGAATGCCAGAAGCACTCACACAAGTTCAGCTTTTGCAGTAGAAGAAGGTATAGCAAAAGGGGAGTTACTGCAAAAAGCATGCACCCCTCAGTTTAACGACGACGATGGTTTAACGCGAAGCTTTCTCGTGATGGGTTCTTCCGGTTGGCAAATTCCACACTGCGAGTATGACCTACTCTGGAGGCACGCACCATTTTTCTAGAATACCCACAGCAACTCTAGGGTGTGCACTCCGCAGGCCTAACGTTCGGGTTTGCGGTGTACGGCGCGAATCAATAGCTGTTACTTGGCGTTCGCTTCGGCCGTGTCGCAATGGAGCTATCGAATAGACGCCGGCTTCATAACGTGAGGAACCCAGGTTCGATTCCTGACACGGGAAGCATATATTCCTTTCAGCTCTCCCGCGACCATTCATAATCATCATCAGCGTCAGAGTAAGTCGGCTTTCCTGCAGGACGTATTGGCGTACAACGGAATGAGTGAGGGCACTAAAGCTTCGCTTTAATATTTCAGCCATTACAATCGCTTAGAAATGGACGTAAACATTTAATATTACAACAACATCTAAAACCCAAAATGAAGCACCGATTTGTTGGAATGAAAGAGTGCAGGTACAGCAGGATGCGTTCAGCGATCGCAGGATGTCTTCTGAGCCCTGTTACCCGCACATCAGGCTTTTTTGCAGCATCCCCCATAACATTAGGCGCTTCTCTAGGAAATTCAAAACCCATCTTATGAAAATAAAGCAGAAAATATTAAATAGAGATTTTTCTGACGTATAAGGTGGCAACGTAAAACGTACCTCGTGGCGATGGGAACACGTCCTGGCGGTCTTGCTAGGTCTACACGAAGTTTTAACGTTACTTCTATAATCAATTGCACTGTGCACGTGTACTCACCGCCTCCTCTAGATGCTTGAGCTCCTCGGCCGAGGCGTCTCTCGGGAATCGGCGGCGGCTGAACACGTTCCAGAGGCTCTTGGTTGACCCCGGCTGCGGGCCGACCAGCTTGTTGAACAGCTTGTCCAAGCCCCAGCTCTCGAACGACAGCGCGAACGTGTCATACGACTTGCCGGCGACGTAGTCCTTCATGCTGATGTGACACTTGCGGGGCAGGAAGCTGTCCCTTGAGCGGATCATGCTGGTCATGGTCATGCCGCCGAAGTCATACTTGGCTGCACCGGAGGGACAACAGGATGATGCCTTGGCACACGAGCCTGTACCCAGCTGAATACTTAGCTGTACTACTACCATTCTGACTACTTCTACTTCCCGGTGAGCAGTGCCGGCTCAACCTAGCTTTTTCTACTCTTTAGTGTGTCCCACCTAGATTCCAGTGTGGGACGTAAGACTGCGGCAGTACATTGTATCGAGACACTCCTCGAGCACAATACGAATCGCGGTTTCTACGTACCACTAAAATAAGTGGTCAACGGATGTCATGGCATTAAACGGACCCTGCAACACTTTCGATAAACGCTTTCACTCTTTCCTTTGCGTCTGGAAGCACTGCGAAAGCTACAGTTAATCGACGGAGCGGCACTGCGTGATTTGCTCGTCGCACCAGATACGCCTTCCATTACTGCTTTGTTTTTTGGATTTAGTTTTTAAAAAGTTGCTATCGAAAAGCGTTCATTGCTGCAACTGAAGGAAAACCGGCCAACAGCCGCTACACGGCCTTAATGACGTAGTTCGAGCGGTCGAAGGACGCCAAGACCGGGAAAGAGAGAAGAATCTTTTGAGCGAGTTTCCAAGTTATCTGATGAGCATTTTCGTCGGAGGTAATTTGCGACCCCCTAATCTAAATACTAGGTGTGTTTGGTGACTACGTTCTGCAAGCTTTTAAGATTCCAAAGGAGTTGAAAAAGGTGTTTCAGGGTCCCTTTAACAAATCTAAACCAGCAGTCGCAGGGTTTAAAACAGCCGCAGTGGGAGACTAAAAAGCCAGAATAAGCAGAGCATTATAGAATTAGCTAAAGAAAATTCTGCGACGACGGCGGTGAAACGAGACAGGTGCAATCAGCCACAGCAGCCACAAAAATCCAGGTACGAAAGGAAACATGCTTAAAGAGAACAAAAACAACAATAAGGATGTTCACGCAATGGGATACGCCGATGCAACCTCATCCAGACGCTGCTGAAAATGAGTCCCCGGGATTGTGTCTTTGCGGGACAGATTACGTTTCTGCAAAGTACACGCCTCTCTCCAGATCTTCTACCATAGTAAAAACGGGGCCTTTATCTTTATTCGTGCGGGGAGCAGCGCCTTCCAGGTATATCGCCCCCTCTTCCTCAATTCCTGCGTTGGCGAAGCTGTGGTCGCCACCATGGTAAGCGATTTCAAAACCAGGTATGTCATGGAGTTGGCGCGTGCTGGAAGCGAACAGCGCTGAGTCTTGTGTTGAGAGCTGACGCGGGAAAACGGGTTCTCCAGGCACTTACTGGGTACCTGGAGAAGCCCTTTGCTTCTCCTTCTGGATACTTTCCCCGAGGATGTTACCAATGGTTTTTCAAAATAGGTTTATAAATTCTCGCGAATGGTTTCGTACGGGGACCCGTTGTATTCCCTTTCTGAAACTCGTTGTATATGCAGAGGCCTGGTGCGTTCCCCCTTAATCCCCCTCCCCTGTCTCTCTCTCTCCCTCTCGTAGGAATTCGATACCTTGTAAAATCTTTCTTGTAACAGAGAGATAGAGCAATGAAGTCTTCTCTCTCGCTTTATCCCTTCTAAGAGAGATAGAAGACTTTATTGGCCACCTTCGCGGAGCGCAACGCCCTAGGTGGGAGATTTCGGAGTGACGCGCTTCGTAAGAGGAAGTCCAGGAGCCCGTGGGCCTTGGCCGCGTCCCCCGCCAGCTGGATGGTCGAAACTTATATTTGGGTGATAGGGCCAAGCAGCGTGACCTCCAACTGCTAATTATTATTGATACAAAATTTCTGGTGTTGTCGGCTGTGATTTTTGATTACAGGCCCAAACCATATGTGAGAGTGGGCCGACCGATAGTCCGCACCACTGTCCTCCAGTAGGCAGACATAGTAGAGGGCAGCGAGGTGTCCTTGTATCTATCGGGGGTACTGTCGATGACATGAGGCCCTCCAGGCACTTACTTGGTACCTGGCGAAGACCCTTTGCTTCTCCTTCTGGATACTTTCCCCGAGGATGTTACCATTGGTTTTTCAAAATAGGTTTATAAATTCGCGGGATTGGTTTCGTGCGGAGACCCGTGGTATTCCCTTTGTGAAACTCGTTGTATATGCAGAGGGGAGTGTTGGTTCGCAGACTACGTCACCCTACGGACTGTCCTGTTGTGATTCAGTGCTTGTCTTCGATCTTGGAGAAGTGGTTGAACGCATGGTGTGTAGGATATATGTTCCCTTCAGCTTGGTGTAGCTAGCCGTAGCACGTCAATTATAATGTCATTAGGGGCAGTGTCACAGCTACGGCGGCTCTCATTGAGAAATGCTGCGGCAGAAGTCGAGATCAGATTTGCCCAGCAGACAACACCATACATGAAATTAAAAAAAAAGCATAGCCAATTGAAAAGGCTGCTTCTCCATAACGTAAGCTAATTGCAGGAAAACAAACACAGGAAGGGCTGGGGTGGCTTTTAATGATAAAAGGTGTTCGTATGATTTGCGGTGGCCAGTACTCTTTAAAATAAGTCACGCTGTTTGGAGATTCTCGTCAGTGGATAACTTTGCCCTAGTGATGGCAACGCTTGCTCAATCGGGGTGTTAAAAGAGGTACCAAAGCACGACATCAGTAGACCTTCGCCAGAATGTGTAGGTTTTTCTTCTTTTTTTTTTCAGATGAGGAAGTTTAAAGCGGGCTCTTTGTTAAGCACGATCGCTAGGCTGCGCGCGTGGAAGCAAACTTACCGTTGTAGCCGGACGAAATCGACATGTGGGAGGAGGTCTTGTCCACGGGCTTGTTGAACCGTGCCACGTTTTCCCACAAGGGCAGGACGTGGCGTATGTGCTGGCCGCTGCGTACGGCGATCGGCAACATCAGTTTCGCAAGGCTTCGGAAGAACTGCTCAAGTACACATCCCACGGTGGTGGGTACGAAAAAAAAAGAATCGGCAGAAGCGGTAGCCAGGCGAGTGTGAACGCTTTCATACTGCAACAGCACGAAAAGACGAAGGCAAGTCGTATCAATATCTGTGGCTTGCCCTTTGCTCCCTTGGTTCTTCGAACCTCGTTTGCATTCTTTCATGTCTTCTCTTCTCGTTGCAGTATGAACGCGAAACACGTAGCCTGAAGTTCATACACTCCCAACGCATTCGGTTGTTCATAGCGAGCTGATAAGACTTTAACCGGTACTTTTACTGACCTTGTGAATAGCCAGGTCGTCCTCGATTGAGGAGCTCAATGCACCGCCTATTAACTTTTGCGAATAAGACGAATGTACTATGCGCTGTTTGCAGTACTTACATTTCACCGTGGCACGGATACTCGGACTTAGCCAGGGCGCGGAAAGCGCTCATGACGTAGGCCGCCACCTGGCCGCTGGGCTCGCTGATGGTGTGCTGGGCTATGTGCCGTAGCAGGTACAACTCGGGGTCGGTCTCCAGAATCACGACGAAGGCCGCGATGCGGATCTCACTGTGCTCGCTTGTGTTCTGGTACACTGGCAGGGCGATGGACTGCGCCTGTTGGGTCAGTGAAAGAAAGCGACTTTGTCGAGACAGGCTGCTGGCGTTTTAGGCGAAGCTTATATGGTTAGAATTCTAGGTATTTTTTATGTCCGAGAATGAAAACTCCGGAGTATGCACTTGTCCTTGAAGCGCCAGGAGCTCTATAATTCGAGGTGTTGGAAAACCAGACTTGGTGTGCGTACTGTAGGCACGTGGTCACTACTAGAGTCGCACGCCACTCAAAACATTTCTTTAAACCTCAAGCTTATACGTACCCTCACTTGATATGTATCGTGAATATAGTCAATGATAGGCACAGTTTTCATGATCAAAACCTGACTTGAACCTCCAGCTTATACGTCCTATCAGATGAATATGTATTTGTAGTAGAATTCTCATCAACAGGCACCATTTTCAAGATCAATAGACTCAAAATAAAAGTGTGTGCGTCCATGTATGCGTTTAGTAATGGTTGCTGTTAATGTTCAAAGGAAATAAAATTTGCTCACGCAGTTCGCCTAAATTATGTGTCAACTTGTGAACTGATCAAGCTTAGCTGGTCACCCACCTTCAAAGAGTTGAATGGCTGGTGATATTTTTTATGACTATGGTTCCGTGTAGGTTTGTTCGGCCAGAATAAAAACGCCTTGCGGCAAAGACAACTGTATCAATAGAAAACAGCTGTCACTCTTTATTTATTGAAACTTCCATAAAAACGGCTGCATCATCATGCAAATTTTTATATGTAGCCATGCTTAGATATTTTATAGTGAAGAGTTAAACGTTACAAAATTACCGTCTGCTGTCAATAGAGAGTTTTAGCAGTTCGTCCCTTCCGTTCGTTACGTTGCTACCGGGTGCCGGGACCGGTCTGCGCCTGCGTGCGCGGAAGGGCGAGGAGGAAGGGCGAGGAGGCACGGACATGGTGAAGGCAGGCCCGTGGAACTAATCCCCCTACCGTGACGAATGCCCAAGTACCCTGACGGGTCCCGGTCAACACGCTAGCTACGCACGTGACGGAACGGCCGGACTGCTAAAACTCTCTAATACATGGGCTCCTACGGTTACGCAAAACTTCTGTAATTGAAAGTTTGATTGAAAAAACGAATATTTATAAAAAGTTAGGTGCTGTTAGGAAACCGAAGTTTAAAAAAGTTAAATTTTGCAAGCATATAAATTTTTCCAGGATAACATTTTTTGACGGTGAGAGATAAAGATTTAGTTTCCGCTCCACAAAATTCTAAATGTCTGCAATTTCTCAGGATATTAAAAACAAGAATTGGTTGTTCTTGAAAAAAACATAGCGTCGCTTTCAGGGTAGACGACTGTCTCAAAGGGGCCCCGAAGACAAAATAGACGTTTGGTTGATTGAAAAACCTGCTTCGTCCTATACTAGCAATGACACCACTTGTAACAGAAATTTCGAAGGAGCAGGTTGTATATCAAGAAAACATAGCGACAGACGAGCCACTTTTTGGCCGGGTGCTTATGACGTCACAGCATCTTGTCTCGGTTTTTGGCATCCGCCGCACAAACCCACCGTCAGCAAACATGACTGCGTGATTGCAATGGTGTCCCTCTTTCCGTTAGATCATGCCTCTTGAATGCTAACTGACAGTGAACCCGCTCATAATTATGTTTTTGGTGTTCTCGTCAATGAGAGTGCGCTGAGGTGGTGTAGCGGGGAAATCTGAAAGTCATTCATTATTTCTTACTCTTATTCGGTTAAAGTTTATTTCGGGCTATAATTGAGTGAGCTGCCCACGGCTACATGTCTTAGAATAATCAAGGTTGTATTCTAGCGCAAAATTTGTGCTACGCTACATCTTTCCAGGTCATCCATAGCATCGCAAGTGACCGTCAGTCACCGTAGCGTGAGCTGTGCGTTTTGTTCCAATCGGTTCGCTCGTTCGGAGCTTTCCCGCTACGGTGCCACGTGACAAGGCAATCGTGGAAGGGCTGCTTCGCCTGCGCTTGATCGCTCAGTGCCAGCGCGCCGTCTGTGTGTACGCATCAGTGCAAGAGAAATACATGACCAGGCTAGGGTTTAACGGCTGCTCTGCTGGCGCTTTGTCCCTCCTTCACGCCTTCAATGGGCCTCCTCGATTAACAATCCCGGATCGTCCGCGGACTGCCCGAGACGCGTGATCCGGCGCTCGATTTTCTCGTGTGTTTCTACGAGGCTTCCGGTCCGAACGCAGTCCTCGGACGGCCCGCGGACCATCCAGGGTTGGTAAATCGAGGGTGCCAAATGGTGCGCCGGCTAGGCTGTCTGTACGTGCCCTCCAGCACCAGGAAATGGATGAACCTAGCGTCACTAAATAAAGGCTTTTAGAGCACCGGCCCTTTCTTCCCTCATTGTTATCGGCAGCCAGGATTTTCATTGCTGGGTCGGCACCACGGGATATTTGTTTACATATGGGCGCAGCCATTTTCTTTCTGGGCGCCTATCTCTCACTATCTCTATCTCTACTTCGCGGACGCTGGAGCGGCCGGTCACACTCTGCCCGTCACAACCGGCGGCGGTTTCGCTGGGAGAGATGGCAACACTGCAAGGCAGAAACAAAATGGCCCCCAAATGGCCCCCTGGCGGTACTCTTGAGCGTAGCTTATTCAGTGACGCTAGATGAACCAAATCACCCCCCCAGATGTAGCAAGACGGCAGGCTGAGAAATCCCAAGCACCGCCAAACTTTTTAGAAACAGCATATGCTGCGAATTTTCCTTCGCTCCTGATAACTAGGTTTATTTAGCGTTAAACCTGATCCATTTTTGTATTCATGGCCCCTTTAAGGGCGGCGTGACTGCCTCCGGTTGCGACGCACAGTAAAACCGCTAGCAGTTGTTATCCTCGGTATTCAATTGCGTGGAATGCATGCAGGCAACCAAGCGTGCGCCGCCATATCTGTGGCCAAGCGTCTGTTGAACTTGCTAGGCGACGTTGTGCGCACGGCCCGCAGGTCAGGTACCCCTCTTCTCCTCCGTGCAACCGTGTGAGTGCGCCCGTGGCCACCGCGAAATACTGCCGGCGGCGCGCCGGAGTGTCGCCGGCAGCAAATCGCGGAGGCCACGGTGCGCCGTCACTCGTTACGTCGGGCTCCGCGGGATGGCGGCACTTGTCCAGCTAAGCACGACTGTGAAAGACAGGACTGTGTTTCACGTTACGAACTCTTCGCCGAACACAAAGTATTGCGTCAAGTTCGCTCTGAGTGCGATTAATAACATCTCTGTTGGCGCCACAGTTTAGAATCGGATTGGAACGGAGCAGATGACGCATGCCGGTGTCTTTTTTTTTTTTTTCTTCGGCGTGCGGCCACAGTGGCCCAGGCTGCGCCGTATCCGTGGCGCATCGGCCATGTCCATGGCCATTTCCAGTGTTGCCAAGCGAAGAAATTGACCGCTAAACTTTTCAACGAATACTGTCTATAACGAAGTCCTCTGGACGGGAAACTGACTTTGCTATAAGCGGTACATCGGTAAAAGCGGTGATGATTTTATATTTTGAAGGGCAGTATAAACTGCAAGAAACTAGGAATAAAGTGTTAGTTAAAATAAAGCGCTTTCGTTATAACGATTGTTTAGGGTAGTTTATTGGTTTATCGTAATACATTTGGCAGGAATTCTCAGATAATGAATGGCAGCCTACCATTGTCCCTGAAGAAGAAAGCCTATGACAGCTGCATCTTACCGGTACTCACCTACGGGCAGAAACTTGTAGGCTCAATAAAAGTGTTCAACTTAAATTGATCATGACTTAGCGAGCAATGGAACGGAAGATGATAGGCGTAACAATAAGGCACAAGATGAGAGCGATGTGGGTCAGGAAACACACTCGTGTTAAAGACATACTAGTAGAAGTTAAGAAGAAATGGGCGTCGGCAGGGCATGTAATGCGAAGGCAAGATAACCGTTGGCCATTAAGGGTAACAGAGTGGATCCCCAGAGAAGGCAAGCGGGGCAGGGGGCGGCATAAAGTTAGGTGGGCGGATGAGATCAAGAAGTTTGCCGGGATATATCGGTGGCACTTAGCACAGGACCGGGGATTATTGGAGATCTACGGGAGAGGTACGTAATTGCCCTGCAGTGGGCTTAGACATGATGATGCTGATGATGATCGGCTTACCAGTTGGGGCTGGTGTTTGGCGGCCGTATGCAGCGCCCAGAGGGCGGCCATCCGCTTGTGCTCGTTGGCGTGCCACTTGGGCCAGATGATGCGCTTGAGGTAGAGGGTGGCCTTCCGAGTTCCCAGGTTACCCGCCATGCGGATGTACACCGTGCTTTCCTGCTCGGGCTCGTCAGCGATGTCCCGTGGAGTCACGGAGTACTGGGGACAGCCATGTAATTCAGTGCGCGCGGGAGCTTAGGAAACTGGCGTCGCCCTCTTCGGGACTAGCTAGTACAGCCTGAATATATGCCCAGAGCACACTGCGACGTGCGTACGTCAGGGAAACAACGAGAAGCGAAGCTCAATAATTTCTGTCGTCATTATCTGCACGCCACTATTTTCTGTTATCCCGCACACAACTCGCTCAAAACTCATACGATTTTACTTCTCTGTTCTAGCTGTATAATTATTCAATCCGCATAGGCGAACTTCGTTTACGAATAAGGCTGGATCAAAAGGTAATGCTACGTCTTCGTTACGAGAAATATGTTCTGTGATATAGCATGTATGCTGGACGTATGATATGTTTGAGAAGATCGGTTATTATGGCTGTAAGCTGAATGTATGAGATTATTCAGCTTCTTTCCAACCGTGTACATAGCACTAACAAAGCCGGGAGGTTTTTATTCCGACTGCATGCTTGGCCCTGAATACTCGCCGAAATGCCAGAGAAACGGGGGGGGGGGGGGGGGGGGGGGGGGGGGGGCAGGGGGGGGTGAGCTTGACCCTCTGCTTCGAGCGTTTCTTCTATTGCTTTTCTTCCTACCACTTTTACTCTGAATTCCACATATTCGTTTCTACGTCACAAACAACGTCGCAGGTACACGTATACAGTGCCAAATTTTCGAACAAATGATGCTGTAATGACATCCAGAACAGCAGTACCCGGTTGAATGTGGTGATTTGAATGTTCGCCTTTATACCTATTTCGTATTTGTAAATCACGTGACAGCACTTAGGCATTTAGTGAGCTACCAACACTGCGGGCACTCGCAACAGTCGTGTCTACTCGGTGGAAAAGGGCGCCACTGTGTTGAAAGTCGCTGCGGACGTCAGCGCTACCGCATCGCAGCGGCATCTGGCAGCAATGTAGGTGAATGGGGATCCTTACGTTGAACATGTGCGCGATGACGTCGGGTGCGCAGCTGCCGGCGTCCTCCATTTCGTCGTTGTGGGCGCGCCTACATTCTTGTCCACTGGCCATGACGCTGGCGGCCAACTTGCACGAAGTCCAGACAAACGGGTGACCCTTGACCACCTCCGATTTGCACGAGTCCTGCACCAGGGCACCACATGGGTATCCGTGTGCCGTACAACGCATTCTAGAGTGCTAGGGACGGTATCTTAATCTACTTGCAGACGCTCACCAACAAACCACCATGTCCTAATGCGTTATCGCGCTGCCACTCGTAACTTCTATAAAGGTAAGAAAATTCGGGGCAGAGAATAAAGTGGTTACCGCAGGACAGGGATGATTGGAGGTGCTTAGTAGAAGCCTTCGTCCTGCAGTGGACATGGACAGAGTAATGGGGACGATGAAAATGACCATGTCCACGACTAGCTCTTCAGTGCCTGCGATTTATTCACGACTACTCAAGCTCCTTTTCATATGGATGTCGAGAGGCGTACTAGGGAAATGTACAGCTGTGTGAATTATGTGGGTCCACTTACGCGTTTTCTATGTATGTGTGGAGGATATAAGGGCGCTGGAAACATTTAGGGTGGGAAAAGGGGGATAAGGTAAGTGGGAACGTTAGTTTGGGCTAGTCCCTTGAACTGGAGAGAAAGCCTTGGACGGCAGCCATTTGAGTGTCCAGTTTTAAGATGCACCAATGCACCAAAAGGGTTCAACTTAAATTGAGAACGACTCAGCGAGCAATGAAACGGAAAATGATAGGTGTAACTTTAAAGGCCAACTGCACTCAAATTTCACCTCGATCAAATTTATTTTTAATGTGTAGTAAGTACCCCCAAATCAGCTGTGACACAAGTGGCAGCCCCGTAAAACGCCTCGTTAATCAGCCGTAAGCGTTTAAAAAAGCTCCGCCGCAGACCACGCTGCACCTGCCGGCGGATCGCGTAAACAGCCATGACGCGCCTGTGACGTTCCAGCCGACGGGGGCTTTTTCCTCTGCTCAGCCACGCAGCCGGAGAACCGGTCGAGCTCGGCTGCGCACGTGCGCGCGTAGAGCTTGCGCGCAGACCTTCTCCCGAGCTGGTGACCGTCCAGCCGCTCGCTGGGCGGCTGCAACGTCACTGCGATGGCCGCGCTCTGCTCGGTTTCGGTTTCAAAATCGCCGATTTTTGCTGGCCGCTTGCGGCGTCCACGCGCGTATTTCAGCTGTTGTATTTTGCATGTTGCTTTCTTTTTAAGCAGACTATACGAAAATAGGGTTTTCAAGAGGTCGAAATTTTGAGTGCAGTTGGCCTTTAAGGGACAGGAAGAGAGAGGAGGGGGTCAGGTAACAAACGCATGTTAAGGACATCTTAGAAATTAAAAAGAAGAAATGGGCGTGGGCAGGCATGTAATGCGAAGGCAAGATAACCGTTGGCCATGAGAGGCATAACAGTGAATCCCTGCAGTGGGCAAGCGTGGGAGGGGCAGATGAGATCAAGAAGTTTGCGGGGATACATTGGTCACAGTTAGCACAGCACCACGATAATTGGAGATCTACGGGAAAGGCCTCTGCTGAACCACGGCCGCTTAATGGAAACTTTGTCTAGTGGCCGTGGCCCAGCAGTGGGCGTAGACAGGCTGCTGCTGCTGATGATGAATGCACTATAAATAGCAAGGGAAAGTAGTGTACCCGGCTTTGCCTCTGCGTTCGGTTGCCTGCACGAAGGCGCAGCCGTCTCTTTATTTCATGAAGCTTTTCTAGAGTGCGCGCTCTATATCTTCTGCAGATCCTCGTATAGGAGCCGACCGCGGGCGCAACCAGTGGCATGTGCTCGGGGTATTGAGCGCTTGGGAATGGTACTTACGCTGATCTCGTTGATCGTGGCCGTGCTGACTTCCTTCATGCTGAGGCTGACCTTGGTATAGAAATGATCGGCCTCTGTTGTGCTCAGCTCGTTGTTCTTGATCAGGTTGAGACCGACAGCGAGCTGCGGGTTCTGTCCAGTAGAGGCCAGGAGGTCGAGGAACACTTGGCTGCGATAAAATGGACGCACGTTGAAAGAAATGGCCTGATTTGGAGCACTTGCAGTAGCTCGAATTTGCTTTTAATGGCTACCCTACTGACTCAACAGGAAAAAAAAACAGCACGGGCTCTGCGAGATCCATTGATTGATAGATTGATTTTAGGGTTTAACGCGCCGACGCAACGCAGGCGATGAGGCGCGCCGTAGTGGAGGGCTCCGGATTAATTTTGACCAACTGGGGATCTTTTACGTGCACCGAAATCTCGTGCACACAGGCGTTTTTGCTTTTCGCCTCCATCAGAAAAGCGGCCGCCGCGGCCGGGAATCGAACCCGCGACCTCGAGCTCAGCAGCGCAACGCCTTAGCCACTGAGCCACCGCGGCGGGTCTCTGCGAGATCCAGCACATGACGTAGGTTTTTTAAAGCGAAAGCATTTGTTGTGGGACCAACGGCACTCTGTCAAAAGAACTAATTCATTTCCCCATAGACCGGTTGGTCGACCGAAAAGCGCGAACGTGCGGCTAACCTGGCTTTCACTGGGTTGAAACGATTACTTGAAAACGAGAGGAAGGAGCGGCTCTAGATAAGACCGTACACTCATCGACCATGAAGGAGGAGTACAAGAATCATGCACCCCCACACACTCCGGCTTGTTTCGCTATTGAAAAAAGTTGTTGCCACGACACTGGTAGCCAAGCAAAGATTTAGCAACTTTTGCATATGTAGCTTTATCTTTTCAACATATGCAGCAGTAAAGTAAAGTGATGCTATTATGTGTACAAATAGAATGTGTTCTTGGGTATTTCCTTTTTTTAACACCCTATTTATTTATTTAGTCCTTCTTTCGTTTCGCCGACGGGCGGCGCTTTGCGCTCTAATCTATAGACCATATTGTCAGGAGCTGCACAGAGATACGGCCACCGCGGGGTGAGGGGGAAACGACGCTGGCGGAGGCTTTGGGATTTGGGGCGAGGGGGAACCTCAACTTCAAGGCCATAGAGGTGACGAAGAGGCGACTGGAGTGGTGGTGGAGGAAAAGTAGGGAAGGGATGGGTACGCAGGCGGAGTAATCATGCGGACGAGAATTTAGCACAACGAGGGGAGAAAAAAAGGGGGGTGGGGGCGATGAGTTTAAAACAGAAAAGAGGGAGAGATGGGAGGGAGGAAGCAAATCTATAGGGTAACCTGGGAGTAGGGCATGTAAACGTATAAAACAGGCAAGTCGGTTGCTTACAACCGACGCCCCGATTCAAAGGGAAAGCCACTAATCATCATCATCATCATCATATTCTGCTGCAATCATATTCGGCTGCTCCTGCCGCGTTGACTTTGTGCACGTGTAGAAGTTTTGTAGTATGTCTTGAGGGTTAAAAATTCTGGTGTCTGTGAGTGCCAACGGTCTCAAAATGCCCCCAAAACTGACAAAAGGACCCAAGCGTGCGGCGCTGTTGTGTGGTGCGACAACTACGGGAGTAATAGCTCAGCGAAATTTTGCGCTTCCCAGCGGACGGCAGGTAAGCACGCCTTTCACTCAGCCTCAGTTATGAAGAAGCAAGCACTATCCTTATCAAAAAAAGCTGCAGGGCGAACTGAAAAATCTTCCACTGTTGCTTTACAGTGAATTTCTTTTTGTTTGGTGCAACGCATTTTTCAGTAATGTTGTAAGCATGGGAAGCTACTTGTCGACAGTTTCTCACGAGCTGATTGATGCCAGCAGACGCGCAGAAAGAAATTTTACTTCGGTACCGGTTCGGTGAGTGGTTGCTCTTCTTTTTTTTCCACGAGAGGAAAACTTGCAAATTATTTTCGAGGAATGTTCTTAAATGCTTCTTTGACAAGCTTGTTTGACTTTAAAGCTTCCGACTACCACTTTTTTATAGTGACATTACCACGTTTGAATATTTATTGACACTAAAGAAGCCCCCAAAATCATTTACGTTGCAGCTGACCACTTGCATTCCGTGTTGCAAGAGGTTTGAGTTACCTGCGAGACGGGCGAGCTGCGCTTCGCTTTTTAACATGTGGTAGGACACATTTTGTGCGCTCTCTTCGCACTGTCAATATTTGTTTCGCTTTAAGTGCTGTTAATTGATATCCAGGGTGGTATTTCTTCCATCTTCTAGGTGTGACGTATGGCTGATTAACGCTGAAAATTCGGTAGCTATAGAATGTTGTTTCGAGCTATCAAATTTACAAGAATAGGGAAAAGATGCTGTTTGTAATGCCCTGCGAAATATGATGGTGATCTGCACTTTGTAATATCTTTATTATTCAAGAACGTGTGTTATTATGAAACATCGTTTCTGTATAATTGCAGAAATTTTCCGTATACGATGAATATTACGAACATGTTTCTTATGTTTGTGTAACCGACACCGAACGCGAACATTTGTACCTGCTATACGAGATGCGCAGAAATCTATGCTATTGTGCCATGATTTCAATTCCTTCGTTCGCGATGCGTTGCTAGTAAAATCAGTGAATAAACCACATTTCCCGCCTACTTCTTTGTCTTGCCCAAACAAAATTGTCACGCTTCAGGGCGTGCTGGATCGCGCGCATAAACCTAGATTTCCAAACAAATGTTTTGCGCACGAGCTTAGAGTCCAAGCAAATGAGCGACTGAAGGCTGTCGAAAATGAGATTGGCAGCAGAAACACAATCTGAAAAGAAAAACGGAAGCGGTGTTGGTCCCCGCTTAAGGCACACAGCCAGTCGCACTCGTTGAGCCCATATCAGACAAGCGGCACGGCGTTTTCTCCTCGCTCATTAACGAAAGCGTTGCCAAAGCAGAATCAGGGATTTTTTTGTTGTTTTTTGGCTTGACAGTTTGGCCTACCAAACACCAGGGGAGAAATTGGCGCTAGTGACGCAACCTGGTGGGTATACCAGCTGACCTACCCGTGGTTGAACGCGAAGCTTTCTCGTGATGGATTCTTCGGTTGGCCAATCCCACACTGCCAGTATGCGCTGCTCTGGAAGTACACCCCACTTTTCTAGAGTACCCACACCAACTCTCGGGTGTGCACTCCGTAGGCCTAATGTTTGGGTTTGGAATCTACTGCGCCAATCGTCCGCTGCTGCTTGGCGTTCCGGGAAGTAATTTTTGAGCGGGTGCCGGCTTGAGGTTCTGAACCCCGAGATGTGACGTTAAGCCTAACGTACTCAACCTCAAATTGGGAATTTAGGCCTAACGCATTGTCGCTAACAGCCTTACTGCATGCAGAGCAACTGCCATTCTTGTGACGGATTCTTTGGTTGTGGTTTGAATTTTCTAAACCGCTTCGACAATGTCGAAATGCAGCAATCGTGTAGACGCCGGCTTCATAACGCCAGGGACCAAGGTTCGATTCTGGAAGCGTTTTTTTATTCCTCTTCTCCCCGCGATCATTCATCATCATCATCAGAGAAAGTTGGCTTTCCTGCAGGGCGTATTGGCGTGCAATGGTATCAGGGAGGGACACAGAAGCTTCGCGGGGAAAGTATACCTTTATCTCATAAACCACGTATCGGTATACATTTAGATCGCCTGTAGGTGCATTTAATTAGTGCGCGAAAAATCGTCGCATGGTTTCACTCTTCGTTCGCGATTTGGGTCTTTGAAGGTTTGGCGATCTATTTGGCGCACTTCCAACGAAGATTAGACGCACATTTAGCTTTCGCGCTTCTGTAAACTTTCTTTATTAAGAGATTGCAATTTTTTTTTTTCATTCCCAGCTAGGTCAGCTGTTATCTTTGTTGCAAAAGGAGACTTGCCAGAATGAGTCTACTGGCTTCCGTCGTTGACGTGATTTCGGAGCTTAAGAAAATATTTCTTTGATTGAGATATTGCGGTAGATTATTGATATTATGAACAATAGATTCAGCATACTAATGCCTGCCTCACTCAATCAACCAATCAATCAATCAATCAATCAATCAATCAATCAATCAATCAATCAATCAATCAATCAATCAAATTCCATGAAATATGAAGAGGAAGGTCGAATTCAGAAAAAAAAGAAATTTTCAATGAACAATTATCCTAAGGCTGATATAGCAGGCATCAGTTGTCGGAAATTATAGCAGAAAACGTAAGTGCCGGAAAAACAAATTCAGTAGAAAAGTCCGGATTTACCAGATGTCTTAGTATTATTCAGCCGCTGTCTCACCTCGGCCTACCAGGCGGGGTTATAATAGGGAAGGTGCTTACATAAAGCCATCTTTTATATATCTACGAAGTTTCCTATAAAACTTGCCTCACCTGTGGCATTGCTGACTCGTGGTGGAATCAAGATGCCTGGCCACAAGCGCCAAAAAAGAAAACTCACTTCCAAGGTGCGAGCCATCTCTCCCCTCTCCGGGCAGCAAGGTATCCGCTCGCTATACTCCAATCAATCACACCAGATCGAAGTTTGTGTCTGCTAGCTGGAGATCTGCATTTCAGTTATGCTACACTTCTATCCTTAATAGAAATAAAGCGACCTATGCATTATAAAGCACCCACAGCCTTCATTCATCCGCCAGGAGCCTTACCGCATGGACGCCTTGATGTCGTCGGGAGCGCTTGCCACATGGCTCGTGTAGACGTCGTGGATCTCCTCGTAGTTCATGGTCATGAGGGACTGCGCTACGAGGATGAAGAGCATTCCGCCGCTCTCCTTGTTGTCGATCTCCTTGATGTCCTCGTCAGTGTACTCGAGGTGCGCTAGCTTGTCCAGGCCTTGGATGAACTGTGTCACGCGGGGAAACCACACAATGCAAAGCTTGACGTGGTCCTCACTCGTGGAAATTTCACAGCTGATTGGGCGTAAGATTAAGGGACAAGAAGAGAGCGGAGTGGGTCAGGGAACAAACGCAGGTTAAAGACATATTAGTAGAAATTAAGAAGAAGAAATGGGCGTGGGCAGGGCATGTAATGCGAAGGCAAGATAACCGTTGGTCATTAAGGGTAACAGAGTGGATCCCTAGAGAAGGCAAGCGGGGCAGGGGGCGGCAGAAAGTTAGATGGGCAGATGAGATCAAGAAGTTTGCGGGGATAAACTGGTGGCAGTTAGCACAGGACCGGGGTAATTGAAGATTAATGGGAGAGGCCTTTGCCCTGCAGTGGGCGTAGATAGGCTGAAGATGATGATTCAGGCAAGAAAAGGAAACTGATGACCAGGGTAGGAGTAGCTTTACAGCTTCCTCGCAGTGGGCTCTGCGTTTCAGGGAGCGCAGCTGATAGGCATCAGTCTACCAGGCCTCGCAGCATGTCCGCCTCTTGCAAGTGTAGTAGTTTTTCACAAACTGTTGACCAGAATTGTAAGCTGAGATCGAAGAGGTTGTGTTCAATAAAGTTCAAAGTAAAGGAGCTTACGTGTTCTTTGGTCGAAGCGAGGCCGTACTCGCTGATGAACTTGTTGACGTGCTTGAGGTCATCGGAGCTCTTCAGGTCGCCCGTGACTGGGAACTCCTGCGCGAGCGAGTGTCCCTTCTCGATGTCTGCTGGCAGCTCGGTGTTCGCCACGACGGGGTGCTCCCCTTGCAGTTTGAGGGCACGGCTGCAAAGAATCGCAGCAGCATTAGCAGAAGCCGCGTTGCTAATTTTGCCCAGTTCTCAGGTTAACTCACTACGTTGTTATCATTTAGTGCCGTTGAATGGAGGCAGCGCCACAGCTCGTATTTGATCGCGAGGATGCATGTCCTCCTTCCGCTCAAAGCCAACTTTAAAGCGAAAGCTTTCTTAATGGGGCTGAGTGGTTCTTTCAAAAGAAATCTAATGCATTTTTCCATAGATCGGTTGGTCGACCGAAAAGCTCTGATAACATATCAGGACAGACGGCGCGTGCGTGAAAGCAGGCTCCCAATGTAGAAAAACGGTTACTGGATAATCGCGAAAGAGGAACGGTTCTAGATAAGACAATACACGCATCGATCAGGAACAAGGAGTACAACAGTATACCTTTATCTCATAAACCACGTATCGGTGTACATTTAGGTCACCCGTAGGTGCGCTTACTTATTGCCCTAAAAATTGTCGCATGGCTTCGTTCTTTGTTTGCGATTCGGGACCTTGAAATTTTGACGATCGATTGGACACCCTTTCAGCGAAAGTTGCACGTTTTCTTAGATTTCGCGCTTATCACAACTTTCTTTCGTAAGGGATGGCGACTCTTTTTGGCTTGGTAATACAGCGCACATCGGTAGGTTTAAGCGAAAGGGTAAGCCATCCTGCACATTTTGGATTTAAGTGTTTTAGATAATTAGTAAATGGCTCTGTGATTTCCAAAGGCAAGTGCTATGAAAGAGTAAAGGGTGGCTTGTTGTGTGGCTGTTTTGTCACCGGTAGTAGAGAACTAGAACAAGAACTAGAGATAGAGCTGGGATTGACCAGAAAAAAAATCCAGAAATCCGAAAGCAATGAGCCGAAAATGTTTTCAGTGAACTGGATAAATTGGATACACAACGCAAAGAAACATAGTTGTGTTTCTGTGAAAATAAACTTACAAAAAGATGAATCTCAAATTTTTTCCCAATATTTCTTGCACCCGCAAGGATATCGACCATGTTGGTTTCGCCCACAGTTAGCCTTACGTAACGCGACCAAATAGCTTAACCAGCCGAAAGACCGTTAAATGCACAAATGCACGAAGGGGTGTCTATTATAAACTAGCAATAAATGGCAAATAGCGTGTGATATTCGATATAATTTTTTTCGAAGCGTCATCTCGCCATCCCCCCGCTGTAATGCCTGAAAGGCGCTGTGGGTACAAGAGTAAATAAATAAAAAGACTGATCCATTTTTTAAATTTTTAATGTATCAATTATAAACCACAAAAGTTGTCTCCGCCGCACGTTACATTCATTACTTCAAGCTTCACCGCATGACGAGCGCTTTTGAGTCAGCTGTTTTAAGGGACAATACATCTCTGGATAAAATCCCAAAACGAATAAACTTTACCCGAAGTGTGAATGCGATAACTCAGTAATATGAAAGGCTGTGCAAAGCAAAATTTACAGACAAACAAATGTCTATTATGAATCGAGTGGCAAAAATGAAAATCACAACTTGTCTTAGCTTTGTAACTTTGCTTAAAACTAGATATCTGCAACGTCCCCCTGTACATGACCTGCGAAGTACATCTCTTGCCGATGTAACATCTATTTTCACAATGTAGAGCCTGTTTAATCACCAGGAGGGATAGAACAGGCCAAAGGGCCTTTATGTATTGGAAATATTCGTGAAAAGTACGTTCATCATGACAATAGCTGCCTAGTTGCTTATTACGATCTTTTACATCTTGTCACGGTCTTGTATTTTTAAATAACTTCTTGTGAAACTGCTAGGGTTTCTTCGTTGCAATATCCGTCAAGTTGTCTTAAGAGATTTTTCAGCCATCTGTGTTCTTTAACTTAATTTCTGCACCTATTTCTTATCGGGCACTTGTACGGAACAAATGTGTGTACAGTGCTGATCTCGAATTATTCTTTTATGTAGCTAACTTTACAAGCCTAATGGAAATGAACGATATTCGCTTCGACTCGCAGTTATTTTTTATTAATTGTTGGGCCTTGGTTTGCTCCCAATATTTTTGTTATTCGCACACCTCTGATAAAGTCACAGATCTCCAATCAATTCGTGTACCTCTAAGCCGTTCCACTGCACACCACAAGCGCGGACCCCATATACACTATAGTAATGGCGGTAGTTTTAAATTCAGGTTTAAGAAATTTCGTTTTTCGGCTCTCTGTTTTCCTAAAAATCTCATCAAAGGCTCCAGTTTTTACCAGCTGTTCACAAATACAAATTTTTCACTCTGAATAAAATGCTATTGAATGGGTAGTAAAGCGTCGCATTTGGTAATTCCTTACGAACTTCACTAGACCCGGAACGGCACGTAGGTTCTGACCAATATATGCAACCTAAATGGTACCGTTAATAGTCTAAACTGTGCACTTAGTAACTGCTGCTTGTTTGATACCAATATTCACTTACAGTAACAAAATTCTATGAAATACTGAATATAATAACTACGGCACTTTTCCCACTCCAAATCACGACTTAAAAATTTTTGCAAATCCACATGCTGACTTGTATATGCTCGCATTAAAATGCATAAGTTTAAAATTTTGGCTAAAATATTAGATATTTGCGACAAGACCACTGACTCTACCAGACGACTTTCCGCTGTTGGCTATAAAAAAAAGAAGAGCAGATGTTTATCTAAGCTAACTAACTTATACTCGCTCTCCTCGTGCATCCCGCTGGTTTTCGCGCTCAATTTATTCGCTGTCCACGTGTGATATGGGCATGCTGAATGTTTCTGTTTGTCGTGCTGCGCGCTCAGTCGACCCACGTTGTCACGCGTAGCTTTTTACTTGTGGACGCATTACCAGTTATTAAAAGCGCTCAGTACTTTCTGGATACTATGACAGCTAATTGGTTAGGGTTCAGTTAGTAAGCGCCACGACCTTTTTTAAAGAGTGTTTGTCCTATGCACAGTATTTCTGAAAAAAAAAAAAATGTGCTATCTTATCGTCAACATGGAGGATTGGCAGCACCGTGATCACTGACTGCTGCAGCATCGGTCGCACCGTCATAATTTACAGAACAGAATAGCAGCTCAGGAATGGGTCCTCTTTAGGACGCACTAAGTGCCTTCAAGCGCACCGATTTCCTTCCAGTAGCCTTTTTGCACTAATTAGTCAATTCTGAGTCAACGACAAGCTTACACGAATGAGGGCACGAATACTGTAGATAGGCTCTGCCTGAACGTAATTACATAGACCAACAATATTTCAGCTAAGGAGACTGAAATAACGCGCCAAACCTGCTTGACGTCTTTATGACAGCTCATGGAGCGCCAGAAAAAAAAAATGCGTCTCGATTTCGCCGCTTGCAAGCTTAGGAAACTGAAGCAAGCCTCGAGATTTTTTCTTGAAATTGAAATAAACAGTTGAGTGCGTTTCTCTGCGCAGTGCATAAAAAAACGAGTCGGACCAATTCACTTTAGATCCTGCTTGCCTGCACTTCCTGTGTCCCTGTGAAATGATGAGGTTGTGTGCATGAGCGTTTGGAGCCTTAAGGGAGGGATGCGTTATAAGATTCGGTGTATTTTACTAAACTATAGACCACACCAATGAGTCCAGCGAAAATGTGCCACCATTTCGCGAGACATCTACAACTAGCTAAAGGTCAAAAATGGACGCTGGCAGTCTTTGTCTTTCCATCGTATGATTATATCTGACCACAGTTTTATGATCCAATACCACCCATTTTGCGAGACGTTGCAATGCCGTTCGTTGCCAAGGCGAAGAAGTTTCACCAGGCGCCGAATCGCGTGTCAACAAATATAGAAATTGCGAAAATTCTTCGACGGGTTTGATGCTGCACTGCACTTCAGACTTGACGGTTTCCTGTTAACGTAATCAAATGAGCCTTTTTAACTGCACACAACTTGCGAGTTGTCTTAGGTGCACCAAATAGTCGTCTCCCCAAATCGTGACAGGCAGCCCGTGAGGCTTTCCAGCTTAGCTTCATTCAGTTGCAATGATGGGTTTTAAGCCTCCGGCTTAATCCGCGGCGGGAAGCTTAGAGTTGGTCAAGCAGTCTCAGTGAGTACTCACCCGGCCATGATTTGAAACTCTTTGCCTTCTCCGTAGGGCTTGTACAGCTGGGTAGACACGCTCCGAGCGCCTTCAATCACGTACTGCTTGGTGGTTCCTTTAAGCTTGTACTCGCACTCAGAACTGGTAGAGTAGGGGTGCTGAAAAGCGAAGCTTTCAGGTAATCACGTAGCCTTGACCGACAGATGGACGGCGGAGAAGAAAAACGAACGAATTAGCAAAATAAAACTTATTGCATAACAAAATTTCCCTATAGCTTCTGCCCACGCGTGTCGATGGAAGGCTGTTGAAACTAATGCCGTGAGGTAACTTCTACGATTACTCACATATCCAGCCGTAGAAAATTACGAATCAAAATCTACTTTTCATAACCGTTAAAACAATGCTCACAAGTATGCTTGGGGTCATAAGTCATTTTATTGTTGCAAACTGTCTCCGTACTGCGTAAGGCTGATTCGTTTTTGGTTGAATCTGAAGGTGACCTTTGGTGCATAAGCTTGTACGAAACACTTCGCTTGATGAACGACGTTTAAGCGAAAACTGAAGGAAGTGGTCTTGACTGGAAGCCTAGCAAACATCGATTTCAGTTAAACGCTGTGCCTCAAAAGAAAATGGAATTACTTTGATCATGTTGTATAGCGGCGTTTTGGAGCTTGAAGTCTTACATAATTTGTTCACCAAGACTTCTTGAGGCGAGGTGTTCTCGGCGAACGTACGGCCACACTTTTAAACACCTGTGCCGACCTTCTGCAGTTCAGCAGTCTGCAATGCCTTATACAGGCCGTCTCACTGTAAGCGACCCACAGCGCCAGCAGCCAGAAGTCTCAGATGAATTTACACAAAACAAGAGAATGTTTTGGTTAAGGGAACCTGAATTATATGAGCAAGTGCCCCAAAAGGTAATCAGAGCAAGGGTTGGAGATTTTGAGGGGATTTCTCTGCATTGTGCCTAGCCAGCAACCTTTGAGTGACTTTTCACGACAGTCATTCGAAAATACAATCAGGCCGCACATATTCTATTTATGCTGGCAGCCGCATAAAATAAAAGCTACTCTAAATATACAAAGCCGTGTCCTTGTACTTTTTGGGGCATTTGTAACTTTAAGACACATGAGGGATGACATCGTGTTGTATTTCTTATGAGCCCGTGCTGTACTTTAAAACCCCGTTAGTAGTACTTCCCTTACATCACGTTGTACACAGGCAGCCACTCACCCGTTCTTCAGCCTCGCCCTTCACGCATGTTTCGCCCTTTCGTCGACCGTAGAAGATCGCTTCGCTGTCACATTTCTCGAGGTTTTTCACCTTGGTCACCTTCACGTGTCCGTGGTCGTCGTCGTGGACGGTGTACAGGGTGTCGCAGTGCCCATGAAGTCCATCCTACAGAACGAACAAAACGAATATTTCGAGGCCACCAAGAAAATGTGGCCTTCTATCGTTTATCCCGACGAACATCGTATCTTACTGTCGACGAAGCTGTTCTATATATATATATATTATATATAACATATCTTGAAAGGCGAAGATTCGAAGCAGCCTTTTATTCAGGCGATCGGAGCCGAAGAACGCCAAATCACACGATGATGGTGATAATCTACAAAATGAGGAAGTGGCTGAGGCCACTGCGTGATGATGGGGATTTACAAGTGATGCATAGAAATGCGCCCTTGTGAGGGGATCAGCCCTCACACTAGTTCGTTCCTCCAAGCGAAGCAGCCGCCTGACTCAATCCGTCCTCACACTATTTCCTCCCTCTGGGTGAAGGCACGCGCCCGGCTGCGCTCTACGGTGTAACGCGGCGAACAAAAGGTTTCAACAGAGAAACGTGCACGATTCCAGTGCCACGGCAGCGGCGGTCCGTGGAGGCACAGTTAGCGGTAGTTGACGGGCGAAGTTTCTTCTACAGCGGTTCACGGGCCGAGAGCGCGATGAAGAAATTTCTTCAGAGTACTCTGGTACTCTGAAGAAAGGGAGTCCTCTCCCTGAAACGTCAGTAAACTTTTATTTTTAATGTCCTTCTCGTGTGTCTCTGTCTCTACTAACCTTATTTTTTCGCGCTCTGTGTGAGTTTTTGTTTCCAGACTATATTATATATATATATATATATATATATATATATATACAAGATAAGAAAAACTTCGAACAAGGTAAAAGCACGATTGTGGCCTACGTTTCAGCAAAGAGAACTTGCTTTCCTCAGGGCAATCTCTCGCCTGGCAGGCAGGGTTTATATAGGGGTAGGACCCCAGGTGAAAGGAGAGGGAAAGATGGAAGGGAAATTGAGCAAGCTGATTGGTTTCGGAGTGTGTCGGGGGAGAGATTGAGGGGCCAAGAAGGTTGTCTAGTTTAAGCCGCGAAGTAGGTCACACGGAAGTCAGCTGGTGGTTGATATTCGTGGAATTTTTGGACAGACAGGATGAGAGGGTGCTTATTGACCCGCCGCGGGGTATAGGGAAAGGATCTCAGAACCGCCCGAAGCAGACCAGGCGGTGAAGGTGGGGTCCTTATCAGAAACTATCTGCAAGCCTCAGGTCAAAAGAAAAGATAGAGACGGGGGGAAAACTAACTAGGTCAAGAAAAAAAGAAAAAAAAGGAGGAAAAAAAATAAACAGGGAGGGAAACCACATAAACCCACACACAAAAGAAAAAGCAATGACCCGGCAACTGAAATGGCACGTGTCACCCACGGCAACATTCCTGGAACAGGCCTGTCCTGAAACTCAAAAACGAAAAGATAAAGTTAGAGTGACGTACGGGGCACAAGACCACGCGGAGTAAAAAAAAAAAAAAGGAGAAATTAAATATATAAAATTGAATTCCAAAAGCAAAGGTTGGAGGGATGAGGGCGAGTATTAAGCTAGACGCTAAGGAATAAAAAAAAAGGAAAAGAAATTAGGTGACCAGGTACGGAGCAGAGTGAACGGTCATAGTCTTTGGATGAGGTATATGCACGAAAATGCCTAATGCTGCATTCCCGGTGAATTTCCAAACCCTATTATAAGTGCGGAGAAGCTTAGCGAGGGCCTCGGTTCGTGGCAGCCTTGATGCCAATGTAGCATAGAGGGTTTTCCCCGCCAGTGAACCCACTTATGACAGGCTGTAGAACTTTCGAGTCCGCCCCGGGGGTCGAAAAAAGGTCCCCTTCTCCCCGTTCACATCTCGCTCCGTACCTGGTCCCCTAATTTCTTTCCTTTATTTTGTTATTCACCTTAGCGTCTAGCTTAATACTCGCCCTCATCCCTCCAACCTTTGCTTTTGGAATTCAATTTTATAAATTTAATTTCTCCTTTTTTTTTTACTCCGCGTGGTCTTGTGCCCCGTACGTCACTCTAACTTTATCTTTTCGTTTTGAGTTTCAGGACAGGCCTGTTCTAGGAATGTTGCCGTGGGTGACCACGTGCCATTTCAGTTGCCGGGTCATTGCTTTTTCTTTTGTGTGTGGGTTTATATGGTTCCCTCCCTGTTTATTTTTTTTTTTCCTCCTTTTTTTTTCTTTTTTTCTTGACCTAGTTAGTTTTCCCCCCGTCTCTATCTTTTCTTTTGACCTGAGGCTTGCAGATAGTTTCTGATAAGGACCCCACCCTCACCGCCTGGTCTGCTTCGGGCGGTTCTGAGATCCTTTCCCTATACCCCGCGGCGGGTCAATAAGCACCCTCTCATCCTGTCTGTCCAAAAATTCCACGAATATCAACCACCAGCTGACTTCCGTGTGACCTACTTCGCGGCTTAAACTAGACAACCTTCTTGGCCCCTCAATCTCTCCCCCGACACACTCCGAAACCAATCAGCTTGCTCAATTTCCCTTCCATCTTTCCCTCTCCTTTCACCTGGGGTCCTACCCCTATATAAACCCTGCCTGCCAGGCGAGAGATTGCCCTGAGGAAAGCAAGTTCTCTTTGCTGAAACGTAGGCCACAATCGTGCTTTTACCTTGTTCGAAGTTTTTCTTCTCTTGTGTTCTCTACCATCTTCAAAGTTCTACTACTCCCTATATATATATATATATATATATATATATATATATATATATATATATATATATATATATATATATATATATATATATATTCTTTCTGTATGTCTGACTTTCTTTCTGTCTTTCCAAATTCGTAAATTCGTCATCTGTTTCAATGACCTACCACCGTCTTCCCTTTGCTTTCCGAGGTTTTCTTGACTGCCAACCCTTATTTCTCTCTTAATAACGAGCCCTCATTTTGCCATCTTAATTCGCTACCACCTATTTCGAGAGAAAATATATTGCTTTTGGGGTCGTTGGTAGCCACTCTTTTTTTAAAGGCGAGGTAGCTCTTTTTTGTCAGCGTTAATCTAACAATTCCTGTCTATCTTATGCACTATCACCATGTGGGAATTCTTGTATTTCTGTTCCATTTTCTGTCCCCCTGTTCGCGCACCAGATGGCTTGACGCAGCATTTAGACGCATGTTTGTCAAACATGCGCGCTTTCTCTTATTTTTAACACATCACGCGCAGGGTTCGGGGGGGGGGGGGGAGGAGTCATAACGTGTCGAGAAGTAAGTAGCGCTCACCGGGGGTAGACATTGTACGCTCTTAGTGCCCATCACACATGGATCTTGGTATGCTGACCCGATTAATCTTTTCGATTTACAAACCGCTGAGTGGTCAACCACTCTCACGCCTTGCTGGGGGCGTGCCAGGAGTGAAGTGTTCAATCTATTGTATTTCGGAATAAAACCCATAGAATGAATACAACTTAGCCATAGAAAGAATCAGACATTTTTATAGGCGCTCACTTTACAGCCCACTCACACTGTCGTCATTGCCTAGAGCTAACAAGCGACAGCTCGTATAGGTTACAGATCTAATGAGTCCGCTGGCCACGCGTTTTGCCACATATGCGTGCCTGTAGCCGTAACTACGTGCTCACGTATCTGCTTGACAAGTATACGCATCGAAGCTACGCTTCTGAGAGACAAAACTAGGATTTTTCGACCAATCTTGTCTTCGCCTCGTCGTTGTTGAGAAAGAATTCTAAGCTTGCCGGTTCGTTCGCGAGATCTAAGCAGAACATCAGCGAAACAAAGAGTGGCTTGGGCGATGTCGGTACTCATGCTCCCTGCACTGGAATCACCTCGTCATTGATATTTATTTATTTATTTATTCATTATTTATTTATTTACAGATACCTCAAAGACCCCAATGGGTGGGGTTTTACATGAGGGGTGTTGAAGCACGAAAATTACACAACAACCGAACAAACAGAAAAAGAAAAAAAAAAAGCAGCTTTCAAGCAGGCTCACAAAACACGTCGCACTGATGTAGTGCACGGTGCAATATTTGAAGACACAATGCGAGTTTTGCTAAATTGCTGAAGTAAGGTATCTATGAGCATCCAAGCAGGGCTTTGTGCTTTGCCGTGATAAAGGTGCTTGACACGTTCGCAACATACAAAAAACCCCAGGTTAGGCATCCCCTCTCCAACTTCAGTTGGTACTTTACCTCTCTGACATGGTATTGCTCATCATGAGGGTGCTCATGACGTCCTTTGACGAGGTCCAGCTGGAAGAGCGATAGGACCCCCTTCTTCAAGTTCCTGGACCACAATGGTTCGCTGCTCCCGAGGTCGACCTCTTCAATCTGCGATGCACGAAAAAGCGTGCGGAATTCACAAATGCTCCTTAAGAAGTATTAGAGGGAGTTACAGCTACAAATAGACATATAAGTTAAATGTACACCTATGGCCAGTTCCAGAAGGTAGGACATGGCGTGGCAAGTAGTGGAAGGGGCGCCCATGCTCACGCCTCGCGCTCCGATTTTCTGTGCAATTCTGTTTACCTCGCAACAACTTTCGGCCCCCTAACGTGTACCAAGAAACAAAGAGGTATCATACACCGCATTAAAAAATAAATGTTGCGATAATTTATTATGACCTCCTGATTTTGCCGCAGCTGACGCCAGAATGGCCTAAACGGAGGCCGTACCTTGCTAGATCCGAGAGTTCACTTGATGAAACAAACAAACAAACAAACAAACAAACAAACAAACAAACAAACAAACAAACAAACAAACAAACAAACAAACAAACAAACAAACAAACAAACAAGTAAATAAATAAAGCCGGCCTTACCATGAATGATGATAAAAAATATCGCCTGATACCTGACTGCATTTATATGAAATGGTTCGGCACTTCTATTAGTTATCGCAATTATTTTAATACAGAAATGTAAATCTCCTTAAAATAACGCCTCGTGCACCCGCACGCATCCCGCAGCGCCTGCTAAGATAGCGCATTATTTGTGCATATTTAGTAAGTGTGTTGAATAGTGCTGCTACAACAAAACAAAGCAAAGTTCACATTGTCTGCCCTTCTTGTAACTTTGTAAAGAAATTGATTTTATTTAGGTCTTGAGCAAGAAACTCGGGGAAGCTTGCACTCACGGGCAAGACTTGAATGGCGAAGCTTTTGTAGGTGATCATTTAAGGCCACAAAGTTGAGCTTTAGTATCATTGTAAGAGGCATGGCATTTCAGTGACCTTGTGTTGAGCAAGGCCAGAGGGAACTCGTCGTTTTGGTCGACGCTCTCGTACAGCACTCCGCAAGCGCGACTTTTCGTCCCTAGCGGATGCTTTGCACGCCGGGCTTCTCGAAGCACGGCCTCTTTATCGGTCGTTTAAACTATCCGCGGCCGGGCCATGTGGAATCAGTGATGAACCTACAGCAGCTTGGGCATGACAGAGCGCATGCGAACGACGACACCAGGACGAACGAACGAGAGGCGTAAGTTATGGCGTTTCATTCTGGTTGCGCAGGAAATGTTGCCACGACATGACGAACACTGGAGTTTTTTTGTGACTAATGTTGGCCAGTGTCCCTAAGTGGGTATGCCCGGCTTGACGAACGTGCGCTCGAGGAACACGGTGAATGCTGGAGCTTTTCTTTTTTGGTCAATATTGGCCAATCTCCCGAAGGCGGTATGCCTAGCTTGACGAACATGCGCTCGAGGCACGCGTGCACGAGTGCTCGGTATTTTTCGGTAAGTTAAACTGGGTACACCACAAACAAACGATTTGCTCAACAGCTTCGCTGTTCAAAATATTCCTAATGCATAAACAATGGCGTACTGTAAGTAAACCTTCCGGTTTATTCCGTGCTTATTTAACAAACAACCTGTCTGTAAGGTCCACTTATGAGTTAGCGGCCAGGTGCCCGGGCTGCGCGTGAGAACGCGCCGCTCTGTCTGGCGACGTAGCACTGCCGACACTGCGCTGCAACCACCGCTAATTCGTCGCGGCGTGCGCGGGAGACGGATTGTCTGGCCCTTCGCATTCCTCAAGGATAATCCCCCATTGAGAGGGCAGACGGCGGCGCCGGATTCCAGGAACGCCTGCCGGACCCGCTGGGATTACCGGCGTGTCTCTATTGTTGTCGCGTCCTGGTCAGCATGACGCACAGTCGCGTCTTTCGCGCTCATCCCTCGGGGTCGTACGCGTTTTCTGGCCCGCGGGCGGTCCGTTGACCTGAGATAGCGGCGCCTCATTGAATGTTCCGTGGCGTGCTGAGTGACAGCTGTCTACGTGTATTTGGGCACGCCCATACGCGTGTACGAACGCTACAGGGGCGTTCCCGAGAGAGTGTGATCTCGAGGTTATATAAGACCCAACTTGGCCGTTGGAAATCGTTCTCGTCTGAGCGCTGAGCTGGCAGTTCCCGGCGAGACAAGGAGTCTCGACCGTTAACGCTAGGTTGGGATTTAGGAGCCCCCTAGTCGAGGTTAAGATCGCGTCGGAGGTTCAGGGTGCAGCGCCGCACCGGGCAACTAGACGGATCTTGCGGCGAGACAGAGTCTCGGCCGTCGTTTCTCGAGCGGTTTGTGTACGCTCCGAGAATAGGAAGAGTTAGACGAAGTTGAGGAGCTCGAGTGATTTGTGCGCACTCGGAGCTAGCTTCTAGCTGAAGTTTGAAGTTTTTCTTTTCATTTCTCATGTACCCAGTTTTCATACTGTAAATAGCTGTACATAAACTTACTCCGTTTTACTTAATCGACTTCAACGCCTCGAGTTCGTCAATTCGACCGGAACTTCAACACCATCACCCAGCCAGCCTCCTGCCAAATCAACCGGAGCCCGGGCGATTGGGTTCCTGATCGACACCGGACTTCGGGGAAACGATCTTCACTGGCGCAGCCGACAGGATTTGGCAGAAGAGAACACCAGGCCACAGCCAAGGGCAGCAAGCGGACGCAAGCCCGTCTTCATCGGCACCGGCCGAGCTCCGCGCGGCGTGGAGCGGCAGAGGCAACCAGCGCACGGGGCCAACGACGCAGCGGCCGACCACCGGAGGTGCGGGTGAGTGGGATTTCTTGCGCTTCGTTGTGGCGGTGTAGGCTGAGTCTTGGGTTGCATGGTAGTCACGCGGAGCATGCTGGCGAACATGGCGGCAGGAGGGGTGGTCCAAGCGGAGTCCGAAACAATGATTATTAGGCGAATGGAGTTGGAGTTTCAAGAGCGAGAGGAGAAAAGAGCGCGCGAATTCGAAGAACGCGAGAGAAAAGCAGCGCACGAATTCGAAGAACGCGAGAGAAAAGCAGCGCGCGAAGCGGAGGAGCGAGAGAGAAGAGAGGCGCGAGAATTTAAGGAGCGCATGCAACAGCTGAAGCTCGAATCTGAAGAGCGTCTGCGAAGGTATGAGTTGGAGCTGGAGCGGAGAGGGCAAGCGCCCTTACGCTCGGACACCCGCGAGCAGAAACAAGGGGGCACAGACCCAGCTAGTTCTATAGCGACAGCGAGGTTGAATGGTTCCGGCCGGGGTTCGGAAGTTGAACATTGCGATGAGAAAGTAAGCGGCCGTGACTCCCTACACGAGGCTAGCGTTTCCGCCGGTGTCGAACGCGTGGAGACGGACATTGGGGATGAGGAGCGACGAAGTAAGCGCGTCCGGGGATACCGTAGAACGGTGTAATGAAGTGATGCTCAAGCATGATGAGCAGCCGCGCGGGCAAAGTTTGGGAATGGAGCTGCAGCGCATGGGACAGAACCCTTCGAACAGGCCCAGTTACGCGCTGACAGCAAAGTTGAATGGGGGCAGCCCGTTTTTCAATTTGAAGCCGCGCGAGGACGAGATAAGCGGCCGTGGCTGCGCACGGGAAGCGAGCGGCTCAGCCGTGAACAGCTGCATGGAAAAAGAGGCGAGCACGCGGAGTGTTCAAGCGAGCGCGCCCGGTATGGGAGCAGAGCCAAGGGGTAGCCCCGTTGTCGCGGGTGTAGAGCCGCCAGCCGCTTTTGCACCGGGCACTGCGTTAATGCATGCTGAACTTGCTGGCACGGGCAGTACCCAAATTCTAATCGGTGAGAGTGTAACCGAGGAGGCCGATGGAGAACACGAAAACGCAGGCGTGGAGACTGCGAAACCAAGAATGAGAGCTCCCGAGGAGGTTGCGAAGGAGAGGGAAAAGCCGTGTGAGGAGGCAGCTACAGTTGAAAGCGAGGAACGAGACGCAATCGGCGATCTCGCGAAACCGGTGGCTGAGATAGAGCTTCGTAGCTTTAGTGTTGGTCGCGGCCATTACCGAGATTTAGTCGGGAGCCGCGCTGGATGGGTTGACGCACTAAGTTCTGCGACCTGGCAGTGTTTCACAGGCCCTAGTTCTGAGTTGTGCCAGGATGAGTGCGTGATGGGACAGCCGAAAAACTGTCTTTGTCAGGCCGCTGCTCAGAATGCACCTAGCGTGCACGAGCGGTTTTTGGTAGTGACAGGAGCTTGTGAGGTTGTTGTGGCGCAGTCTGTGCGTAGGGGAAAGAATGATCCCGAGAAGGTCGTCGCGTTCGCGGGCCGCCATTACGCTCCAGCATCAACCCTGCGCTCACGCGGCCAGCGCGCAGCATTGCCTTACGTTCGGGCATTGGAGAGGCATGGCCACTCGGCCTATGGGGCAGGAAGCGAAGTCGCATTTTGCGATACCACTCCGTCTTCCCCGAAGTTGTGTTCACCTCATGGGGCTAAATTGTCGAGACTTGCGTTGACATTGCAACGCTACGCGGTCTGGATCATCTGCAGAGGGGGCGGGAAGTACGCGGATGCACTCCCCTGCTTTAAGATTGTTGCTTGGGGAGGCTAGTATTGAATTGCCTCCGAGCCTTAACACCGCCACGACGGACGTGAACGTTCCCGTTCACCCGTCCTTTTTTGTTGGTGGTGTGTGTGTGTGTGTGTGTGTGTGTGCCGCGGTTGTGCGCGAAGAGATGACTTGGGTGCTCAATCCGTGCACCGAATCGATCGATCCGCGGACTGAACTGAACTTTCTGCGCGCCGCAAGTGAGCGAAAGCACCGCCGAACATTCTTGAAGGGATGTTATCAGGCTACGCCGTCAAGGAGGACAGTTGCGCGCGTGCGCATAGTGGCAATGCAAACTTTCTTAACGTTTTATTTTTGTGGACTGCGAAATTGCCCGTGTTCTTTGCGAGTCCTTATTCCTTTTGTTCTTGTTGTCGAGTGCCGGAGTAATGGTGCGTGTTTGCAGTTATAGCGCGCATCAGTGTTTTAGGTTGAGTTGTCTCGTTGTTCGTGGCGTTTACGCGCTCCGGAGACACGACCTTATTTCTTTTTACCCGCACTTAGTGTTTTAGCATTTTTTTTGTGTGTGTGTTTCCGGTTTGCTAGAGTATTCCGTCCCTGTTGACGGCTAGCGAATAGGTTGTGTTTGTAGTTTAGGTGAGAGAGGGTTCAGATCAGCTGCAGAAATAGAGGGGGGGCTCATTTGTGGTTATACCTAGCTCCTTCCACGTGTTTTTTTGTTGTTTGTTTATGCCGCTGTTATTGCGGAAGGAGAGATGAAACGAGTGGCCCTTTAAATTCTTTTCGGATTGACTGAACCAAGAGGTCCAGTAACCCTCTTAAAGGGGGGAGTTGTAAGGTCCACTTATGAGTTAGCGGCCAGGTGCCCGGGCTGCGCGTGAGAACGCGCCGCTCTGTCTGGCGACGTAGCACTGCCGACACTGCGCTGCAACCACCGCTAATTCGTCGCGGCGTGCGCGGGAGACGGATTGTCTGGCCCTTCGCATTCCTCAAGGATAATCCCCCATTGAGAGGGCAGACGGCGGCGCCGGATTCCAGGAACGCCTGCCGGACCCGCTGGGATTACCGGCGTGTCTCTATTGTTGTCGCGTCCTGGTCAGCATGACGCACAGTCGCGTCTTTCGCGCTCATCCCTCGGGGTCGTACGCGTTTTCTGGCCCGCGGGCGGTCCGTTGACCTGAGATAGCGGCGCCTCATTGAATGTTCCGTGGCGTGCTGAGTGACAGCTGTCTACGTGTATTTGGGCACGCCCATACGCGTGTACGAACGCTACAGGGGCGTTCCCGAGAGAGTGTGATCTCGAGGTTATATAAGACCCAACTTGGCCGTTGGAAATCGTTCTTGTCTGAGCGCTGAGCTGGCAGTTCCCGGCGAGACAAGGAGTCTCGACCGTTAACGCTAGGTTGGGATTTAGGAGCCCCCTAGTCGAGGTTAAGATCGCGTCGGAGGTTCAGGGTGCAGCGCCGCACCGGGCAACTAGACGGATCTTGCGGCGAGACAGAGTCTCGGCCGTCGTTTCTCGAGCGGTTTGTGTACGCTCCGAGAATAGGAAGAGTTAGACGAAGTTGAGGAGCTCGAGTGATTTGTGCGCACTCGGAGCTAGCTTCTAGCTGAAGTTTGAAGTTTTTCTTTTCATTTCTCATGTACCCAGTTTTCATACTGTAAATAGCTGTACATAAACTTCCGTTTTACTTAATCGACTTCAACGCCTCGAGTTCGTCAATTCGACCGGAACTTCAACACCATCACCCAGCCAGCCTCCTGCCAAATCAACCGGAGCCCGGGCGATTGGGTTCCTGATCGACACCGGACTTCGGGGAAACGATCTTCACTGGCGCAGCCGACAGGATTTGGCAGAAGAGAACACCAGGCCACAGCCAAGGGCAGCAAGCGGACGCAAGCCCGTCTTCATCGGCACCGGCCGAGCTCCGCGCGGCGTGGAGCGGCAGAGGCAACCAGCGCACGGGGCCAACGACGCAGCGGCCGACCACCGGAGGTGCGGGTGAGTGGGATTTCTTGCGCTTCGTTGTGGCGGTGTAGGCTGAGTCTTGGGTTGCATGGTAGTCACGCGGAGCATGCTGGCGAACATGGCGGCAGGAGGGGTGGTCCATGCGGAGTCCGAAACAATGATTATTAGGCGAATGGAGTTGGAGTTTCAAGAGCGAGAGGAGAAAAGAGCGCGCGAATTCGAAGAACGCGAGAGAAAAGCAGCGCACGAATTCGAAGAACGCGAGAGAAAAGCAGCGCGCGAAGCGGAGGAGCGAGAGAGAAGAGAGGCGCGAGAATTTAAGGAGCGCATGCAACAGCTGAAGCTCGAATCTGAAGAGCGTCTGCGAAGGTATGAGTTGGAGCTGGAGCGGAGAGGGCAAGCGCCCTTACGCTCGGACACCCGCGAGCAGAAACAAGGGGGCACAGACCCAGCTAGTTCTATAGCGACAGCGAGGTTGAATGGTTCCGGCCGGGGTTCGGAAGTTGAACATTGCGATGAGAAAGTAAGCGGCCGTGACTTCCTACACGAGGCTAGCGTTTCCGCCGGTGTCGAACGCGTGGAGACGGACATTGGGATGAGGAGCGACGAAGTAAGCGCGTCCGGGGATACCGTAGAACGGTGTAATGAAGTGATGCTCAAGCATGATGAGCAGCCGCGCGGGCAAAGTTTGGGAATGGAGCTGCAGCGCATGGGACAGAAACCTTCGAACAGGCCCAGTTACGCGCTGACAGCAAAGTTGAATGGGGGCAGCCCGTTTTTCAATTTGAAGCCGCGCGAGGACGAGATAAGCGGCCGTGGCTGCGCACGGGAAGCGAGCGGCTCAGCCGTGAACAGCTGCATGGAAAAAGAGGCGAGCACGCGGAGTGTTCAAGCGAGCGCGCCCGGTATGGGAGCAGAGCCAAGGGGTAGCCCCGTTGTCGCGGGTGTAGAGCCGCCAGCCGCTTTTGCACCGGGCACTGCGTTAATGCATGCTGAACTTGCTGGCACGGGCAGTACCCAAATTCTAATCGGTGAGAGTGTAACCGAGGAGGCCGATGGAGAACACGAAAACGCAGGCGTGGAGACTGCGAAACCAAGAATGAGAGCTCCCGAGGAGGTTGCGAAGGAGAGGGAAAAGCCGTGTGAGGAGGCAGCTACAGTTGAAAGCGAGGAACGAGACGCAATCGGCGATCTCGCGAAACCGGTGGCTGAGATAGAGCTTCGTAGCTTTAGTGTTGGTCGCGGCCATTACCGAGATTTAGTCGGGAGCCGCGCTGGATGGGTTGACGCACTAAGTTCTGCGACCTGGCAGTGTTTCACAGGCCCTAGTTCTGAGTTGTGCCAGGATGAGTGCGTGATGGGACAGCCGAAAAACTGTCTTTGTCAGGCCGCTGCTCAGAATGCACCTAGCGTGCACGAGCGGTTTTTGGTAGTGACAGGGGCTTGTGAGGTTGTTGTGGCGCAGTCTGTGCGTAGGGGAAAGAATGATCCCGAGAAGGTCGTCGCGTTCGCGGGCCGCCATTACGCTCCAGCATCAACCCTGCGCTCACGCGGCCAGCGCGCAGCATTGCCTTACGTTCGGGCATTGGAGAGGCATGGCCACTCGGCCTATGGGGCAGGAAGCGAAGTCGCATTTTGCGATACCACTCCGTCTTCCCCGAAGTTGTGTTCACCTCATGGGGCTAAATTGTCGAGACTTGCGTTGACATTGCAACGCTACGCGGTCTGGATCATCTGCAGAGGGGGCGGGAAGTACGCGGATGCACTCCCCTGCTTTAAGATTGTTGCTTGGGGAGGCTAGTATTGAATTGCCTCCGAGCCTTAACACCGCCACGACGGACGTGAACGTTCCCGTTCACCCGTCCTTTTTTGTTGGTGGTGTGTGTGTGTGTGTGTGTGTGTGTGCCGCGGTTGTGCGCGAAGAGATGACTTGGGTGCTCAATCCGTGCACCGAATCGATCGATCCGCGGACTGAACTGAACTTTCTGCGCGCCGCAAGTGAGCGAAAGCACCGCCGAACATTCTTGAAGGGATGTTATCAGGCTACGCCGTCAAGGAGGACAGTTGCGCGCGTGCGCATAGTGGCAATGCAAACTTTCTTAACGTTTTATTTTTGTGGACTGCGAAATTGCCCGTGTTCTTTGCGAGTCCTTATTCCTTTTGTTCTTGTTGTCGAGTGCCGGAGTAATGGTGCGTGTTTGCAGTTATAGCGCGCATCAGTGTTTTAGGTTGAGTTGTCTCGTTGTTCGTGGCGTTTACGCGCTCCGGAGACACGACCTTATTTCTTTTTACCCGCACTTAGTGTTTTAGCATTTTTTTGTGTGTGTGTGTTTCCGGTTTGCTAGAGTATTCCGTCCCTGTTGACGGCTAGCGAATAGGTTGTGTTTGTAGTTTAGGTGAGAGAGGGTTCAGATCAGCTGCAGAAATAGAGGGGGGGCTCATTTGTGGTTATACCTAGCTCCTTCCACGTGTTTTTTGTTTGTTTGTTTATGCCGCTGTTATTGCGGAAGGAGAGATGAAACGAGTGGCCCTTTTAAATTCTTTTCGGATTGACTGAACCAAGAGGTCCAGTAACCCTCTTAAAGGGGGGAGTTGTAAGGTCCACTTATGAGTTAGCGGCCAGGTGCCCGGGCTGCGCGTGAGAACGCGCCGCTCTGTCTGGCGACGTAGCACTGCCGACACTGCGCTGCAACCACCGCTAATTCGTCGCGGCGTGCGCGGGAGACGGATTGTCTGGCCCTTCGCATTCCTCAAGGATAATCCCCCATTGAGAGGGCAGACGGCGGCGCCGGATTCCAGGAACGCCTGCCGGACCCGCTGGGATTACCGGCGTGTCTCTATTGTTGTCGCGTCCTGGTCAGCATGACGCACAGTCGCGTCTTTCGCGCTCATCCCTCGGGGTCGTACGCGTTTTCTGGCCCGCGGGCGGTCCGTTGACCTGAGATAGCGGCGCCTCATTGAATGTTCCGTGGCGTGCTGAGTGACAGCTGTCTACGTGTATTTGGGCACGCCCATACGCGTGTACGAACGCTACAGGGGCGTTCCCGAGAGAGTGTGATCTCGAGGTTATATAAGACCCAACTTGGCCGTTGGAAATCGTTCTCGTCTGAGCGCTGAGCTGGCAGTTCCCGGCGAGACAAGGAGTCTCGACCGTTAACGCTAGGTTGGGATTTAGGAGCCCCCTAGTCGAGGTTAAGATCGCGTCGGAGGTTCAGGGTGCAGCGCCGCACCGGGCAACTAGACGGATCTTGCGGCGAGACAGAGTCTCGGCCGTCGTTTCTCGAGCGGTTTGTGTACGCTCCGAGAATAGGAAGAGTTAGACGAAGTTGAGGAGCTCGAGTGATTTGTGCGCACTCGGAGCTAGCTTCTAGCTGAAGTTTGAAGTTTTTCTTTTCATTTCTCATGTACCCAGTTTTCATACTGTAAATAGCTGTACATAAACTTCCGTTTTACTTAATCGACTTCAACGCCTCGAGTTCGTCAATTCGACCGGAACTTCAACACCATCACCCAGCCAGCCTCCTGCCAAATCAACCGGAGCCCGGGCGATTGGGTTCCTGATCGACACCGGACTTCGGGGAAACGATCTTCACTCTGTCCTCGTCTAAATCAAGTGGAGCTTTCCTGTAGCGAGTTAGTATTTAGAACTATATTTGTTAGGACTAAGAAAAAAGGCTTTTGCGAAACATCAGCAAGCCGGAAAAGAAAAAAAGTGCGAACACCGCTTCTAGCTCTGCTTCTTCATGTGTCACGAAACGGCATACATTGAGCCCTTGTGTTGAAGAATTGGAGAGGCGAGTGAGATAAAGGATAATATTTACAAGTACCTTTCCTTCGTCGAACTTGGCGGCGAACGGGTGCTCGAGTACTCCGGACATCAGTTCGTTCATCACAAACTTCATCTCGTAGTCGCACAGGCTGACATTATCCAGGTTGTACGTCGCCGCTTCGAAGTTCAAAATCTGGGAAGATTCGTCGGAGCAGGCAATTTAGGAAAATCAGGTTCTGGTGTTTTAGGGCGCAGCCCTTTGGCGCCCATCTCTGGGCTGAGCCGCGTCGCCGTCGTAACTGAGTGAACGATGGCAAGACCGAATAGGGAAAGAAAGCAAAGGAGGAGGGTGTCGCGAAGTTGTGAGGGGAGGGCGGTTCACCGGGGTGGCGCGAGCCAGCGCTCTCCGAAAGGTCGTGGTGGGGGAGGGGTTGCAGTATGCTGTGCCCGCACGACACGCCCGTGTGCGCGACGCTGGCGACAACGTGAGTGGGGCGTGCGCGTGACTATGATGTGCGTTCGCTTGAGACGCAGTTTGTGGTCCCTTCCCAAGACGCACTTCGCTCCGCCGACGCAGAGGCTCATCATCGCTGCCGTAGAGAGAACCCACAAATGATTGCTGCTTCGGCGCACTGCTGCTGCGCCCAAATATCGCATTAGGGAGTATCGTAATCACCAGCCAATTTTTTCGTGAGTCATTGAACTCAAAGGGGCCGTGGAGACAAAATACAACTCAGTTTGGTTTGTAAGATCGGAACTTTGCCAACTACAACAGCTCCAATCCTGCCACGAAAGACTGCTTAAAATCGAAAAAACGCAGGGAATATTGAAACATATTTCAAATTTCTCCCTTCAGTGACATAATTTGGTCAGGAGTGACAAAACATGGCCAAGCATTAAAAACATAGTTAGCAGAATGTTAACTACAGGTTAGCACTCAGGCGATGCAATCAAATAGAACTTGAGTCCCCGTTACACTCACCCGTTCGTGTTTCTTGGCAGTGGCTTTGTTCGGCGGCCGCAAATCGCGCAAACAATATTATGTGACATCATATGGGCGTCGCCGGATATTGGCTAGGGGAGTCACCACTGCTCATTTGTTTTGTTTTAAGTGCAGAGCACTTTAGGGGCTCGCCTTGTCATCGTAGCT
The DNA here is from genome assembly GCA_013339765.2 of Haemaphysalis longicornis. NCBI lineage: Eukaryota > Metazoa > Arthropoda > Arachnida > Ixodida > Ixodidae > Haemaphysalis > Haemaphysalis longicornis. Next base: position 30,726,250 of record CM023449.1, read on the forward strand.
CGCTCGCTAGACCCAAGTAGAGCCACACGGCGTTCCGTCGTCGCGGCTGTCGTCACGGCGTAACCTAGATGCTTCGAAAGCCAAGCGGTTTATACAGTCATAAGCGTTTGAAACTCGTTACCCGCTGGCGCTTGTCATACATTTCCCCGTTGTTTAGCGCAAAGAAAACTGCAGTTACATTTGAGGCAGAATATACGTAACTAACCGCCAGCGCCTGCATTCATTTAGTTAGGAACGCTCGTTGGGTTTGTTTCTAGCGAAAAACATGCACAAACAGACCAGAACTCTCGCTGGCGCAGTTTCAGGCAGGGGGCGCGCGAGCACTGGGAAGGGAGGAAGTTTGAATGGCATTGAATGGTAGCAGCGAGCGGATAACGGCGATACAGAGCATCATGGCGAATCACTGCTCTGCACTACTGATAGCTTTCACAGTGAGTGGAACGCCTTTCATTTTTTTTGCTATCCTCATTACTGGCATGAAGCTTGCGATAAAATTGGTATCGATGTTATCGGGAAAAAGTAGTTTTTATTAACGAATCAAATTTCATTGTGTCTTTATTCGAGCAGAGACTATCGCACACATGTCTCGTCGTTTTAGCGTGCACTCCTGTACTACTACCGACGGTACAGATTCTGGGTGATACTTTTCTTAAATAAGTTTGTATGAGCTTGGAAATGATGAAGCCGTTCGTACACATACGAATACACAAGCACCCAGCAATCCCTTTCTCATGTAGGAAACCCCATAGTGCGTCGTGAGGAACAATGGTCACCATGGACCCACTCCAATCATTAAGTAGGAAGGGAGAAGCTGTCTTTCCACGAGGAATTGGCAAGGATAACGATGGGGATGTCGGGAAATAGGTACACACGAACGGTCATTTTCACCTATAGCCAGCGGTACTTTACATAGCATCATATTGCTTAGGTTCCAGTGGAAGACGTCCTAGAATTTTCTCCGCTGCGTCGGGATTCGGCATAATTAATTAAATGTGGTCGTTTTTCTTTGCTGAGCGCTTGAACTCAGTTGAAGATGATTTCATAAAAACGGACCATCGGAACCACAGGGCCATATCAGAGGTTGAGAAGAGATAGTTAGTCGAAGACCCGGTGTCTTAACGCGTTCTGCGGATGTTTCACTGCGCCATTTATCATATTTCTTATTTTTCAGCTCAACTCTAAACAATGACGTTTTGCCAATTATATTCTTAACAGAAGTGTGCCCTGGTAATAACGTGAGCGGTAGACATGACCACTCGTGTCTGACTGCAGTAAGACACCTCTGCACCTGGTTAGTCAGCAAATCTCTTGCCGTAATATTTGTCAGCTACAGTGATCCCTCGTTAACTCGAACTCAGATATCTCGAAATATCAGTTAAGTGGAAACTGTTTTCGCCGTGTATTTAACTCCCATAGGCGCCATGTGTTTGCCCCGGCTTTAACTCGAAACGTTCCGGGGAAGGCGGATATCTCGAAATGTGGAGAAAGAGAGGACACAAGGCAAAGTCCGCTACGGACAGCAGATAAGGTCTCCGTTCGATCACTTTTCAATGGCGAATTCACGCTGTACGATGCCGATGTTCCCGTTACCGGAATGCTCTCCGACGCCTACATCGTTGAGAGATCTGCGGGCGCTGCAGCTGATCACGAGGACGAAGAGGAGCCCCGAGAAGTGCCTACACCGACGAAAACAACTAAGATGCTGCGCCTGCTTTGCGACAAGGTAAAATGGTGACCAAAAATCGATTCGATGCATTGAGCAGCTCGAGAACGCTTTTCTGGCCCAATCTGCGAACGCGGAACAGGAGAGCATCAAACAGTTGCCTCTTCCGCAATAAAAAATTCCCCCGCATTTCCCCGAGGGAAGGAATGTGAAAGTGCGAATGCACGGTTGTCGGCCCGCTTGCGGCGCTTGCGCTCGGCCCCCGCAGCCCACCGCCTCGCCGCCTTCTCTTCCATCTCTTCCATCGGGTTTGTAGTATCACGTGTACACCACGCAGTTATCAAGCCGCTATAACGCCGCTGAGTCGCCAACGCACGCCGCTGACGACGTAGTTTGAATGCGTTAAAGATATAAGGCGCGTTCTGACACCGATATCAGCGTCGCGTCCGTGGCTTATTCGGTAGAGCGTCGGGCTGCGGCCCGAAAGTCCTCGGATCGAAACCTGGCACCGGATGCTGTTTCTTTATTAAATATAGAGGAGCACTGCGGACGCCGACGCCGACGGCGGTGGATGGTTTGGGGTCGCTTATAAAGTGCATTCGCTCTTAAAAAAATTCGTTTTTCCTGCGGGCGTTTTCGCCTCTGTTACGAAAGCGTCCCTGTGCAGTGGAGCTTTTGTTGCCAGCATTAGCTCTTATTTCAACCAAGTGGCCGCAAATTTTCGGCATTTCATTTAACTAGAAACCCTGCTTATATTGAAATTTCAAGCGAACTTTACTACTTCTAGTTCACGAGGAATTACTGTATTAGACCGTGTTTTTTTTTTTTTGAGGGGGGGGGGGGGGGGGGGGGGGAGGGGGCGTGATGGCAAGGATGGTGCTGACATTTTTATTTTTCTTTGAATGATGTGGTCAATGAGGATTCCAGATCAGGCGAGGTCTTGAATTGTACGATTGTCCTAAGTCGCATCCGGAACCACTACCCAAGTTTCAACGACGCAGTGTTTGCGCGGGAGCAGTGTTCATGCTTATACAAGAGGGGTAGTTTTTTTGGCTCTGTTCCCTCTGTTCTTTTTTCCCTGCGGCCCTTTCGGGGAAGGGGATGTGCTATCTCGAATTTTTAAATCATCGCAACAGGGATTAATAAAATCTGCGACGTTTTATTCGTGTATACATGTTTAAAGGATGCAGAGGTCGACTTATCATGATTACCTTGAAGTGCGTGTGGTCGCTCATTGGCTGCACTATAAGTTTACTCCGAAAGTGTACGCCTGTGGAGTGCATAGGGTGCTCGGGATTGACGATGCGCATTGTGCCATTGTAATCGTAAAGATACTCCGTCCCAACCTCGAACCCTGCAAGGAAATAAAGCAGAGTCTGACGGCTCTGAACCATATACCACACTCTTCATTCTGAAATAAGATAAACACACTCAGCAATAAGTACAAAAAGTTAGAAAAAAATCCCCGTGCCGAGACCGCCTCCCCCCCCCCCCCCCCCCCCCCCCCCCCCCCCCCTCCACTTCCGCTATTCCATAATGGTACCCCGACATCCTCCAAACGATTATCAGTCTACCCCTACTCCTCCTCCACCGCACCATCGATTGACCAAGAAGAAAGCGTTCATCTGGTGTTATTTACAAAGACCTATTGCAACTCCCCCATTTTACACTTTATCTCTGCAACCCAATACTCCCTCACCTGTAACTTGTGCCACCTTGCTAATACTACCTACCCCATGGTGTGAGATTTTCAGCACACCCAATCACCTTTCAACCTTTCAATTCAACCTTTATTTCCATCAAGAAGTTGGGGGTCCCGCAGGCGAGAAGTGGCCGTAAAGACCACTTGAAAGGTGCCTGAGGGCCCGCACCCGCAACGTAGGCAGTTGCAGTGTTCTGTTTCCCTTTTTGTCTCCATTATACAGAGTTGTTCGACTTCAAGAGTAGGCTACCCACCCACACTCAATCCAAACCTTTTCTCTCACCGCTCCCGCACTCACCAGATGTCTGGTCATCCGTGCTGAGGTTGCAGCCAGCGCCCAAGGATACCTGAACTGAGGCCAGCCAACCCCACGCAGTGACGGCTAAACCACCACCATAGTATTCTCGAATAAATGCTTACTCCCTACCTCCACACTTGCTCGGGACACTTAACTACCGGCTTACGTGCTTTGAAGACGAAAGCCTGGCGATACCTACTGACATTTTTTTTTTTGCTGTTGCTCATATTTACGCCTCTTTTTCGCTTGTGTTTTTTTGTTTTTGTCGTTTGGAGCGAAGTAACTTGACTAGTTTCGTTCATAATTTTGTGAGTTTTGTAAAGCCGGCACACTAACTCCCCAAAGCTCCCGATTTCTGGCCAATGCTCAATGTGAGTATTTGGCGCAAACAAAGGAACAACGACAACAAACTTTGCTCTGCCGCTAACATGTTCGTAGTCAGCCCAGCGGTACCGGATTTGGCTGCTGCAGTGGAGCCGAGAGTTGATATCCTATCTTATCACACGTGTGTTTTTTTTATTTTCTCTTTAGAGCGGCGGCCATTTTTTGACCAGACGACGACAACAACAACAGCTACGACAACGACGGCGACGACGGGTTTTGGCGGATTGGCGTACTCTAAGTTATCACCTTAAAAATAATGTGGGAACTTCCAAGTGTAAATCATCAGACAGTGTTCAAACATTGTTTGGAGGGGCTTATCTAAGCACAAACACCGCTACGTATCTTTACCCTGGAAGCCCAGGACCTAGGGCTCAGGGCCTTAATGGCACAGAATGAAGTACCTCGAAATCTCCGGGTTAACAATTGCTTTTTCAATCAGGCGGTTGCATTGCATACTGATGTTAAATATTTACTTTCTCTATTAACTTACCCTCACGGTCAATGAACATTACAGAATGTAAGGAGTGTGTCTAACCAATATTCTAAGATGGCAGAGAAAACAATGCAAATGAAAATAACAGCTGTTTACATTGCCCACCTCTCGGAATCAACTTCGAAAATTTATGCAACAACCCGTAGGAGCTAATTCTAACTAACACGAGCGCTGGGCATGACCTGCTTTGCATGAAAAGACGGGGTGCCTACATTTGGCCGGCGATCATCTCGTAAATACAAGGAGAATAAATTGCTTAGTTGTGATTGCTATCCTTAAAGAGACACTGGAAATGAACTGCAAACATTGTGTTAATACCTAGTCAGATCAATACCTAGAATGAGTATACCCTCATCTGAGTTTTCGCGCCCGATTTGCAGAAATTCTGGACGAAATGTCCACGTTCGAAAGTTCTTTTTCTTTCACCCCATCGTCACCGTCGATTGGCTGATGTTGGCTGTGACGTTACGCTGCCAAATCGGCAAGACTATTGTTAACAGATAGTTGGCATGTTTGCCCTCTGTAACTTGTGCATGGACAGGCAGATAAGTCTAAAAGTCTATAATAGCCGTGAAATTAAGTAAAATGAGAGCTGGAGTGCTTCGACACCACGACACGACAACCAAACGAGTGTGACGTCAGCCCGCTTGTTGGTGCAGCGCAAGCCATGACAGATAAACCAACGCACTTCACTCCGGCTAAATAGCCAGATAAGTTATGTTACGGGCGATCTCTCCATTTGCCTTAGTTCCTTTTTCTTCTTTTGTGCGGCAACGATAACGAAGAACTGTCACGTGTACTAAAAATCGGTGCACCTTGAAAACTCTCACGTATTTGGAAATTACCTCGTAGCTTTTTACTACATAACACCTCATAGCCCAAAAGCAGCTTCGGTGTGCACACGTACCGCTGTATTGAATGCCCGTTCACAAAGCAGAGAATAATCGAAGCATAACTGGGAATGGATTAAAGTCCCCTCAAATGTATGTTATGATCTTGATAATCCTAACATTTCATTCCCCTCGCCAAGGAAAGAACAACCGTGACGAGCGGCAAATATTGTCCGCCGGTTTATGTCTCCTTTCTGTTATCAAAATATCAAAATTTCGAATATTCGAATCCAATGCGAATATTCGAACACAAGTTGCCCTTGAATGTCGAATCAGAGGAACAAAACCTTTGTCCTCTAGTATGTTAACGAGGTAACGGGCTTCCATACCGCTTTAAATGCGAACTGGCGAAAGCAGAACTGGAAAGCGTATTACTGCTTCCATGCTTAGCCGAACGTGGGTGTCCCTGCCTGGTACATTACTCCAGTTCATTGTCGGAGGGTCATTTCTAGGGGTGCATCTTACTAAACCCTCAGGGAGAGACGTATTGTGTATAATGCCAAGAATATTAGGCAGGAAATTGAATCTTTAAACGCGTCGGAGATAGTATTCGTGAATCGTTACGAAACGATTTCTGGTCGCAACGTCAAACATTCTGTTTTTTTCCTGTTCATTTAATGTACCACCACTAGAATTCTAAGCTGGCCGTAATTCGACGTCCACCAAGCGTGTTTTTAAAGCGAAGTTTTCTATACCTCAACGATGGCAACCGTCCCGTCACAAAAACGCACTCCAGAAAAGCGAATTTACCCAATGGTTGGTCCAGAACGGCAATGACGATACGAGAAGGCATATTGAGCGCCTCAAGGAAAAAAAGCTCTTCCCGTCGTTAGAATCAAACCTGGGTTTCTCGCGTTATGAAGCCGACACCTGTCCCATTGCGCCATTCCGAGAAGTTCGATGCAGTTTAGATTTTAAGCGAAGCTTTCTTGGGCTCGGTGATGGCGTCCACCCCGTCACCAAAACTCTGTGGACTTCTAGAACCCCAATGACACTGATAACGAGAAATCTGAACGTTTTAACCATCGTCGCCGTTAGCTGAAGGGGCGTTAGCTTTCTAATTCTTACAGCCGCACTGGCACTGTCGAAAACACAATCCGGCTCCACCGGTCCCACAGAAACCTAGTGGCGCCCGCGGGACCCCAGAATGGCTAAATCGAACAGTGCCTAATCTGTCGCAAGCGTGTCACATATCGCCAAAAGCTGTGCACTTACCGGAGGTTGATGCCACCAGCAGAAGTAGCCCCAAAATCCTCATGGCTGACTGCAATTCTAAAGTCCACGCGAGCCCGCTCTCAGCCCAAGCGGAGCTCTGCCACGGGTTGTTTGTGTGCGGTTTAAATATCGCCAACCAAGGATACCACGCGGCCTTAATGCTTCAGCAGTGCTGGCATTGCGTTTCACCGAGATACGCTTGATAGCACGGGGTGAGAATGGAAGGGGGATGGCCTTAACAGAAGGGAGGGAGAGAGAGAGAAGGACAGGACGCGCGGTGCCTTCCGGTATCGCTATCCGAAAAGGTCCCGCGTACAGCAGCAGTCCAGAAGCAAAGTCGGAAGCAGTTACTCGCTTTATTTTTCAAGCTTCTTGCGGAGTACCGGCCTCACGATTAGTAGCAGAAGGTCGTCCAGAGCATCGTCTTACAGCCGGGGCCAGGAATATAAGCAAGCGACAAGAGCTACATTGACGCTCCCACTGCGCCCTCGTAAACAAGCCCAGATGATGTTTCCACAATCGCTGTGCTATACGGCACGCATGACCTCACATGTTACTGATACAGTCACTACTTGAAAAAAATCTCAAATCATCAACAAGACCTACACTTCAACTAGCATTCCATTTTTGTTCCGCCAAGATTCCCGAGGGTGCCAACGCTGCTCCGAAAGTCACAGCAAAGTGGCACCTACGTTCATTATTCACAGAGGTGAAAGACGTAGCACACTGCACGAGAGCCACATAACACAGCAACGTGCTCACGACAAAGATGTGCGGAACAAACCGCCTCTGTCGCATTCATCTGCATGGAAAGCTTTTTTGCGCTGTGAATTATGTATCTAGTGTAACTAGTTCAGTTTTCCGTACTTTTAAACATACGTTATTACGCCGCGTTATGCGGATGTACCTGATGGATTCTACAGCTATCTCTGTTTACCACCGTGGCGTTCTGTACTGGGGAGAAAAATTCCCAATTCTTGGCTCAGAAAGTTCCTATTTTTAGCACTCTTTCAAAAGGTTTTTCGAGAATGCCAGGCAAATTTTCCTCCATTCTCGTCTTGCAGCTGATAGATCTTTAAATGGAATCCTGTTCCGTGTTGGGCGTTAGACGGCGCCACCCATGTCTACCTTACGTAGCCTTCCGGACGCAGACGCTGTTCATAAAATCAGAGTTTAATCTTGAACTAAATCCCTCTACATCTTCCGCTCAGCACAATTTCACTATGCTTATCACGTTTTGTAACAGACAGTGTGCTTACTTTGCACGGTAAATCTCTAAGTTAAAACTAGCAGTATCAGACAGAACAAGACATTGTTGGGTAATTGAGGTAACTTTAGCTCAGCGCCGGGACTTCTGGCTTATCTCTTGTTGACAACACGCAGACTAAGGAAGGCCCTTATTTTTCCGCGTTGGGCGTTAGACTACGCCGTCAATGTCCACTTTTCTGCGCAATATACTTTTTCGTATATTGCGCAGAAGTGCATGCGAATAGGCGTCAGCCCTTCAGCCTTCGGCGTTTCGCGCTTTACTAGCTCTTTCTCATGGAGTATTCTTTCCTCTATGCTCCATTCTTTTTAGGATTGGATTGGAGGCGGTCTTGGATGCTTGTGGCTCGCGGAAACACGACTGCGGATATTTGAACATGAATCCGACGAAGTTTCTAAAAAAACTTTTTAAAAGAAAAGTAAGTACCTAAATGATGCGATGTCCGGTTTTTGACACTATTTTTCGGTTTTTCGACTCCTAAAATTCCCTGCCTTCTTCCCTTTTGGCCCGAATTACAGCCGAGAACTCCCCGAAACGGGAAAATTCCCTGCAGGAACATCACTGGTTTAGTATCGTTGCCATTGCATGAATGGTTCTAGGGTTTTTAGAGCAAGAGCTTCAGTGTGCTACATCATTCGAGGTCATTCATCGCTTCGCAAATCAAGTTCAGCCGTTGGCGTCGCAAGCTACGCTTTTCTTACGGCTTCGCTCGCTTCAAGCGTCGCCGCTGCGGTACCACGCGGCTAGGCGAGGGTGAAACGCTTGCTTCGCCTGCGCTTGATTGCCATGCGCCAGCTGGGCCGTCTCTGCAGCAGTGTTGTACGGAACAGCGTATTACAACAGGAACCCGGTGTGTTCCTGGAACTAGTTCCTTTTTGGAGGAACGGAGGGAACGCCCCGGTTCCATTAAGGCTCGGTGGAACTGTAACGGTAACTCGTTACGTTTTTTTTTGAAGGAACGTGCATGGGGAGACGCGGTGTGCGCTGGGGGTGGGCGTGGGGGTGGGTACATCGCTAGGATTTGACTGTTTTTTGATGCCAAGGGGCTCAAGTACAAAAATCCAACAAAACGCTACTGCGGTCCTCTCTTCCTATAAGATGGTCAGTTTGCACGCCCCTTCAGCCCTACGTGCTTCCTCGAAGGCAAAAGCAGAAGAGATACCCACGCAGAAGGCCGCAGCTTGTGCTTGCATTCATGCTGGGTTGCTTACGCGGCGTTCGACGGGTGAATAGCGTAGCCGCGAGAATGCTTTTCCCCCTTTCATCGTTTGTCTGGGGAGGCCGAATGCGCGTCTGGCCGATAGATTGTTCCTGGCGGGGAAAAGAATAGAGAGTTTTAGCAGTCCTTCCGTTCTGTCGTATGCGTTGGTACTGGGTTGACCGGGACCCGGCTGGGTGCTTGGGCATTCGTCGCGGTAGAGGGGATTAGTTCCGCGGGCCTGCCTTTCGCCATGTCCGGCGCCTCCGCACCCTTCCTACTCGCCCTTCCGCGCGCTCAGGAGCAGACCGGTCCCGGTCAAGCCCGGGTAACAACGTAGCCACCGAAACGGACGGACTGCTAAAACGGGATCCGGACATTTCGGTGTCGGACATTTCGGTCCAGACGTTTCGGTGTGGACATTTCTGTGCACGGACATTTTGGTGCACGATGTCTGGCCCAGACATTTTGAATGAGGGGATGTCCCAGGCATTCTTGAACATTTTAGCTTTAATATTGTAATTTCGTGACTTGATATGATTTTACGTTCGAGACTTGTGCTTGCGCCGCCGTTCGTGGAAACAAACGCTAAACCCTGGCGGAAGCATTGCCACGTGAAACCCAATTTCTGTAGTAGATGGTAAAAATAACATTGTTAATTTGGATCCGTTCAACCATTTTTTTTGTTATTTTAACATTCATGTGAACAACCCTAATACTTTAAGTGTTACCAAAGCGCTTTCCTTTCACTTCACCCAACAGTGCAAGACGCTGCTGCTTTTAGTCTATTCCACCCCCCCCCCCCCAGCTAAACTTCCGCGAAAAAAACAACAGAAAAACGAGGTCGATTAAGCGCGTGTGCATTTCGTTTTAATTATTCTCTCAATCAATCTCGCCTTCGTTGCATTCGGTGTCAGTTCTACTTAAAACTAACAAACCAACGATCGCACTTACGGTGGCGTTATTTAGGGGAGGGGAAAGCTCAGCCCCGCCGGCAATCATCCCCCTAAGTAGAGAGAGAGGGGTGTCACTTGTGCTTCACCATTGCGTCGACTGGACTTCGAAAACTTGAAGACGACTGTTGCCGCTCTCGTCACACTAGCCTATTCATTTTTTTTTTGCTCCTTATAATGGGAGGAAGCGATGTATACCTGGGGTGTCCATGATATGCGCGACTTGATGAGTTAATTCCCAAGGGGGCGACTGAAGGCGCAGAAAGAGCGATTCCTGGAGTGGGGGCGCCGTCGGTATGACCGCGATGCGCGGAAGGGCGTAGCCAGCAAACGATAGTGGCCATTGTGTTCCTCAGCGGCTTTTTGGTGGCTTTTTGTGCCACATTATAGAGGTTACGTGCGCCCATGTTGAATGTAAAGCTTCTTCTCTGTTTTAAACGCGAAGTGTGCTATGTCATTGTTCTCAATGTATCACCCAATTCCTGCAAAAGCCTCCACTAAGAGGCTAGCGGTATGTTCTAAATAAAAAATAAAAAATCACTGCGGTGACGCTTCGGAGACCGTGAACTCCACCATGCCAGTAGGATTTTTAGGGGAAGCCGAAAATAATATGGCTGAAAAGAAATCTGGTCGAGATTCAAGTGTAAAGTCGGGGGTAGGTGCTGCTAGGACAAAGAATTAAAATGTGGTAAATGTAGGCTTGTAAACATTAAACGAAGGTTGGTTGTCCCGAACACAATGGGTGGAATTTGTATGCACAACCGGTACGCGCTTAATCAGCATTTATGACATTAGAACCTGCGGCTTGTTTTCCAAAAGGCCCGTTTTTCCTCCCCGACAATATTCCTAGACCAGTGTTCGCGAATTATTTTAGCAAGGCAGCCCAGCCTACGTAATACTCTTCATAAGGTTTTCTTCATTCTGGGGGGCTAGCTAATGTTTCTTACTTTTTGGATATTGAGAGTGTGCATGTAATTTCTGTAATTTGAGGGTGTGTAATTAAAAAAAATACAAAAGAGGCGGTAGACCTATCGTAAACACCAGTTAATTGTCTTAGCTAAAAAAGAGCGAATATAAATAACAACCTGTCATAAATGAAAAAAAAAAAAACGTGTGCTAAAGAATTCAATCGGCTGCATAACAGGTGTCCCCAGGAAGAGGTATAAACAAAAATATATAAATGTAGAATTTCTAAAAATACCTGGCCAAAGATCGAACATGGCATCAATCAAAAAAATAAATTCACTGCTCCAGATTGTTGTCCATAACCCACATTAACCGGAAATAAAAATATAACGGCTGTCGCAAAGAGGCAAGCACCGGATAATTGGGTCGCCGAAATGTCCGTACACCGAAATGTTCCGTACACCGAAATGTCCGTGCACCTGAAACGCCCGTACACCGATATGTCCGTACAACGATGTGTCCGTATCACCGAAATTTCCGCACTGAAATATCCTGCACCGAAATGTCCTCGAGCCGTCTGGAGTTTGTCCGGCGCTCCTGACCTGAAAAAATTCGCCTAGGAGCGTTTCTTTTGATTATCTTTATCTCCAGATAATCTGCTGCCGGTGGTGTTAATATTCGTATAATATACGTACAGTTCGATGCTGAGGTTTTAAGATGTCTCACTTAATTTCGAACCCCCAAGGATTATCCGACCACTAGTGTTATACATTTAAAAACCTAATTGTAAGCGTTGATGTCACGACACGTTCCAATTTTCGAAAGTGTAACTGGAAACGCGTTCCTTCGCAATAAAGGAACTTGTAACGGGAACTCGTTTCAAAATGGCAAGGAACGAGGAACGAGCTTTCGTTCCTATTTTGGGAAAGGGGAAAAGAGGAACGTGTACAACACTGCTCTGCAGGCGCTTCGGCGCGAGCGAACCATGTTTCAAACAGGGTTTAAAGGGGCCATGAAGACAAAATGCAAGTTTGGTTCATTCAAAAGGTTGCCTCGTTAGAATCATACTGACACCACTTTTCACGCAAACTTTGCTCAAATAAGCTGTATAATTAGCAAAAAATGGAATGGTCATGCGACCCACTAGCATCTATTCCCGCAACAGAATCTATGTCATACCAGCCAGCTCTGCGATTGCCGGAGGCCGGGAGAACCAAACGCAAGTTAGGCAGAACTTATAAGCTTGCCGAACGAGCTATTTTCGCTTAAATTTAGGGCGCATTCTTTTTATACCAGTAAGCATGCTGGGAAAAACAGTGGAAGCTACGAAAGCACACGTGAACATAGAAGCGCCGGTGCGTACTGCTTTTGGTACTGCGCGGTCTATGCTTCGTTTAGAGGCACAGCACCGCGGGGCTTTGGGGTTGTCTCAGACGACCCTGCCCGATTGACGCAAGCGACGGTGTCTCACGTGACCGTATTTGTCGAGGGAGCACCATGATTCACAAAACAATTATTTTCTCCTGGAATAAAAACAAGCCAGGTTTAAATAAGTTCAAAAAAAAAAAAAAAAACAAAGGCAGAAAACGGCTTGCCGCGGTGTGGTGGCGCCGTCTAGGTTGACTCACAGTAAGCAAGTCTCCGCTCCACATCAAGTTTAGCTGAAAGACCTGTTCTTATGATGTCCTTGCAAACGTCGTTCGAACACACGTTTTGGTGCGAGAATCAAAATTTTAGCTTAACTCTATTAATTTCCAGTGAATAAAGCATCGTCTGCTTCCGGACAAGCGCTGGGGGTACTATACAACACGAAATGTTTCAAATACAACAAATTTGTGTTTTGTATTTATGGAAAGGAGCTCCATCCCGCAATCCCTTAATTGCTCGACCGGGTCATCCAGCTACACGAGGTTCGAGCAGCCATCGCCGAAGGCAAGCGGTTGATTGATTTATTATAGGGTTTAATGCGCCGGCGCTACCCATGCGGTGAGGTGCACTCTAGAGAAGGGCTCCGGATTAATTTTGACCACCTTGGAATCTTTAACGTGTTACGAAATCTCCAACAAACGGGCGTTTTTGCTTTTCTTCCCCATCAGAAAAACGGCCGCCGCCGAAAGCGAGCGAGCCAGCACACCTGGGCAAGATAAAATGATCCTACAAACTCCTCGCCAACCCGTACGACCGAGCGATGCAAAGCCTCACAGAGCATTTCAACTCCTTCTGGCGCTCTGACAAAGTACCTATCGCCATGGAAGACAGCAGAAGTACGGATGATCCCCAAACCGGGCGAATCGCCCCGCATCGGTACCTGAGGCCGATATCTCTCACTTCGCGTGTGGGCAAAATTTTAGGACGCATCATACTCGTTGAGGCATCAACAACACCTGTACCATACATGCCAGATGTCCAAACACCATGTACGGGATCCCGTAAGAACCTTGGAGCACAAGACGTGCTAATCCAGCTTAAGAAAGACATCCAGCCTTCCCGCCTCCTGCTACTCCAAAAGAGTCATACTCCCCCTGGACCTCAAGTGGGCATTCGACAACGTGACACATAGTGCCGTACTACAACGCCTGGCCGGAACTGGGATGTGGACAACGAACTTACGACTACAAATCGCCATACTTCTTTTTGAACCGCGTGGCAGTTGCTCCGAGTTAGAGGGGACCCCTCAGGGCCCAGTGTTATGTACCCTCCTTTTCCATTCTAGCCCTACTCAATCTTCCAAGGTTCCCAATATAAACGAGGTTCCCAATATAAACCACGGCTTGTACGCAGATATCATTACAATTTGTACCGGTTCTGATTCGTTGGGTGGCCTCCAGAACAGCCTTCAACAGGCAGCCGATATAGTTAACCAATATGCCCAGGAATGCGGCGTTTCCTGCACCCCGCAAAAGTCAAAGCTGCTACAAGTGACATTCAGATTAAACTGGACGGCCACAATATACACCCTTGCAAACACTTCAAAATTCTCGGGCTGGTACTCCAAGCGGATACCAAGAACACTATCCTGGTGAACCACCTGAAGTGCTCAGCCGTACAAGTAACGCACATGATTTCCAGAATCTCCAACAGACAGCGCGTCATGAAGGAGCAGGACACAGTACGACTCGGGCAAGCATTTGTAATCTCCCGGGTAACGTGCACAAATCCTTTACACCGTCCTCTCCAAGTCATAACTTGAAAAAGTAAACGCAGTCACCCGAAAAGTCTGCAAGCATGCCTTGGGATCACACATGAGTACCTCCACGGCCGCCTGATCAGAGTCGGCCTTCACAACACGGCTAAAGAACTTATTGAGGCCCACCTCGCAAGCCATGAACTGGGATTAGGTTTGTCTTCTGCGGGGCGGCTACTGTTGCGCAACATATAAATGGCAGGCTCAGGGATGACAGCAACCACAGACGCTTTCACCAGAAATCAGAAATAATCTCTGTGTCCCTAAACCTCCCGAAAAATATGTACCCAGACTATCATGAGCGGAGGAGAAAAGCCGGAGCCGCGGCACTCGACAACGGTATTGCAACGGTATTGCAACGGTATTGCAAAGACTCCACAGCGGTGTACACTGAAGCCGCCCCAGCGGCTGCAGTAGGTCGCCCTCAAGAGATCAACCACTCAGCCAGCTCGCCATCAAGATCGACTCCATCCAGAAAGCTGGAAGTGGCGATTGCTTTGGCTATGACCTAAACCACCACGATTACGGTCATTACCGATTGTCAAGCGGCACGCAGAAGTTACGCGGCTTGCGCAATTCTTCTCCAACAGCACTGCGCCTCCTGAGCAAAACCCTCCCTCTCGTACGGTCAAAATTGTGTGGACCCCTGCCTACTCCGATCACCCGGGCAACGACACCGACCATACATTGGCCGGCGCTTTCACCAATCGGGCTTTAGAGGAGGAGCATTGCCCAACGCCGTTTGAAACTTACCGGGAAATAACACAATAATATAGACTAGACCGGAGGACCTTTCCCCCCGATCAACCCAGTTTACCTAAAATGCAGGAAAACAAATTACTGCGACTTCAAACAAACACGTTCCCAAACCCAGTGGACAAAATTAGCTTTTCCCTACACAATACACCCTGGAGTGTGCGTTTTGCGGCAATTCAGGCACACTCTACCACATCGCCTGGGAGTGCGACGGAACCACGACCTTCTTCCCATTCCCAAATCTTCCAGTGAGCAGTGGGAGAGCATGTGATCCAGCCATTGCAAAGACGGCCAGATTATCTTGGTTGACCGAGCGGCAAGCGCCAGGATTTCCCATGGACTTCCGGACTTGGAAGCCACCCCAGAATTTGCT
This sequence comes from Haemaphysalis longicornis, assembly GCA_013339765.2. Classification (NCBI taxonomy): domain Eukaryota; kingdom Metazoa; phylum Arthropoda; class Arachnida; order Ixodida; family Ixodidae; genus Haemaphysalis; species Haemaphysalis longicornis. The sequence continues at coordinate 30,741,532 of CM023449.1, forward strand.
CATTAAAGTTTCTTCTTCCTTCCTCCACAAATTCCTTTCGCTGCATCGTCGATTATATATGTGCACATTCTTCGAACACCGGACGCTGTTTTTTGTGGAGTTCTCATTTAGCAGGCCTTCTTCGAGCACTTGCCACGAGAATCCGGACTCTGCGCTCGTGTCGTATGTAAACTTCAGCATGTAACGCTTATGGTACGTTCCGGAACATCATCATGATTTTCTATACTCAACCCACAGGCAAGACTGAGGCTGACAGAATGACTACCTCGCCGGCGGGAAACGTTATTTCATAGACTGCAGACTGAATGGGGCGTTCACTAATGCCTACTTACATCACATAGGCCAAAGTCCAAGCCCATTTTGCGACAACTGTGGCACCCCCGAAACCGACGAGTATGTACCCTTAGAGGGCTCCGCCTACACTGACGCAAGGAGCCGGTTACAGCAGAAGATGACATGTCTTCACCCTATACCAATTGCGCTAAGCCTGCTACTTTGATCATGGCATTCTGCATCATCTCAGGGGAAAGTCGTGGATGCGTTTTTTGGCTATCTTGACGATATTGGCGTCGCTCAGACTTTGGAGCCCGCCTTATGCGGGCAGTCTTCGTTATATCCGATGTCCCTCTATTTGACCCTATCATTTTTTCTCCTCTTCCCTACTACCCCTCTTGCTACTACTTATCTTTTCCCCACTCCCCTTCCTGCAGAGTAGCATGACGACGTACGCATGTTGGCAAACCTGTTTTCCTTCTATAATGACGAGCTCTCTTTCCATTCATTTGATTCCCTACGGCAAAATGGCACAATAAAAATACACTGTACTACCGAAGCGTCACCCTTGCAAGCGCGAGTGACACTCGACAGCACACTTGCCGCGAACATACCGGTCGAGCAAGCAGCCTGGACAACAGCGGTCCCCAAATTGCGAAAAGTAACGTAGAACAGCAAGCGTTGAAGTCATAATAATCATGATCATCATCGACCTCATCATCATCATACATAGTTTAATGCAGGACGAAGGCCCCTCCAGTGACCTCAACCGCTCCTGTCCTGCGCAGCTCGAGTCCATTCCTCGCCTTCGAATTTCCTTATGTCGTTCCTCCATCGTGTTATCGGCCCTCCTCTTCTACTAGACCCGCCTTTTGGTATCCACTCTGTTTCCCTGGTCGTCCACCGGCTGTCATTTTGTGTCACTACACGTCCTGCTCTGCCAGAGCGTTTATGTGGCAGTAAATTATACTAAAGCGTTATTTAGAAATTTGTGTATATTTTATTCACGTGACACATTCTCATTCTGCTAATCCAACTGTTCGCGGAGGCAGCGGTGGCGACCATATACTGCCTGTGTAGCCCACAGCCTAGTACCATTGCATACTTGACCTGAAAAAGAAGCAATGAAGGACTGCGCGGAAGCCGGAAGTCCTATCGGATACCATTCCGAATAGCTCACTCACGCTCGCTACTCATAGGTCAATTAAAGTCCCCCGCATTTCCCCGAGGGGGAGAATGTGAAAGTGCGAATGCACGGTTGTCGGCCCGCTTGCGGCGCTTGCGCTCGGCACCCGCAGCCCACCGCCTCGCCGCCTTCTCTTCCATCTCTTCCATCGGGTTTTTAGTATCACGTGTACACCACGCAGTTATCAAGCCGCTATAACGCCGCTGAGTCGCCAACGCAACGCCGCTGACGACGTAGTTTGAATGCGTTGAAGATATAAGGAGCGTTCCTAACTGTGAAATCAGCGTGGCTTCCGTGGCTTAGTCGGTAGAGCGTCGCGCTGCGGCCGCAACGTCCTCGGATCGAAACCGGGCGCCGGATGCTGTAATTTTTTTATATAGTGTAGTGGCCTGGCTGGGGCGCCGAGAGAGGGTGTTGCGAGCTGGAGAATAGGCGAGGGGGGAGAGGAGGCGCTACGCGAGCGCCCTCACGCGTCGGAATTCCGGCGCCGTTGCTAGGCACGCCAGCTAGCTCCGTTTCTAGGCTGCGGACGGACGGTGGATGCGTGATTCAGGGTCGCTTAAGAAGTGCATTCTTAAAAAAAGGAGAAGGGAGTGGGGGCAAAACTAAGATAGTGTCCTCACTGATGCCATTGTACGCCAATACACCCGGCTTTAGAAAAGAACGCCAATAGGCCCTGCAGGAAAGCCAACTTTATCTGACGATGTTGATGAATGATCATGGGTTATGTGAAAAAAAGAAAACACTTCCCGTGACCGGAATCGAACCTGGGTCCCTCGCGTATAAAGCCGGCGTCTATCCGATTGCTCCATTTCGATATGGTCGAAAGAACGCCAAGCAGCAGGTACCGATTCGCGCCGTACACCCCAAACCCAAACATTAGGCCTACGGAGTGAACACCCGAGAGTTGACGCAGATATTCTAGAAACGTGGTGCGTACTTACATCCATAGTTACGCATGCTCGCGATGTGGGATTGGCCATCGAAAGAATCCACCACGGAAAAGCTTCGCGTTCGACCATCGTCGTCGTTAGACGGAGGGGGGTGCATGATTTTTTTTTCTTTGGGTAGAAGTGGCCCCATAATTCATGATTCTATGTGCCGCCTGTACCAGCGTACCTCTCTTAACATGAAATGCCTCGTCGGATTCCCCTTTCCCTCTGTTCGAATGTTGGGTTAGGAAATGAGGTGGCAAATGTCGACTGCCGTTGAGCAAATTATTGCACTCTCAACGTTAGGGCACTCCAGGCATGCAACAGAACCGATCGCCACCAATAACCCTCTCAAGTAAGCCTTCGACTCCCTCTTGGCCTGGGTCAGAAGCATTGTCCTCCCCAACCTCGAGCAGTAGGGAGACTGTATCGCTCTGTGCTATTACCCTTCTTACGCCTCACCAGCTACACTCAGCGTCCATGGAGAAGTAGTCCGCCTACACAACACTTTTTAACAACGACCACTAGTCGTCGCACACTTTAGTGCCATTTATTCTTGTACTACCACCGCGCTGCCATATCTGCATTGCACTTTGCGCCAGGTGCCAAGCAAGCACGAGGCACAGTATGAAATGAAGCTGGACACGGCGAGCGGCTGTTAGTTTAAGTGCAGAGCACTTTAGGGGCCCGGCTTGTCGTCGTAGCTCGTGCGGGGTCATGGTATCTATACTCGGTTAAAGCTCAAGAACGGCACCACCTCATGTAGTGTATCACTCCGCCAAAGCGCCGGACCCGTGACGTCATTGCGCGCGCGTTTTGAACGGGGGTTTGCTATGAATGCGTGATATCGTCTGCCTTGTCTCACGCAGTTTGTTTGTCGTCACTGGAGTCGTTTATAAGCATATTAAGCCCAAAAAAATCACTGGAACGGCTCACGCCATGTCAAAATATTCCCAGTAACGCCCTACTTGCGGCGCGCGGAGAAACAATCCGGCTACGGTTATAAGGCACAGCGGCAACTTCCGGTGCTGTTCTTAAGTTGTCACCGAGTATAGCTACCGTAACCACGGCGTCACGCATCCAAACAGAAGCATCGAAAAGGTAACCGCTTCCCCTGGTCGGGATCGAAGGTGGGGTACCTCGCGTTACGAAGCTGACGTCACAGGGACACACGTTACTCGTGTGTTGGGGGCGATCTTTGCCCTGCACCGTTGCAACGGAGGCCGCCTTTGCTAGGCTGCGAAGAAGTACACAATAATATAAAATACGGAAAACCTGAATTAATGCATTCATTACCACAAATTGACGAAAACCAAATCCAGTATCTCTTTTAAGGCATCTTCAGGGGCTGCAGCGCCCTTTCTTGATTACTTTCGGTATCAACGCCAGGCTGATGCGGAAACTAGTCAAGAGGGGGCGCCACAGCCCCATCTGGGGAATCACTGGTCCGCACTTCGACAGCTTTCACGTTAAATGGAACTGCTTTAATTTACGACTCCTTTATTCTTTTTTTCACCCTTCGACAGGGACAGTTTTGGGTTCATGGTAGCGAACTTTGACAACACAGAAAAAATGGACACTTGTGAGCTTTTCACGCCGCTTTGCGAAGATCTTCCTAGGAATGGCTGACTGAACGGCGAATTCCTTTGTAGGCCACAGCATGTGAGGAATGATCTCGAGATGAGTATGGGTAAGGTTCGGACGCTCAGGAGGATGGCGCATGGCAGTCCGGGCTGTGCAACACGTAGCTCTTGGCGAACTCGAGCGTGTTGTTGTACAGGTGGCCGTCGGGTCCGCTTAGGTCGGTGCTTCGGTCAAGGTTGTAGTCGCCGCACAGACCACACAGCTTGCCGCGGTAGAATGGGGCGGTCTGCGAAAGATTGGGGGTCATAAGTTCTTTTTAATTTCCGACAGCATGACAAAAAGCAACAGCATCATCTGCAGGACCTAGCAATGGTAATAATTTTCTACTCAATTTGTTGGTTCCTTCTTAGCGATGGAAGACAACTTATTTTCTTAACAAAAGTCCTGAATATTTGTCTGCTAAGCAAGCACGTGTGAAACTAGGAAGCCCGCACGGGGAAGCCATTGAAATTCAAATTACGGGGCTTCACGCTCCGATGCGACCCCTGGACTAGCCTGGGGAACGTTTAGTGCGTGGAATAAGACAAATCGTGGGCGCAGGCTCAAGATCATAGCAATATATTTGCTTAGATCACTAAATACCCATTCGCACAGGCAACGCAGAAGCCGTTCGCGGCCGTTTTAATATTAGAGAGCTCACGGGGCGTCACCTTGGCTGCCCTGCATCATATCAGGAAGTGCTTTGTCACCGTTTTCTGCGTCGCCAGTAAAGTCGCGCTAACGTAGCGCGTCTACCTCTTGCCGTGATATCGACGCTCTCTTTCTACATTACGTGAACGCTCGCCCTCTCTTGTCGACTCCCAAAAATTTCCAATGATTTAAAAACCGTCGGCCCCTTCCACTCTGTGAAGTTGGTTGGCCAGCGAAGCTTTATGGGCGACGGCGGTACGACAGTACCATCCCGTTCAAGATTCACGTCACGTTAAAGATGAATTTTTCTTTGCCGCAGCATCGCGACGTCTCGACGCCGTCTCTTGAGCTCGGCGTCGCGGACTCGCTTCGGTTTTCCGGGCCTCCGGATTCGCCGGAAGGTGGCAGGTTAATTTTACGGCAAGGGCGCGTACTCGTTCTCTCACCGCCGCGTCGGCTTTATGGCGAGAACGGTCGCATTCACCGCCACTGCTCGCTTCGTCTTTCCCGTACCAACTCGCGATCTGCTGCGAGAGTTCTATTTCTTTTTGCGTCTAGCCATCTACCTCACAAACAAGTGGCCATGGCGTGTTTCTCCGCGCCATGCCAGATGGTCCCAGACATTTCCTCTCCTTTTGTGGATTGGCGCCCCTCGCATCCAGTTTCTTTCGCGCATGCGCACTCCATGTTCCAAAGGGTTTTCTGCTCGGTGACAAGCAGACGATTTGCTCTAGTCATACGCAGCTTGGCTACAATAATGGGAGCGAAAGCTAGAAGATGCGCAAAGAATCGCCTGATAATCAAAAGAAAATCTAATTCCAGCGTATCTCACCCTCCACAGTTTTTTACTGACCTGAACAAAGAGCACGTTGCCGTCGAAGTCCAGGGAGATGCCGTACGGCTTGGACACCAGCTCGAACCACTTGTTCTCGGTCCTGACCTCGAAGAGCTCGGCATCGTGCGAGGTGTGGCTGTAGGACCTCCCGGTCGTCACGTCCACCTTGGTACCGTCCACGCGCACAATTGGAGCGCTGGCGTCGGTCACGGGGAGGATCTCAACCTTGGTCGTGTCGATGAATAGCTTCACAGCCTGCGTTCGTACCGGAGAAAAATGCAAGAATACGGTTATAGAAGCGCATGCACGAAGCTGTTTCTCCGCCCATCGGATGCACGCCTGCACAAACTGTTCGCTGGCGAACAACGACAATCACTCACGTGAACCGACAAGGGAAAGTTTAAAGTGAACTTTGCATTTTCTGGTGCCGATTCAGGTGAAGAGTCTCAGGTGCTGAGGTTAGTTTCTACTTGCATAGCTTCAATTTTTGTATGTGGTTGAATCAGTTATTGCCGCCGTATTTAGATGCGCCCATCTGTCGTGCCTCATAAGCTACTCAAACCTGCTTTTACGATGGAATATTTCGCAATCCATTAAACCAGTGGCATTATGTTGGCCGCGAGGTTTGAAGGTAGCGTCAGCGGCGATACCTGCACCTTTCCAGCCCATCCGGGTAAATCTAAGTCGGGAACCCAAGAAAAGGTAAAACTTGAGCTGGTTGGTACATGACTTCGGAAGAAAGCGGCAGCGCAACACGCGGGACAGAACGAGAAGACGTGTTTGTCTTCTTCTCGAAGGAAGTGTTTGTCTTCTCGTCCCGTCCCGTCTGTTGCGCTGCCGCTTTCTTCTAAATTTCCCGGCCGCGGTGGTCGCTTTTCTGATGGAGGCGAAAAGCAAGATCGCCCTTGTGCACGAGATTTCGTCGCACGTTAAAGATCACCAGGTGGTCCCAGATCCCAGGTGATGATGCGCGCAACGAAGGCGCGCATCATCACCTTCGTTGCGTCGGTGTGTTAAACCCTACAATCAATCAATCAATCAATCAATCAATCAATCAATCAATCAATCAATCAATCAATCAATCAATCAATCAATCAATCAATCAATCAATCAATCAATCAATCCTTCTGAATTAAATCGAAAATTGTCGTCCCAGCATGTCGTGTGCCTGACCTTGGTGAAGGAAGGCTTGTTTGTGGCTCGTGCCAGGATCAGGAACTTTTTGTTGGGCGAGCAGTCCCGTGAGACCACCTTGTAGCAATCTGTTTCTGGGAGTTGGACAATGGTACCGTCGAAGGTGCGCACGGTGAGCCCTTGCAGGTCGCAGTGCCCTGGGATCGAAAATGCCAAGAGAAAAAAAAGAACGAAATGCAGAAATACCTCCAGCTTGGAGGGAGTCGGCAAGGAAGTCAGGTCATCCATGTATCCACACACACTGACAATCACTACTATAAAAGCGAGTGGGACACCGTTTTTTGGCACTGCAATCACAAATAATCTTCTCATTCATCTGAATCCCACAGAAGGCTCCAGAAGGACGGTATCAACATCAGCACGATCATGATCATCATCACCGCCATCGTCGTCTGAAGGACAATGGCGGGTCTCTGAACGCCGCTGTCTGCTCACTCGCCAGTACCATGTATTTAAGCGAATGACCTCGTTATAAGAAGTTAGCAATTATGGGACGTTACGTATACGTACGAATGGATTTTGCCGTGGTGATAGTCCCGCATCATGTATTCATCGAAAAATATCTCAACTGCTGGACTTTAACCCTCGCGTGCCTTAAAAGACCGGCCGTTTCTTATTATCACTGCTTTTGCAGGCCAGCCATCGGCGACAAGTGGCTTCGTAAAGGAAGGTGTATCCATGTTATCAGGTACTGTATATACTATGCTGCATTTACACCTCCCATACTGATAATTCATCATCCTGCAAGCGTCTCCACCGCTCATTTGTGCAAATTACTGTGCTTTCAGTTTCTTCCCCTCCTGAGCACGTAGATGGACGTAGTTACTATGATTTGAAGTAGCCGCGGGCTTTCCTCCTGGGAGCCAACTCAATCACCGCACATTGTTTTGATTTGAAGAAACGGGGCACTCACTGTGTCTGTACTTCTCGGAATATTCTCCGAAGTTGGTGTATCCGAGCGAGCTGAAGACCCTCGGTTCCAGCAGGTGGCTGAAGATGGGCACATTCCAGTGGTGGTGGCGGTGGCCGTCCTCGGTCGTGATGACGATGTCGGTGTGGGGCTTCTCCGTCCTAGACCACCAGGGCACTTGCGATACCACGTGGAGCTTGCCATTCTTGCCGTGTAAGTGCGATCGGACAGCGCCGAAAAATCCGCGGAGCTGGGTTGTTTGGGCAAGATGGCTGCCGTAGCTGGGCAGAAGACGGTTGAGCAGCTGCCAACGGAAATGAAATAAGTGAAAAGAAAAGTCATTCCCAGCATTGTAGAGATAGCTGGCTGGTGTTCGCGTCACATTTAAGAGCCTTTGTAGTAGATAACGTTTCCTGGGCTACCTAACGCAAAAGTTTTATTCTGCCTCCGTGTAATCGAATCAACCACTTGCCCCCTAGTGGCTGGCATTGCCTTAACTTCTGTAATTTTCACTTGCTTTCTCCTTCTGCAGGATCTTTCCATCGCCAGAACTTCGCGTGACCTCGTAGCACTTGCATGAAAGTAACTCCAATCCGTTCATTTCGACCATATAAAACAGGCCTGTGTTTTTAAGATAATGCGATCAATAATGCTGTAAAGCACGCGGTGGCTCAGTGGCTAAGGCGTAGCACTTCCGAGCACAAGGGCGCGGGTTCGATTATCTGCCGTGGTGGCCGCTTTTCTGATGGAGGCGAAAAGTAAAAACCAGCGCGTGTACGAGATTTCGGCGCTCATTAAAGATCCCCAGATGGTCAAAATTAATACGGAGCGCTCCACTACGGCGTGCCTCGTCGCCTGCGTTGCGTCCGCGCGTTAAACCCTGCAATCAATCAATCAATGCTGTAAAGCACATAAATGTACGTAACAACGCGCAGGCAGTTTTGCACAAAATTTCCAATTGGTTCATGCTCTTCGGCTTTTTGATAACAATAGTTTCCGCGTAGTCAGGCGACACCAGTGAAAAATTGTTTTTTGTTTCAGTTCTAGAATCACCAATGTGTACTACTGTTTTAATGCAGGTTTGCCCGTACCCTGGCCTCGTGGAAACGTCGGGGAAGCGCTCTTTTTATCTTACTCCGACATCAAATGACACTACGAGAATAGGGTATCACGCCTTGAAGAAATGGGCGTAATCTCTCCTAACCGGCCGAAAGCTGCGACTCTATCAGGCTTCTTCCACAACGCAAAGAGATAGCGTTGAGTCTTGTGCGGACTTACGGGCTTGTAGTTCTTGTAGTCCACGTCGGCGGTGAGCTTTGCCAGGCGGCTCGAGTGGCGGAGGAACTTCAGGCACCAGTAGTTGTAGAAGACGCCACGAGCGCGCTCTTTATCACAGTAGGCGTACATCCTGTGGAGGCCGTTGGGCCTGGCGAGGCTGTAGCGGAGGGGTTTTCCGGCAGCTGCGTTAGTTATCTGGCGTTCGTCGTCATCGGTGTGCGTGTACTGGCCGTTGATGGTGATCTGCGAATGGCAATGGTTTTTTCGTCAGCCTGAGCGCAATAAGATATTTTCTTTTCTTTCAGAAACTACCGGCCAGTACTTGGTGGGAAATGTATGAGAGCGAATTTATCTACTTAGGCCAAGTTGTGACCCCGGATTCCAACCATGAGGCAGAGATCATTAAATTGATAAGAATGGGGTGGAGTGTATTCGTCAGGCATTCTCAGATAATGAATGGCAGCCTACCATTGTCCCGGAAAAAGAAAGTGTATGACAGCTGCATCTTACCGGTGCTCACCTACGGGGAAGAAACTTGGAGGCTCACTAAGAGGGTTCAACTTAAATTGAGGACGACTCAGCGAGCAATGGAACGGAAGATGATAGGTGTCACATTAAGGGACAAGAAGAGAGCGGAGTGGGCCAGGGAACAAACGCGTGTTAAGGACATACTAGTAGAAATTAAGGAGAAGAAAGGGTCGTAGGCAGGGCGTGTAACACGAAGGGAAGATAAGCGTTGGTCATTAAGGGTAACACAGTGGATCCCTAGAGATGGCAAGCATGGCAGGTGGCGGGAGAAAGTTAGATGGGCAGATGAGATCAAGAAGTTTGCGGGAATAAAATAGTCGCAGTTAGCATAGGACCGGGATAATTAGGGATCTATGGGAGAGGCCTTTGCCCTGCAGTGGGCGCCTATAGGATGATGATTATGATGGTGGTGGTGGTGGCGGTGGTGGTGGTGGTGGTGGTGGTGGTGGGGGTGGTGGTGATGCATGAGAGCATCGTGTCTTGACTTTAGTCATCTGTTGCGCGGGCAACTGCAATACTAGAAATATGAACGACTGAGGCGTCACAAGCGTAGCCTTACGGTGGAGCCGGATTCGCAGGTGTCTCCGTAACGGAGGTTAAGCTTAGCGCCGACGTGTTTGCCTTGGTAGAATGTCGCCATGTTCTTCATCGTTGACCAGTCGGGCTTGGGGAACACGGCCGAGGCATCCAGGCAGATCTGAGAGGGTACAGAGAAAAGGAAGGTCTTCTTTAGGTGAACCGGCATGGATTCCGGTATTTTGTGGTGAGACAGGATGGTTGTCCGCAACACACCGGGAAATTTTCTGTTGGGGGGCTGGAAAAAATGGAACCATGGCTAATATTTACGAAATTGTATACTTGAACGTCTATGTAAAGAACTGGGGCTAAAATACAAAAAGACAACCTTTGACAGTGCTTTGGACCGGATCGATTACGGTAGACGTTAAGAGAAAGTGCATACAGCTGGCATGTTGCTTATCTCACGTGTAATTAAAAGAGAAAAGACGTGTTCTCCGGCACGCCATCCTACTTGAGATTTATTATTTCGGGAGTTATGGTCATCACAATAAAATTGTTGCTCAATAAGTAGCCGCACGGTCGCGGTTCTGTTGGTTGAACGTGGAGCTAAAAAGACCCCCAAAAAGACGATGCTTTACACAAGTACAGATTCTTAAAATCGTGGATTCAGTTACTCTACCAGCGCTATTTGCTTCTGTAGTCCCATTGTATCCTTCCGGGTCGTTCAAAAAATTTACGCTACAATTTTAGAAGGACGCAATTATGCCATGTGAAGTCTTACTGTCCATCTTTGTCAAGGGGTTCGCATAACTGATTTCTTAACCATCAAGATAAAAAGAAAACGAAAACAAAGCCCAAAAGCTGCGCTTTGAACAACTCAGTTCGCGCGTGTTTTGTGCTGTCAAACACATGGCAACTCACCTTGAGCGCACTGTTGGGGTCGTTGCTGAACTGGCAGCGGTCGTAGAAGAACTGCAGCTTGTGCTTGAACAGGTCGTGGCTGAAGGAGTATCTCAGCTCGGACGTCACCGACCGGTCCTTGGTGTCGCCCCTCAGATGCACGTCGAGGTTGAGGACGTGCGTCGACGGGACCTCGGCGTCGTCGTCGATCTGGTCGTGGATCGAAAAGCGGCTCTCCCGGACGTCGTCGGACTCGAACAACTTGTACGAAATGTCGACGTCCACCTATGCAATAATAATAGTAAAAAAAAATGCGCGCCAATTCACGCTGTGAAAGTAGTTGGAAAGCAAAGCTCTAAACGATTCAGACATCCACAAGACACTAATGATGAATTTTATTCCACCATGGCATCTACGCCCTGTGTCGTGTGACCTGCCTTTCACCCAACTTGACAAAAACAGGACACCAAGAATTGCGATTCTCCGGCATTTCTTTTTACTCCAGGACAAGTACGGGTGCGCTGAGGTTTAGGGTGATGCCTCCGCGACTGCAACTGCTGTCCACGACTGCAACCGCATGGGACAAACTTGCATGTCAGTAAAAAATTCCCCCGCATTTCCCCGAGGGGGAGAATGTGAAAGTGCGAATGCACGGTTGTCGGCCCGCTTGCGGCGCTTGCGCTCGGCCCCCGCAGCCCACCGCCTCGCCGCCTTCTCTTCCATCTCTTCCATCGGGTTTGTAGTATCACGTGTACACCACGCAGTTATCAAGCCGCTATAACGCCGCTGAGTCGCCAACGCACGCCGCTGACGACGTAGTTTGAATGCGTTAAAGATATAAGGCGCGTTACTAACACTGATATCAGCGTCGCGTCCGTGGCTTCACGAGCAGCACGAGTTACCTCGGACTGGGAGAAGGGCTGGGAGGTCATCGTCTCCTGGATTTCTTCGATATCCATGAAATCGTCCAGTGGTTGGGTCGTCCGCATTCCTCTGGCCCTGGCCGCATAGCTTTGTTCGCACGCTGAACTGTCGTGACCAAAACCACGGCAGGCCCGGCACCAAGGTGTTGTGCACTGACTCCGCATGTGGCCAAGTTGTTGGCAGCGCAGACACATGGCGGGGCGGCCAGGAACTTCTATGAGCACCATGTTCCCGTACATCTTCACCTGATGGGGGAGCGCGTCAAGCGAGTTCACGTTCCTTGGGGCGATCTGTACTATTCTCGTGGTGCTCCCCATGTGGCCCATGCCCGGGCGGCGCCACTTTTCAAAAGAAATGCTCTTAACTTCACCAAAGCGTTCCAAATGCCGCACGAGGAGTGCGCGCTCACAAACGAAGTCCAGCAGTCGCTGGATAATGAACGCGAAGTGCATCGAACACCCTGATTTCACCGTAAGGGTAAGGGAGGCCTTGAAGATCTTGGAAGACAACTTAGATGATGATGTCGCGTGGGAAAGTTTCAAAACCACGGTTAAGGAAGTGGCCATGGAGATAGGTAGGCGTGAGGCGGCCGAACAGAGAGCCAACGAGCGGCGCCTTATGGAGACCCTCCGTGGCCTCATCGAGGCGGACGAAGAACGGCCGGGAGAGTTCCGAGAAGACATCCGCCTAACTAAAGAAGAGCTCCGGAGTGAGCTAGAGCGGCGATACTGGGGCGCCCTTGTCCGCAGCCGCGAGCAGAGGGTCGAGTACGAGGCGCAGCCGTCCAAGATCTTCCGAGCTTTCGAGCGCGAGCGCATCGCCCGCAAAAAGATCAACGAGGTCAGCCACGGTGGCGGAGTCGCGCAGGGGCAGAAGGAAGCGGCGGCAGCCTTTTACGACTATTTTAAAGACCTTTTCCGGTCTAGACCGACGCCAGACGGCGTGCCCACCGAGGTACTCTCTTCCTTACCCTCAGTGCCGGACGACGCAAAAGACCTAATCAACGCGCCTATAACCGCGTGGGAGGTAGACCGCGAAATCAAAAAACTGCCTAAGGACAAGTCTCCAGGTCCGGACGGCATCATCGCCGAATTCTATCGGGCGTTTCGAAAAGAATTGGGCCCCATTCTAGTGACCGTTTTTGAAAAATGCAGGCAGGAAGGTCGGCTCCTTCCCTCCATGCGGCAAAGCCACCTCGTTCTGATCCCCAAAGAGACCAGCTCCAAAGCTTTACCGGCCGTTACCGACTTCCGCCCAATCACACTCCTATCGACCGACTATAAGATACTCGCTAGGATCCTAGCTCGACGCCTCGAGATGGCCCTCCGAGGCGTGGTTGGTGAGCATCAAACCTGCGGGTTCAAAGGTCGCTCTATCAACACCAATTTACATCGGATGAGGACCGCCTGCGAGGCTGCAGAGATGGGCGTCATGCCTATTGCGGTACTGCAACTGGATCTTCGAAAGGCCTTCGATCAAGTCGATCGGACATTTCTCTTCGCTCTACTTCAGCACTGCGGGATAGGGGAAACAATGATGAAATGGCTAGAAACGTGTTACGCAGACATCACAACAAGTGTGATGTTGGGGGGAGCACTCGGACCACCCATAGAGGTCAGCAGGTCGGTCCGCCAGGGATGTCCAATGTCTCCTGTCTTGTTTGCGCTCTATCGGGAACCGCTCTGTCGAATGATCGCTACTTCCAATTCGATCAGGGGACTGGTCCTCGGGAACGAAGAACTCCGCGTGCTAGCGTACGCGGACGACATCGCCGTCGTCTGCACATCACGAACCCAGGTGAGCGAGGTCGCGGAGCTCGCACGTCGCTTCTAACGCTTCTCTGGAGCGGAGCTAAACCTCTCCAAATCGGAGGGGTATTGGCTGGGTGAATGGGAACTCAAGCCCCCCAGCTTCTGCGGCGCTCGCTGGAAGGATTCATTACACCGCTACCTGGGCGTGAACATGGCCCTATGGGAAGCCAACGCAGCCAGATGGCGACCTAGGCTAACGGCAGCGGAGACCAAGTTGCAACCATGGAGAACACGCCACATCGCCTTGGTCTCCAGAGCACACATCTGCAACGTCGTAGTGTACCCGGCAACCCTATACTCGGCGCGAGTCACCTCCATCGACAAGAAATCGGTGAACAAGTTGCACCGACAGTGGGCGGTCTTCGTCTGGCGCTCCTCGTACGAGCCTATGAGACGCACAAATCTCTTTTGGGGACTAGATGCCGGGGGCCTAGGTCTGGTCCACATGGAGATTAAGCTGACAGTCCAACGTTTTATATATTTCCGAGACCAGTCCGACCCTTTTCTCCGTGGAGCACTCCAGTCAATCGGCTCTGCCCACATATCAAAGTGGCAGGTCACAACTGTCCAACTGCACCATGGCGCCCGAGCCGCCCCTTTCTATAGAGAAATCGCTGGCGCCATCACCCTACTGGAACAGCAGTTTTCATGGGACTACCTCCTAGCAGTTAAGCCCCGCCGGCTATACCGCGACCTTCTCGCAAAGCTCCTTCCCCCACCCCTGTACCGACCGCCACCAGTCGAGGCGGCTAAGCGGGGCGTACTAAAGCGAATCATGCGCCTGCCGATTCCGACTGGGACGAAAAACTTTTTCTGCCGTTTCCACTTCGGGGTGCTACCGGTGGGATCACGACAGGAAGAACGTGGCTTCTTTCTGCCGCGCGGTGCGGGCTGCTTCTTGTGCAGGAGGTTGGAGACGGCGGAGCACGTGTTCCTAGAATGCAACACTGCACGTTATTTCTGGGACGAGGTGCAGTGTTTTCTGGGCGTCCACTGGGACATTGACTGGGCAGGTCTCCGTTACCTGGACGTACCGATAGAACACTCGGAGCTGTGCGAATGCGTCATTAGACTTGGCCTACACTCACTGTGGCGTGCGCGAGTGGATGCGGTGGAGTGTACCCCCACCCCGAAGCCAGCGTGGAGGCATTTCGTCCACAAGATGGAGTGGACCGTCAGTGCGCTCGGGGCACCCGACTCAGACTCAGAACTAGGACAAGCCCTTGCGAGCTGCTGCCGTGCGACGGTAGCTTTTTAAACGAAGGAGCTGGAACGCTTTAAGTGGATATGAAGCCAGCAACAGGCTAGGCTGCAACGAAACACAACTCCCCCTTTTTCCTTTTTTACCCGTTAATGCGCTCTCTTTAGTGTATGAGTGTGATTTCTATTGAACGGCGTAACACGCCAGTCAGGAACGTGGCATCAACAATGTAACAAAGGCAGCAGCATGTATAGTAGTGTGTCTTGCCCAGTACATATTTGCCCTGTGTCTTGCCCTGTACATATTTATGATGTAAATAAACCTGGTTTTGTTAAGGAAAAAAAAAATCGCGTCCGTGGCTTAGTCGGTAGAGCGTCGCGCTGCGGCCGCAAAGTCCTCGGATCGAAACCTGGCGCCGGATGCTGTTTTTTTTTATATAGAGAGGAGAACTGCGGACGCCGCCGCCGCCGCCGCCGCCGCCGCCGGCGGCGGTGGAAGGTTTGGGGTCGCTTATAAAGTGCATTCGCACTTAAAACAATGAACTGCAGTAGGATGGAGAGTTGGGCGAGTTGGTAAAGCGACATGGTTGGTAGGAAACAGCGCGTTAAAACGGGATCACGAAGAAAAGAAGCGGACAGGACGAGCGCTGACTATCAACTGAGATTTATTGAAAGGGAAGAAACGTTTATACATGAAAAATTCTACACTGCGCATGTGCAATGGTGAGAATCACACTCGAACGCTGAAAGAGATAACAGGGACGATTTACCCTTGCTTCGACGTTTAACAATCAAGGAATGCCACTTCTTTCTCCTGCAGACATACAGAGGGCTGGATAACACACTTATCACCAAGTCTGGTTATGTTAAATGCCTCTTTAATCTCTCGCTTAAGCTGCATGTGATGACGGAATAATACAACTGTTTTATCAAAATGGGGCTGACAGGCGCGCGAGGAACATGAACGGCAATGACCCGACAAATGAGATGTGGGTGTGCCTTTTAATGAATTAAAGTGCTCTCTTAAACGCACATTTAAGCACCGGCCCGTCTGGCCAACATAAAACAGACCACATGACAAAGGGATTTTGTAAACAACACCAACACAACATGGCACATATTTGTTCTTGTGATTAACCGAGCACTTATGTCTACCGGCTTCCTTACCTTGTTTCTTTCTGTCCAATAAGGCACATATTTTTTCCTAGTTTCTTTGGTGCCGATATGGCTACCTGCACCCCATATTATTATCTAGAAGCAACTTTTTTTAGCCTATGAGTGGTCCGGTGAACATTTGGGACCACGGCGCACTTTTTCTGATGTGCTACTTCCTTATGTGCGACAGTCTTATCTCGACCTCATAGCATTTTGACGAGCTTATTGCACACTGATGCCAAAGCACTGGTTGGAAAACCTGCTTCTTTCAGTTTTTGAACCTGTTCTTTAAACATTCATTCATAGAGTGTATGCATGATTTAGACAACGCTGAACGAATGCTAGACAAGACAATCGAGTTCTTTACAAGTTTACTGTGGCCGGTTTTGTAATTCAATAATGGTTTTACTGATCTAGGTGCGAATTGCCAGCAAACATGGTCGTTACCAAAATTTAAAGAAAGGTCTAGAAATTGGATGCACTAGTATTTCATGGCTTCAAGTGTGAACTTCAGGCCCATACCTTTCTCTTTAAATATCTTTAAGACATCCACAGTACAGCGGAAATGGAGCGCTTATCAGCAATAACTAAATAATCGTCGACATACCTGAAAACGTTTTCAACCATTTCTGCCAAGCCTTCCTCCAAAGAACGATCAACATTACTCAGAAATATGTCACTTAAAATTGGCGGCACCTTAGACCCAATGCAGACACCAGATTTTTGCGAGAACACATCTTCATTATAACTAACATACGCGGAATTCAGGTAAAACAAAAGCAATTCAAGAAAATTTCTACACTAATTCCACTACTATTTCTGAAAGCCAGTTCATCATTGTCATTCGTTATGCAATCTTTTACAGCAACTAAAAGATGGTTTTGAGGAAGAGAATAATACATATCCTCAACATCAATACTAAAGGCCCCAACATTGGCTGGACACTCATTCTCTAAATATTCAATGATACTTTCCGAGTTTATTACAAGAAACAGCTGCTGAAGTTTCAAAGACGAGAGGCATCTTTGCAAATAAGTGGACACCTGAAGCTGCCAAGTAGCCCTCTCGGACACCACCACTCGGAAGGGAATGCCAGTTCTGTGCGTTTGTAACCTTTGTAACAGTGTATTCACAGCAGAAGCATTCGGTATTTTATTGTCCTAAATCACATTCTCCCACTTCGAATTTTAAAGTCCATCGTGTACACAGACGCCCTTAGCGTTGTACGCGCGCTTGCATCTGGAAATCATTCTAAAAACTTTGCCATCAATCTTGTTTTTAAGGCTATTATGTCTTCGTATGCATCAAACCTGGAAAAAACTTTCTTCTGGGTTTCAGGCCATCCTGGGATTGCCGGAAATAAGACCGCTGATAAAATGGCCGCTGATGCGACACTCCTGAATACAGTACACTTAACAACAGTACCCTACACTGACCTCAAGCCATACATAAAACAACACTTTCGCAAAACATGGCAACGAATTACATATAATAAAACCGTCGCCTTGGCTAGGCTACGGATAGGGCACACCCACGCAATTCACTCGTATCTGCTCACTGATCTTCAACACCCCAGTGCAGCAGGTGCGGAGAGGCCCTACCCGTTGTTCACATACTCATTCAATGCAATGCACTCGATACCACACGACACAAACATTTTCCTGAGCTATAGAGGCAATACATCTCGCTACACCCATCACACTTCTTGCCCGACAACCCAATGTTTTCTATTAGGCGTGTTTTTTCAGTTTTTATCAGATGACAAATTTTTAGTTTCTTTCATATCATGCATAATCATCCTGGCCCTTTGCACCAGCCATCGTCAGGGATTTCAGGTCGCTTCACTTTTGTTTTCACTGAGATAATTCAGTATTTAGTTGTACATCTGTATCATCATCAAATATTTCTGACTTTGGCCCTTATTGACCTTGTTGGCCTTGCGCCATTAAACCCAAACCATTATCGTCAAAGCTCTAAACGACACCCACAACGATTACCCATGCGGCGTCACCTAGATTCACTTACGTGGCTCTAACAAATAGTGAAACGAGAGACAAGTGAAATGAATTTAACCCCACCCTTCTTTACTTCAAAGAGATATTTTTTGCTAAGATTAAATGAATTCATGATTCATGAACGGTTCAGTTGTATTGGTGAAGCACATGAGTGGAAACACTTTTTTTTTTTTAATTAAAGGCATTTATAACCCGGTGTTAAACGATCTCGTTTCTCCGTCTAGCCACCGCCAATGTAGGTGACGAGATCGGCGGTAGAGACGGAGAAGTGAGAAGCCACGCGTTGGTGTGAACTTCCTTTAATTTTTGTAACTCCTAGCGCATGCGCAAGGCACGCACACGGCCGCTACACGTGTCGTGGCCGGAGCGCACAGCGTCGTTAGAGGTCGCGTGATGCTATTACGTGGCATTCAGCGAGAACACAGGAGGTAAGCTAGATGTGCTTGGTGAGTGCATTGCCTGTCTACCCCGTTTCCGCGTGGGCTCGTAGCTCAATCGCTAAGACAACGGGCTCTCGCTCCGTTTCTCTATTCGTTCCAGGTTCGAATCCTGGTGGTGCCAGCAACTGTTTTATTTATTCGCGGTAGTTTTCTGTTGAGACCAACGGTCGCGAAAGATCCCTTGGGGGTAGAGGTAAAAAAGGTAGCATCTGCACTCCGTGGACGATGGCGAGCGTCTGAGTACGGGGACTCGAATGACATCCAAGTTGGCCCCGACCGTCATTATATTTGAGCCGTGAGTTGCATCTTGATTATTCCCTAAATGAAACTGCAATTCACGGCTAAAATCGAATTTCGCTTGATGGTAGTGTGGGCACGGATGGACGCGCACGGACATGGGGAGGTCCTAGGGTACTCCGCACCGTTACAGGCGAGGGAGTAAGCCGTTTGACTCTTGGTCACTAACTCATGTTCGTAGCCCAATGGGTAAGATGATCGACACTAACTCCTGTCTGGTCTACCAGACACAGGCTCGAATCCTGCCGGTGACTGTGTAATTTTTTGGCGATTGTAAATCCTATGCGCATGGACGCGGACGGACATTGTGCGGTCCTAAGATACTCCGCACCTAAAAGCTTTGCTTTAAAAAGAAAACCGGGCGTGGATCTTTTTTATAAAGCCACCGGACACTCCCTTCGCTCAGATGTCTGTTTTCTGGGATCGTTTCTTGGGAATATAGCTAATAAACATTCCCCGCATTTCCCGAGGGAAGAATGTGAAAAGTGCGAATGCACGAGTGGAATTTGCGCGGTTCGGTAATGTTTCGCGAAGAGAGATCACACACACACACACACAACTACAAGAAAGAAAGATGCATTTATTCACAGACACCTATTTGGTTGTCGTTGTACTTGATGCTAGAGCGGATGGTCAGCTTTGAAATTTCGTGTCAGAAGTACTCCTTTAAGCAGGTGCATTAGCCCTTCTCACGCCCGATTCTTGGCCAATCCCCCACGTGGGTATGTGCATGTCAGCGGCCAGGCAGCGCGCGCACCATCTCCCCCCGTTGCCAAGGAAGACGAGGAGATTCCTGGCCAATCCCCCCCCACGGGGGGTATGTGCCATGTCAGCGGCCAGGCTGCGCGCGCCCATCTCCACGTGCGCGGACCATCGCCGGTGGACGCAGGTTCAGGGTCGCTTAAGAGTGCATTGCACTTAATAAGCTCAGCGGAATGATGCGGATTCAATTCTGGCCGCGCTCGGCGTTTTTGTAATGGAAGCGAAAAAAAATGGTTGTGGCTTAGCTCACGTAACCCTGGATATGCGAAGCGAAAGCTTGGCTTAGCCTGGTTATGTCTTCATTTCACTTGTTTAACCCGTGACTTATAGCTGTAATTATTATACTATTCGTCCAAAGCCTGCCTATCTCTACGATTGTGGCCCCACTCCTGGCGTTTTCGGAGCCGAATGGCTCGCCTAACTCGACCATACAGTTGGTGGTCAACGTTGTTCACTAGTTTGCAGGTGTCATTTTGCGGGGACTCAAGGTTTCTCCCTCCAGGTAGCCAACAATCCTAAACTCAACCAGCTAAAAGTATGCTTTTTGTAGAGTGTATCCTGTCCTGTGGATTGTTTTAATGAAATGTGCATGTGCCTTCAAAAGTAAACGAAACAAGGCTTGGTGTAGATAGTATATTTGCCCTCCTATGCGACTGTCAGCATAAATGATGTATGAGCAATGGGACTTTAGTTTAGAAGTACCTAAACTGTCACTTCAAGGAAACTGGCTAGGCACATAGCGGAGCAAATCTCTGGAAATTCCTCAATCCGTGGTTGGTTTACTTTTGAATTGCAGCTGCACGTCAATTTCCTTGTAAACTTGCGTTTCCCTTGTTCGCGAAGTCGACGTCCGAACTCACGGCCTTGGTTGCGTCCTGGGCGGCGGGCAGGAGGTACACCTTGACGTTGCGTGGGTGCCAGTGGGGGTTGAGCATGAAGTAGTAGATGCGTTCCCTCCACGTCATCTCGTGGAAGAACTCGTGCAGGCCGTCCTCCAGACCCTCGTCGATAAAGTGGCCCTTGACGTTCAGGGTCATGCCCAGCAGCTCGCCGAAGTAGCTGCGGTCGAACTGCGCACACAACACGAGATCACATGCGCCGAGTTAGTCTATGGAAGCTGGATTGAACATGGAAAAGATCAAGCAGGTTGCCAGACAATTTTGCCGGTAATTTTGCTGAGAATCGTCAGTTTTTCATGTTGCATCTTTTAAAATAAATAGAGCCTTGTTGATACGTTTAAAAAAACGCGAGTGCGAAACGTACTATCCGGGGAGAAACGTGCTACGGGACTTTTTAGTGTCACAACTGAGACCATAGTAACCGGGAAATCGCATGAACCGGAAACATATCAACGGTGTTCTGCTGCTTAGCTTATCAAGAAGCTGGGAGCAATTTAGAGCTAAATGCTCAATTTTGGTAGACATGCATAAAGACATCGCTATCGAGCATGGTTCTAATATGGTTAAATATCCAATCAATCAATCAATCAATCAATCAATCAATCAATCAATCAATCAATCAATCAATCAATCAATCAATCAATCAATCAATCAATCAATCAATCAATCAATCAATCAATCAATCAATCAATCAATCAATCAATAATTATTAATTTATTTTTATTTAGAAATAATTACTTTTTAATTATTGATTAATTTACTGACTCATTGATTGATTGATTCATTCATTCGTCCATTTGTTTGTTCATTCATTCATTCATTCATTCATTCATTCATTCATGTATTCATTCAGTCAGACAGTCATTGATGAGTGGGTGGATGAAATGAGCGAATGAGTGCGTGATTCATTCATTCCGTCAGTCAGTCAGTCAGTCAGTCATTATGAAGAATAAGAGAATGATATATAACAAACGGATTCATTTTCTGTATGGGTTTATGTAGGCTCTGGAACTCTCTTTATGTTGGAGCACATTTATTTTTATTTTCTTGCGGCCTACATATATGTTTAAATTTTGTGCCGCCACAGGTTTGATTCGAAACAGCTTGCCTATGGTGACGTGGAAGGTCCAATTACGTTTCCGCCGATTGCTTAGGAAAGAAAGTTTGACATCCTCTTGAATGCATACAGCCATACGGCTACAAAGGAAAGCTATACAGCTTCCTCAGAAACGTACTCCACCTTGGGGATGTCCCCTAAATCTGGTCGATTAACACCTGCCGATTACTTAGTTGCTTCATATGCCAATTGACATCACTCCTGTGTGGATAGAAGGGTGCCCCTCAAGCGCGCTAGTTCGTCAGCTAGATTGGTTTGAGATATTAAGTCACCGCATTATTTCTAACTGTAAAAATTAGATTTCTTTTTGCAGATTGAAAATAAGGACCATAATTTTCGCGATACCAGAGAGAATACCAGACATAATCGCACCATGACTTTCACGTGCGTCCCGTTCGCACTCCTTAGAGCACCAGAAGCAGGCAACCGTTATTAAATTTCCTCTTCTGTAAAGGCCTCTCTTTTCGTCTTACCTCGTTCAGTTCTTCGGCGTGGTACAAAGGCTTTTTTGATTGGGCGAACGCTGTGATTAGGTCGGCGCGGTTCTTGGTAATGTCGTGGGGCACCTTGAAGGTGAATGGGTGGGCGTGGTGGTTTCCTACGTTGTACGGCAGGCCCAGGGGACGGTGCAGTTTCAGCTTTCCTTGGAGGGGCGACAGGGTTGTCTTGAGTTCAAGCGGCCAGGAAACTACAGTCCTCTGCTCTATTCCCGTGCCAAGAGACGACTTGTCGAAGGCCAGTATGGTGCCGATCAACTTGTTAGTGTGAACTTCATACCTGCACGCAAAGAAAGTTACGTCGTTAGATTAGCACAGTTTAGTTACACAGGGCTAGTATTACTGCTTGCATTTCATAGTGGGACCTTTTGTGTTTGCATTTTCCTAGTACCGGGGCTAAGGGGGGAGGGGGCGGGGGGGGGGGCATCGTCTACTCAACAGTTCTTTTGAATCCTCGATAGAAGAGAAGGGAAATAAGCAAGCGGATTACGGAAAAACAGGAAGCGATGTACTGGCAGTCACCCCGCCGAATATTCAGCGTTAGGTTGGGCGAACGTTGGGCTGGCGTTGGGACGGCGAACGTGCGCAGGAAAATGTCGGCGAGCGATGACGTCATCGCGCGCGCCGGCAACGCTCGACCTTGGAGAACACTCGGCCGAGCATTCGTAGCGTGACCTCTCGCATGCTGTTCTCCTCGCCAGTTCACGTGTGTTCGCACATCAAGTTGGAAGCATAGAAAAGGTCGCGCTACAGACGCGAAGCTGGTTGCCGCCGGTTCTAGCCGGCGCTAACGCGGTCCACTTTGGTAGAGATGTCAAAGCCTGAGGACACAACAATACGGGCCTTGCAGTCATTGAGAATTTAAGAGGCAAGTTCTGAAATCCATGTGAGGTGCAACAGCCGGGTCTCCGACGAAGGGAGAGATGGGGCGACAGAAGAGTGTCGCTCCCGAAGAAGAGCGAGCGTGGTGCGAAAGCCGCCACGTCGCTACTGGAGAGCGGATGCGACGACTTCGGTCCAATCCCCAATATCGCGCCGGTGAAGCGGTGGCGAAACGTCAGCGAGTTGCAGTACATCCGGGGTTCCGAGTTCGCGCACATTGTACATACTTTAATGACCGAGTGTTCATTGCCCTTCAGGGGGGAAAAGCGGGAAGGGGGGAAGGGGGGAGGCTAATGATGACACCACGCAGAAAACGTGACCGAGTCTCCAAACGTAACCACGCAGAAATTTTCGTCAAGTCTCGTAGCACAACTACGCATACATTTAGCCGAACCAAGAATAAGCTAGGTGGGGCCTTCAGTTTCGTGGCTTGTGCGGTCTTCGCACCGCTAATGCGAAGCCGCTCCAATTTCTTTTATATTAGAAATCTTGACAAGTCGCTACCTTAGTGCTTGCACTAGTGAAGTAACTGGCTTAAGACTGTTTGTAGTCTTCTATTCGGGAGTTGAGCAAGTGACACTTTCTTTTCTAATGGTCTTTGCACGACGGAAACACTTGTGAGTGGGCTACGGAGCAGAAAAGAACGGAAGCCTATATTCATACACTTGCATGAGTGCGGTTTCTGCTTGAATATCTACGGTACTGGGGCGAAATAGTGCAGGAGAGTAGCATAGTGATGCTCATCTAGTGGTGTTCCTATTACATCTTCGAAGGTTTAGTCATTGGTTCGGATGTCAGAAAAACCAGCAACAAATTGGCATCGGTAGTTTCTTTAGCAACAAGAAGCTGTTTAGCAATCGTACGTTTTCGCGTCCGCAGTTAAAATAACAAAAATTGCTACGCGCACGCAAGCGCGGACCTCGCGGCGACCGCCCGGTAGTTATCAAAACCGACAAGATGCCAGCGCTTGTGTGTGCGAGTCTCGCGGCGATTGCCTAGCGTCCCCTGCGCACGTTCATCAAGCCAAGCATACCCACTTGGGAAGATCGGCCAAGATTGAGAAAAAAAAAAAATCTGCAGCGTTCGCCGTAAGCGTGGCAATACTTGCTCGGAACGAGAAGGACACGTCATAGCGTACGCCGTTTTCAAGGTGATGTCCAATGATTATCACTTCCAAAAAAAAAAAAAATGAAAGAAGCTCCCACTTATAGCAACCGTTATGGAGTAAAGGTCGTTGTGGCAGCGAAGAAGCAAATCGGCTACAATAATGGGCCTGATAAGGTGTCGGCACCCTTCGCCAGACACCCTGTCGGCACCCTTCGGGCCCTTTTCCTCCTACCTCCCCCCCCCCCCCCCCCCCTTCAAAGCCTCATCGCATCGCATCGCTACAATAATGGACTTAAACCTTCCTGATGGTCGTGAAGGTTGTATAGAACTTCGCTACTTTCAAGCCTTAGGCGTTAGTTCGAGCGTTATTTATATTTTTCCAAGGAAATGGAATATTGATAGACGGAATTTTGTTGGTTTCCTTATGTCCAGGATGACTTAGAAGTAGCGTAAGATGTAGCACTGCAAGCTTCAGATAAAATCAGCCAGTGTGCTGAGCGCACGCAGAGGCATAAAGCGATAAAAGTCTTAGCTTAGCTTTTCATGGCTTAGCTTAGCTTAGCTTGGCTTAGAGGTCTCAGCTTGCCAGCCTGCGCCACCTCACCCCGTCGTAGGCTTTACACGAGGAAGAAGCAAGCGACGCACTGTTCAAACTGCCTTCATTTGAATATTCTTCCTATCGAGTCTGTAGAGCACGAGCCTTGCACAATGTCGTTGAGAGTGCGAGAAGTATGTCATGTACTACATTGAGTCAGTCGCGAACTGAGCGCGTGTATTTGCGTCCCCACGAACGACTGCCTCATAATCCAAGTTCCTGGGGCGTGAATGTCGACGTCGTGAATTCTCTGTTAATTCGCCATATTTTTTGCGTGTGCAAAACGTAAGCAATCAGTGATGTCCGCACGTACAGCTCTGACGAAACGGTGTGTAATTTGACGCTTAGTGAGCACGCTTGCTCCTGGTCTTACCGGATCACCGCCAAGCTATCTTGTATTGCGCGTGAATGATATAAACAGACTTTATGCGTATTCTCAAAATAAAGAAGGAAATTAGGACTGGTGAAAGAAACCCATTTGTAAAGTTAAACATGGAGTCAACGACACAAGGGCATCAAGTAACGTTGATCCAAAAGTGAGCGCAAGCCGTGTGCTAAGCTGAAGAACATCATACAATCTTGTTTCGTATCTATTTATTCCTTTAAATTGCTTTTAGTAGCATAGTTGAACTGGCTGATTGAAGTTTAGCTTGCACGCTGTTTGTTCCGTCATCACCTTCCCGACCGTAACCACCACCAAACTATCGTCTGCTGCTATGTTACAATCTTTAGGGCGTGATTACAGAAGAAGTCGGCCGCGGCCATACGTTGTATAACGCGGTAAGGAGAGGGCAACGCTACGCCTGATAATGTCAAAGCGAAGTGACGCCGTCAATTCAGTCATTCGTCAAGCTCCAACTCAATCAGCGCAAAACAGGCCTACGTAGTGATGGCTGTTGCCTTTCACTTACTTTTGCAATGCCGGCTAAGAATTATGGCCCTTAAGGCAAGTTTTAGACCTGGTACCAGTTAACGTCATAACAGGTCAATACGACGACAGCCCACACATCAACATTGTCAGCAGGAAGCTCGTGACAAAAATGAAAGCCAATCATACAAAGCTTCCGGCGAATTCCCGTATTCTCGCAGAATTCACGGAGTCAAGTCAGTGTCCTTGCTGTGGTGCAGAGGAATGTTTGGATTCGTACCGGTAATGGTGCTTGAGGTTCAAGGTGATCTCGGCCATGTTCCCTTGGGTGATTTCAACCCGCTGGCAGTTTGCGTAGATGAACTCTACCTGCTTGATTTCGAAGAAAACCGGAACACCCAACTCTGTCGGTGCCATGAAAGTCATGTCTTGAGTCACGTAGAAGAACTTCTTGTTGACACTGCCACCAAGGAGCTCTTTCAACGTCTTCTCGGGTGCATCTGAGCGACAAAACAGCACATGTAAATTTTACAGCGTGGTAATTACAGCGTTGGGCGGCATGCCGAATTTCGCGCCCTGCTCAGTGCGAAAGCACAAAGAAAACGGCGAAAACTGCATGAAAAAACATTCGCGAAAACAGCCTTAAGCTTACCAAGAATGTATGCCGAGAAAGTCGCAATAAATATATGCAAAACCCATCCGACGAGAGAGCAACGTGCAGAAGTTCATCATGAATATCTACGGGGATTTCTTAGATAAAGAAGCTACGAAGAAAGTAAATTCTTTATCATCCTTGCGGCGCAACTTGCGTTTATTTTATTGAAACAAACAGCAAAGAATTACTCAGTTTCACAGTACTCATGTTTTTCTTCTGCTACAAGTAAGTCGCTTGTAAAGTTCAGCTCTTGTAACAACAGCTTGATGCGGGTGAGTTGATACCTGTGTGATGGATACGATAAATTTACCTATAGTCGTTGGTTTTAACACTTTTAGGAGGCTGTTGGGAGAGTAAGGATTCATAGATTTTGATATTTAAACAAAAATGGGTGCTTAATATATCTCATGGAAAATCTGGCAAGCCTGTCCTAAGTCAATATGTGTATATATATATCGAAATTCGGAACTAGTTTCTTGAAGTGGCTTGAAAATAAAGAACCTGGCAGTGACACAAAATTCGTCGTTGTATCCGTTCGGAGATGTTGGAATGCACTGAACTCTGCACAGTTTTCAAAAAGTATTTTACAACTTTTTGAGAATGAAGTTCAAAAATTTTTAAAGTCCTAGGTATGCCTCATCATACGTGGTGTTATCACGCATCGAAGTGTGCTCACGTCATTTTCTTACCGTTCGTATTGATGGCACCTAGCACACTCTCGTCATATTCCCAGCTGTCGACGGCCTTTCCGAACACCGACAGACTCATACGGATGTAGGCAGGGTCGTATTCGCGATCAGCGATAGGCAGCTGTTGAGTTCAGAAAAAAAACACACAGTTTGCAGGTACAGAACAACTAAGTTTGTTTCTACGCGCTGGAATAATTTAGAGGCAAGTCAGTATGCATGGTTCTCAGCAAGCTTCCGTTCCTGCATGGGGTAAACCGGCAGACTAAATCAAACGTAATACACAGCGTTTTAGAGGATTTTCAAGAATGAGATCGCATGTTCACAGTGCTTCGCACTGTGGCAGCTCGTGTTAGCAATAAATCATTATGGTTATTTTTATTCGCCGCAGTTAAGAGGCGGGTGAAGAACATGGGTAGCTTATACTCTTAAGATTGTGCTGCACAATGGCTTTGACACTTGTCGCAATGCTGGAAACATCTATCCAATATTCGAGGAATTCCTAAAGCATCAACAAGTTTCAGTTTTATTGATAGGGAAATGAAAACGAGAATCAGAGGCCCCTGCAACAAATGTTCGTAAAATCGCAGCTATGCTTGAACATGTGAACTTCACAATGGAACCTGACCTGTACAACACATGACCTAAACACTAAACACTTATACAGCAGCCTTGGTTCACGTCAGTGGCTTGCTCACGTGGTAGTCGGGTCAACGAGCAGTGCACACCCATACCATAGGTGACAAATGACTGAAAATGCATTTCGCAGTAGGCGTGGTTTTCAGCAGAATTGTTAGTAAACAGAATTGATTGTAGGGTTTAACGCGCCGACGCAACGCAGGCGATCAGGCGCGCCGTAGTGGAGGGCTCCGGATTAATTTTGACCGCCTGGGGATCTTTAACGTGCGCCGAAATCTCGTACACACGGGTGTTTCTGCTTTTCGCCTCTATCAGAAAAGCGGCCGCCGCGGCCGGAAATCGAACTCGCGACCTCGTGCTCAGCAGCGCAATGCCTTAGCCACTGAGCCACCGCGGCGGGTGTTAGTACACAGAAGAAACTCATGGAAGTCAGACAGTTAGGTCGGAAAAAAAGTTGGTCTAGTTGGTAGCGACCATAATGGACTTGGTTAATAGCGAAACAGAGACATGGAGGACAGAAAGGAACACTAAACTACGCTGGCGCCGTCCAATGGTTCTTTCTCTTGCGCCTGACTCTGTTTCGCTATTAATCATGTGTAATTATGCTAATAAAGGAGTGCCAGATTTCTAGAAAGACAGGACGTAAGGGGGACTGGGAACTGCAAACCTAGCTTCCCGCAATCTTGCACAATCTTTCTTAATGAAGATTATTTCTGTGCTACATTGGTATGTGCTTCAAGAGATAACCGGGCACTCACCGCATCCTCGATCTCTTTTCGCTCCTTAGCCAATGCGTCCCGGGGGAAGCGGCGACGGCCGAAGATGTCCCACAGGCTCTTTGTGGATCCCGGCTGAGGGCCGACGAGTCTGTTGATGAGACGGTCCAGTCCCCAGCTTTCAAACGAGAAGGCAAATGTGTCGTGTGACTTTCCGGCCACGTAGTCCTTCATGGCGAGGTAGCCGTTGCGAGGCAGGTAGCTGTCATGTGACCGGATCATCTCCACAAGGGTCAGGCCTCCAAAGTCGTACTTCTCTGGGAGAGGGAAAGGAGAAGAGATAAAAATAGCATCAGGTTCTGGAAGCTGGGCACGTGCTCCTAATTCTGCGACATTAGCTGTCTGCGGGGATCCACAGGTACCGGAACCTTAGGGCGTGGAGAAGAGCGAAAGAGTCTGTAGACCCGAACAAAGGGCACAGACCAAAGTTTGAGCTTGACCGCTTTAGACTGCTGAGTACATGTTTCTGTCTCTCTTTCTGTCTTACGTGCACATCCTGCTCTGCAACGCTTTCAAGACGTGCTTTCAATGAGGATCGACGTCCACATGACATATACAACACACAATAACGGAACGTCAATAAAAAATCACTGAAAGGACCGAAGTTGCCTGGTGCTTCTCGTCAGAGAAAGAGAACTCGTTGTCCATAGTAGCATGCGTTTCCGCAAGTACTACGAATGGATAAATGAATGCATAGGAGCAGCCGTTAGCAATCACTCGGCTATTCAGGAAGGTATTTTAGCTGTTCTTACCATTGTATCCCGAATGGATCTGCATGTGGGAGGAGGAAACGTCGACTGGCTTGTTGAACTTCGGGATGTTCTCCCACAAGGGCAGGACATAGCGGAGGTGCTGAACCCTGCGTAAGCACGAGTACACGCACAGAGTACGTTTATATTTCCCTTAACTGAGTGGCGCTCGCTAAGCCCATTCGGGCTGTCCCTCACTTGGGTATAAGCATGAAAAGGTATTTTTTGGTTGGTGTTGCCTTGCGTTATGGACAAATCCTGCGGTGTGGACACACTGCTGGCGCGTCGTATCCTAATTGAGTGTCAAACATCACGAAACTGTTAAAACGATTGGGTCGGAAGTTACTATAAAGCTGCGCAAATCGAAATGCACTTCTGTAGCGTGAGCTACACTGGCCGAGATTGAGCAGTTTCGCGTGGCTCCTGGAGAGCCGTGCTGCGCATGCGCGAGGAGCAGTGACATCAGACGGCGCACAGAACGTTGCTCGCTGCCCGGCGTCTCTCACACACCCCACGCGCCCAGCAGCGTCTTCGCCGACCTCGGTTCCGCACGTGGTGGCCCGGTCTAGTTGATGATCATGCGAGAGGTGGCCGGGTGTGGAACCGATGGCTCGTGAGTCATGGCAACACCGGCGTGCGCCTATGGAACCAGCATAGCTCTGGGACGATTGCCGACGCTACGCCGGAGCCGCATGATAAATATACATGTGTCACATAATGCGTATACCGTGTGTGTGTCATTGAAGCAGCAGTAAGCATGATAATTAAGCTAATCCTAGACAACCAGGAAAGCTAAGAATAACCAGCTGAACCTTAGCTCACGCTACGTATATCCTGGCCTAGCCGAGCTAAGCCACTGCTAATTTTTTTCTTCGTGCTTTAGAGGGTTAAAAGGCAGATACATGGAAGGAGCCTCATCCAGTGCAGCTTTGGTAGCGATTTCCCGTGTGATACAGGTTAATAAGTCGCAGGCTATAGATGTGCCATTTTGATTTGGTTGTTGCGCCCAACTTGGTCTCCCACTCGTTGCCAAATTTAACACAGGGCTAAAAGTCATTATCATGTCCGTGATGGTGAGATTCAAAGCTACGTACGATTTATTTAACTAACGCTAGGCTGACCCAAAGTACCAACATACTTTCCCATCCTTTTAAATCTTCATCTCGGTCTCACATTTCACATACGGCGATTGGGATTTACGGTTGTTATGGCGTACCTTTACAGAGAACATCTGCGCAGGTATGAGTGCCACCAGCGACGGTTGTTTTTCTGACGAGGGAGGGGAAAAGCTAACACTGCTCTTTCCCCGGGATTTGAGAGCGCGTTAAAAGGGACACGAATACAAAATAGAAATTGATTTTTGATAACAGCTAGCCTCAGGTAACTCGCTCAACCGCACCTCAGCTACGAAAGGCGTGTTTTCACGTAAAGAAGATAAGAAACATGAGATAACTTTTAAATTCCGCGCTACATGACGTTCGCACGCACATAAAGGGGGATACTGAAAGCAGAGTGATCAATCTCTAAGCTTGAAGTGATGCGGCATTCGAGTGATACGGAGTTCAATTGTAGCACTGCAGTGATACGGTCAATACAGCATGTTGTTGGGCTAGTTGGTTCTGCATTCCAAGAGTAGCAAAAATGGCCGCGCATCTGCTCCTTTCGTTGCAAATGTCGACGCAAGATGATAGTAAACTGGCGCCCCTGCCAAGTAAAGGCCTCCCTTCTCTTTCCCGCTCACTTCTCATGCTGTTCCTCTCCCGTCTCGTTCCTCCCGAGATAACACGTTAGAGGTTTGCTCAAGTGAATTTAAATTTACCGCGTTCCACTGCTCCGAGTCGGGTGCCTCGATGCCAGCGCTGCCGTACGGCGAAGACACGCGTGAATCGAGGTATCCTACTACAAAATTTATAGAACCACGTTGCCCTACTGCACGAACGTTCCCAGCTGAACGTGGATTCCCATCTAGTGGAATGTTTCATTGCTATTGCCATTAAATTTCTTAAATGCCGCCAGGAGGTACAGCTGGCAACAGCAGGTGAAGGTTTTCTGCCGTCGCTGTAGTATTTAATTTGCTATCGCTAAAACCAAGCATCCGTGAATTTTTAATAAAGAAACACTGCAAATATAAGTTATGTAGGTATGAATTTTCTTCCTTATATTTGGGTAATGTCTTGTTCTTGTTCAACGATGTTGCCTCGTATGAACACTGATACCGGACTTAGACGTTTAGATTTGGCGGTGCGTATATAAGACTATTGCGTAAACTTTATTTCAGTTTGGAAGGGCGGCTGAATCGAGTCACAGACAGACAGACAGACTGACAGACCAAACTTTCTGCGTTTAAGTGGCCCGAGAAAGCCTATCGCATTTAAAAAGTGGGCGTCCAAGACAAGAAAAGTGCAAAGGGAACAGGACCGGCGAAGACGTCTTGCGTCCCTCCTTTCCTCTTAGCACAGTTCTTGTCTTTGACGCGCAGTTTTTTCTACTCTTGTGATACGGTCAAATCGAACTAGATGCACCAGTACAACCGCGCAGTCATGGTTCTTGGAAGCGGTGTTGGTTGGGGGACACAAACGTCTCATAAGTCCTGCTGGCGTCGTAAGAACCCACCGTGATGAGAAAAGTGGTAGTCAACCGCCACAGCTCCATTCGTTTCCTTTAAACGAACGCTGCAACACTTCCGATAAATGCTTCCCTCTTTCCTTCGTATTTGGAAGTATTGTCAAAGCTACAGTTATCAACAGCACTGAGCGGCACTGCATGATTTGCTCGTCGCAGTAGAACTATTCACCTTTGTGTTTCTGCTTTGCTATGCGGCTTTTTTTCCGCAGTGGCTATCGAGACCATTGCTGCAACGGAAAGGAAGTAGCCAATAGCCGTTGCATTGCCGTAATGACGTCATTCGGGCGCTCAAACCACCGAAACTAGGGAAAGAGAGAACAATCTTTTGAGAAGGTTTCCAAGTTATATGAAGGGCATAGAGCAGTAACGTTTGGCTTAGGTGCTTTGTGATCCCCTATTCTAAATGCAGGACGTGTTTGGTCACTACATGAAAGCAATGTAGCAGGACTCTTTAATATCTAGGTCAGTTGTAGGACGTTGACGTTAACATTGGTGTCATCGTTTATGTTAAAAGAATGTGTTTTCAGTGGAATCAAACTTGTGTTTTGTCTTCATGGTTTCTTAAGAACCTCTGGCCGTCATGACCCAATAGTAGAGTGGCTGTGAATCGTCGTTCTAAGGACGGGCGTAGTCTGCGGCAGCTCTAAACCCGTGCTTGAAGTTCCACTCACATTTCGCGGTGGCAGGGATACTGGGACTGGGCCAGAGAGTGGAAAGCGCTGGCGACGAAGTGGGTGACCTGGTCACTCGGCTCGGTGATCATCTCCAGAGCGATGTGGCGCAGGAGGTACAAGTTCGGGTTGGTCACCACGACCACGAGGAAGGCGGCGATGCGGATCTCGGACGGCTCAGTTTCGTTGAAAAAGACGGGCAGGGCGATGGAGCGGGCCTGCGGAATGCCGAGCCAAAAGCAGATTCCTCATGAAAGCTAGTTTTAGCATGCAAACTGGAGGAAGGGGTAAAAATTTGGAGCTTCAATTTTACACTCATGTACCGAAATAATCGTTTACTGCACTCTGGAATAACAGTCAGAATGCATAATAAGCCTGCTGAGCCGCGTAAATGCCGGCGTATATTTGTCATGGCTAGGTCTCGATGAAAGTACACTGTTAACCCTTCCAGTTCATATTTTCACGCAAATAGATTGTTTCCTGGTTATGTAGGTTTTAGAGTCGGGATTTAGATGCCACCCAAAAGCATTATTTTCTTTTTTTTTTTTGTAGATTCTAATGTTCGCCAACTGCCTCCTATCTGGTGACCTTCGTGATCTTGAGTGTTGGTGAGCTCTCTGTTCTTTCTCTCTTTCTCTCTGTCCTTCTCTCCGCATATATGTATATAACTGTATAGCGAATCCCAATGGGAAATCAGGGGCTTGTTGAATGAAGACAAAAATAAGGCCTAGCAGTTAAAAATGCAAAGGAAGGCGAAGGAAAAAAGACGAGCCATCACCAATAAACTGAAACCTGACGAGATGCGAAGCATACAGTGTATAAGTGTATGATGCGGTTTCCATGATGCGGTATTCGATGTATGATGCTGTTTCAAATCTATAAATTGTATAATGCGGTTTCGATGCTGAGCGTTCGGCGTCGTCGAACTTGGCGCCTTGGCGTTTTTTTCCTACGGAGATGAAACCATTGGGATTAAATACGAGACATTTACAGCTTTGCTGTGAACGTCCTTCCTGTAAACGTCTTGTGTCTTTGAAGCATCACGTGTTCTAGCGTGAGCGGTTAGAAAACGAGCGTCCCGGTGTGGTAATTTAGTACGCGTTTTTGCCCACGGAGATGAAACACTCTAGCGCGTTGCGTTGGAAAACGAGTGTCTCGGTGTCCTATTACCATGACTACATGAGACGACACGAGACGCCGACAGCCAAAGCCCCCAAGATGCTTCGCCCCTAAAAGGTGGTAAATCATTGATTCTTCTCGAAAGAGACAGTTTTGGGATGTTTTTATACATATATGTCTAGAGGGAGCAGGAGAGGGACAAGAGGAGAAGTGATGTGAGGGAACTTTATCGCGCGCAACGAGGTTGTAGGTATTTTGGAGTGCCATGTTGCCCATGCAATCCCATTATAACAGTTGTTTGAGCTTAGGAGACCACGAACTAACATCTTCTGCGTAAAATCCATGAGTTTGGTGCTGTTTAGGTTAAGTATTTCGAGTCACCCCCCATAGTCCTAAGCCCATGGGTGCTTACGAGTTCCTTGTGACGCTTGGCGGCCTGCTTGAGGGCCCAGAGCGCGGCCATCCTCTTGTGCTCGCTGGCGTGCCACGTGGGGCAGATGAAGCGCTCCAGGTAGTGCAGGGCCTTGCGCGTGGCCAAGTTGCCGGCCATTTGCAGGAAGACAGTGCTCATGCGCTCGGGCTCGTACTGCACGTCGGCCGGAGTCACGCTGTACTGCAGGGTGTGGCAAAGTGAGCAAGAGGAGTACAAAGAAAGTATTCCGCCATTTCCAGGGCAGCTAAACTACACAGCGAACAATTTGACAAAAGGACTACTGCGGAAGGTTCTCTACTGCCCTTGCCGTCAACAGGGATGCTGTCAAGGCTGCCGATATGAAAGCAATTAAAAGCGAAGCTGTTTATCACTTTAATTCCGGAGTTTCACAAAACTCAGTATAACAGTATAAAAAAAGAAATCACCAGCAGGATTCGAACCGCTGTCGGGCAGATCAACGGAGTTCGGGTCAGTCGTGTTACCCACCGTGAGTTAGTAACCGAGAGTTAAACAGCTTACTCACTCGGCTGCGACTGTGGGGAGAGGAATAACGCCACCTGCCCGACAAAGAACACTTGATAGGGAACACGTTGTACCTGCTGGCGCCTAGTTTAAGTATGCGGGTTCCGTAATTCGTTCTGCTTATTTGATTTGCTCCTTCTTCGCCTTTAAGAAACAAAGCTGGAACGGCAGCGAAGAAAAAGCAAATCGCCTTCGATTGCGGACTTACACTCTCGTGATGGTAAAGCTCCCACTAATGCCTCAGACTTGAAGATAGCTTCACTACCTACTGGCGCGTTAGTGTGAGCTTCCTTCATTTGTTTAAGCGGGTGCTTGATAGCGGAAGCCGCATTATTATAGTTTGCAAGCACTCCGCTGGACGAGGAACAGAACCTTTACAGCAGTAATTGGCTGCTACATTGGGAGATGTTATCTGCACGTCGTGTTGGTCTACTACCATCATCATCGTCGTTTACGTCCACCGTGGAGGCGACAATGCCAGTAACCTATGATCATCATTACATTTTCGTAACAGTAATTCGTTCTATTTACTACGGCAGGTTACAATGAATTTAGTTACAATGAACATTATTTATACATTCTATTGCAACCTACGATAAATACAACAACGTAGCACAAAGGCTGAACTATTGCTTTACAATCGCGCTGTCATGACGTAAGCTTTTTAACACGAAAGTGTTTTATTCCCGGGTACACCAAGATTTTGCTGACGTCATATTCGTCCCGCAAGTGACGCCAGTGCAGCGAAGCGAGCAGCCTGCAAAGGGTGCACCCCTGCACACAGGATCTTCTTGCGGGAAAGCAACCTTTAGTACTAAAGTGTACGTTATGCTTAGGATTGTTCGCTTTCGGGTTTTATATTTTAACACGAAAGTGTTTTATGCCGCGATACCCCCTAGATATCATTGACGTCATATCCGTAATGGAAATGACGCCAGTACACCTTTACCGAAGTGACCCGCCAGCAGGACGTCGCTCTCCAAGCACACCCACAGGACAGCCGCCGACCCGCAAACAATGCTCATCTGTAGATTTCGCTGTACATTTCACTTTCGTTTTTTACTGACTCCTTAGACAGAGGAATCAACCACAGTTTTTGTATTGGTTGTTCGCTCACACCGTAATCTAACGATGGCCGCATTTGTTACCAACGCCTCAGCGGCGCTACAAGCTGCCGTTATCGCAGATGTACTGAGGGGCTGCTGCCGCAAACATTACTCACGTTGAACAAGTGCGACACCAATTCGGGAGCGCAGGTACCAGTGTCCTCGTCGTGATCGTTGCGTGAGCGGTGGCAGTCCTCCCCACTGGCGACGGCGCTGGCGGCCAACTTGCACGACGTCCAGATTTCCCGGTGACCCTTCACGGCATCTGACTTACACGAGTCCTGCAGGATACCACGGAGCAGAAACATAGTACGGTTATTTTCATTCCCGCTGGTTACAAACTTGGGAATAGCTGTTCAAGGAAACCTCCAACTGTCTTCACCGCATCTATCGGCGTCCTGGCCATTCTTCCTGTCCGACCTGCTCTTCCTGCCCATCCATCTCTCAATCTTATTGGAATGCACCCCACCATCTCTTGCCCCATCAGCCGTCTCCGTCACTTCCTGGGAGCTCTGGCTGTCTCCACCGACCGACAGTGAACATCCAGGCTGCCCAGTAAGCTCTCTATAAACATGTGCACCGAATCCGCACGAAGATTCTCCAGCATTACGTGACCCGGTGAATTGAAGACTGTAATCAGGACCTGCACCTAGGTTCTGGAGGAAATAGTGTTTGTTCTCTCTCTTTAGCAGTCTTACCTTACACGGATGTTCCTGTTTACTCCAACAGCACTTAACAGCGGACCTGTTTAATCTTGAGTCCCATCCGTGCCTGGCGTCGCACAAAACTCAGCGCAGCGAATAGTGGAGAGGAGAAAATGCTAGGCCTAGAAGTGTGAGGAGACGTGGCGAGGAGGCAAGGATCCGATGAGCAGGTGTGGGGATTACGGGTCGCGGCGCATATGTTCCGGCGGAGATGCGCGCGTCGGGGATTGGATACACCCAGTGATGACGTAAGCTGCTGACGTGCAGGCGTTCTTCTAGTTGAGAGAGATGGCGTACACTCGGCGGTGCGATCTACCGATAAGATGGGCAGACCTCACAAAAGCCAAATAAAAGCTAGTGAAGGTTATCAGTCAGATCCGCTTTTTCCTCAGTCTTCGCATATCAATTGTGGAGGTGGCCGAATTTTTTAAAACATAATAGTGTTTTTGGGCTGCCTAACGTGAGACTATTGATCTTTTGTCTGTCTGTCTGTCTGTCTGTCTGTCTGTCTGTCTGTCTGTCTGTCTGTCTCACTTGATTTAACCACCCGGCCGGATGCGGGCGAAACAAGACTTGAACACGAATCATACTTAGTCAAGATCACCCCAAGCTGGTAAAGCTGATAGCATAGCTCATACATTTCAGCCAATGGTTATCACGCATACTTGAGACAAAATATAGGTGGGAAGCCGAGAGTAGCAGTATTTGAATAATTGAGGTTTAATTTCTTTTTACTATAGTAAATAACAAAGACAAAAAGCGTTACAAGCGGCGATGAAGAGAGGCGGGATAAAAGCAAACATTGTTTTAAAATAAAACGGCTCTGGGTCGAGCCTGCTTCGACCACAACAAAAACAAAAGGTCCCAAGAAAAGGTGCACTAGGACTGCACGCGAAGGCTAGCATTTAATTGAGAATCCTCCCGATGCATTCATCATTGGAAGGGCAAGAGGGATTGAAAGATTGAGTCGTGGGAGAAGGAAGAAAATTGGCCGCATATCTGCGCCTTTCGTTGCAAATGTTGACGCAAGGCTGATAGTCTTCTGGCGTGCCTGGCAAGTGAATGCATCCCTTCTCTTTACAGCTCACCTCTCATGATGTTCCTCTCCCGTCTCCTTCCTTCCAAGATAATACGCTAGAAGGTTTGCTCAAGTCAATTTAAATTTACCGCGTTCCGCTGTCGTACGGCGGATACGCGCGTGAATCGAGGCGCCCTACTTCAACGTTTATAGAGCCACGTTCCCTACTCCATGAGCGTTCCAAGCGGAACACGGAACCTATCTAGTGAAACCTTTCATTGCTGTTGCCATTTGATTTTTTCTATTCCGCCCGGTAGCGCGGGCAACAGCAGGCGATGGTTTTCTGCAGTTGATGTAGTATTTTATTTGGTACCGCAAAAAGCAAGCCCCCGTAATTTTTAAATAAAGGAACACTGCAAATATTACTCATATATTGATTTTCTGCCTCATGTTTGCGTAATGTCTTGTTCTTGTTCAGTAATGTTGACAAGTGTGAACACTAAAACTTGACTTAGACGTTCAGATTTGGCTGTGGATATATAAGACTATTTCGCAGCATGCGCTCAGTTTGGCCGTCTGGCTGAATCGAGTTATATACAGACAGACAGACAGACAGACAGACAGACAGACAAAAATTTTCCCGTTCAAGTAGCCCAAGAAAGACTATCGTCTTTAAAAAGGCTGCTACGTGGAAGGGGTGGCAGAAGACTATGCTATTTTGACCCCATTCGTAGCGAAGCAAACAGACACGCGGCCATTTTTTCCCCTGGAAACTACTTAGGTTTGCGTCACCCTTATTTTATGCCTCCTGCATCTTTATATGGTACGCTGCATGGTCGCTATTACTACCGTTATACCATACCTGCCAGGTTTGCCGAATAGCCCGGGAGACTCCAGAATTTTGGTGGTTTTGTACGATTTTAGCGACCGAAACAAAAATTTCCCGAATACGCACCCGTGTTTGGCCAATACCTTCCTCCCAGGCTGCCCACATTGAGCCCGAGCTACCTGACTATCCAATCATGCACCACTTGACATCGTTATCAGTGAAGACCTTAAAAGGCATAGGGAGCATGTGGTCAAGTTGAACTGGTTTGTACCGCCGGAACGCTGAATGAAAGATGCAGTTCAGCATAGCAAAAAAAAAATTGCACAAAAAAGACAAAAAAGACCGCCTCAAGACCCTCACTCCAACCGGCTTTTTATCTGCTCTACCACCGCTCCCAAGATCAGCCGAAATTTTTATTAAACAAATATTTTGCAAATGCTAGCTTAACCCCAAGAGACATTCCGTAAATGGTACAACCCATCCTGCCGCCTCGATGTCCCTTCTGCGCCCTCCCTCACACCCGCCAACTCCAGCACCTAATTTGGCACTGTCCAAAATTTACGCGTTACAGAAACTCAAGCCTCCTCCAAATGCCTCCCTCTCATACATCGACCTCGAACACTGGAACCCTCCACGCTGACTTTAATTGCGCACTACTCTCTAGAAAGCGGTCTAGCGCGAGCAGTTAGAGCCGTGAGCCTGCTCTCCTCACCCCACGTGGGCCTCTTCCGCCTTCGTAAGGAGCCAACCAGCTATCAACTTGAACGGTTTATTTTCAAGATGTCCCAAGCCTCGAATATCCCACCCTCTACTCCCACTTCCCCATTTCAGAGCATCCATGTCTGACACAACCCTCAGTCTCGCTCTTTTGTGGAAGTGTCACAGGAAGCGAACATTTTTACGTTCGACAGTATTACAAGGACTTCGTTAAAGGGCGGCGTCAGCCACGTCGAAGATTTAGCAACTGACCAGTGGTGTAGCTTGTTAGTAGTTTGGACGAAAGAGTTCAGTTCCTGCTATGTTCTGACTAAATTAAATATGCGTGTAAATCGTTCCAAAATTTTATATACCTGCCCCTGTTCCCTGATTAGAGGTCATCCCGGCGTATCTGGCAGGTATGTTTACACCGCTTGAAATTACGCAAAATAAATCGAGACCCTCCTGCCACATTCTGGGTAGCAATTCTGGATCTCCCACGGCTGAGAAGCCGTGGGAGATCCAGCGCCAATTTGTAAAGAAATCAGCTACGCGTTCCGCTAGAAAAGCGTGTACTAATGAATACCGGTGTCTCTTTCTTCCTTGACCATAAATTTTAAACATTTTTTCCAAGCTACTGAAAAAGCATAAATGTGATCGGAAGTCTCCAGATTTCTCGAAGATATTTAGGTCTGTTTACGCGGTTTGAGGCGAAAGCCTGACGTACTATTAGGACATGTACCTTTCAAATACAAGCCCAGCCAGCAACAGAGCAGGTTCGCTATTTTACCTTTCCTACTGCATCCTAATACATTTTAATCTACTTTAATATTTCTTCATTCATCCTCATTCATTTTAGTATCACCTTACTAGGAATTACCATCAAGCACTTATCACTTATTATTCTACAATACTTAATCTTAACCCACTGATTTGCCACCTTAATCCACATTACAAGTCATTACTATACATTTCTAATCAATCAATATACCTTAATAATGTCAAATCATCTCTCATTCATGGCTGGCATGGAGGAAAGTGCCGGCTGGCATGCTTTGGTTCGCTTCTGGGGACTTCCCTGGGGTCTTGTACCGTTCGTGTCGACGCCGGGGTCATTCAAGGTAACCATCCAACCAGAGATATAAGGCTTTCGCTGTAATATTGCGGCTTACAATTATCCCTTCGACTAGAGAGCGTGAATTATAAGGCTGCCTCATAATTACGGCCTAAGTTGCCCTGGATTTTCAGCTGATATTCTTTGCGGCGTGTATTTGGCTGGTAACAAGCACGCCTTTAGCAAGGGCGAATGATGGCGGGAATAGGTCGAACTGTAGAGTGTAGGACCTGAATGACGTTGGCATGAATGGAAAGTTTAGGCAAACTGCACTCTCTATATTTTAGTATTAGACAAAGTATAACTTACGGCGATCTCTTCGATCATTGCGGGGCTGACTTCCTTAAGGTTCAAGGTGGAGCTTGACATAGAAGCGGTCGGCGTCCAATGCGCTCAATTCTTTGTTCTTGATAAGATCGATACCGAAGGCAACGTGGGCGTTTTGACCAGTAGCAGCAAGCAGGTCCAGGAACAGATGGCTGCAAACGTGAGAGATAGGAGAAATGCAGAGAGGGAAAGGCATCTTAAAATTAAGCACTTGCGTAATGCATTTAAGTCTGACCCACAGTGAGTAAGCACTGTAAACGCGAAGTAACG
Organism: Haemaphysalis longicornis; assembly: GCA_013339765.2. Classification (NCBI taxonomy): domain Eukaryota; kingdom Metazoa; phylum Arthropoda; class Arachnida; order Ixodida; family Ixodidae; genus Haemaphysalis; species Haemaphysalis longicornis. Next base: position 30,781,869 of record CM023449.1, read on the forward strand.
TGTATAAATTATTGCCGGGATCTTCACTAAAGCACAGATTTTTCCTCTAAAGCAGGTAAGCTGCACTCAGCGCCATCATCAAGACTGCTTCTGAGGCTCCTTCTCTCCCGGCTAACAGTTATCCGCGTTGCTAGCAGGTAACAGAGCTGTTTCCCTTTAGAACGAATCGGGATTCCGAAATTTTGCGTCATTCAATGAATCATTTACAGTATTTGCACTCACTCACTCACTCACTCACTCACTCACTCACTCACTCACTCACTCACTCACTCACTCACTCACTCACTCACTCACTCACTCACTCACTCACCACTCACTCACTCACTCACTCACTCACTCACTCACTCACTCACTCACTCACTCACTCACTCACTCACTCACTCACTCACTCACTCACTCACTCACTCACTCACTCACTCACTCACTCACTCACTCACTCACTCACTCACTCACTCACTCACTCACTCACTCACTCACTCACTCACTCACTCACTCACTCAAGCTTTAACCCTGAAGTAATCCTCACAAATGTAATCACACACATGACAAGACGGGATTTCTGCTATTATTCGAAGCCTGTTATAAATCCTAAGCGTCTTCGGTTTGTTTCATGCGGTCGGCACTCAAGTGAGACATCAAGTCTATCGCTACCACCCTCCAGTCGTCACAATTGTGCGCGTGATGAAGGCTTTGTGGTGTGCCAACTAACCGCAAGCTGTCCTTGACATCATTTGGAGCGTTGACCACGTGGTTTCTGTAGATGTCATTGATGTCATCGTAGTTGAGGCTCAAGAACGACCGGTACAGCACCAGGAACTGCAGGCTTCCGCTCTTTTTTTGGTCTATCTCCTTGGTGTCTTCGGTCGTGTACTCGAGGCGAGCAAGCTCCTCCAGGCTTTGAACGATCTGCAAAGGACAGATGGCGGTTGGATAGCTTTGCTGGGTCTCTGCTTTCATTGGGATAAATTACTGTGGTTCCAATCTATAGTGCGGTGGGGACCGGTAAATTTATGTTACTCTGTGGCGGGTAGTCCCGTTCGTCACAATTAAATTCCCTGTACCGAAGTTTTATCCCGTATTTTATGTGCTTACAAAGTAGGGCATCGCCCAAAGCCCATTCTAAATGTTGAAAATTTACCTCCGAATTCGCTGCTGCGAAGCCATTCGTGCGGCAAAACCATCAAGCTTCGTTGCTGGGCAAATAGCCAAATGGCCAAGAGGCAGTTGACAGGGGAAGTTCGGCCATTCAAACATGAGACAGTTGCACTAGCAACGAAACTAGAATAGTTTCGACGCACGAGCGGTGTCGCAGCAGCGAACTCGGAGGATAAATTAGGACGTCTCCATCGTTTAGGATGGAGACATTTAGGAGGTTTGCCATGCAACTGCAGGTTACGCAATTCCGTTCTCCTAACATCTTATCTCAGCTAAGACAGCTTTCAGTGTTTGTTTTCCTCTCTCTATTTGTCGATTACGGAAAACTCCCTCTGTTTTCTGAAACACGGAAACATTTTACGTTTTTTTTTACCTAAGTCCTGTCCGTAAAATTACGAAATCGTTTTTACAATGCAGCACAGGCTTAGGCCAAAATCAATTAAACGTTTTGGGGTGTTAAAGGAGCCCCAAAAACAAAATACAAGTTCAGTTCATCCAAAAGACTGCACTGATTCAATAACAATGAAGTATTTTTAACGCAAACAGCCAACAACTAAGCTTACGCCGACCACTTCCTCGGGCGTTACTCTTGTCGTCACAGGGACCTGCATGATTGCCGGCACTGACCAACGCCAACCCCCAAAAGTATGACTGTACAGTTGCCATGGTGGCTTCAATTCAGGTTTATCGTATTTATTGAACGTTAGCCCGCAGGTATGGCACTCATAACTCCCCTTTTTATTTGTCCGATTTTATTAGGGGCTCGGGCTGTCGGCGTCTCCGGTTGTCGTCGTATCATGTAGTCACGGTAGTAAAACACCGGTACACTCGTTTTTCAACCCCTCTCGCTAGAACGTAACGTGCACTAAAAGAACACGCGGGGACACACGTTTTCCAACGCCTCGCGCTGGAACGTTGCTTCTCCCAGGGCAAAAACCCGTACTAGAAAAACACACGGGGACCCTCATTTTCCAACTCCTCGCGCTAGAACGCCTCGAGCTTTTAAGACACGAGAGTTTACAAGAAAGCTGTATATCTCTACCGCCACACAGTTTCATCAACGTGGACAAAAACGCCACGGCAGGGAGGCCTAAGACGATAAGCGCTCAGCATCGAAACGCATTATGGATTATAAGGCATTGTACTATATATTGTATACGTATGCGCATATGTATTTAGTTAAAAAAAATCGTCATCTGTCTCTCATTGTTCACTAGTAGCGATTTTGCTGTGGGAACACCGGCACACTGCATACTTCTCCTCTCCCAAGGTTTTGCGTTAGCGGAGATGGCCCGTGATTTTATTATACCCCTGCTGACGTCATGTAGCGCCGCATGGAATGTATTTTCATCCTATGTTTCTGGACTAAAAACGCTTTCGCGGCTCGAATTGGGGTTGTGAAAGCTACAAAACGGCAATAGTTTCAAATTCAACAAGGTTGTGTTTTCTCTTCATCGTTCCTATAAGCTGCCGCTCAGTTTTGTAATGAAGTTCGCCTGATTCCCCTAATTTTCAACGGTTTTGGAAACAGCATGCAGTTCAGTAGCGAACAGAAAGAAACTACACTTGAATTTTACGGATTAAAGAAAATGCCCTGCAGTCACCTTTTAAATGAAGGGTAGCCGTAAACGTTTGTGTTTATGGATAGAATTAAGGGGACCCTGCATCACTTTTTTCAACTCTTTTTGAAATCTTAAATCCTTGCATGACGTAGTCACCCAACACAGACAGTACTTAGATTAGGGCTCGAAAAGTATTTCAGCCAAAAATGACTGCTCTATGCCCATAAGATAACTTGTAAACTCCCTCAAAAGATTTTTCTATCTTTCCCGGTCTTGACGTTCTTTGACGGCTAGAATTACGTCACTGAGGCCATGTAGCTGCTTATGGTCGGTTTTACTTCAGTTGCACCCATAAGCGCTTTTCGATAGCAACTTCAAAATAAAGCCACGAAAACAAGCCAGAAATGCAAGGCGTATCTGGTGCCAAATCATGGAGTGCCGCTTTGTGCTGGCGATAACTCAGCTTTCGCAGTTCTTCCAGACGCGGAAGAAAGAGTGAAAGCGCTTATTGAAAGTGTTGCAGGGTTCCTTTAAAGGCAAGTCAAGACAAGGCAGTGCAGTTAGCGCAGTAGCTTACAATGTCCTTGTTAGAACCAATGCCGATTTGTGCAACCACCGGATTAACGCGCTTCAGATCTTCTGGGTTGTGCAGGCGGTTGGAAGTGGCGAACTCTTGCAGCAGAGAGTGATCCTTCACGGCGTCCTCTGGAAGCGTGGTTTCGATGGTTGGAGCGTCATGCTCTGCTTCGAGTTCCATTGTGCGGCTGCGAGGTAGAGGCAACGACAGCAAAATTTACCTTTGAGCAAGTAGACAGGGTCATTCTCAGGAGAGCAACGATATTCAGTTTCTAAAATCACAAAAATTTAGGACTTCGGATCTCTCCGCCATTTTTCTTTATGCAAGCGAAAGGAACATATCCCAAGTATAGGCGCAGCTTGAAGCGTACTGCTTCGGAGTCACTCGGGAAGGGTGAGGGGCGTATCTGGAAAACAAATGAACATGCAAAATGGTAGTTTAACAACCACGAAGATGGCCCGATGCTCGATATAATGCTCAAGCCGCCGAAAAGTCGCCGCCGAAAAGTCCATTCCCCACGCCTCTGGTGCCCCGCGCAACCAGCGGAGGCCGTGGTGGAATGAGGACTGTAGGCGGGCGCGAGAGGCCCAGAACAAGGCGTGGGGTATCCTTCGTCGGTACCCCACGTCGGGAAACCTCCTCTTGTTCAAACGGGCCAAGGCGTTAGGAAAACGTGTGCGCCGTGGGGCAAAACGAGAGAGTTGGCGTACATTCATAACATCAATAAACTCCTACACAGACACAAGGAAAGTATGGACACGAATACGTAAACTCAAGGGACAACAAACACACAGCCTGCCTCTGGTCAGCACTACAGGGGAAACACTCGAAGACCAGGCTGACACACTCGCACAACACTTCCAACACGTGTCCAGTTCAGCACACTACACAAACACTTTCCTGAAACATAAAGCCTGTTGTGAAAAGAAGTCCCTACGCGACAGCAACAAATCACAGACTTCTTACAACTCCCTGTTTTCACTACATGAGCTGAGGGCTGCTCTAAGCACGTGTAAACCCTCAGCTCCAGGCCCAGACAACATCACATACACAATGATACAACACCTGCACGCAGACACTCTTCTAACACTCTTACACCTATATAACAATATTTGGCTTTCGGGGCACATTCCAAACTCTTGGAAGGAGGCTATAGTTGTAGCTTTCCTGAAGGAGGGAAAGGATCCGTCGTCCTCCTCAAGCTACCGTCCTATAGCCCTGACGAGCTGCCTGTGCAAGCTCTTCGAGAAGATGGTAAATCGCAGGCTCGTGTACTTCCTCGAGTACAACGGTCTTCTCGAGAGCTGCCAGGCAGGCTTTAGGGTGGGGCGATCGACGAACGATCAACTGGTAGCTCTTGACTCGTACATCAAGGATGCCTTCGCGCATAAGCAGTATTGTTTAACTGTCCTTTTCGACCTTGAAAAGGCATACGACACCGCTTGGCGTTATGGGATCCTTAGGGACCTCAAGTCATTCGGTGTATCGGGTAACATGTTAAACACTCTTGTTAGTTACTTGTCAGACAGAACGTTTCGAGTAAGAGTTGGTTGTGCACTCTCAAACGTTTGCGTGCAAGAAAATGGCGTGCCACAGGGTGGCATGTTGAGCTGCACTCTCTTTATAGTAAAAATGAACTCTCTTGGTAAGGCACTGCCACCTACAATCTCTTATTCCATGTATGTAGATGACGTGCAGATATCCTATAAATCATGCAATATGTCAATCTGCGAACGTCAAGTCCAGCTTGGTGTAAAGAAACTTGCCGGCTGGGCAGACAAGAATGGTTTTAAATTAAATCCTGTAAAAACCTCTTGCGTTGTGTTCTCCAGGAAGCGCGGGGTCCATATGGACCCAGACATTACTCTTAATGGGGTGTCGCTTCCTGTGAACAAGGAGCACAAGTTCTTAGGTGTTGTGTTTGACCAGAAACTCACATTCATTCCACACATCAAGGAACTTAAACATAAATGTCTGAAAACAATGAATATACTTAAGGTTCTCTCCCATCAATCTTATGGTTCCGACAAAGAACTCCTACTACGGCTCTATACTGCTTTGGTTGGGTCTCGTTTAGACTATGGCAGTGTGGTATATGGGTCGGCGACTAAAACAGCGTTGCGAATGCTTGACCCAGTGCTACACTTGGGGCTTCGTCTCGCCTCGGGTGCTTTTCGCACTAGCCCTGTCGAGAGTCTGTATGTCGAGTGTGATAAGTGGAGCCTTGAGAACCAACGGACGTACATGGACTTGCTATATGCTTTTAAAATTTCATCACTGAATAATCATCCTTTTTATCCTGTCTTTAACGATACATCAACATCTCTGCTCTTTGCAAATCGCCCATCCGTTCCTCTGCCCTTTTCACTTAGAGTGAGAGAGCGAGCCTCGGATCTCAGTGCTTCGTTTTTAGATGTGTACAGGTCGTCCTTTTCTAACAGTTTACCGCCTTGGCAAGTTCGCCCTGTGTCGTGTGACCTTTCTTTTATGAGACTTGACAAAAATCGTGTACCACGAGCTGCAATACTGCAGCACTTTCTGTCTTTGCAGTTTAAATACACATGTGCAGAATTTTATAGTGACGCTTCTAAAACCTCCAGTATGGTGTCGTGCGCTGCTCATGGTCCTAATTTCAATGCAGCCAGAACCATGAGCATGCACACATCAATTTTTTCAGCAGAAGCGTATGGAATTTTACTGATTGTACGACACATTCTTGAAAATCACATTCCCAATTCCATCATATATACAGATTCTTTGAGTGTTGTTCGCGCACTGTCATCGCACAAGCCCCCCAGAAACCACATAGTTAATCTTGTATTCTGCACTATCATGTCCCGTGTATGCACAAAAGCATGAGCTGGTCCTCTGCTGGGTCCCAGGACACGCAGGGATCTCTGGGAACGAGTTGGCAGACGAGAGGGCCGGTGCTGCTGCACTCAGGAACACTGTGGACATTACAACGGTACCCTACACAGACCTCAAGCCACACATAAGACAACACCTGCGCAGAACATGGTAAACACACTGGGACGAACAGACAGACAACAAACTACATGTAATAAAGCCACACTTGGGACGGTACACAGCTGACTCACACAACAGACACACGGAAGTCGCTTTGGGTAGGCTACGGATAGGGCACACCCATGCGACGCACTCGTATCTGCTGACGGGATCTTCTAGACCCCAGTGCAGCAGGTGCGGAGAGGCCCTATCCGTAGTGCACATACTAATCACATGCAAGGCACTTCACACAACACGACACAAACACTTCAGAGAACTCTACAGACAACATATTCCCCTACATCCATCGTTTTTTTCTAGGTGACAATGCCATTGTTTCTGTGAAACGTGTGTTTGAGTATTTGTTAGACGTCAAGTTTTTAAACCTCATTTCCTATCACGCATCATGAAATCTGGCCCTATACACCAGCCATGCTCATTGTCGTTTTGTAATTTCACTTTTGTTTTTGCTGACTGTACTTAGTGTGTAAGGTTTCACCTCTCATATAGGACTATTGTTTTGGCGCTCTTTGCCCCAGTTGGCCTTGCGCCATAAACATCCAACCATCATCATCATATAATGCTCAAGCAATGCCGCGAAGCTTCAACCCACGCGTTAAGCAGTATGGCGAAAGTATGCTTTCCTGCAAACGCATTCCTGAGCCTCCGTGAGCCTTAGTACTTTTTGCAAAATTTACACCATCTTCCCACGAGGGGAACCATGGGGTAGATGCGACGCATCGGGGGTTTCCGTTGCGTTTCCGTTATGTTAGCGTGTCCATTGTTGTTGTGTGTCCATATTTTACGCAGCATGTTCACCCCCGATGCGTCGCATCTACCCCATGGTTCCCCTCACGGGAAGATGGTGTAAATTTTAACCAAGCGCAAGCTGCGTGCAAGCTGCGCGCTAACCCGTACCCACGCACAGCTGGCACGGCGACGGAGCGAGTGCCGGCGAGCGCTAACACACAGATGGCGCTGCGGTGAGGCCGGCGCTAGCGCGCAGCTGGCGCGGCGAGGAGAATGGGGGAGGGATGCGGACTACGCCGGACGACGCCGGAGGGACAAGGCGAGTGAAAGAGATGCGTCGCATCTAAAACAGTAACTTGACTTCTGCTCTTTGAACGAAAGGTGCGAAAACGACGGGCAATAATGTGGTTCCACCCGGCTCTGTACAACCGGTCTTTGAGGACACGTCTCCACATCCAGTCAAGATACAATCAATCAATCAATCAATCAATCAATCAATCAATCAATCAATCAATCAATCAATCAATCAATCAATCAATCAATCGTTTGTTTACGTGCCCAGGAAAAGCCGGGGGCCTTTGTGCTGGCGCACCAAGAGAAAAAACGCAAGCAACATGCGCGCACACACCTCACAAGTAGTAGGAGTACTACTACTACTACTTCTACTGCTACTACTACTACTACTACTACTACTACTACTACTACTACTACTAATAATAATAATTCACCACACCACTATCACTATCATCATCATCCTTTTGTGCTCTACTCATTTCGTTGCAATGCCAAGTGTGCAATTAACGAGCTCCCTGGTTCGCTTGTTTACATTTTGCCCTGCAGGGGCTCAATGAATTCGAACTATCGAGTGTGCCTGAAAGATTTATTACGCAAAAGGCGGACTCACTTCAGCACAATGCGGTGCTCCTTGCCTTCGCCAAATTCCTTGAATTGGTTCTCAGACTCAGCCCAAGCAAGCTGGATCACGTAATGTTCGCGGGTTCCCTTGAGCTCGTAATACGTCTGGGAAGACTCACTGTACGGGTGCTGAAAATAAAAATAAAACACAGATGACGCGGCGGCATTTTTTAAAGTCTTCACAGTATAAACCCTGAACGATAGTTTAAAAGTTCGGTTTCTATTCTATCTTGCACAGACTTGGGAGTCTTCGACACAATTTTCATGTTCTAAAGTCTTCTGGCTATCTGTAAGGAGACTAAGAAAACTATCAATATAAGAAGTACCGCGTAGCATTTTTGAGCTGGCGGCATGTCGTGATGATCACTCGTTTCGGCATTGAGCAATATTTTGGGGTTGGTGTTTTCATTCAAATTCAGGCTGATTTCCACCAACTTATAAAATATGTTGAGAAAATTGCAGGAGTGCAATCTAATGGAGGGGAACTGCTGAAAGACTTCTGAATGTTTTAACGTATTCATCTTTGATTTTGGTGAAATAATTTCCGTAACTGCAGGTATCATAAGAATTTTTGTTAGAAAATTGTGCTTTCAAAATTGTGTTATTTTTTATATCATGCTTCAATTTTTACGCTCTTTCACGTCAAATCTGTGAGGCGTAGCTCATCTGGCAGTTTACTATTTTTATCGCAAGCAGTCGGGTTATGTTAATAGAAGCTTAGTAGATTTGTGATTTAACGCGCCGAAGCCACACCTTCAATAGAAGGCGCGTTGTAGTGGAGTACCCCGGGGTAATTTCGACCACTCGGCGATCTTTAACGTGCGCTGAAAACAAAAGCCTAATCAACATCCCCGTAGATGAGAGCTCAGTTCTTGCATTTCAGGTCTAAACACTCGCGGTGACAACGGTCTTTAGGCAGCGCTAAGGGGCTCGTATCTGCGCCTGCTTTCAGGGGTAGTTCAAATAAAGGGTGAAATTATCAGGCCGCGAACCAACAAGCTTTGCTTAGAGCAGGTTTTCTTCGGCGGAGAGAAATCTTCAATTAGCGCTCAATGAACAACATGCGATATCGCATGGAATCCAAGACAAAAAGCCGACCCATTTGGCGCCCGCTATATCGAAACTACAGATGGTGGGTAGGAAGCGGCTTATTGACGCATAACCACCATGGTTTAAATAGTCTCGCAATTGTTCGAATAGGCAGGGGGCAATCTTCGCGACTAAGGACTACGCCAACTCATCCTATACTCCAGATAGCATCCATAAATGGACTCACCCGCATACCAAACCTTCCGTAAATGTCCCTCTTGACAGTCGCACTGTGTCCCTAACCTTTATCATCTAGTATAGACATGCCCTTACTTTTTACGAGGCGGACATCAACTGCTCGCCTCCTACGCAGTCAAGAACATTAATATACAAAAAAATACAAAGAGTTCACAGTTTCACAATCCCCTTTCCTCTAGAAAATAATCTCTTTAAGGTTGTTTGTACGTGAACGAGAACTCCTCTTCAGTTAAATTATTCTCTCGAAGAACTCTAAGCGAAAGTGCAAGAACTGGAGAACCGTTATAGTGCCCCTCAGGCTACTTTAATTAAAAGATTGTGCACAAAGTGGACAATGGCTGTAGTGACCTTCAGGGTACTTTAAATAAATGAATGGACACAAACTTTAGAATAGTTATAGGGTTCCTCAGCGTGGATTATGAACTCAAGTGCAGTATGCAGGAACCGAAAGATTTTCCAATGATACATATACTGTTTCCCTCTCCTTTCTTTCGGCTTTCCAACATTATCCCGAACAGAGTGCTTTGGCTCTTTCTTCTTAAAGTCAACCAAAGGATTGATTGATTGTAGTGTTTAACGCACCGACGCAACGCAGGCGATGAGGCGCGCCGTAGTGGAGGGCTCCGGAATAATTTTGACCACCTGGAGGTCTTTACCGTGCGCCGAAATATCGTACACACGGGCGTTTTTGATTTTTGCCTCCATCAGAACAGGGGAGAGTCAATAAATCAATTAATCACATCAATCAATCACTCCATCAATCAATCAATGTTTTGCAAAGTGTTTTTTTTTTTGCCAGTCACGATATGTGATCCTCTTGTTCTTAATGGCACTCAAAAGACACCGCTCACCGTCTTTTCGGCGCCGCATGTGACGCACGATTTTCCCGCAACTCGTCCGTAGTAGGTGTATGGCACGTGCTCACACTTCTCCAGGTTCTTCACCTTAGTCACCTTCAAGTAATCGTGTTCCTCCTCGTGGACGACGTACATAGTGTCGCAGACACCATGGAGGCCGTCCTGGAAAAAAATTAAGGCACCATCGAACTTGCAACACTAAAAGGCAGCTTCAAACATGCAAAGACAAAACACGGTAAGCAGGACACAACTGAAACGGACACCTGAGTGATGCCAAAGCAAAGTATAAGAAGATGTCCAAAGGTTTGTTTACGGGACCACTAATAATGGGATGTCCGAAGCACAAAATTGTCTTCCCAAAAACGTCTTGTTGCTATCGAAACATTAGGCTGGAACACCGCAGCTTCTCCACCCCAAAACGCAACGCGCCGCATCGTTCCTATTCAATATAGAAAGGCGCCACTCAATGCGCAATTAAAATACCTATGAAGAGTCCACCGGTGCGGCCAAAAAGAACGTTCCATTCGCCACTGGCCCTGGCATGCATAGGGTTTCGAGTTGCTACAATAAACCAGCACCTGGCAAAGTTAATTATAAGCGCAATCAGCACCACACAGCCAGGATGAAGCGTTGTTTAGAGGCAGAAAATGGGGACTAAGTGTTTTTTTTTTCGCTCAACAACGTTGACAAGTATGGAGTATGGTACCGGACTTAGTCGTTTGGAAATTTTTTGCCTTTACAAAGTTCTCGTTTCATAATTCTCTTATCTTTTGGCCGGGTGGCTGAATCGAGGAACAAAGAGACACACAGAAGGCAAGCAGACATACAGACAGACCAAAACTTTCAAGTTTGAGGGGCCTAAGAATATCTCGTCTTTAAAAAAGTGTGAGCTTCTTGTGGCTGCATTGCACGCCACGCGAAGCCATCAGCCTGTCTGCATTTTGTTGGAGCTACCGAAATGACTCGCAAATTGTCTCATAATGAAAAAGGCTTCAGCGGCCGGTGTACCACCAGTTTCTGTGTCTGTTAAGCGGGTCCTACAGGCTAGTACGCCAGCAAGGCCCAGGAGCAGGATGCGTGCGATGTAACAAGGGTAGGCAGGCACCATGCACTTCGATACACCCGAAGGGGGTCGTCTCCCAACTCACCCACGCAAAACCGACGTAGCAGTACGTATATTCGTCAAAAGTGTTAACAATAACGAAGAAGCGGGTGCCAGCCTATGCACGGAGCGGCAGGTTACGATAGCCACCGGCGCACCTTCGGCGGCTGATAATAGGTGCTCCCGTGGCTGACTTTCTGCAGTCGGCCGCTCCAGCGCATGCGCACGAACTCGCTAATTACCCAGGGCGCTATAGCAAGCTGCCTACCTGTGCATACGCTGGCACCTCGTTCCTTGTTGTTGTTAACACTTTTGATGACTACATCTTTCATGAGTGTCCTGCAATAAGTACTAACGTATTCATATTCAAGTCAGGAAATCAGACTTAAGTGCCTGGCCAGAAACAATTCCTGTGCACTTTAGAGCTTTGTATCACGCCCGTTTACCTCCTTGACGTGGTACTCCTTAGTGTCGGGTGCTCGTGGCGGCCCTTGACGAGGTCGAGCTCGAACAGCGAGAGGATGCCCTTCTTCACGTTGCGCACCCACATCGGCTCGTTTTTGCCGATCACGACCTCTTCGAGCTGCAAACAGAACGGTTCACAGACGTGAACAGTGCACCACTTATTTCTTGTTTCGCTCAACTTGCTCATACGGTTTCTCCCGCATCTTTTCCAGCTCTCAAACTTTTTAACACGAAAGTGTTTTATTCCGAAATACACAGATTTCAATGATGCCATTTCTGTCACGGTAATGACGGCAGTACAACGAAGCAAGCGGCCTGTAAAGAATGCCCCCCCGGCACACAGGGTCTTCTTGCGGGGAAGCAACCTTTAGTACTAAAAGTACGTTATATGTACTTAGGATTGTTCGTTTTCGGGTTTTATATTTTAACACGAAAGCGTGTTATGCCGGGATGCACCAAGATTTCACTGATGTCATATCCATCACGGAAATGACGCCAGTAAACTGTTGCCGAAGCGACCCACCAGCAGGACGTCTCTCGCCAAGCACACCCACAAGACAGCCGCCGACCCGCAAATTATGCTCGGCTGCAAATTTCGTCGCACATTTCACTTTCATGGTTTAGCGATTCCTATGACAGAGGAATCAACCACAGTTTTTTTTTAACTTGCTTGTCAGAATAAATCAAGAGAAATAAGTTCTAACAGTATAGGCAGAATACGGGCGTATACGGTATATGCCACAGGGGAGAAGGCTATATGGTATTGTGATGTTTCGCCATAACATTCAAACCTCGCTTAATCGATCCGTTACAGAAACCGCTGCGAGATGGTTTTCAATGATACCCCGGCGTGCATGGTTGAATCCTTTGATCCTAGATGTTAGAGGAATTTTTTTGGGCCTGTATTTAAAGCACTCACAAAAATACTTTAAATTTTTCCGGATGCGTTGGCAGTACGGCGACTCTCACGTAGAGTGGAATAATCCGATCAAACCCATTTCTGTCACTCGACTGTACTTGAATTAGCTGGCCCACAAAACTGAGTACGTTGTACATGTGACCGTTTCCCGGAAAATCTTCGCCTTTGAGCTTCAAGGTGGCTGTTGCATCAAATAGTCAAGAGCACAACTCAACGGGCGCTTCGAGAGTTTTCTTCACAGTCAGCGTGTATTCAAATCAGCAGTTCAAGCGGGCAGAAGTGTAGGATAGACTTTTGACTTTGGTTTGTTTACTCATTAACCACTGCGTATTTTCCGGCATTCAGTATACTTACTCTAAAAGCTATACGTAACATGACTGCACGAAATTTCAAGTATAGTAATTGTCGCCCCGGAAAATAAATAAGTAACAGACAGTAAGGTAAACAAGCTGTGCTGTACCTTTCCCTCGTGAAACTTTCCGGCAAAGGGATGCTCAAGAGCGCCGACTAGGTTTTCGTTGGACTTGTAGTTGAACTCGTACTCCCCGAGGTCCAAGTGCTCCGCGTTGTACGTGACGGCTTCGAAGTTCATGATCTGAAATCAATATAACGACAAATACGGGAAGACATGCAATAGCAGTACGACTGAGGGTCTTGTCAATTTACGCCGGAAGATGTTTGGTACATAGGAACTTTAATCGGAATCCGTGCACTGTGACTTAAAACTCTCGTATTTAACTACGCGCTGACAAAAATTTTGAGGAGGCGGATTATGTTTTATTTGTGTTTGGGCTACAAGTTTTAGAAGAGCTACTACAGTGGGAATTTGTTCAACAGTCAGTGGCGTTTGAAACAACGATTCGGTTTTGTGTCATTACGTTCAGTGATGTTTCGCTTGTAAGGAAAAGTAAAACTATACCTGCATAAGTTATTGCGTATGACACCCTCTTAATACGATTATCAATGCAATTGTCGATCTCTATGAATGGATGCCGGCACAGTTCGATTATTTCATTGTTATACGGTATTTTCCCCGCCAGGTAGAGACTTTTGGAACATCAGAATACTTGCACAATTGTAAGAACGGAAATGTTTCGAGGGTTTCTGCGGTGTTTTTTTTTTTTTTTTTTGTGCAATCAGCATTGAAGGTAACAGGAAGCCAAATTCGTGTGCAATGACTTGTTACAGAGAGCGCTCCTACGACCTACTTCAGTGTGCGACGGAATTATCTTGTAGTGTTTTCGAGGAACATCATTTCTATGAAGCTGCTGCGATCTCCTTAAATGATTTAGCATGGCAACAACGGTGTTCAGTATAACGTGACTATTTACCTTGAAGTGTGTGTGGTCGGGCTTGACTTGAACGAGAACTTTGCTGCGGAAGGCGACGCCCGTCGATTGCTGAGGATGGTCAGGACTGAGGACATTGAGGGTGCCTTTGTGGTTGTACACGTATTCTTTGCCGACATCAAAGCCTACGAAAAGAAGCAACATTAGTTTCATTGAAATTGAAGGGTAAAGTACGGAATAAGTGTCTAAGGGATGTCTAATTAACTGACCTCTTAGGTTGTAGCCACTTCTAAAATAACGCATATTTTTGACATTCCGCTGGGCACGGAGGTCTACCTTTTTTTTCCCAAAAATCACTTTCTGGCATCGTCCCCATGCCACCCGTTCATTTCTACACATTTAATTTATAACCTACCATAAAGCGTAAGAATTTGTGTTATCAAGGCTCAGGTGACCTGAAAGCGACTTTGACAACCAGTGTGATCTAGTTACGGTACGTGATGCAGCGGCATCGAGCGGGACATGGTATTTTCTACTGTGGAGCTTTTTACAGATGATGTAACGCTCTAGGCTTATCGTAATCAGTCAAATGATGGATTATACGGGTCAAACTGCGCGATGCAGACGTAGACTTCTGTATATTCATTGTAATGTTCCTTGAAAACCACAATACTTACCTATACGTTTTGGGAAACAAGCACAAACCTGATAGTTACCTCTGATGCTGGAGATGGGATGAGGATAAAATGGGGGGTAATAGTCGCAGGATGAAAATTTGATATTATAATTTATTATGCGGCTTACCGAGCCGAATAGACACTGGGCTATGTGGCGCGTAGTAGTGGAGGGCTCCGGATTGATTTCGACCACCTGGGGATCTTTAACGCGTGTCGAAACCTCGACCCCCGGGCGTTTTCGCTTTTCGCCTCTATCGGAAAGGCAGTCACCATGACCGGGGTTGTACCGGTGTCCTTGGGCATTGCATCCCAACGCCTTAGCCACTGAGCCACCGCGGCAAGAGGGTAATAATTCGTAAGAATGAATCCATACGAACCTACCGAATGGCCATCATTTCAGGGCCGAATAGAGGAACAGATCAGAAATGATGCGACGTTTTTGTTCCTGCGTAGTTCTCTTTACTGGAACACTGGGGGCGTTAGCCTTGCGGTATATATCTATTAACCTTATAAAAGCTTGTAATTCTGCTCAATATTCACATTTCTTTAACGCTACTAAACATCAATAAAAATGGTGTGCATTGGATGGTTGGTTTGTTGGTTGGTTGGTTCTGTTGTTGGATCAGGCGGTGTTAGCCTGGTAAGATGCCCTAGCAATTGCTCCGCCCAAGCGCCACCTAGAGTCAATAATACGGCCACTTTCTCATGAGTCCGCCAGTTCTGTCTCCTGAAGGAAGCTAAGAAGAAGAACGGCATCTCCATACAAAGCATTCAATGTCCCCTTGGGACACGATGTAGTCCATCACAGAAAGCAGCTTAGGGAATTCAAGCGCGCTACAAGGTGTGGCGCAGCTCTCATCAACCTATTGCCATCTTCTTCGATATTCTGGAGAGGCAAATTGCGTTTATAATTGCGTTGCTATCGTGCAAATGACGGCTACGTTAGCCGTTGCGAGAACCTTCGGAACCAGAGAATAGGCTTTGTGGGCCATCTCTTGTCGGGAGTTTTTTTTTTTTTTTGGCTACGGTTACATTTCCCTGCAGTGTTCTGCAATGTATTCTTTCGAGTTCATGTGGACCATCGCGAATCCTTCAGGGCCATTGCACACACTACGATCACCGGCATGACAGCACCCTTGTTGCAGGCGCGGTAGTTAAGAGCGCACGTCCATTCAAGGACGTGTGTGCAGGTAGGTGCGAGGATGTTACTTATGGACGACGTGCCGTGCATGGACATGCAGGGCCTGAGCAAGGACGTGCCGGCAGTAATCAGCTGGTAACTGATTATTCGATGATTGTAGGGTTTAACGCGCCGACGTAACGCAGGAGAGGAGGGGCGCCGTATGTGGAGGGCTGCGGATTAATTTTGACCACCCGGGGATCTTTAACGTGCCCCGAAATTTCGTACCCATGGTTTTTTTTTTGCTTTTCGCCTGCATCAGAAAAGCGGCCACCGTTGCCGGGAATCGAACCCGCGACCTTGTGCTTAGCAGCGCAACGCCTTAGGTACTTAGCCACCGTGAGGGGTCGTAACTGATTATTCGAAGGCATCGAACATGAAATTCACGTATGGTATATATCAGGGGTCGGCAACCTGGGGCCCGTGGGTCACATGCGGCCCGCGAGGCAGAATTATGCGACCCCTACAAGACGTCAGTGTCAGCGTTTCCAGGTGGGGAAATACGGCACCAGATCCTGAAAATCTGGTGAAATTTGGAGGCTACTGGTGTTGAGGTTCTGGTACGGCTACACCAGGCAATATCTGGTGAAAAGCGGTGAAAAAGTACCTTCCTGGTTTCAACCGTAGTTTTCTTTCCCTGAATGGAAGTCTTTCTAGCTCCTAAACATAAAGAGTGACTCACATTACTAGACTGCATGTCTGTTTTAGTGTGCTCGATAAGTATTTTTGGTCTTGAGCATGTCGAGTAAGTAAGGAGAACCAGAATGTGACCTTTGAGCAAACAAACCGCACTGAATGACAACGTTCAGGATTCTTTATGAAGGATCACCCGCTGGCGTTTCCTCACTAACGTATTGCTCATTAATTTATTTTGTATGACGTGTTGATTGTAAATTAACCAGTAAAATGTTAAATGCTCACAAATAATTTGAGAAAATCGCACCTTGCACCACGTCATATGTTTAAAATCAAGATAAGAAAAAGTACAGGGAGCATTGTATTAAATTTGGGGTAACTTTCTGTGCGAGCTTGCCGATAGAAAATCGAGCAAAAGTGCTTTACTCGCACTGCGACAAGTATGACGTAGAAATTTTATTTTCACAGCAATAAAATCTATTTTGCTGTAATCAAAGTTGCCCCTCCGCGATAAAAGCAATGTTTCGGCAAATTGCTTGCGCAGAAGAGATGCCGGGGCGAGGAGTATGTTCTAAGGGCCGTAATTTAGTGCTGGTAAAATTTGGCGAGATTTTGACCAGCGGCTAGTGTCACAACCCATTTAAAATCTGGCAACGCTGGTCAGTGTTACATCCGGCAGCTCGGCATGTTGCGGTGTTCGCCATAGACGCGCGCGGTTTTATCTCTTGATAAGATCTGAGCGCCCGTCTGCGGGGCGGTGACGTAGTGTATGCTGGCTTTATAAGCAGGCAGCCGTATCTGTGTGTGCTTCTTCTTGACTTGTATCCTGTACTGACGCCAGTCCGTGCGTCAAATAACACAGTAAGCCACTGCTGCCGAGTCATGTTGCTCCGGTCATTTCCAAGCCCAACAGTCAGAATGACCCCTTCTTTCCCCTGGTCACTTACTGTCTGGAACCCAACATGACGGTTTTTACCTTGAAAGCGTCACTTTGACCTCAAAGGACACGCCTGCCGAAAATAAACAATATTTCGTTTCAGTTTTGTACATTATTGTCAATTGCTCGAATTTTCCCTCTTTGCCTGTAAAGCCCTCTCAATGTGCCGTCCGGCGTCCGTTATGTCAACTTTGATGCAACTCGGCCCTCCGCCTCAAAAGGTTTTCAACCCATGGTAGTATATGAATCTAGTAACTTACGCTATTAGATTAATGTCACTAATTCTGAATATGAGAAGATGATGATGATGAATCTAGTAACTTACGCTATTAGATTAATCTCACTAATTTTGAATATGAGAAGATGATGATGATGATTAGTTACACCCCCACTGGCAGTGCTTGGCCGGAAACTAAATATGGCTCATACTTCGCATGTGAAGCCGTATGCATAATGACTGGTCCGAACCGAATTGTATGGCAGCCCGCAAGGTGTCCACCATATAAGGTGCTCGTTCTGAGTAGCACACGGGGTATACTTGACAAATGTGCACTCACCGGAGCTGAACCCCGCAAGCAGAAGTAGACACAGAATCCTCATGACGACGGCAATCCTAAAATCCACCCGAGCCCGCTTTCAACCCAAGCGGAGCCCTGCCGACGAGATTTGTCTGTGGCAGGTTTAAATAGCGAGAGCCAAAGATACTGCTCGACCGCTACGCTTCAACGTGCTCGCGTTAGGTTTCACCGAGATACGGATGGCAGAACTGAGGGAATATGGAAGGGAGGGGGGTTGGGGAGGCGATGAACAGAACAGAGAAAGAGAGAGAAAAGCCGGGCGGCGTGATGCTTTCCGGCATTGCTATCTGAAAAAAGCCGCCCGGCCAGCAGCAGATGAGAAAAATATTTTGAAGAGGCCATCGTCCGTTCTTATATTTAACTTCTTGTTTAGTTTCTGTTTCAGGAGTAGTTGCTGAAAGTCACCTACAGCGTCAGCTTACAGCCCGAGGCAAGAAATATCAGTATCCGGCAAGCCCTATTTTGAAACTCACACGACACCATCTAAAAAAAAAAAATTACGGAACCTACAGAAGCGGATGGCTAGGGAAGCTTTAAGATGTCGAGCTTCTCCTTCTACGTCCTCCCTCCACTCTTCCGTTTTTTTTTTTGTAAACCTGGGGCAGAATCTCGAATTGGGGCCGTTCCAAAAGTGCCCACTGATTGATTGCAGGGTTTAACGCGCCGACGCAAGGCAAGCAATGAGGCGCGCCGTTGTGGAGGGCTGCGGATTAATTTTGACCACCTGAGGATGTTTAACGGGCACCGAAATATCGTACACACAGGTTTTTCATTTTCGCCTCCATCAGAAAAGAGGCCGCCGCGGATGAGAATCGGACCCCCGTCCTCGTGCTCGGCAGAAAAAAAAAATCCATTTGGTGTTCATATCAATACCGACGAAGTCACAATTGCGAAGCCTCTGACCAATGAAATACTCAAAAATCAACGCCCCACCAATGAAATGCATAGAAATCGACGCTCCGCTTGGCTGGGACTGCGTCACATCAGGGTCTTGTGCTTTCTGCCGATCAAGACTCGCTCAAAATGGACACTCTGGAATGGACGTGAAAAACTGAGAATCCTGCGCCTTCTCCGTCTTGGCTTCCGGCTGTGTCCACTAGTTCAGCGGCTGGCTGGGCCCGTGCAGTGCCGTAACCTCAAAGCCTTCGTGTTCTCGAGCAGACTATTCCCGGCAGGTCAAAAGAGAGGCGTCTCTTTGACCCTAGCGGCACGTGAGCGGCTGTGTTGTATTCATGGTCTTGGTTTCATTTAGGGGCGAAGCACCTTAGGAGCTCGCAATGTCCGTCCGTTGGCGTCCGTGCGCACATCAGTATAAACCGAATATGTGTATGCCAGACCGCCAGAAAGGTTGCAAAAAGCGGCAAAAAAGCACAAACCTTAACTATCAACGCTAATTCGCGGAAAAAAGGTTAGAGATTGAGAGAGAAAGAGAGAGAGACGCACAGAACCGTGTAAATCGAAACATCTGGGAACAAAAGGTTCACAAAAGGTTAGAGAGAGAGAGAGAGAGAGAGAGAGGAGAGAGAGAGAGCGAGAGAGGAGAGAGAGAGAGAGAGAGTAGAGAGATGAGAGAGAGAGAGAGATTAGAGAGAGAGAGAGAGAGAGAGAGAGAGAGAGAGAGAGAGAGAGGTTGAGCAGTTTCGCGTGGCTCCTGGAGAGACGTGCTGCGCATGCGCTAAGAGCGTTGGATTGGATTGGATTGACATAGATTTGATTAGATTGAAATGCATTATATTGGATTGGATTAAATTGAATTGTATCGGATTGGAACTGTAGATATAGTGCACACGCGCGTTGTCACTCATTTACATGCGCGAGTGGGCAATGCCACGGGTGATTTACGCTAAGAACGATCCCCAGTTCTTCGCCCACTCATCATGATTCACTTCGTGGAGATGCGTGAATTTTTTACAGCGAAGCTGTGTGTATACCAAACGTCTCTCCGTAGCCAGGAGGGAAATTCGAAGGAACCACTGCGCGTGCGCCAAAGAAACAAGTTTGAGAGGAGTTAGGAGCCAGAAGAAACGAAGCGTTTGGGCTTTTCGCCTCGGGTAGCACGTGTTGGTGACGTACACACAATTCACAGCGTCGGCGTGGAGCGCACTCGCGCCTAGTCGGAGTGAGTGGGAGCAAGAGGATGGGGAAGGCATGGTTCTTTGGCATCGTGGTGTGACGTAGCACATCCGTCGGGAAGTGCAAACCAGCGATCTTCCGTACTGGGAAGAAAATAATGCCCATTTATAGGTACAAAAGTTCCCTTTTTTTTTTCCCCGCAGGTTTCAGAAGAAATCCCTGAAAATTTCCCTGCATAATATTGTTTCATCTGATCATTGCGTGGAATCCTGTTAAGGTTTGAGCGTTAGCCAGCGCCACCTATGTCTACTTTACTTATCATTCCAGGCGCAGACGCGTTTCAGAGAATAAGAGCTTGAACGCGAACTAAATTTCACTAAATATGCGACTCAGCATCCTTTGAAAATGCATTTCACGTTTTGTACCAAGCAGCACGGTTACTTTGGAAGCTAAAGTTCTCAGCTTGAAACTGCCCGTATAAAAAGGAAGCAGACATTTTTGGGTCATTGAGGTAATTTTTGCCCAGCGCCGGGACTGCTGGCGCCATCTCTTGTTGACAGCACGCGGACTAACGCGCACCCGAAACACTTTTTTGTATATTGAGCAGAAACAGGTACACGTGGACAGGCTTCAGCCGCAGCCTCTTCACACTTTACTAACTCTTTCTAATGGAGTATTCTTTCCTTTATGCTCCCTCCTGTTTCATGAACTGGACGGGAAGCGATCTTGAATACCTTTAGCTCGCGGGAACACGACTGCGAATATTTGAAGCTAAATCCGACAAAGTGTACGGTGAACGTTTCAAAAGAAAACAGAGTAATAAATGATGCGAGGTCTGATATACTGACATTTTTCTCCTTTTTACTCCGCGACTCCTAATAGTTTCGGCATCAATTAAAGACTCCCTTTGTCCGTTATGGCCAAAATTACTGCAGAAAATTGACAAAAAAGAAGAAAATTCGTCGTACGAAACATCGCTGCTGCAGACCCGTCAACTTGAGAGGAAGCAAGGAGAGGAGGATAAAATGGTTGCGCCAGTGGCGCCGCGCAAGCCCCGGGAGTCCCGCCAACACTGCTACACTACACCAGGGTACAACTGCAGCGGTCGCCAACGAGCTTTGGTGGTCGTTAAATCAGTTTATGGATGACGCAAAAGCTCCTGGCACCGGTTCCCGGCGCGGAATCAATGCCAGAACAACAGCCTGTCCCGCCGAATCCAGTGATCAAGCGACAAAACGTTTCGCTTCTTTGTATTGTTATTTTCACCGTTTTTTTTTTTGCATTCCTTCACAGAAGCCTTAAATTGGCATAAAAATGTGAAATAACGTGTTCAACAACTACAACCATTCGCAAGGTCAGGCCCACGACGCCAAGTGCCGCAACAACGATAGTGGATAGTCGACTGATAGTGGCTTTGACAAGCGGTATGGGCGGCTTTTAAGTAAAAATTGTGATACACTTCATTGCTGGGAAGCAACAGGCATGTGAAGTGACACACAATTGCGTAACATGGTTCATAAACACTTCAATATAAAACCCTAAGATAAACACGGTGCCCCCCCCCCCTTTTTCAATTTCTCCGGTCAACTATCTCCACAGGGTGTCAGGGTCAAACACACTTTTACTTTTGTTTTCTCTTTTTCAAGGGGGATGTGACGGGCTGTGTCGAGTTCCTTCTCTTCTCTA
The DNA here is from genome assembly GCA_013339765.2 of Haemaphysalis longicornis. NCBI lineage: Eukaryota > Metazoa > Arthropoda > Arachnida > Ixodida > Ixodidae > Haemaphysalis > Haemaphysalis longicornis. The sequence continues at coordinate 30,803,520 of CM023449.1, forward strand.
CCACTTTTCCTACATACAGCGACCACGAAAATACCCGACCAACGCGATGTTAATAGCTTCGCTTTAAAACCTCAACTGATGTTGAAGTCGCTGTGGTATGACACACATGCCCTCCCATTCATAACAAAAACTTACTCTTGCACAAAGCTTATACAACAGCTAATTTTGTAGTAATGCGCCTCAACCACACGGACTTCAATTGAACTGCAAATTACATATGCTTTACGTTAATTTGGGATCACTAAGCGTACTGAAACGACTGCAAAAGTGAGAACGGAGTAGGATTTGCGTTGTTACACCATGGTCTGGAGATTTCTTCGTAGTTGTCGGTAAGGGGGGGAGGGGAGGTATAGCCACTGTATAGCCCCTGTATAGCCACTGCGTTTTCCGTTTCGTCCTAGAACTCGCAGTATTATATGCCAACCAAATTAAAGCCGTTCCACTCAATGTGAAAGCTGTCGGAAGTGAAGAGCAGTGGTTCGCCTTAATGAGCTGTGGTGCCGTTATTCGACCACTCTTACCGCCCATCACGCTCTTCGCCGCCCTGTCTCCTCCCTCTCCTGATGAAATCAACGGAGGTTTGTCCAACGCATTTCAAATTTCCCGCCTTCGCAGTGCTCGCGCGCCTCCTGCCTGAAACTGCGCTAGCGGGAGTTCTGTTCTTCTTGTGTTTGCTTTTCCTCCCGCACGTGCCGGCGTTGCACTGCTCCTCTTTTTCGCGTGCTGTCGTAAAAACCAGTACAACGAGCGTTCCGAACTAAATGAACGCGGACGCTGCAGGTTCATTACGTATATTTTGCCTCAAATGTACCTGCAGTGTTTCTTTGCGCTAAGCAACAGGACATCTATGGCAAGCGCCAGTGATTCACGAGTTTAGAGCGCTTATGGCTATATCAACTGCTTGGCTTTCGAAGCCTCTGAGGGACGCCGTGACGACAGCCACTACGACGGAACGCCGTAGGGCTCTACTTGGGCCCATCGAGCGAGCTACAACGACAAGGCGAGCCCCTAAAGTGCGATGCACTTAAAACATTACTCGGCAGTTGTAGAGGGGCCTCTAGCTCCGTTTGATTGTACCACTTTTATGATAACGTGCAGTTCAAGGGAAGGCGAAGAGGTTTTACAACGGAAAGAAAAGTTGGCCAGCGAGTACTCCGTAAACGAGTAAAGCGCGAACAAACGTGACTTTCAACTAACATTTATTGGTAAAAACACTCACATATCTACACAAGCTGTAAGCACATATTAGCCACTACAGCGCATATAACCATATCATGTGCATCGTCACAGGATGAGATTAGTCATGACACATGACGAAGGAGAAAGTAACAGAAAAAATTGGCCGCGTACCTGCTCCTTTTGTTCCAAATGTCGACGGAAGAGGGTAGTTCACTGGTGCCCCTGGCAAGTAAATGCATCCCTTCTTTTTCCCGCTCACCTCTCATTCTGTTCCTCTCCCGTCTCGTTCCTTCCAAGACAACACGCTAGACGTTTGCTCAAGTCAATTTAAATTTACCGCGTTCCACTGCTTTCAGTCGGGTGCCTCGATGCCAGCGCTGCCGTACGGCGGAGACTTACGCACCCGAATCTCAGCACGCTACTAAACATTTATAGAACCACGTTGCTCCACTCCACGAGCGTTCCAAGCGGAACACGGAACCTATCTAGTGGAAACTTTCGTTGCAGTTGCCGGTTGAGTTTTTAGAATTCCGCCAGGTAGCGCGGGCAACAGCAGGAGACTGTTTTATGCAGTTGATGTAGTAATTTATTTGCAATCGCAAAAAGCAAGCATCCGTCAATTTTTTTGTAAAGGAATACTACAAATATCACTCGTCTATTGATTTTTGGGCTTATATTTGCGTAATGTCTTGTTCTTGTTCATTAATGTTGACAAGTATCAACATTAACACCGTACGTAGGCGTTTAGATTTGGCTGTGAGTATATAATAATTTTGTGCAGATATTGTTCACTTTCGCCGGCTGGCTGAATAGAGTGACAGACGGACAGGTAGACATACAGAGAGGCCAAAATTTTCCCGTTTAAGTATCCCGAGAAAGACTATCGTCTTTAAAAATCGCGGCTGTTCAGTATGCGCACCACTTCTCTCACAGACAAAAGCAGATCGGTGCACGGAGCAACGTGAACGCGCTATTATCCGATAGCGCAAAGATTTCAAAGCTTTTCTACACAACTTCCCCGGTGCAAAAGCGGTACAAGAGCCGCAGCGTCAACCACAAGAGCAAGTTCGTTCCGTCCGCCGAACATGGGGTGTGCGTAAACCCTCTACGACGCGGTCAGAAATACGTAGGACAGACATCGCGAGCATCTACGGAACTTGAAAAGGACTGGGCAGCTCAGGGCACATTGCCACAAATGCGAATGAACGCCTGACTTTAGCGAAACTGTAGTAATAGCAATGCATAAAAACGGGATCGCCAGATAAATTATTCAGGCGTTTGAAATGGCCCCCCTTGGTGAAGCTTGCATAACACGCCTCCTTTCTGTTTATCGCCCAAAGAAATCGCGTATCTTGCCTCTGAATGATTCCAAATGGCCGCACCTTGTTTTCTCTTCCTTTTTTTAAAGCGAAAGATTTCTTAGTGGGACCGCTGCCGTCCTGTCAAAGAACTAATGCATTTTCCCAAAGACCGGTTGGTCGACGGAAAATCTGTTATGTGTTCCGTGGACACAGGACGCGCGCCTGAAACCGGGCGTCCATTGTGTCAAAACACTTCTTGAAACACTCGAAAAAGGAGCCCTTCCAGATAAGACAATACACGCATCTATCATAAAGAAGGAGCAAAATAGTATACCTTTATCTCATGAAGCACGTATCGGTGTGCATTTCGATCGTTCGTGGATGTTCTTGCTGAGTGCGCAAAAAATCGTCGCATGGGTTCGTTCTTCGTTTCCAATTTGGCACTTCGAAGGTTTCGCGATCGACTGGACGCACTTTCAGAGAGGAAGGTTGGACGCACTTTAACCTCTCGGGCTTCTCTAACTTCCTTTAGGAAGGCGTTGCTTTGTTTATTCAGATTCATATGCAATGAGGAGGTTTGTGCTATGCTCTCGCGAAACGGCGCAGACAACGTTGTCCACAGTATTCGAAGACGGCTTTTGTGACTCAAATCTCTATCGTAACCATCTTTGTCGTAAACGAACTGTATCTCAAACGGGCCCACGGCCCGTTTGCCCGTACGCATTAAGTTCCCGATAAGTTCCCGCGTTCAAATAAGGCGCCAATAAGTGGAAGTCGGCCACGGCAAACAAGCCGGTTGCCAGAAAACCCGACGGAAACGCTACCTTAAAGGGACACTGAAGTGAATTTGTCAAGCTCCGTTTTTGCTTGCATGCGTAGACTGGCTCAAATTAGCACACTTTTCATCGTTTATCCGGTTGACAAATCGGTAATTATTTTACAAAGCGCGAAAGAAGAAAAACTACCATGCGCGGTTTGCGGCGGCCCGCACCAAACTAAGGCTGTGACGTTGAGAGGAGGGGCCGCCGTGATTGACGATTGCCAAGGTTAGCAATCACACAAGTTTCGGTTTCGGTTTTTCGGTTCTGTAAAACATAACCAATGGCTTTGTTGGATGGGCATTCTCAATATCTCAGTAATCATCGTACCGCGCTTCTGCCATGTTGTCGGCTGTAAAATGCACAAGGATAAGCCTCCCAGGACGGCTTGTAGTCGTTAGCATTCACTAGCCGAGACCTACGCAGTGCATGAACGCCCTCCGCGTACCCGCAGACGCCCAAATGTCATGCGCTTTTTCCCCCCATATTTGGAGCTTGCCTCCCTCATGCCTGTATCGTAAAAAGCGTGTTCGCACCAGGCCAAGGGTCTGTTCATTCTGGCCTGTGCCCAATGCCTGCAAGCAGTCGGTTGCTTATGGCAACAGCACGCCAACGAGAACTCGCTAGCGCGCCAGTGCCAGCCTGCGCGCGTTTTGGAACTAGTTCGTGTAGCCATGAACGTTGCGGCCCCCAAAAGAAAAGGGTGAACTAATATAGAAAACATCGGCGGAAAACAAAAAAGTTAACTTACAAAAAAAAAAGCACGTACCCGCGGGGATTTGAACTCGTGACTCGCAAAACATTTGCGGTGATTTCCTAGCGCCCCAGACTGCTAGGCTACGGAGCGGTACGCGAAGGCCTTGCTAATATAGGGTATATATTGTACAACCGGTTTACACTTTTATTTAGTTTTGGCATTTCAAGCCGCTTAGGTGACTATTTGTTGTACTGCGATCGTGCAGTAAGCGTCGCCCGAGTTTCCACAGTAGCTCACGTCTAGCAATTGCATTTCGTAGACGGAAAAGCGTTCGCAGATGCGTAGTCGTGCTGCTGACCGCTGTGCTTGTTCGCCCAGCGCAAAAAAAGTGCTTCCCGCGCCCTAGTTTTACGCTGTACGGTAAAAATATCAGTTGATTTATTTGCTTAGTACCTATATTGACTTCGCGACTCTTCTCCCGCCTTCAAGAGGCCTTATATTTTCCTACTGGCGTACCAGTCAGCGAAGCGTCGCATGTGCAGCGCTTGTGTGAAGCGACCTTGATTTGGAGCTAGATACAGTGTACAAACAAACCAAGTAAAGAAAGGCCCATTCTTCCATTCACAAACGTGTCCTGGCTTCGTTTCAACTAAGCGAACGAATTGCAACCAAGCAATTTTTTTTTTAACCTCCTTGATTGCGACGACCTGCCGGCGGCCGGCGGACGAAACGCTGGGCCGACTGACTCTGTCGGCCGGGGGAGCCGTGCAGTAGCGCAGCCGTGGCGCAGCCAATTGCCAGCCTCATCCCTCCTGACGTCACACGAAAACGCCACAGAAATGGGCGAGCGTAAAGAGAGGAGGACGCGTTTTCGAATTAGTTTTTTCTACTAAATAAAATCGCGTAAACGCGCCTAGAGTGGTCGAAACATGGCCTGGGGACTCCGGACTACAATTTGCGCTAGTAATCCCGCAATGTTTACATATCACTTCAGTGTCCCTTTAACCGAGCCTTTGTATCAGTTTCGGGCAAACGACTTATTACGTAGTGAGCGCTACAGTCGTAGTTGAGAACTTGTTCCTACACTTATCGCGTTCGGGCAAATGGGCCGTGGTAGTTCCTGACAGCGGAGCCGCTTTTACTGGCCGTAAGTTCGCCGTTACAGAACAAAATACCAAGAAAATGCCGAGCGCTCGTGAGCGCGTGCCTCGTGGCGACCGCCAAGTGCTCGGTGCACGTAGTGGCATTAGCAAAAAAAAGAAAAAAAAAGAAAAAAACAGACTCTGGCGCTAATGCCAAACATGAAAAGACACCCTACTTTGGAGAGGTGACCGCGGCCGCCTAATCCTATAGAAGCCATTATAGATAATAGGGGAAATGGCTACGAGTGTGCCAATCCTCACCGAAACGACTTGCAGATCCGCCGCCGCTGCCTCGAGTCGATGACGAAGATCGTGGGGAAGTCTACAATGCTGTATCGACCACTCGTCGCAAAAATGACGATGAACTCTTCGATGCATACGATGAGGAATACTAGCCCCGCAAGTATGCAAATAAACAGTGATACTGAAATTTGACATGTGTCCTTCAATGCTCGCCTGCAATAGCTCCGCCATTCAAGTCTTGCGCGTGAGTGAAAGCTTCGCTGATTTTTTTGTCCTTTTTGTTTTTGTTTTTGATTTTTGGTTTCGTAGTTTTGTTTTTAGTTTTTTGTGGCACCAGCTGTCACACAGTTGTTGGTTGTTGCCTAGTGTTATCCGTACATAAGGGCACGAAGTGTGTCACGAAAAATTGTCCCGTGATACCACCAGAGATGGTTATATGCGCTGTGGCGTCTAATTTCTTGCTGATATGCGCATGGTTTGTGTGTGTATTTCAGTGTTTTTATCAATAAATGTTAGTTGGAAGTAGCGCTCGTACCTGTAGTCCTCCTTCGTCCTCTGTACCATATGCAGCTATTGACGACTGCAACGAACTACAGCCGCGCGGGCTGAGCCGTGGGAGCCGCTGTTGGCGGCGCCCGTCTTCACGTACGGTTCATGACGAGAGCCCCGGCAACCGCTGCTGAGGGCAGACAGCGGCGGCCGCGAATTCGCAACCGCCGGTACCCGGGAAGGGCCACCCGGTCTCCGAAGATCGCCCCTCGCGCCGGTTTTCAACCGTCGGGCGTAAAAAACACAGCATAAACCGCTGTGTTTTTGAACCACTGCTTCAGCGTACGCTGCTTGCCGGTAGCAGGAAGGCCGAACTGCTTCACCCTGTACCACTAGCCAGCCCCGCGCTATCCGCCACTCCCACGTACATGCCCAGCACCTTTCATGCACCCTATGCTCACCCCCAGTGCCCCAGTATAAGCCCAGTCACTCGTCAGTTTTCGAACTTCATTGCTCAAACATTTTCACTGCCATCCGCATCCCTTAGCGTCCTGACTCAATCTCATGTTTTTTTCATAAACTGTACAAGGTTATGGGGAAAGAAAGGGAAAAAGTTGCACATAAGCAACTTGACTGGCCCTTACCCACCCAATTCGTCAGTCTAATTATGAATCTTCCCAGCTTCTCCTCCACCGTCTCTCGCCTCGATCACATCCTGGGAGCTCCGGCTGTCCCCTCGCCTCAGGGAACATCCAGGCTGCCAAGGAAGCTCAACGTAAACATATGTCTGAATCCGCACAAACATGCTGGACAACTACGCTGAACCAGCAGTCTCAAGACCGCCACGAGAACCTGTACGTAGGTTCCTTGGATAAAGAGTTTGTTCTCTACCGCTCTCTTTGTAGTGGATTGCCGCACCGCCTCATTCCATTTGCGGTCGAATAGGACAAGTGACGCTCCGCCTCTAATCGGAATGACGCATGCCCAGTGCCGTTAAGTGGCGGTTCGCCTGAAGCCCTGCGCTCAGTTCTTCCGCAGGAATGCATAAAATGAAACAATAGAAAACGTGTCAAAAGCCCGTGGTACAAGACTGAATGATGCATGCCCCCATTCGGGCCCCTGAAGCTTAGGTGACTCCACTTTTGCAACACAACCATCCGACACCTTCAAGCCTCACGAGGCCTTCAAGCAAGTCCATCAACTTATCCTTGGCCTATATGAGGTGCGCTTGCCTCGCCAGCATCGAGTGGTTCGGTGACCTATACCCATTGGGCCCCCTGCTTCCCTACCCTCATGGGCTTGGTTTAGAGCCCACGGAGAAGACGCCCGTTTACGTAACACTTTCCCCATCGACCATTAGTTGCCGCATACTTGTGTGTCACTTCCGCTTGCAATAGTACCGGGGTGACATGATTATTACGCTTGCCCCGGGCATAGAGTGAGCGCATTGCACGGTAAAATGAAGCAGGACACAGACATTGGTTACACTTTTCGACTTCTTTTACTCGTTCTTTTCTTTTTATTTCACACGCTAAGACGGAGACATTGTTGTGTTCATGGCAGCGAGAAAAAAAATGAACATGTAGTGGGCTTTCCGCGTCGCGTTTTTAAGGTCTGTCAGAAAAGGCAGTCTTCACGGCGGTGTTCTCCGTGGGTCAGAGCGCGCGGGAAATGAGCTCGGAATGAGGATTGGAGTGGTCCGGGTGCTTAGGCGTGGCAGTCCGGGCTGTGGACCACGTAGCTGCTGGCGAACTCGAGCGTGTTGTTGTACAGGTGGCCGTCGGGCCCACTCAGGTCGGTGCTGCGGTCAAGGTTGTAGTCGACCGCACAGGCCGCACAGCTTGCCGCGGTAGAATGGAGCGGTCTGCGAAAGATTTGGGGGGAACAAATTCGTCAACATTTCTAACAGCACGATATAAGGCACCAGCATAGGTTACATGATCTTTCAGTGTTTTTTTTTTTTACATTTTGGTTTTGCTTTTATTAGAGCTTCCCATCTATGCTGATATCTACTAATACAGGCAGTTCTGCAACTAGTAGCCCACTGCCGTGAAACAGTTCGCAATGCTTTTTCCTACAGCCTGGGGCTGTCGCTTAAGCAACTTGCGAAGTACTCCTAGCACTCAAAAAAAAAACTCCTAGCGCTATCAACAAATTTTGAAGCCGTAATTGCATGCCTCCGACAGAAACCCATTTCAGGCAGCTAACGCAGCGGCAAAGAGAGTGAGGGCTCTTGCTGCACCTTCAAATCAAATCCTGCCGTTTAAAGGATGTGACGCGGCAGAAACCCAGTGTGAAGGCCTCCTTGTTATATTGTGCCGTTTAACCAACTAAGCTATCCAAAGAGCTCTATTTCCTTTTACAATAAATGTTAACGAGACAGTCAGCCTTGCAAATGCATTTCCTTGAGGGTAAGGCTTCGACATTCGAGCCGATGACGCACCAAACAGTTAATCTCGTTTCTTTCGTTGGGATGGTACCCCATATCTCCAGCCGGTCGCCAGCGTAGTAACGCTAACATCGCGTCGCTACCCTTAGGCCGTGCTACCTGCCCTCCAGTGTACCTAAACATTAGTGTTCGCTCCCTTTTGACCGTCTACCAATATTACCAACGATTGGATCCACGGCCAATGAATAATGGCAGGTGATAGCTGTAAGCTGCACTAGTACAGTCGGTTACAATTAAGAAAAGCAGTGGAAGTTGCCCCGGCCCCTTATTCCCGCTACCGGCTATTCCTTCACATGGCGCGGAGAGACGGTGAGTATCGTGGGTAGAACGAAATTAAAGCAGGCGCAGCAGACGACGAACGAACTAATGTTCTTGCGAGTGTAACTTTTTAAACTCGGTGACAAGAGCAGGTGATCTCACGCAATAGGCGCAATAGCCTTCCTAATGTCGTTAGCGTTGATGTCACGGCCTTGTTTATTCGACAGAGCAATGCTCAACATGTTCTATTGTCTTTCGTAACTCCACAAACCCGGCCCGTCGTACTTTCCACGTCGCCGTCTGCTCACCTGAACAAAGAGCATGTTGCCGTTGAAGTTCAGGGAGATGCCGTACGGCTTGGACACCACCTCAAACCACTTGTTCTCGGTCCTGACCTCGAAGAGCTCGGCATCGTGCGAGGTGTGGCTGTAGGGCCTCTCGGGTGTCACGTCCACCTTGGTGCCGTCCACGCGCACGATCGGGGCGCTGGCGTCGGTCACGGGGAGGATCTCAACCTTGGTCGTGTCGATGAACAGCTTCACAGCCTGTATTCGTACCGGCGGAATATGCAACAACATGGTTATAGGAGCGCATGGAAATAGCCGTAGCGCACCCTTGGTAGGTTCGCATACAGGGACGTTTAGTGGGAAAGAATGGCATGCAGCAAATAAGAAACACTTGTTAAATGTTCAACAAGTCTCCGGCATGCCTTTTCTAGCAGCCAATTGGCGGGAATGTTAAGCGGTATAGTTAGGGTTCTCGTTGGCATTGGGCGTTTCAGGTGTAACGTCGCACTAACCAGAACGAGCTACCCTTGTCGTATCAGTGGCCCACCTCTGCCCTGTCTCTCAAATGGCCCAGACGTGCTACTACGCTAAAATACACCACAATCTCCGTTACCCAGGTACATTTACATTAGAGGCCTTAAAGTATTATCTGTGCCGTCACGAACATCGCGATGGACAGTTGGATTAGACATAGATCACGAATACTTTTAGCCACGGGCCTCGTGACTAACCTTAGAGAAAGAAGGGTTGCCCGTGGCACGAGCCAGGAGAAGGAACCTCTTGTTGGGCGAGCAGTCCCGGGAGACGACCTTGTAGCAATCAGGTCTCGGGCAGCGGCACAACGCTGCCGTCGAAGGTGCGCAAGCTGCGTCCTTGCAGGTCGCAGGGATCTGGGGAGAAAATTGCGGAAGGAAAAAGTAATGCTAGCTTAGTTCCTCCTTGGATGTAATTTGTGAGAACATAGCTTACAATGTGAGGTGAATGTTGCATCCAAAAGCACCCGCACTCCTCAGGAGAGGAGCGGTTGACACTGTTTTTACACCTTGTGCAGGGGGATGAACAATACGCTACTCATCCTCTGCTTGGTACCTCAGCGGGTCTCGTAGAAACAGGCATCATTACCATGATGATCATCACCATTATGAAAATGACGTGTCATTCCACTCCCTGTTTTCTCATTATCACTTTTAAAACAAGGACCTTAGGGTGAATACACCCATCATTTTGTTCCTGACATTGCTGTGAGGGCAGGTCACTTCGCTATTACTGGAACGTGTCGCGATGATGATGATGGCATTGGGGGTAAGTCAGGATGGACGTAGGAGTGAAAGAAGTTTCGCTGCGAGCCAACTGTACATCACTATATCACCTTGCCCGCCCAGCCCTCCCGAAATCATATTTCCGCAAACGTCTCCACCTCTTCTGTGTACGTGCATCTTTTTTTTTCCCTCTTCCGCTACATTTGGACGAACGGAGCACCTATGCTCTGGTGTGGCTGACAGCTTTACTTCCGATAGTGAACTGAATGTCCGCTCGTATTTGGTAATTTGAAGAAATGGGACACTCACAGTGCTTGTAGTTCTTGGAGTACTCTCCGAAGTTGGAGTATCCGAGCGAGCTGAAGACCCTGGGTTCCAGCATGTGGCTGAAGATGGGCACGTTCCAGTGGTGGTGCTTGTGGCCGTCCTCCGTCGTGATGACGATGTCGGTGTGGGGCTTCTCCGTCCTAGACCACCAGGGCACTTGCGAAACGACGTGTAGCTTGCCGTTCTCGCCGTGGAAGTGCGCTCGGACAGCGCCCAAGAATCCGCGGAGCTGGGTTGTTCGGGCAAGCTCGCTGCCGTAGCTGGGCAGGAGACACTTGAGCAGCTGCCGATGGAAAAGAGGGAAGGTAAATGATACCTGTAGAGCGAGGGATTGGTCGCATCACATTCAATACTAGGTTCTTTGGGTCGTTTCCGTAACTTTTCTGCGCTGGTAATTTAGCGTAGAAAAAAGCTGCTAAAATTTGTAGTAGGTACAAAATTTTCGTTGGTCCGCTTGTTGCAGGCTAGGTTTTTTCAGCATAGTGGAAAGAAGGTTTGCGCGTTTTTTTCCCATCAAAACTTTATTGTAGGAAGAAAAGGTAAAACAGCGCCGATAATTGTTCCCATACATAAATGAGCGTAGTAGCAGGAAAACCCATGCAAATTGTGTGCAGTTACCAACAGGTAGCACATCCCGAAATTCCTAATTTAGAAGCTAGCGCGCATACACGGTATCAAAAATATTGAATAATGAGAGTTTTCTCTGTGTCAGGTGCTCTTGAAGACAGACTAGCCTCTACTGCTGTGGTAAGCGCAATTGTGGCGCCCCAAGCTGCACCAAATATCGTTTAGTCATGGCCTCATGTTGAGTAGTTCAGTAAAGATGCGCCGACATCCTTCAAACTTCTCTTGTTTAACTCTAAAGCAAGGTGCAGCGCAACACGTGACTATTAAGTTTAACGATGGGATGATGCTGATGATGACGATTAGAGGAGCTCCCTTTCTTTTGGGGGTCGGTTTGTATAGCCACCTTGCTTATTTAATTTGTTCTATCCGTACCCTTTTTAGTCAACTGGCGTACTGTTTCCACTTTAATGTCTCTACCCAGACGTCTTTGATATGTATCTATCCCCAGCCAACGCCCTGTCGTCTATTCATGTACTGCGCTTCCCATAGCTTGGCGTCATCTGTTGAAAACAGCACAAGGCTGCGCCCTTACAAGCGGGTTCTCCGACGTGGAAGGATGACGTTAACTTCTGGGCAACTTACGGGTTTGTAGTTCTTGTACTCCACGTCGGCGGTAAACTTTGCCAGGCGGCTCGAGTGGCGGAGGAACTTCAGGCAGAAGTAGTTGTAGAAGACGCCACTAGCGCGTTTTTTCTCACAGTAGGCGTACATCCTGTGCAGGCCGTTGGGTCTAGCGAGGCTGTAGCGGAGAGGCTTTCCGGCGGCCGCGTTGGTTATCTGGCGCTCGTCGTCATCGGTGTGCGTGAACTGACCGTTGATGGTGATCTGCGAACAGGAAAAGATTCTATGGTGAGCATGAGTGCCTTGCGAATGTTGGCGCTCTTCCTCCATGCACACCGCCACTAAAAAAGCGCCAATTTATGCCGCAACGTCCCTGAAGTGTGGTGGCGCTGTCGTCGGCTGCAACTGCTGCCAAAATAGTGGATTCAGAAAAAAAATGCAGTTGTTCGGGCTGTCGCAATTCTGGCAGCTGCCCAAGTATTGACATTCCGCTGGTTAAACCCAAAAGTTTCCTGCTGCGTTTTCTAAAACCCAAAGTACATACTTCTACTCTAATACCAACAAATATGAACGATTGAGGTTGAAAAACCGGGCCTTACGGTTGAGCCAGATTCGCAGGTGTCTCCGTAGTGAAGGTCAAGCTTGGCGTCGACGTGTTTGCCTTGGTAGAATGTCGCCACGTCCTTCATTCTAGACCAATCAGGCTTCGGGAACACAGCCGAGGCATCCAGGCAGATCTGAGGGGGTCGACAGAAAATAAAGAAAGGCTTATTAAGATCACTACGTTTCAATACTGGCATTTTTCGGCATAACAGGTGATTTTCGCCGAGAGATGGAGTGAAACAAATCTCGTACGTGGTCGAGAAAAAGGGCATCAAGACTTATGTTTCCTTGAGGCTATCCAGTAACAACCATGTGAAAAAAATGTGCTACACGGTGGAAACAAGCTAAGTCAGATCAACTTTGCGCACTCGTGTTCAGCGGGTTGATTACGGCTGAATGTATGAGACAGCGACTTGAAGCCATAAAGCGACGTTTTCTACTGGACACCGAGTAATGATTAAGTTAGCTCGTCGAACGGGGACGTAATGTTGTCGTTGATGGTGCCTGCGTGCCCCACGCTGCGTTCTGTTGCAGCTCTGAGGCAGTAATCACGACGATGACGGCCAGTTGCTTCGAGATGAAAACCCATATCTACATTTTGTACATGTATTTCCAACGTATTCCTGAGCTTGCTGGGCGCCCCGTGTGCCAAGGCCTTTCAACTGAAATGAATCGCGACCCAGCCTGAGACTGATCGCCCGTTCCCCTCTTCGCTCACAAGTCAATTCAATTTCCTCCTCTTTCGCTTTCTTCCCTCCCATTGCACATGAAAACTGGTTAGGCCTACTCCCGGAGTGAAACAGCTCGAGCTCCATCCGTGCTTACACGCGACGGTGGCCCGTTCTTGCACACTGCCGCACCAATGACATACGCGCTGACCGACCATTTCGGTCCCCGACATGTACCCTGTATTGAATACCTTGCTGCCCGCACATGCAATCGCGTTCTTCGGCAGCGCGTCTTACTCCGACTTTCCCCAATTGGCCTTGCTAGCCAAGCGAACAGCTACGGTCAGATTATAAGTGCAGAGCACTTTAGGTGCTCGGCTTTGTCGTCGTAACTCACTCGCTGGATCGAAGTAGAGCCACACGGCGTTCCGTCGTAGCGGCTGCGTCGCGGCGTAACCCAGAGGCTTCAATAGCCAAGCGGTTTTTATAATCAAAAGCGTTCAAATCTCGTGAACCGCTGGTGCTTGTCATGCATCTCGCCGTTGTTTAGCGCAAAAAAAAGCTGTAGGTACGTATGAGGCAAATTACGTAATTAACCGGTAGCGCTCAGGTTCACTTAGGAACGCTGGTTGGGTTGGTTTGTACGATAGTAAGCGAAAAAAAGTGGCAGAGCGACGCCGGCACGTGCGGGAGGAAAAGCAAGCACAAAAAGAAAATAACTCCTGATGGCGCAGTTTCAGGCGCTCGAGCACTTGGAAGGCGGGAAACTTGAATTGCATTGGGTGGTAGCAGTGAGCGGATAACGGTGCTACAGCCCATTATGGCGAATCACTGCTGCGCACTTCCAACAGCTTTCACGTTGAGTGCAACGGCTTTAATTTTTTCCCTGACCTCTTGCTTCCGAAGCGAAAGACAGGAGGGCGCGATTTGGCAAACGCGAGGCCAAGGCTTCGTTATTTGTTTCCTTGCGCGTATCGACGCTAACTTCGCCGTTTGGGCCTGTACTTACACACCGCCATACGGGGGGTTAACTGTAAAGCTGGACGGAGCCACCTGACTGAAATTATTACTCAAATTGTAACCGAAGGGGCTTGTTTTTTGGCTAACATGAAAATAAAACAACAATGTTTGCAGAATTTCAGAAGTCACGGACATTACGGCTCACCTTCAGTGCGCTGTGCGGGTCCTTGCTGAACTGGGAGCGGTCGTAGAAGAACTGCATCTTGTGCTTGAAGAGGTCGTGGCTGAAGGAGTAGCGGAACTCGGACTCCGCCTTTCGGTCCTTGGTGTCACCCCGGAAGTGCACGTCGAGGTTAAACACGTGCGTCTGCTGGAACTTCGTTGTCGCCGGGGAATTGGTCGTGGATTGGGAAGTGGCTCTCGCGAGGGTCTTCAGGCTCGAGGAACTTGTATGTTATGTCGACGTCCACCTAAGCAGCAGAAAAAGTTGAGGAAAGACGGCAACCATTACACCATGCGCCTTACCGAATACACTGTGCACAAAGGTGTCACTTTCCTCTCATATTTGAGCTTTGGTAGAGGTGACCTTCACAAATCCGTCCAACAATTCAGAGCAGCTAACTTGGCTCAAACATCCCACACGGTGCTTAGTATCGCATGCGGCCATGATGAGTGTTGCGATTCGCTGTTTTTTTTTATTTGGTTGCTTCACTACGTGGGGACCACTTTTATTTTCCGAATTTCCAGCTGTGATCAGGGTAGTAGCAACGATACATTCATTTCTGGCTCGAGAATACCGAAGCAGCTCAGTTTATAATACATTTCAACTGCTGTTTCAGGGGATATATTTCCCACCGAGCAAATAAACTCCAGCTTTGAAACTGCGCTTTCTTTTCAAACCGAAATAAATGGATATATCGTTGACGTGGGCTTTGAGCTCCCCCCACGAATTGGCGCCCCACGTTGTGAGCCAAATTTCCGATGCCGTTTTTTGCATTGGCTCAAGGAAAATTCCGCAACACTAGCTAAAAAATGGGAAACTCTGCCACTCTACTAGCTGCATTTTAGGACAGCACACTCTTGACGGTTTGGATGAAACGTTGGTTACTTTCCATATGACACTGTGTTTCCCTAGTTCGCGAAGTCGACGTCTGAACTCACGGCCTTGGTGGCGTCTCTCGGCGGCGGGCAGGAGATACACCTTGACTTTGCGTGGGTGCCAGTGGGGGTTGAGCATGATGTAGTAGATGCGTTCCCTCCACGTCATCTCGTGGAAGAATTCGCGCAGACCGTCCTCCAGGCCCTCGTCAATGAAGTGGCCCTTGACGTTCAGGGTCATGCCCAGCAGCTCGCCGAAGTAGCTGCGGTCGAACTGCGCACAAAATTCAGAATTTTGGGCGTTGATGTACACACTTGAGAAGTGAGACTAAGCGTTCTAAGGTCCGGGAGAGTTGTTATACGGTATCGCCGTTCGCTTAAAGGAGGATCGCAACACCAATAACACTGATACCATTAAGGACCCTTTCCCGATTCGCGAAACGTACAAGAAACTTTGACCTAATGATTACTATACGCGAGCAGTTGTGTACACATGCGTGGCCAAGCTCCCTAACGTGTATTGTGTCAATTAAACTGATTGATTGATTGTGAAGGAATGTGGAATGAAATACATGGGGCGGATTCATTTTTGGTGCTGCTTTGCGCAGGTAGGTGGGACGTTTACGCTAGTACGTTGAATTCCAACTATAAAGAGAGAGAAATAAAGCTTTATTTGAAGCAACCCTTGCCCGGGATGTCGACAATCTGTACTTGTGCAACGTCTATGCGTGCTCGAATAACGTAATGCATAATACACATCCGGAGGGGCTGCGCCTATTGCGCTATAGAAGGTGCTACAGTAAAAGCTCGTTAGTTCGAATTGCAAGGGGACGCCACCTGAGTTCGAATTAATGAAAGTTAGAACAAACTAACGCAAGCGCAAAACCGTAGAATGCGATTCTGGGGCAGTAGAGCATGTCAGGAATTGAATGCTTAATGCAGGACATGATTGATACCTGCCTTTTATACTTAGCACTTTTGTCTCTAACGAACAAATGTTGCGGAAGGCCTTCTCGCGTACTCCAAAACTGAAGAGATGGATAACGTTTCATCCGATCACGACTCCCGAGCGATGGTTGCACTAGTGCTTATTATCGTCACTGGCAGCGGCAGTTTACACTCGTCTAACCTCACGAATGATGCCATATCAGCACGACACACCCTGAACTCGTGTCCACATTGACGTAGACAGCAAAGAAACATCTTCCAAAACACCCGACGTGGGGTTTTCAGATTGCTTTCACCCGATTCAACTTCTCTCTCTGTGTTTTCTTTCCTGTCCGGAGGCGACGCATCATCGAGTGTTGGCAGCGGGTGCGTTTCTCTAGCCGTTTGTCAGGCACAATATGCCGGCGCTGTGACGCGTAGTCCGAATTATCTGTGGCGGAGGCCCGTCGCTTTCGAATTAACGGGCCTTTCAATACATAATATTCTACCAAGACTTGGCCGGGCCAAATCGTACCGTTCAAATTACCCATAAATTGGAGTTATTGAAGTTCGAGTTAACCAGAATTCACTCTATTAAGTTTCTTCCCATGACTTTGGTTCTTTACCGCGAAGTATCGAAGCGCAGCAGTCGACGCTCTGTGAGCCCTTCTTCTGTGTTTCTGCTTCTCGTCTTCTGCTGCGCTTCGAGTCTTCGCTATGTACGAACTCGCCCAAACCAATGCTCTGCTGAACTTTCTTCACACGCCAAAAAACTCTGTGGCTACAAATGCGTAGCAGACATGCATAGTAGTAGGTCAATGGGGAGGTGAACGTATTTCTGTATAGCATTGTCTCTTCGTATTGTCGCTAGCTTTTGAAATAGAATTTTCGACAGATTGCAAATTTGGACCGTTGTTTTTGTGATAATAGTAGGATTCTCGTTTCATACAGAGAGATACCAAACTACTATAAACACAGCAGGGGCGGATTCCAAGCTGCAAACAGCACGCTTAACGCTGCACAAGCGAAGACATGGAGACAGCTTCAAACGAATGCCTACCCGAACTGGGTGGCCTATGGTCACTTCCATCCAGAAACCTTCTTGGGTTAGTGCAAGCACTGCGGCCACCACGCACACCTCACACACATTATGTGGAAATGCCAAAAATACCACGGAACAAGACCCCCTACCCTCCATAGACATCAAACATCTAGAGCACTGGGAAACACTCCTATCGCAGCTCCGATTCCCTAACGCAGCCCCACCAGGTCCAGAAGGCCGAAGAAGCCCCCAGGAACTAAGATGTCCTGGTGGTCTAACACGGCAGAGAGAGCCCAAGCTCTTTACTTCTTGGCGAATAAAGTGTTCTTTCTCTCTATCTCACACACAGAAAAATTGTGGCGTACCCACTAAAACACGCGTCCATTTTCTTTCTTTCGAGAAAGCTGCTAGCTAGCCAACTCCATTGACTTGACATTGAGCTATTTTCTGCCTCTCTGGCAGGATTCTGACACCGTCTCACCTCCCGTAGGTCTTCGGTGTGGTACAGGGGCTTTGTCAGCTGGGCGAACGCTGTGACTGGGTCCGCGAGCTCCTTGGTAAGGTCGTAGGGCATCTTGAAGGTGAATGGGTGGGCGTAGTGGTTACCGATGTTGTGCGGCAGGCCCAGGGGACGGTGGAGCTTAAGCTTTCCTTCGAGGATCGACAGGGTGGCCTTGAGTTCGAGAGGCCAAGAAATCACAGTCCTCTGGTCAATTCCCGAGCCAAGAGACGTCTTGTCGAAGGTCAGTGCGGTGGCGATATACTTGTTAGAGCGGACTTCGTACCTGGACGCAAAGCGGGTGACCTTGTTAGATGAGCATGGTTTAGTCACACCAGGCGCGTCGTAGGACCTACTGTGTTAAAGAGAATAGTCTTTCTTCGGCTATATAGAAGCAAAACATTTGTCTGTCTGTATGTCTGTCTCTGTGCACGTCTGCCGCTTGATTCAGCCGCCCGGCCAATGGTTAAAAAAACTCTGAAACAAGATGATTACATGGGCAAAACAATTTACAAACTACTAAATCAGGTAAGCAATTGATACTGCCAATATTGTTTAGCAAAAAGAAAACGTTAGGGACATTTGAGGCAAAGCAACAATACAAAACAATTCTTAGGCGGTCTTCCTTAAATTCGAAAAAGGCGTCGGCGTAATAATTGCGATAGCAAAAAAGAACGCGTTAAAAACGCTAATTTAACCCCTAAACACACAAAGTGCTCGCGGTGGAGCCTTTGGCTCGTGTCTCGTTACAGTAAAAAAAAAGTCCTAAGAGATGGCGCGACAGCAGTGCGAACGCGGGAAAATTGAATTGACTTGAGCAAACCGCCACAGTGTTTATCATGGCAGGAGCGAGACGGGGTTGTATGGGCGTAAGATGTGGGCGGGGAAGAGAGGAGAGATGGTTACGTGGGCGACCGAAGACTACCGTCTTTCTGCAGCATTTGCAGCCAAGCGAGCAGATACGCGGTAAATTTTTATCGTAACGTCTTCGAGCTCCCGACATTCCTAGCACTGAGATACCCGTTCGCTTCTCAAGCAGTAATGAAATCTTCAATATTGAAGTGGCTACGCTCCCGTGCTGCCTTTCTCATCTTCACTGAGGGAAACCAAGCTGGCTTTGACAAACATAAACAGACAATCGCACCACGCATTAAGCTCGACAAAAACATCATGAACCAGGCTAGTTTGTCCTCGCCAAAGTAACAAGCTTCGTACACCTTTTCACTATTTGGGCACTGACACCTTCCTCTACACCGGTCCTTGTACAACGCACATTCTTGGGAGTTGACCACTTATGACAACAGCCCTCCAGCCTGATGCATTTTATGTCCATGGCATTTTTTGTTAGAATATTTGCTCCAGCGCCGCAGAAGAGTGCAGTGTACGTACGCGGCAATCTCCCCGAGCATTGCCCTCGTTTTTACGCTTTAGTTCTTATGTATTGCTTAGGATGTCAGAAGAACGGCAGCAAAACGGGTTCAGGAATCCTTTTTCGGCACGCTCAAATGCAGATAGGACTTCTGGGTAGTTCGCTTCGGTATACATACTGTTTCATTAACTGCATGCAGCGCTGTCAAGGTATAGCTAAAATCAGTCAATCAGCATGGCGTACGCAGTGGCATCAACCAATGAGCGTACCAGACGTACCGAGAAACCATGTCCCCGTGACTACGTCGGTGGCTTCAACAAGGTAAAAATTTGAGCTGGTTGGTAGATATTCAAGAATAGTAAAAAACAGCGCAAAGGACGGGACAAAGAGAACAACAGGATGAAGTGCTGTCCTGTTGTTCATCTTGTTGTTCTTCCCTGTCCCGTCCTATGCGCTGGTTTTTTGCTATTCTCGAGTCGGCTGCTTTTCAAGCGGAAGAAGCAGACGACGCGAATATAGACTGATTTTATCTGCCCATTGTTCTTATCACCTCTGTAAATCTAGCACTTTCCGCAACGCAGCAAAGAATGAGTGAAGCAGAATATTGCGGGTGAGTATGAAATTAAATTCGTACTATTTCTTGTGCGAGAACAAAGTGCTAAAGAGACAAAACCCCTGCGGTGGTCTGAGGAAATGTTTCGGTTCTCACAGGTAGTGGCGCTTGAGGTTCAGGTTGATCTCGGCCATATCGCCGTGGGTGATTTCCACCTCCTGGATGTTGGCGTAGATGAACTCTGCCTGCTTGTAGTCGAAGAAGACCGGAACGCCCAGCTCGGTTGGTGCCATGAAAGTCATGTCTTGGGTCAGGTAGAAGACCTTCTTGTTGCGAGCGTTTTCCAGGAGTTTTTGTGCCGTCTTCTCGGCTGCCTCTGCAAACGACGAAAGAGCGCAAGTAGAGCTTCTACTGATGGCATGATAAATTTAGTGGTCGTGTTCAGCGCCAATATCCGAAGGTGAAAGTGGGCTGCTTTCAAGGAACAGTGATGTGACCAGAAAAAAATTAAAGCCTTTCCACTCAATGTGAAGAAAGCTGTCGGAAGTGCAGAGCAGTGATTCGCCATAATGGGCTGCAGCGCCGTTATCCGCTCACGGCTGCATTTCAAATTTCCCGTCTTCGCAGTGCTCGCGCGCCTCCTGCCTAAAACTGCGCCAGCGGGAGTTCTGTTCTTTTTGCGCTTGCTTTAATTTCATATGCTGGAGCTGTTTTGCGTCATTTCGAACGCGCCATTCTTGTTTTGCGTGGCTGGAGCCTTTTTGCGTCATTTCGAACGCGCCATTTCTTTCCTGTGTGGCCGCTTTTTTGCGTACTATTTTAAAAAGCAACCCAACGAGCATTCCTTACTAAGTGTACGCGGGGGCTACTGGTTATATACACAGAATTGCCTGAAATGTACCTGCAGTTTTCTTTGCGCTAAACAACGGCGAAATGTGTGGCAAGCGCCAGCTGTTTACGAGGTTTGAACGGTTATGTCGATTTAAACAGCGTGGTTTTCGAAGCCTCAGCGTGACTCCCTGACCCCGGTACAGAAGGTATACTTGGGTCCGTTATCTCGCTGCTTGATGACGGATGCTTTCATGTCCGCCGGCCAGCGCCGCTTCTCGGAAACTATGCAGAATAGTTGAAAGTTTGTTTAGCATTACTCAGGCGGCGCTCCTACGCCTTCTTCTTTTTCACCATGCCTGTCTGTCTTGGTCTGTCGCTGATAAAACCGCTTTTGCCTCGGAGCAAAATCATTTGTGCTGCCGCAGGCTAATGCCGGCTTATCTACTTGGTCACGGTCCCCGAAATTTTCTGGGTGCGGCATCTCCCGTCCCCTCCGCATTTCGGTCTTTTTGTGTCCGCGCTGTTCGCACTCCGCATCGGTACGCACTTTTAAAATTGAGAACTATACTGTAGAAGCGCCCGGACCGCGTGGCGGAACCTCAGCTGTTTATCCTTTTGTTTTATATAACCTTCTGAAATTTACAAGCTCGTGATATATTTGGAAAGTAATCGCAAGGAGTGAGCGCCTGAACAAAAAATTGCACGCAATTTTTTTCTTCCCTGAATCGTCCAGAGAGAAAAACATCAGTAAAATAATGGCTGCACGATCCCAAAATACCGTTTTTGTGTTCGTATTTGTCTACACGACAATTAATGTTTTTACACTATTTCAGTTTCGCCTCCGTCATTTATCTTGAGCGAGCGACACGTATGAAGTGAGCGACACGTTGAACGAGGTCTCCGGTGCGCCCCAGAACTACCGCCCCGTCGCGGCTAAGATGTGAGCGAAACGGCTGTTGAAACCCAAGAGGCAAGATGACAGACACACGTCGTAGAAGTGGGTGCAGCGTTCGCGACTCGCGAGCAGTGACGTAAGGCGAGATGTCCGCCGGCGCGCGCCACATAGCGGATGAGTGCCTGAACTAAGCGTTCCTACCCTTCCCATTGAAAAGCGCGCGACGCGTTAGGCAATGTTTATAGAGGCGGCGTTGGTCCCACACCCATGCTCTGCACCTCAGCGGATGCTTGACCCAAGCTGACCGAAAGGAGGACCTAGTTTACGAGGTGTCACCTTGGATTTTAAGAAAACGTGCGTTTAGAGGCATGTACTGAGGCCTACGGGAACAATCTGTGCACGCTAAATACAGCACAAAGAACATTTATGCTGATATATAAGGTGTATACAGGGCTGACTCTGGCCATTTTCCAGGCTGTAAATAATTTACCACAAGAAGAAAATGGCACAACGAGAAAAAGAACACGTCGGCGACGATGAGGGAACGCAATACCTTAATTGGTTCCTTTCTTCATGCCACATACCCCCTGGTGGCAGCCGCAAGCAATCGAAATCGTTTAAGTGCTAATTTTCCCCGCTCCACAAAACTATGAATTGGAAACCCAAATGCAATAAGAGAATTTCGTTCCGTTTGACTCGGTGAAGAAGGATGACCTGCGAAGCAGGACGCAGTCCATGGAATGCACGAAACAAAAGACATATATCTGTAAGTTGAGAACAAGCGTACTTCCTAGCCAACTAGCTGAATCAAACTTGGAAGTACTCGAGCTCTATTCTAGCGGACAAAGATTGAGTTATCTTTTTCCTTCCCGCATCGTGGGCATCTTACTGTCTGTGTAGCACGGCAAAACAATCATCCTCACCACTGAGGACACCGGAACGGTCGCATTGGGGCCGTTTGACGTCCTCGTTTAAATCTTTCACTAGCACAATAGACATGTCATCAGTAAGGGCTTGAAACTTATACCTGCGCGTGCACTACCCCCTTCCCCCCCCCCTCCCTCCAATCTCAACCCGTGCATTCATAGACCCGCCGCGGTGGCTCAGTGGCTAAGGCGTTCTGCTGCTGAGCACGAGGTCGCGGGTTCGATTTCCGACCGCGGCGGCCGCTTTTCCGATGGAGGCGAAAAATGAAAACGCCCGTGTGCGCGCACGCCCCTCTCCTTCTACCCCAAACCCTGCACGCATAAACCGGCAACCAGTCATACGCGCGTGCTTAGGCGTGAAATTCACCGGCGAAAATGTATCTCGGAAATCATTTCAAACTGAAGAGCACTATAGGCTCACGTCGGCATTCCAAGCGGAGAAGTTGCTCTTCATCCGCGGGGGATTCGCAACTACTCGACGAGGGGGAATTTGAGGCGGCAACGAAGGTGGCTATTTGCTCGGCAACGGCGATTTTCCGTCTTATCTATGCGGATTCGGGCTTCTGTTGACTTTCCGCAATCATCTTATCACCGAGTGTGCAACTTGTGAAACAGGCA
Source organism: Haemaphysalis longicornis (assembly GCA_013339765.2). Taxonomy (NCBI): domain Eukaryota; kingdom Metazoa; phylum Arthropoda; class Arachnida; order Ixodida; family Ixodidae; genus Haemaphysalis; species Haemaphysalis longicornis. The sequence continues at coordinate 30,826,146 of CM023449.1, forward strand.
ACGGTGGTGGCGGGAGGAATAACAGTTGTGAATAAACGGATGGCAGTGGCGAGAAGGTGCTCCGGAGCGGCGCCGAGTAAAGCGGCTTCACCGGAATGAAAACTGGGAGAAGGGGGGGGGGGGGGACATATGCTGCTGCGCAGTAAAATGTGTTCCACATGGCACGGTAAACTAAGAGCACGTGTGTGAAACAGGCGTAGAACAGCTGCGCAGAACTCTGATTCTAGAGAAGCTGCAGCATGTGACAGTCTGCTTGCTCAAACGATTCGCGCCATAATACTAATAACATAAAACAAAGAAAGAGTTAAAAATACGGAGTAGCATTTAGAAGCTTTTCGAAATAACTCGGGCCAGATTGCGACGAAACGGCAGCTAAGAAAAGGACAATAAGAATACGACGTCGCAGTGAAGAAGTCGTTGGTAAGTATAAGTAGGCTTTGCCCTTCAAGGAACGTAAGCAAACCGAAGTGCCAAAAAAAGCTTTTTCAAAGTAGCTTCGAGAAAAAAGCCTCTGTCGTCACACAGATGAACTTCCTCCCAGCATCCGTTTTAGCTCTTGCATTGTGGTCATCATATCTACGGCGCATGTGGTTTACGTGATAAACAAGGTTCAGTTTAAAAATTCTTTGACAACTTGTTACGAAATGAATTTGGGCTTTCTTATGGAGTCTCCAACGTAGCTCATCATTACTTGGCGTCAGCGCATATCCCCGTGCACAGATTTCATTGGCTTACCCTTTCCCTTGATGGCAATGAGGACGCTCTCGTCAAAGTCCCAGCTGTCCACGGCCTTTCCGAACAGAGACAGACTCAGGCGGGCGTAGACGGGATCGTATTCGCGGTCAGCGATGGGCAGCTGTTGAGGTGAAACAGAAAACAAGACTTGCAGGGTCAAAACAAATTGTTAAATTTCCCCACACTAATATTCTGCACGATAATTCGATATGGACTCCAGCATGCCGACTGTTCATAAACGGGTCGGTCGGCAGAATAGGTGAATCGCAATGCTGAACATTCCAGAGGCGTTTAAGGATTAAGATCAAATGAAACGTTATTTCGCACGGAGCTGTTCTATATATACACGTAAACAGGTGGTTGCAGAATTTAGGTACATTCGCAGGGCAAGCCCTACTTGAAGTTGAGTTCTCCTTTTGAGATGTACATAGCATGGCATCCGGGCGTATGGCAATTATGTGACCTATGTGCTCGAAATTTCAATGGATTCCGAAAACTCAACAAGTTACTAGCTTTGTTGTGCAGGTGGTAGACAAGAGAGAAGTGCGATGCACCTTGAAGAAATATTCGCGAAAAGGCCGCTTTTCTCATGCACCCTCACTTAACACATAAACCGTAAAGGTGTATGTGTTAAGTGAGGGTTTAACAGGCACTTAGACATGATCCTGAGCGCGTGTTTCTATGTAGATGGCCTGCTCAGTGGGCAGCTCTGTCAACGGACGTCGGCGCATCAATAGCACTGCACAGATGGTAAATAAGGGCAAATGAATTGGGCAGCGGGATGGCTAAAAAACAAAAAAACTGTGGTGGATTTCTCTGTCATAGGAATCGGAAAAAACACGAAAGGGAAAGGTGCCGCGAAATCTGCAGCTGAGCATGATTTGCGTATCGGCGGCTACCTTGTGGGTGTGCTTGGCGAGCGACGTCCTGCTGGCGGATCACTTCTGCAAAGGTGTACCGGCGTCATTTCAGTGACGGATATGACGTCAGTGAAATCTTGGTGTATACCGGCATAAAAAACTTTCGTGTTAAAATATAATACCCGTAAACGAACAGCCCTAAGTATAACGTAGTCTTTAGTACTAAATGTTGCTTCCCCGCAAGAAGACCCTGTCTGCAGGGGTGCGTCCTTTACAGGCCGCTTGCTCCGTTGTACTGGCGTCATTTCCGTGACTGATATGAAGTCAGTAAAATCTTTCTGTACCCGGGAATAAAACACTCGTGTTAAAAAAAAGGAAACTGCTGTAAGGGATAGATGGGCCAAAAGGAAAAGACAATGCTGGGAGGCATAAAGGACAGCGATGAGCCTAGGTTCCGGCAATATTCCGCCATATTTCTGGGTAAAATATCTTCGAGTAGTTTGCAGAGATCACAGCGCACTCACCGCATCCTCGATCTCCTTTCGCTCCTTGGCCGATGCGTCACGTGGGAAACGGCGACGGCCGAGGATGTCCCACAGGCTCTTTGTGGATCCTGGCTGTGGGCCAACGAGTCCGTTGATGAGGCGGTCCAGTCCCCAGCTTTCGAACGAGAGGGCTAGCGTGTCGTGTGATCGTCCGGCTATGTAGTCCTTCATATGGAGGTAGCAGTTTCGGGGCAGAAAGCTGTCATGGGACCGGATCATCTCCACAAGGGTCATACCACCGAAGTCGTACTTCTCTGTTTCATGAAAGAATTGAAAAGGAAAGAGGGCACAACATATTCTCAGACATGATATTGTCTGATTCGGACGTCACAGGCCGTATTTCTTTCGAGGCGTGACATCAAAAAAGGGAGGTCCACCTGACATCTACACGTCGTGTCAGCTGAATGTGCACGATACAGATGATGAAGGAACGCCAAGAGACAGGACGTCCTTATCGTGTTGCTTCTTGAATAAAAAATACCCAAGCTATACTTATTTTGCAAAGTTAGACAAAAAATAGAATACCCGTGCTACACGAGCGTTTAGAAGCCCTTCGAGTCGAACGTCATTTGACTCAAATGACTTGTTTGAGCTGCTACACGACGTTTTTCAAAGGCATTTGGTTGAAATGGCATTTGAGTCGAAGGAGCATGACAACTGCCCTTTGAGAATCTCAATGGCCTTTGAAACGCGAACAGTCGTACCCTCGGGCGCAGTTTCCGCATGCGGTAATAGCAAGAACAATAATTTACGAGGAAAACTAGGCGTTTAAGGTGCACGATCTTTATAACTTTTCAATTCTTTTCGTTTTCTGTCACTCGCTCGACGATTTCAAGGTAACTTGGTGCTCTTAACACCAGCGGTGCGTAAAAATAAAATAACTGGCTGCCTTCTGCATGTTTTGTGCGCGCATGCACAGTGTTATCAATTTTATCACTAATAATTGTCTTCTTGCCCATTTTAACTCTGAAATTAAAATTTTGCCGGGAACAAAACAAGGGCAGCAGTGGCGACGCCAAAACATGGCGGGCAAACGCGGAAACTTTCAACTGCCTTTGAGAATTGTCGTGTAGATCGGCGGAACTCCTTCCAGTTCGAATGACATTTGAAATTTCGAAGGTCATTCGACTCAAATGTCATTTTAAACGCTCATGTAGCACAGGTATTCATGACTTAAAAAGGAGAAGGTCATAAATAATTGAATGAACGACTTTATTTAAAAACAGGCCTGAGCCCTGATGGGTTATTAGGAACCGTGAAAATAGGAGACGAAAGTCGCAACTAAGTTGTCATGAAAGCAATTGAACACTATGTGGTCTGTTGGCCGGCTCTGCTAAGGCTATCAGGCAACTCTACACTGTTATCAGGTCGCTCTACATCATCAGGCCGCTCTACCCTATCAGCTATCAGGCCGCTCTACACTATCAGGCCGCTCTACCGCGCTGCTAGACTACAGGCCGACCACTGGTAAGCGAATAGATTCCAATGCGCTCGACAAGAGTAGCGTTTGCTTGCACAAGTTCCACTTGGGCCGTATTCTTAAGTGCTGGTGGGCAGTAGGATGTCAGCAGTGACTGGCCGCTTTCGAATGTCGGACATTACCAAATCAACCGAAACAAGTTCGGGAGGGTATTATCGCACCGAAGAAATCGCACGTAGGTACAGATGAGAGACACGTTGAATCATGCTACCATTGATGGACAATGTCCAGAGTGTAGGCTGCGTCTGCGCATGCCCTGTTGACGAATGTGTCGCGCTGATGAAACTGGGATATCGAAGCAGGAAGAAAGCGTGGGAGGGTTGCTTCTTGGAGACACTTGACTTTTCTGTCGCAGTTGTCGACTGCTTGGGTACCAAGCTAAAGATGGAGGGGAGGTGTGGTCGTCAGCGGCATAGAGTTTCATACAATGATAACTAGAGGGGAAACTGGCGCTAGTGTCAACGCGAACACCGCGCGGCGCTTACGCTTCAATGGGATGATGGGGACCGAATCGCTTAGGGTAGCAACGGGCCTATGGCTGCGCGGATTGTGTTTTTTGACCAATAAAACTCTTATTGCCCGATTCGCCATTTACAAATTACATGGCGAACAGGAAAGTTAGTGACCAATAACTGTTTTTTTTTACGAAATAAAATAGCCAGTTTGAAATAAAAAGCAGACGCGGAGTCTGGGAGGTTTGTGGACCAGGTTTGCCATTTGCCCCGCGTAAGCAAATGCGTTCAGGAAAGCCCAAAACGAAAACGAAACTGGCTGCATAATGTAATGCATACTAACTTCGGCAAGCCATCGAGCGCCAATCCGAATCCAGAACTACCCATCACGCCCATTGCAACGGACCATCGCAGCGCCAGATTCCTCTCTAGTTGTTATTGTATGAAACTCTATGATCAGCGGCCGCGGGTAGCAAGGGGAGGAGTTGAAAGAAAAAAAACATTTGAAGCGTCCTTACCGTTGTATCCAGAGTCGATCTGCATGTGGGAAGAGGCAAGGTTGACGGGCTTGTTGAACTTCGGTGTATTCTGCCACAAGGGCAGGACGTAGCGGAGATGCTGAGCACTGCGCAAACATGAGCGGAGGACGTTCGTACCTTCTTCAGAGACAACGCTAGCGAAAATTTCGACCTTTTAAGAAACCCTATTTTCGCATAGTAATAAAAACACCGCAATGTACACAATATCAAAGTTGTAATAAGCGCGTGCTCGCCGCAAGTTGCAAGCAAAAACCAGCGATTTTGCAACCAAAATTGAGAAAAGCGTACACATAGCCGCCTGGATGAAGTGACCTTTCCATCCAGGCGAACGAGCTGACTGGAGCGCGTTCTACATGTTGCGAATTTCGGCTGCGAATTCGTAGAAGCGGCGCCGCTCGTGCGGCAGAACTATCTACTTTTCTATTTTTATTGCTGCGACAAATCTCCAAATCCAAAGCAGCGTTCACAGGGGAATGGACGGTTTCGAACACTTGGAAATTAGTCACAGCAACGAGAATAGACCCTTTTGCCACAGAAGCGGCGCCGCATCTGCGAATTTGCTGGAGACATTCACACCTTGTAGAATTCGCTTGACTACACAGAAGTTAGGGAGAAAGCCTAAGTGCAATCTTTTCCGGCTGCCTGGCCGGCCGGAGTACTAAGCACAGAGCCGCCAGGAATGTCATTCCCGTTTCAAGGGTGTTTTTGCGATCCGCCGGCAAGTGCAGTGCAACGGAGCATTTTAAACGCTTCTAACTGATTAACAAGGCAGCTCACGGTGCAACCAGTCATGTCATAACTGATTTGTTGTTACCTACCACGCGTTAAAATAAATTTAGCCCAGGAGAAATTTCGGTGCAGTTGACCTTTAACCGAGCGGTGGTCAGGAACCCTATTTGAGCTGTGCCTTGTTGGCGAGTACCTAAAATGAGTGCCTTGGTTTGCATGGCCTTAAATCTAGCTCTGCGCTATAAAAACATTGCCCTATTTAGTTAAACTTAAATAAGTGGAAAGCATATAAAAATTACTCCCACCTCCCCTCGCGGGAACCCCTGTGTAGATGCGACGCATAGGGGGTTCCGTTGTTGTTTCCGTTAGGTTGATTCTCCCATCGCGTGAAACGTGCCGTGAACCCCCTGCCGCGGCTATGACGCAACGTGGCGCGGCTATGACGCAGCACAATCCAACACAATCCACTTTAATCCAATCCAATCCAATCCAATCCAATTCAATCTAATCTAATCTAATCTAATCTAATCTAATCTAATCTAATCTAATCTAATCTAATCTAATCTAATCTAATCTAATCTAATCTAATCTAATCTAATCTAATCTAATCCAAGTCAAGTCAAGCCAAGCCAATTGAATCCAATCCAATGCCCCTCGCGAGAGAGTGTTCGCTATCGGAGAGGAGAGGGGGTGAGCGGCGGAGAGCGCAGCTCGCGCGGCGAGGAGAATGGGGGAGGGGTGTGGACGGACAACGACAACGCCGTATGGAGGGACAAGGCGAGTGAATGAGATGCCGTCGCATCTAATAATGGGAAGCATAAAGATTAGGTCGGAACTGATTATACAGCTGCGTAATGTTCATGATGGCAGTCCGTTTTTAACACTTTAAAGCGCAAACGTATCGCTGAATGGGAAGAATTTTATTAAGCGCCGCTTTGGCAATGGACCACCTGGAGATATATCTTACGCAATAGACATGGAATATTTCTTTTGTCCAACTTTCTTGCTTAGCTTCTCAAAGGCGAAATTTAACTTACGGTTGAAAGTCATTATCGCGTCTGGATACTGAGTTTGCCAGTCCAAAGGGTTTATATAAATTACGTTCAAGAGGCGCGCACCAGGACCATGCGTCCTTATCTTCATCAAATCTCCTTCTCCGGCAGAGATTCAGTGGGCAAAGCGTGTTCGTGAGCGAGTGTTTGCGGGTACGATACCGCCCAGTGGTGGTTCTTTTTCTGATAGCAGTGATACCTGAGTGGAGTGGAGTGGATAAACTTTATCTAGACGAGATTCAGGCGCTGATGGTTGGACGCCAACCCGGTGGGGGGCCTCCTCTAGTCCGGGAAGCCCTGGTCCGCGCTGGCTGCCCTAGCCCTCTCCACCAGGCTACGCTGGACTGAGAGGTCGGAGCTGGCCAGCTGGCCCACCCACTGTTCGTACGTTGGGTGACGATTTGGGGTAAGGGATGGGGTTTTCTGACACTCCCATACCATGTGGTACAGGTGGGGGGCAGAAATTACATGTGAAATGCCATTTTTTACTGATGTACGGCACACGTTAAAGAATCCATGGCAATGGCCACCTACAGTAGAACGGCTGCGGCCCCAGTGGTCTATGTACATGTGCCCACCATGCCCCATCTTGTGCCGCAACTCCAACCTTCACTCACATTTCACGGTGGCAGGGGTATTTGGACTCGGCCAGGGAGTGGAAAGCGCTGGCGACGAAGTGGGTGACCTGGTCACTCGGCTCGGTGATCATCTCCAGAGCGATGTGGCGCAAAAGGTACAGGTCCGGGTCGCTCACCACGACCACGAGGAAAGTGGCGATACGAATCTCGCTCGGCTCAGTCTCGTTGAAAAAGACGGGCAGGGCGATGGAGCGGGCCTGCGGAGTGGCGAGCCAAGAGCAACGTTCTCAAAGAGCTAGAGTTGTCACTTGTGGATGCCTGGTATATTACAGAAATCGGGGACATTAGCGACGTGTGCTAGGATAAACTGCTAATGCTGTGTCCATGATTGAGTCTCCGCTTCTTTAGACCTCCACACTGCTGGATCTCCCGAATACCGGCGGTAAGTCCACGCAATGTTGAGTGGTGTAAAAATAGTGTATTGGCAGCCTCGCTGAGAACAACTTATACATCTGCTTGCGAAAGCTATTTCAAATCACCCGCCAAAGTTCCAAGCCCGTACTTGCTTACCAGTTCCTTGTGGTGCTTGGCGGCCTGCTTGAGGGCCCACAGCGCGGACATCCTCTTGTGCTCGTTAGCGTGCCACTCGGGGTAGATGAAGCGCTCCAGGTAGTGCAGGGCCTTGCGCGTGGCCAGGTTGCCGGCCGCCCTCAGGTAGACCGTGGTCTTGTACTCGGGCTCGTCGTGCACGTCGTGGGGAGTCACGGTGTACTGCAGGGTAGAGTAAAGCGAGGAAAGGCACGCAGTGAAATTCTCCGCAAACTACATGGATTTCGAAGTACATAGAGTACGTATTGGCAAAAGTGTCCAAGCACGAAATTCTCTTCTGCAGCCGCAGCGGAACTTACGCTGTCCAGGCTACGAATACGGCGGTGATTTGAAGCGACACCCACGTCTTTGCAGAGCCTACGAGCACTCTGATGGGCGCAGAGCAGGGCTTTTACAAAGTTGGTCGTTTTATTAGATGGGATCTCTACGTCATGTCTCTCCTGCTATCACCATTCTCCCCATCATCATCGGTCACGTTTGTCTTGGGGAGGCTCCAATTCTGATAGATTGTGATAAGCGTTGTATTAGTTTTTGAAACAATATTGTAAGAACGTTACTACCGTGCAGCGTCCTTCGCTCGCCAATTTTGTCAGTGCACTGCCTTAGTTTTGTGCATTTTCTTTTTTGTGTGCGTGCTTTGTACTGTCTTTGTTCCTACCATGGACACACCTTGTGTCTTTTTAATTTTCTTCCCATTCTTCTCTCTTTTATTATGCACTGCGGTCCCTTCTTTCGTTTTCAATTCCCATATCGCCATCCCCATGTGTAGGGTAGCCAATCAGTCAGTTTCCGGTTAACCTCCCTGCTTTTCCTGTATTGTTCCTTCCTTCCTTCCTTCCTTCCTTCCTTCCTTTATTTGTTTATTATAGTGAGTTTATGATACTTGGAACACTAGCTGACTTATTTATTTAAACTTACGATATGGTATATCGGTGGGAGGGTAACGATTAATCTTAGCTTTGCAATCGCGTGCGTAGTTTTAGGGTGACATATATTTTGTGTTTGACTGCGTAATGTAGCAGTGTTCGGCTGCCGTATCCGCAAAGACGCTGCGCGATGGCTGCTGCAATTATCACTCACGTTGAACAGGTGCGACACGAGTTCGGAGCGCAGGTACCAGTGTCCTCGTCGGTGTCGTTGTGTGAGCGGTGGCAGTCCTCCCCACTGGCCACGGCACTGGCGGCCAACTTGCACGACGTCCAAATCTCCCGGTGACTCTTCACGGCCGCCGAATTGCAAGAGTCCTGCGTAATGCCACAAGGTGGAGACAACACGCGGGTAAGTTTATTCCCACCAGTGGCAAACTTGTGAAGAGCCTTTTAAGGACATTTCTAGCAGGCTTGCCTCACACGGCTACCCCGTTTCTGTCTGCGAAACCGGCTAGCTGATGTCTTTTCTTGAGACTATAGTCTGTGCAGGGTCACGAATTTTTGATGACTCCGGCACCCTGCTACGGCACGCAACATCGTTGTCATTGCTGCAGCGAGAGAGCTTGAGAGGTTGAAAAATTAAAGCCGTTCCACTCAATGTAAAATATGTCGGAAGTGCAGAGCATTGATTCGCCATAATAGGATGTACCGCCGTTATCCGCTTACTGCTACCACCCAATGCAATTCAAATTTCCCGCCTCCGCAGTGCTCGCGCGCCCCCTGCCTGAAACTGCGCCAGCGGGAATTCTGTTCTCTTTTTGCTTGCTTTTCCACCCGCACGTGCCGGCGTTGCACTGCCACATTTTGCGTTTACTATCGTAAAAACCAACCCAACGGGCCTCCTTAACTAAAGGAACGCGGGCGCTGCCAGTTAATTACGTATATTTTCCCTCAAATGTACCTATAGTTTTCTTTGTGCTGAACAACGGGAAAATGTATGACAAGCGCCAGCTTTTCACGAGTTTCGAACGCTTATCACTATTTAAACCGCTTGGTTTTCGAACACTCTGGGGTACGCCGCGAACAACAGCGTTACCCTGGGACGCCGCCTTGGTGCTCTATATACTTCGGTCGAGCGAGCGAGCTAGGACGACAAGGCGAGCGCCTAAAGTGCTGCGCACTTAAAAATCAAGGGAGACCTGAAGTCGAGATTCTGAATGAAGTAATAAAATCCTAGTCTGCGCTAAGAATTGAAGTTAGGTCCTCCAGTGGCTTGTAACGAAATCATCCCCTTGTTGCTGGAGAAAAGCTGCTGTTAGGGTATTTCACTGTTGCTAAATTCCCTGACATAAATTTGTTACGGCTTGGTGATGCGATGAGAATGCATAGATGCGTCCTGGAAAATAAGTAATTAAACGATTCATTGGCGGCTTTCTAAGAATAGGTGGGCACCTATTTTCGCTCCACGAGAACCCAAAGCTCAGCCAGGGGTGCAGTCTTAGCAAAGGCTTTTTCTTTACCACCAAAAAATTTAATTTTATGCCACTTACAAGCAGTAATTGTAGCGCATTTAGTTTCTGATCAAGGCGAAAAGCAAAACGCCCGTGTGTACGAGATTTAAGCGCACGTTAAAGATCCCCAGGTGGTCAAAATTAATTTGGAGCCCTCCACTAGGGCGCACCACATCGCCTGCGTTGCGTCGGCGCGTTAAACCCCCCAATCAATCAATCAGTCAATCTCTCACGATTACGAGTTATAGTGCGCTTTACTTCTCCACCGCGGCGACATTTTCTGCTTGTATTACACATCAAATAACAGGTCTTTAGAGGCGACGAATGAACGCTTCGAGGGGTCGGACAGTAGCATTTACACGTAAATAAGGTGCCGAAATGGAGGGGGTCTAGAGAGAGCGAGAGAGAAGTTTTATTGAGAGGCAAAACACAGAAAGGACGGCCTGATGATATAAGCTCTGGCCAGCTATTCTGTGCGTGGAAAAGGGAAGGTGAAGGAAGAGTGCGGTAGAAGATGAGTGAGAAGGTGATAGCGGAAAAATGAAACAATGGCTATAACACGCCTATACGTATGCAGTTCATGAGTTATAGTTCATCAAGAAGGGCCTATACTACTATTGTGTCGCTGCCAGGCAATTGCTTTGTAGAAATTCCAGCACTGCCTTGAATACCTTCTGGGCACGCGGCTCGTCTGGTCAAGGACGCAGCAGTACTTCGTCCGACACAACACGACAGTTTAAACGGGCCAATGATGTGGCTAATGTTTCTAGAGGGTGCGCGTAGCTCAGACAACTGCAAGGACATTGCGGAATAGTCTCTATTGTATTGCATGTGCAACATTTGACATCGCTCGCAACGCCGATGAGGTGCTAAGAGCGACTTGTAAAGGCTACTGGAGCCTAGTCGGTGAAACAGGTGCAGAGGAAAATAAAAGTCAAGCAGACGCGGTCTCTTTTCTGAGCTCATGAGGGTCAGCGCAGACGAAAACCCGGGACGGAAACAGTAAGAACGACGCAAGCGCTTGTGTCGTTCCCCCTCTTGTCGCGTGTTTGCACCGGCGCTGACTATCATGAGCGTATTCAAACTCACCCAAATACGCTACCTTACTGCTCTTTTCTCTAGGTTCTAGTGTTCAGTAAGCGTAGCACTTACCGCGATCACTCTGATCATGGCAGGGCTCACTTCCTTCAGGTTCAGGTGCAGTTTCATATAGAAGCGGTCGGCGTCCGACGCGCTCAACTCGTTGTTCTTGATCAAGTCGATACCGAAGGTAACGTGCGGGTTGAGACCCGTGGCGGCAAGCAGGTCCAGGAACAGATGACTGCGAACATATTTTGGGTTAGGGCAAGTTTCAAGTACAGCGATTGCGTACTGCAGTCATGGCTTACACATACGGGGCATTAATCGACCAAATTTAGGGGAAAGGTGACATCTACCTCAAATGCAGCGGTACAGCTGCATTTCAGCCATCCAAAACCTTAAAGGATTTTGTGACGTCGAAAACAGGCTTCGGAAGAGTTTTGCAGGGTGGGGGTAGGGGGAAGAAGGGATGCTGAATGCAATCGATACAGACGATGACAGTAATGACTTAATAGTTTCATGAACTATAGTGCATGTTTCCGGTGCTTGAAATGTATATTTGTTTAGCAGTGTTCGGTCCTTTGCCTTCCAACTGAATCTTTAATCAACGACTATTTTACGTAACAGATTTCTACGCTCTCAAAGTATCGTATATAATGTGATAATTCCGGTCATTACTAAAGCGAAGCTTCAGTGGTCTCATTGATGGCGTCTATAACGTGAAAACGCGGAAGTGGAAGAAAAAAAACTTCTGGTGGGCACAATAAAACATGGGTACCTCGCGTTATGAAGCCCGCGTCTACCCGATTGCTCCATTTCGACATGGTCGAATCGGTTTGGTACAGTCAGACGACAACCAAAGAATCCGTCACGAGAAGGCGTCGCGTTCAACCGTCGTCGCATTGAAACTGAGGGATGCATAGTTTTTTTCTTTACTACTTTCGTCAAGCCGGTTTTGCGTGATGGATGCGCAAGTTAACCTTTTGTGACCGGAAACACACCCCCGGCGACACACCCCTCGAAGCGCATCGGTGATTCGCCGGACCCGCTGTCGGCGCGGCGCACAAGGCCCCATTTTAAGTCGTTCTGCTCGCATCGCGGCCGCTCCCGTCGCGGCGGCGACGGAGCTGCCGCTCAGCTGATCGTCAGCCGACCAAACCCACAGCCTTCCACGCATGCTCCGTTGGGTCGTCCCGGCCTACGTGACTAATCTTGCTCCGCGTTCACCGCGAAAGAGAAACGGCGCGTTCGCCGAGAAGATGAAAACCGAGCCGAGCCTCCATCTGTGAGCGTCGCACGGACCGAACGGGCTTTAGGCCGTGGTCTGGCAATGTCAGCTACATCAAAGGTTAACCAAGCGAAACCAAGACTCAACCAGACTAGGCCAAGCTTTTGCTTTGCATATCCAAGGTTAGCTGAGCCAAGCTGCTTTCATTTTTTCTTTGGCTGGGGAAGATCAATCACTCCTCCTGCGTGACCCTCGAAATTCGCTTGCAAGCGCCATCTCGCCAGATACAATTGACATCGCGAAGAAAATTATGGGAAGGAAGTCATTAACCCTGCCTACAGGGGAAGCAAATCTACAGTGATAGTAATGTGTCAGGAAGAAGATATAGGAAGATAAACGTTAAAGCAGTTCCATTCAACGTGAACGCTATCAAGTGCGGAGCAATGATTAGTCGGGGAGCTGTGGCGCCGTTTTTTCCCTCTTTGCTACCACCTCTCACTCTCTTCCCTTCCTTTACTCTCTCCACTCTTGAATCTCTGAACAGAGGTTTGTTCAATGCAATTCAATTTTCCCGCCTTCGCCGTGCTCGAAACTCTTCTCCCGGAACAACTCGCATCCTTTTCTTCATCTTTTGCTTTTTGTTCACCTGGAACAGTGCGATCGGGAGTTCTTTTCTTTTTGTGCTTGCTTTTTATCACCTGCACTTTTTTTTTATTGTCTTTCCCCGCAAACCAGAAACACAACACAGTACGCACGTGCTGGAGCCATTCTTCGCCATTTTGAACGCGTCCCGCTTTTTTCTTCCGCGGCCACCTTTTCCCGCCGGCTTTCGTAAAAATCGCCCCAACGAACATTCTTAACTAAATGGAACGCGGGGACTGCCGCCGGTTCAGTACATATATTCCGCCTCAAATGTACCTGCAGTTTCTTTGCGCTAAATAATGGGAGACATGTATGACCATTGCGAGTGGTTTCAGGAGTTTTAATCAGTTCTGCCTAAATAAACGTCTTGTTCTAGTGTTCTCTTAACTTTTGGACGGAAGGCTGAATTGAGGGACAAGCGGGTATCTTTTCGAAGCCTCTGATTGGGTGCGTGACACACGTGACTCTGTTTAGGTGCGTGACGCCGCATGACACCATGACTACGGATGAGGTACGAGGACAAGCCCGGCCCATAAGCGCTCGGCACTTACAGATAACAGCCCCAACTAGGAATTAGGCGACTATTATCCTCCACCAGACGAGTACTGTCAATGACTGAGTCGTATTGAGCCTCATGCTTCGGGCCACTTTAGCCGTTTTTTTGTTGTTGTTTGAGCCATGACTTGTCAATCGTTCTAAGATCTGGCGAAAAGGGATGGGAGGAGCTTAGCTCCTTCGCCCCCCCCCCCCCCCCCCTGCTGCTCTATGCACTGCTTATCACTGTTATCAGCGATGGGTGGAAAGAAAGCTCAGTTCTTTTTAGTGAAAGGCTTCCTGCCTGGGCACTGACACACTGCTCACCTAATCCTGGTATCTCCGCCGCTTTTTTTAATCTCTCTCGTTGTTTTGATTTCTGTGCCGGCTGATCGACCCAAAGCACGCAGCCGCATCACAGGCAGCATATTTCTAAATAGCCAGTGCCAACGTTAGAAACACTTATGCTGTTCGCGGAGCCGTTTATTAAGAAAAGACCAGTTTTCCCACGTATCGCTTAGTGCAAAGGAGAGGGGTACAGAATAAACATCTTAAGTTGTTCCCTCGTTCAATACTTTCAGATTGGCCAACTATCAACTTTGTTCGTAGTAGCGCTTTGGGTTGTCTCCAGTTCATTGCCTCCGTCGGAAACCTGCGCCTGTGAGGGATTAAAGAAGCGGCGTACGGTTATGCTGTACCAATTTGCCCTGACTACCACCCTTGCAGGGCATCATGGCCTGACTTTCTTTAGGACATCGAAGCAATTTTTAAATGCTAGACGTCTTTTATTTGATTTCTGTGGCTAATACTCAAATGAAGGATACAGGTCAGCGTTAATTCCCTGCACCCCTCACCATCAACGTCGGCAAAATTATGTCTTGAAGGAGGCAAATCAGTTGCATTGCAAGGGAGAGGGAGGGGATGGGGGAAAGGGGGGATTGTGATGGTGTGGCATAGGGGAAGGGGGGGGGGAAAGTGCCCCTATTGCACCCCCTTGCCGACTCCCATACCCCTCACAGTTAACGTGGGCCTGATTCCACGCTTATTGGTGAGCTACCTTACCGTATGCTATCCTTGATGTCGTCCGGGGCGTTGGCCACGTGGGTTCGGTAAGCGTCGTTGATTTCATCGTAGTTCATAGTCGCGAACATCTGGAACAGCATCAGGAAGCTGAGGCCTCCGCTCTCCTTCTGGTCGATCTCCTTGATGTCTTCGTCGGTGTATTCCAGGCGCGCCAGCTTCTCCAGGCCGTGCACGAACTGTTGGGAAGTGAAGACGATGATTTTAGAAAGAGTAGCCGGGTGCGTGCTTTCCTTGGAAGAGATTACCGTAGCCCCAATCCATGATATGGTGAGGATAGTTACCCTTCTTTCTCCGTTATTGCTTTCTTTATATTATACTGGATATAATGAAATCACGCGTACGTCTGTATGATCGTTGTGGAAACGTTTCTAGGCATTGCAAAAAGTTGCTCGATTACAAAGAATTTGAAAGTACAAGCTTACCTCTCTAGTGAAACGTGAAGGTTTCGGGCCTAGAATCTGGCGAAGGCAGCTTTTGTTTCCTGCTGTGCACAAAATAATCAGAAACACCTGGATGTTAAGCAGTTGCTCTAGGTATGGTTGTTGCCGAGATACTTCTGGCGGGGCCTTAAAAACGTTTGACAATGTCTGTACATAGCTAAGTCCCTCTACCGTAGCCTCATATTTTACAAATAGCCTCCGTAGTACTAGCTAAAGGCGAAAAGCCAACCTTATTTTCGGGGTGAAAAGTTGCTGTTCAATGTCTAATGAACATCACTGAAAACACATACTCACCGCGAAACAATGGGCAAAACTTGAGCCTATAAACACAAAGGCCATGCGCACCACCATGGCACGTCCTCGCCTCACCCCGATTCCAATCTTATAGCAACACGTCCAGCTTAATACTATAACGGACCTTATGCACCAGTGCGAGGAAGCAAGTTTATATTACCCAGAACCTCAGCGCTTCATTCACATTTTTGTAATGATCCTCCCTTGACTTCAACCTCAGAGGACCTTCCATCCATGGCGGCACACAACAATGTCAAACAATAAGACAACGAAGCTTCGTCGCCGTGAGCAGCCATCGCCAACCTCCGATACCACACTCCCTGAAGGTCACTGTGTTTTGTACACAGACGCAGCTCTACTGGCAGACAGAGAATGGAGGGCTTTCGACAGGGCCACACACACGGAAATTACAGGCTCGCGTTGTTACACCACCGACACTCGCTGCTACTGGAGCTCCAGCCTGTACATCACACAATCAGTGCTGCAAGCGCACTCCTTAACATGCCGGAGGCGCATGTATACACGGACTCGCTCAGTGCTATGAAGCATCTGAAGCAAGTGAAGAAGATACTTCTGATCTGCCAGCAGATTCACAGCCTCCACAAAACGTCACAGCTAACGATCCGTGTACACTGGGTGCAAGGCGCACGGGCAGCATATAGTGAACCAATTAGCGGACCATCTTTCACACTCTTCTCCACTCCCACCCCCCTTAATTCTTCCTTAGACCCCTTCCTTGTGATCCGCGCTCCCGTCTTTTAGCACGGAAATCTCTCCTGAGAAGGGACATACGTGCCCTAATTCCCCGCGTGTCTGCTCCCTCCCCCTAATTTTTCCCGGGTGGAGGATGTTTTTCTCAGGAGTCTTCCGGCTGGATGGCCATCACACATTCAGTTGCTTGAACTTGGGAGCACTCCTAAGACGACCCAGGAACTTGTCCCAAGCGTCCGGCTCCGGCGCCTGAAGCTGATGCCAAGCATCCCTTGCGGACGAGCGCGTGAACAAGGGGAGCTCTAAACGACGCGCTCAGAAGGGTTGGTCTCCGGTGGGATAAACCGGAAGACTACAAATGCTGGGGGCAGGAAGAGAGATACTGCAAATCGCTAATCGACATTCTGTACGCAACTTGACTGCAGGCCTACCTGTACACTCGAAAACTAATAAGTTTCCTGACTATCTGTGCTTTTTGCACCCCCCCCCCTCTATCTTGTTTCATACTTTCCTCCATTTTTCCGGCTTTCCAACTTTATTCTCTTTTCCCGTCTCAAAACCTACTCTCATATGCTGCGTTGCAAAAACACGAAGCAAAACAAAAATAGTTTTCAACGTTGTTTCAGTGGGCAGCTCAAGAAGGAGGAGGAATAAAATTTATGTTACACAGGAATTAATTAACAAGGGCCATGGCGGTGAGGGGGCTTCTCATTCCAGAAGTCCCTCGGCGGTCGATGGCACCGGAGCAGTGAGGTTGGTTATGGGGATCATAGATAGGACAGCATGATCAGGGATTGGAGTGGGTATGGAGCAAGGGAAGAGTTAAATGAGCATTCCCAAATCATTGGATATTCGGGTGCCGAGTTGGGGCCAGAATTTGCATGTGGAAGGGTAGGAGGTGGATTAGACAGCGTGCAGCAAGGATCCCTGGGCGCACGTGGGTGACTCAAAAGCTAATCACAAAGAGAGCACATGGCGTTGTAACAAAATAAAGGCTATGCCTACTGTAATTCATAAGGTAGTATAACGTTCAGTGTTAGGGCTTAGAGGCAAGTCAAGTGAATTCAAAACTTAAGGGAGCAAAGTAGCTTACGATGTCCTTAGCTGAAGCCAGGCCGAACTGCGCAACCAGCGGGTTGACGTGCTTTCAGATTTTCGGGGTTCTCCAGATGGTCGGATGTGGCGAACTCCTGCACCAGAGAGTGCTCCTTCACGGCGTCCTCGGGAAGAGTGGTTCGCTGGTGGGTGCGTCGTGCTCCGCTTCGAGTTCCAGAGTGCGGCTGCGGAGAGCAGGCAACGACGTCAAAGTTTACGCTTGAGTAAGAAGGCGCTGTAAACTGAACCTAAGGGGATGCACGAATGACCTGCTTGTTGTCCTTAAAAGATAAACATGCGCAGTTAAAGAACAATCAGCGAGAATTGTAAAACCAATTCTTCTTGTGTAAGCGGAAAGGGCATCTCTTGAGTATCACCGCAAAAAGGTAGCTTGAAGAACACGGTTGCCTGAGAGTCATCCGCGGAAGCTCTTCAGTGCCCATTGCAACAATTGAAACTTCAAAGTTGTTAGTTTTGTAACCGCTGAGCTGTTTTGGTGCGGATTGTGAAATCTTTGATGTTTCCTTGATGCAACGCGGGTTCAGCCACAAACGTTAACAATAGGTCGAAAGTGTGGTGTTAGTTGGATATTCTTCACCGAGAAATGCCTAAATACCAACGAGAATCAGCGTTCGAAGGACGTTGCTTTGTGGTTCAACATAGCTTGACGAGTAACGCGTAATGGCGTTTAGCCCTTTTCGTACTGTTCGCATGCCTAAATAATTAATATTCTCTTTAACAAACCATTACAGCTAGCATTTGATCCACCGTGGCCTGCAAACCGAGAAACGGAGCTGTACGAGTCTTAGTGGGATTATAATATTTTTGTGGGAACTTCAGAAACGGTATATGCTTACAGTCGCCTTCTCCCGCCGGAAGATTTCGTACCTTTCACTGACAGCAAATTTGGTAGTTTGGAGCCTGTTCATGTTAAAAACAGGTGCGAAGATGGCTGGCAACAATGGGTGACTGGCAGGTTTGTTTGGCCCGGGCTAATCCCTCCTGGCAGGTACGTGTCCGCATCCATTCAAGGCATGATCGTCGTGGTAGCCATCGTCTTAGTAATCACCACCACCACCACCACCACCCTTTCCGGTTCTCATCTACTGTTTGCAATACCATGGATGTGACTAACAAGCTCCAAGGCTCGTCGGTTTCCGACGTCCTTCTAGGGGGCTTTTGTATGCACCCCTTGGAATTACTGCGCTTCCCCGAAACATTTATGTCGTAGAAGAGGGACTTACTTCAGCACAATATGGTGCTCCTTGCCTTCGCCAAATGGCTTGAACTGGTTATCGGACTCGGCCCAGGCAAGTCTGGATCACGTACTGCTGGGCAGTTCCTTTGAGCTCATAGTACACCTGGGACGTTTCTGTGAAGGGGTGCTGAAAAGAAAAAAAGAAGGCACAGATGAAGAAAGCTCACGCGAACGCGTAAGATTTGAAGGTATCGAAGCTGTACGAAACTTTAACGACCACCACAAGGGTTTAGGTTCAGTATTGCAGCCGATTTGCTTCTTCTTTGCTGCCGCAACGACCTCCACTCCATCATGGTTGCTATAAGTGTGAGCTTCCTTCATTTATTTGGAAGTGATAATCATTGAACATCACCTTGGAGGGGTGTACGCCATGACGTGTCTTTCTCGTTCTCAGCAAGTGTTGCCAAGATTACGGTGAACACTGGAGGTTTTTTTCTTTTTTACCAATGTTGGCCAATCTCCCTAAGTGGGTATGCTTGGCTTCCCAAACGTTTGCCGGGGACGCTGGGCGGTCGCCCAAAGTCACGCACACAGGGGCGCTCGGCATTTTCTTGGTTTTTTAAACTGCCGGGCGGTCGTCACAATCTTGGCCAATCTCCCTAAGTGAATATGAATGGCTTGACAAACGTGCGCCGGGGACGCTGGGTGGTCACCGCGAGGCACGCGCTCACTTCCGAGCTCTCGGCATTTTTTTGGTATTTTGAACTGCGGGCAGAAAAATTACGATTTGCTAAACAGCTTCGCTGTTAAAAACACCCCTTACCGTCTCTTCGGCGCCGCAGTGGATGCAAGTTTTGCCCCTAACTCGTCCAAACAAGTGATGTGGCGCGTTCTCACACTTCTCCAGATTCTTCACTTTGGTCACCTCCAAGTAATCATGGTCCTCCTCGTGGACGATGTAAAGGGTGTCGCAGACACCGTGGAGACCATCCTGGAAGAAAACGAAGCACCATGCTTAGTCCCAGCGTTTGCAGGGACCTTGAAACTGACAAAGATGTAGCACACTAAGCATGACTGACACACTTGAAAAGGATGCCCAAATGACGCCGAAGTGATGTACTACAGTTTCGTGATAGGTTTTCATGAGGCGACTAATTTTGGGATGTCGCAAGAGTAACAAGTGGAATCTGAAAATCGTTATGTACTTTCGGAACGGTCATTCGTACAATGCAGTTTATCCACCCCAAAGATGCATTGTACCGGCACCGTTCTTATTCAACATAGACAGCTCAAGCTCAATAGATGGTGGTATTAAAGATGCTGAGAAGAGTACACCAATGCGTTCAGCCGAACCGTCTATTAAACGCTATCCCTGACGGGAATTCAGTTTTTGGGTTGTGAAAATAAACTTGTACCGATAATATTTTATTTCGCCGTTAGCTAAACACTGCAAGGGACAAGTGTTGTTTGAAAGAGAGAGAAAAAAAACGAACGAAGCAGGAGGAGGGCATGTGGACTTAGTTCGGTGAACTAAATTCTTCGTAGCAACTCAGGGGTCACCTGCAAAATCTGTTTCCGGAATTTTCGATCCTACGAAAGGTGACATTGTGCATAGAAATATGTTCCTCACTTTTATTCCATCTGTCTAACCTCCCGGACTGGGTATACCGCAGACATCACCATCATCATCAAGTACAATCATCCGTTGTTCGTATTGAAATACGAACAATGGAGCGCGTGGCTTTCAATGCATGCCGCGCATCCTGGTGACGGGCAGCGAATGCGCACTAGGATCAAGTTACGAGAATTTGGGACCAACCTTGGTACGCAAAGACCACAGTCTTCCCATCGTTTGCTAGGCGCTCGGCTACGAAATCACAAAAGGAAATGGAATATAACCACGTGCGCCAGTCTCGTGTTAGTGGGCGTCTGAACACGGACGGGAAGAAAAACCAAAATGCTCACACGCCGAACAATGGTCTTTTTATACCAAGGGTGGACACGAACTCTCGCAACTTGTTTATACTGCGCATACACAGCTCATCACCAGGATGAGCGGCATGTGCTGAGAGCCACGCGACCGTTGTTCGTTTTTCTTAACACATCACGATTGTACATTCCCGTGCGATTAAAGCTATCATTCCGTTACGAGCGCCATGGCTCCGTTCTGTCTTGCGTCGTTCCTCCGTTGCATGTTGGTGCCGTAGAAACCGGAAAGATGGCCGCACGCTACGAAGGAGACCACTGAACGTCACATCCGTCTTGAGGTTGGCTGAACTCCCTTGTT
Organism: Haemaphysalis longicornis; assembly: GCA_013339765.2. Lineage (NCBI taxonomy): Eukaryota > Metazoa > Arthropoda > Arachnida > Ixodida > Ixodidae > Haemaphysalis > Haemaphysalis longicornis. The sequence continues at coordinate 30,846,697 of CM023449.1, forward strand.
TTGACCGCCGTTAACTGCCTAGCGCGCCCGGAGGTTGCCATGGCTGGCCCTGACCGCCATGACGACCGACCGAATTCGGACGATGGATAAAAGGCACCGACAGCCACGTATCCTTCGCGGCGCAGTTCCGCGCGCTGCTCAAGGAAGCGGGCGCATCTTCCCGCAGCCGCCTCACCGTCTCTGCAAGACCCGCGAGAGGCCATTGACGAGCTCAAAAGAAAAGACGCCGCGTTGTACGAGACCTAAAAAAATATCGGAGCTTCTTCGACCCTGATGAAGTTGCGCGCAATTACCCTGATGCCTTGGCTTACCACGGAACAATTGCCGTAGCCATCAACTGCCTGGTATGATAGTCCACTATTAACGGCACTTCAGGCAAGCCATGTCGCCCACTATTATTGACCACCGTGTCCAAAGGTGTTCGCCCGGCAATCCGTCAAAATGACCCCTCTGACGTGCGCTTACGTACACAGACCTCGGAAGTTGTCCGACCAACGTTGCAGGTTCCCAGGTGTAACGGCCACCACTTGAATTGCAGGGGCTGGGAACCATTTTGAGGCGACGACCAGCGACCACACGGACGTGGCCGACGTGCAGCAGCCAGAGGCTTTGACGTTCTCGTCCATTACGCAGATAAAACGAAGGGAAAACGCATTGTACCGTTCTCCGTACATCACGACGTCGGCGACCTCTCCTTGTGATAACGTGAGGCCGGGAGCTCGTCCGGAGAACCGCTAACAACTGCTTTAGGACGTTCTGTCCAACGTTACAAGCGACGCGGGGAAGTGCTTCTTGCCCCTACCGGAACTGCAGAAGACGGTCGAGAAGATTACGCTGAGAAATTCGTCCCTTAACGTTTCTGAAGAGTCTGTAAAAGAACAAGCAATCGTTACAACGGAAGCTTCACGTTTCCGAAATGACGAAGTCGAGCGTCGCAACGAACGGCAGGGGTGATGAACACGATGTGGTGTCTGCCGCAACCAAGGACGATTCAACGGTAGCAATCCAAACAGGCGTCGGGAAACGTGAAGTCAGGGATGTGAAGGAAAACGTAGAGCCTACACCATATCTGTATAAGTACATCTTCGTTCCCTGCTTCATGAAGGGTTCATCGTTACCGGAAGTTCCCCAAACCCGACAGGCTCTACTTGACGAAGGCATGCGGCAGGTTGCACCCACGCGCGAATCTGAAACTGCTTATCTCTCTGAAGTTAGAAAGGCGGAACCACTCCCCGTTCATCCCTTCTACTTCGTGTGGGGAGGCAGCAAGACGTGGTCGAGAAAGCAGCAGAGCCATAATGGAAGCTGGTACCCGTCACGAAAATAAACTCGCCATAATTGGATCCTACCGCAAAGCGAACCCGAGGCAGGCACAAGGCCGATATGGGAACACCGCTAGACTCGGAGTTCAGGGGCTACCGCAACATCGAAAACTGGCCGACACGGCCTTCGCTACAGTTTCTAGAAACCCACCGGACTAGAAACGTTTCAGCGAGCTCGAACGACTGTGTATAGTTGTTGTCTGCTTCGCCTTGACGATGTCAGGCAGTCTTGAAAGCTGCACAAACGCGCAAGCACCGCTGGAAAAGTACGATCATAGCATTTCCCGACAGCTCTACTGGATTCACGTCACGGATAGAAAAGTAAAATGTCAAGATTGAGTAGAAATTGTTTATCCTCGCAACAATATTGTCGCGGGCGGGAGTGAGAGAAGCAATAAGGCGTTTCAAGCCGACGACTTGTTCCGCGACCGTTGGTACAACGCCGCAAGTTCGGCTTGCGCTGCAACACTGGCAAACCTCGTCTCGGATACATTAGTTTGATTGATTAATCGCGATTTATTGATTGATTGATCCATCGATCGATTGATTGATTTATCGATCGATCGACTGATCGACCGATCGATTGATTGATTGATTGATTGATTGATTGATTGGATTGATTGTGATATTTAACGCGCCGACAGTACACAGGCGATGAGGAGCGCCGTAGTGGAACGCTTCGGATTAATGTTGACCACCTGGGCGCCAAAATATCAAACCCACGGGCGTTTTCGCTTTTCGCCTCAATCAGAAAAGCGGCCGCCGTGGCCGGGAATCAAACCCGCGTCTTTGGACCGGATACATTGGGCTCCAGGGTTCTATTATTCACCCTCTTGCTCATCCCGTGTCGAATCTGGTTGTAACTGGGTGTAATGTTCATTTTGGCGAGGGAGAGCCAGCGTTCATGTCATAGGCGCTATCTTAGTGTGAGAACTGCCCTCCCTTTTGCCTCGAGTATATTTCGTTTTTCTCCACGAGTATTCAATCAGAAGTAAGTACGCAACTCCGTTATCGAGCGCTAAATTTTTTACAGATATTCGTCCAGTGATATATATGATGTATCCTATACATGCACCACCGATCTTAACCGCCCGGCTAAATGTACCACCGGTGGACATTTAGTTCCAAATTTGGCGGGTTTACCTCCTTGACGTGGTACTCCTTGGTGCGAGGGTGCTCGTGGCGGCCATTGACGAGATCAAGCTGGAACAGCGAGAGGATGCCCTTCTTCACGTTGCGCACCCACATTGGCTCGTTCTTGCCGATCTCGATCTCTTCCAGCTGCAACAGGGCAGAGATGAAGGGGGATCAGTTTTAATTAACTCCTTTAAATCTGTCGATTTTCTTGGCCTGCTCACAAGGTCTCACTGTGCTCTTTTATACCCGCTTGGCCGGGTAAAATTAACGACGAAATACTCAGTTTTTGTAACCAGCAGAGCGGAACCGGCGAGCCATGAATAGTAAAGTAGCCTATGTGGGACTTTGATGTTTTCTTAGAGAATGTTATAAGTGTTTATGTTTAGTCGTCTGCTTAGAGAAAACGTAAAAAATTGTATGAAACAATACCTCAGCGTGCGCGCTTGAAACATTCATTTGCGCATGCTATACAACTTAATTTCAGGCGTGTTGTATGTAGAAAATTTACTAAACAGTATAGTTTTTCCGAAGCTTTGACACCCAGGCGTCATCACTTAAAAAAAAACAACACAATAAAACTGATTTTTATGACCTGATTTGCCCTACATTGGCTGGCCGAGTAAAACAAAGTGTGTGGTTCAACTGGCTGTTTCACGCAACTGCTTTCCTTTTTAAACTTCAGGCTTAGCTCTTGCACGAAACATTTAAGGGCACACCTCAATGGTACTTTGTAAGTGTTTGAAGGGGCAGTACGTGTTTTAAGCAGCTATAAGAAGCGCAAAATACACTTTCGAGTCGTCGTTGTAGACGTCGTCCTCATCTACAACTACTCTGTCAGTAAAGATATGGGAGTAAACAAAACTACACGTATCGTGACTATTTCAGCGATATGTTAGTATAGAAAACAGCATCGGAACTTCGAATGTCGTCCCGGCGAACAATTAGCTAGACAGTAAGGTGAAGAAACTGCACAGTACCTTTCCTTCGTGGTACTTTCCAGCGAAGGGGTGCTCGAGGGCGCCGACGAGGTTTTCGTTGGACTTGTAGTTGAACTCGTGTTCACCGAGGCCACCATCCTCGAAGTCGTACGTGTCAGCCTCGAAGTTAACGATCTGAAATGTACGTCACGACGAAAAGTCCAGGAGTAAGCACAGCTCCGTGTACCTCCGTACCTCATGCAGGATGTCTCACAGCAGAACGATTAAGGGTGTCGTCAGTTCCCCAACGAAAGTATTCAGTACTGAAAACGGAGCAGCTTGGTTTATTCCTCCTGCGGTCAATGCAGCCACGATGAAAACTTTACGGAAGTGACGCTGACTTATTATTTTAAGCTAGTGGCTGTAGAAAAGCTAGTGCATGCAGCGGGAACGCCGTCAGTGGCATTTTATAAACTTCCATTACACTTAATGTTTTTTATGTGCTAGTGCATCGAAGGAAAAGGGAGATCACCACTCTATGAGTTCCCACGCCTGATGCCCTGTTAATGCGTTTGCAGGTGTAATTTTCAGACACCTAGAGTGGTTGTCTGCTCCTGTGCCATTATACCATCCTGATGCAGTTTTTCTCAGCCATGCCCATGATATCGGAGCACCCGAATGTTTGAACTGTTAATGACTGAGAACTTTTTGCGCAATCGTCAATGAAGGTTAAAACCTGCTTCCCGCGCAATATACCGAGTTACAAGCCTCGAGCCGTACATCTGCAGCGGAACACCTTGGTGGCTCATCCCCCAAAGCTCGCAGAACGTTCTGCGGAATTATGTTAAATATCCTTGGCGGAACCTCACCTCCATGAAATTATTCTATGTTTCGGAAAATCATTTCGTATGGCAACTGCTCAGTTCAGTATTTCTTCCCTGCTTACCTTGAAGTGTGTGTGGTCGGGCTTGACTTGAACCAGAACTTTGCTGCGGAAGGCGACGCCCGTCAGTTGCTGAGGATGGTCTCGGTTGAGGACATTGAGGGTTCCCTTGTGCTTGTACACGTACTCCTTGCCGACCTCGAAGCCTGCAGAAGATCGAGCGCATTTCGTTGCAGCCTCTCAAGTAATGTCTCAGGAATGCCTGATTCTCTACCTCTACGCCACCGCTGAACCCTCTACACCGCTGCACCGCTGCACTACACTGACTTGTAGTGCAATAAATGACAAAACAAACAAAAAAAGCGGCGTGGCCTTGTGGTAGCGTATTGAATACCTGGGGTAATTTTACGAGAGTCGGTGGCCCGATCACTGCTGGTGCTGGGTTTTCTTTTCTGCGACTCCTTTCAACAGTTCGTCCTTGGGGAGTATCGGAACCCACCAAACGAACCTCCATGTAACGAATTCCTGGATTTAACGAAGTTTTTCAAGTCCCCATTGCCACTTCCATTGAAGCCTATGTGTTAGCGACCTGTGTGCAACGAAAATGTTGCGATGGTGAACCTTGATGCAACGAATTCGCAACGTTGGTGAGTCGTTGTTTTATGCCATTTTTCTGAAGAATAGGAAAGAGGAATGCACTAATTTAGCGAATTTCGCTCGCTGCCCAAACTACTGCGCGTTTCGGCGTGTGAGTGCTGGGTTGATTAGGTGCTAGGCCTGCCTGTCGCCGTGTAGTTGCGCGTCGCCGCTGCTACCTTTAGTGTCGGTCCTGCTGCCAGAAAACGAAAACTTTAATCCTGTCAAGATAAACTCGAAATTTTAAATTCCGTTCCCGCCAGCGAGAAAGAAGAACGTCGGCGCCCGGTAATTATCCCAGCTAGCAACCTCTCAACAATTTTGAGTGCGGAAAAAAAGCTTCGGGTTTGCAAAAAGGAGCTCTTTTAGCATACGTTTGGTCTTTTAAACCTGTTGACGCACCGAAAAGTGTCAAAAGGTAAAAGAGATGCCTGAGTAACTTTTGCGCATATGGTAAATGACCTTGCCCCTTCGGAGTGCCCTGTAGTGATTAAACTCGTGAGAAAGCAGCACTCGACAATCACGCAGTTTTCCACTGTGGAATAAATCTTTGAAGGGTGAGTTCACCGGCACTGATGTCCAGCAGTCTGGTTTCATTTCAACTTCATTCACGAAAGCCTTAACTCTAAACTTGCATGTAACGAAAACCTGAATGTAACGACAACTTGTGATTTTTGTCTGCTTGGTTATATCCAAACTGTAATGATTGTTTTGAAGGCCGTTATTCCCCAAGAAGGCAAACTTTTCGTCCTTTTTGCCTAAGAGTGTGGGCGCATACGGCCTCTGCTTCGAAACATGAGGCCGGGTCGTAACGACGGCCGCACAGCATCTCGAATAGCGGCCTTGACGGAGACTCTGGGTCAAATAGAAGAAGAGGAAGAGGGGGGTCTCTCTCTTCACAGACGCTTCGTTACCCAAGTTTTCAGGGAAAGCCACGCTGGCAGTTACGACACGTGATGTTCTCGTAACCTGCGCCTCCATCGAGACGTGTTTTCCGGAGGTGGCAGAAGAGGTTGCGATAGCGCTAGCACTTGCACCAGCCCAACGTGGGAAGAATTCTCACTGACTCGTAAAAGGCGTATAACAGCTACAGAAAAGGGTGGGTATCTCTTGCGAAACTAGACATTATCAAGAGTAAACGCGACGTACATGAAAGGAAAGTTGAGTTGATATGGACGCCGGCTCACTCTGGGCTGGGGGGGAACAAATTTGCCCACCAGTTCACCCGAGAGATGAAACATTGGGGAAGAGGAAGGTGACCCATAGTTCATACTTAGTTATATGGACCTTAGGAACCATTACAAGACGGAGAGGCGATGTTACCCAGATTTTCACAAGTTGCTTAGCAAGCGAATTACAGGAAGATACAGGCATGATCTTTCCCGCACCCTTACCTTCAGTTACGCACGCTCAGTTACGCACGCTCCAATACGCCATTGGACTATGCGATTTCGTCATGCCAATCTCCCACCTCTCACCTTTCCCGCTACCCCACCCCATCCCTCATCCTCCCTTACTGAGCGATTGGAGACCTTGCTAACCATCCCCGCCCTGGAAGACCAGCTCGTCCTGATCTCCGGGGGCCAGGCGGCTAGAGAACCATATGGCTCCCGTGAAGAGGGAATTATTTCCACCGACAGCGTCTAAGAAGACGTCGTAATTAGCTCGGCTTGATAAAAGTTGTTTCTTTCTCTCTCTCTCTATCCGATTGTTCCATTTCTACACAATCGAAGAGAACTCCAAGCAGCAGGTACACCCCTGCTGCACCCCTGATACACCCGTGTATCTTCCTGTATTTCACGCCGTACACCCCAAACCAAACGTGAGGCATACGGAGTGCAGACCCGAGAGTTGCTGTGGGTATTCTAGAACAGTGAGCGTACCTCCAGAGTAGCACGCACTCGCAGTGTGGGATTGGCCAACCAAACAATCCATCACGAGAAAGCTTCCCGTGCAACCATAATACTCGTTAGACGGAGGGGTGCATGATTTTTTTTACCCTAGTCTGCCAATGCACGGTACAAACTATAATCCACCACTTGATTCTCGTTCGATCAGAATCCGGTCGATGAGAATCCTAATGCTGCCTGAGGGCCACGCGTGCGCACTTACCGGAGGTGGCCGCCGCCAGCAGAAGTAGCCAGAGAATCCGCATGACGACTGCAATCCGAAAGTGCACTCGAGTCCGCTCCCAGTCCGAGCGGAGCTCTGCCACTGGGGGGTTTTTGCGGGAGGTTTAAATACCGTCACCCAAGGATACCAGTCGGCCCATAGGCTGCACAGTGCCCGCGTTACGTTTCACTGAGATGCACTTGATACAACCCGGCTTAGATGACAGGAGGGGAGTAGAGGCGGTGAATGAACTAACAGAGATTCGGTGAAAAAAATAAGGGCCCCCTTGATGCCTCCCGGTATCGCTATCTGAAAAAGCCGTGTATAGTAGCTGAAGGTCGTCTGGAGCTTCGCATTACAGCAGGAGGCTAGGAATATCAGCAGGCGGCAAGCGTCGTTTTGAACCTTACAGAGCACCTCGTGACGCAGCACTGATGACACTCGAGTCGCTACGTTATAACATACATCGCCTCAGACGCGTCATTCAGAACCACCACTTGCGGTTCACCTCTAACCAGCAACAGTTTTACAGCAGTACGTCAATTCAAAGGTTACGCTTCAACATCGAAATCCCCGTTACATTAATTTGTGACGCGTTTGGGTACAAACGCGATTTAAGATGATGCAGCGACGTGTCCAGTTGTTGCGCCGCGGACGAAGACGTTCTGGAGTGTTCAAAAACAGTTAGGTAGGTCACGGCTCAAATGAAAATGGAATAGGAGAAACTAAGTTTTTAGAATTATTAAATGTTTAATAATTGAGAAAACTGTGGTCACGGTAGATCAGGACCAGGGGAGTAGGCAGAAATTTTTCTCTTGAAGGGGGAGGGGGGGGGGGGGGGGGCTGAGATTGCACTTAGGCCAGATCCATATGATTTTTAAGGGATTAACAATATGTATAATATTGTTACAAGACGACGACGAGGATGCGAACAACGAAACGTGGTGCAACGTGCGAAGACGAAGCGGGGCAGGCGCGCAGACAGCGCCGGTTCTGTGTCATGGCCGACATCTTGTAAATAGTGATAATACATCGTTCGCCCATCTCATGGTTCACGTCCTTTGTCCTGCCACCACGTAACAATATATACGTAACAATTAACTAGTATATACAAAGCTAATACCTGAAACCATTAGCTGATGTTTATAACTAATAAGTGAAAATACATAAGTGTCAACTGGAAAGAACAAGAACAATAAAACATTTTATATAAATATTATTCGCATGTTCTGAGAAATGTGGCATAATTGCTATCATTGCTCGAATTTTTTTAAATCAAAAGAAATAGTACTCAAAGAAATATGGAAATGTAGAACACATACAAAAAATATGCTCAGCAAATATGGAACCAAAAAACATGGAAGTAAAGAACTAATCACTTAAACTAACAAAGCCAGATCGGACATTTTAAAACAGAAAAGTAACTTGTGGGTGGGCGTTTTATTTCATGGTCACTTTTCCTTTCAAGAATATTTCTTTTTTATTTGTGCACACATGCGACGGTTAGGGACAAATCTTAACGCCTCGGTCTTTTATGTCAATATATTGCGTAGGAGCAGCTTGTCAACTGTCTCGTACTGAGGATAATTACACCAAACTTAGTCACACCAAAAATACGCCAGGACGGGCAGTTGCGGTGAAAAAAGCAACAAGATTATATTTTGATCAGAGCAACAAAATTTCCACTAGCAACAAAGTGTACATTTATACAGAATACACGTTGTACATGTGAGACTTTACCCGCGAACTCGTTGCTACGGCGCCGCTCGTGCTGTAGGATAGGATAGGAGCAACTTTACTAAATGCCGGCAACCGACGGTTTGAAGCGTCGTGACGTTGGCCAATCGTCGACCCGGGGTTATGCCCTACTCTGCAATGCCCCAGTTCGGCCCGTTTGTGGAGGGTCGTGAGGCTTGTGCTTTTCGAGCGCACCCCGGGCCTGCTGGACGGCCCATAGTTGAGTGTCCTTGTCTGTACACTGCACTGCACTTTGAAGTTCGGGCGGGTATGTCCTGGAGGTAGCTTCGGTCGGGAACCTGGCACAGTCCCACATGATGTGCCATTGGTCCGCCGGACCCACTGAGCAAACACTGCACACACCACTCGGATAGAGTTCTGGGTGAAGCACGTGTAGAACTGCCGGGGCGGGGAGTGACCCGGTCTGTAGCTGCCTTAGGATGACGGCCTCCTCCCGACTGAGTGCCGGGTGGGGAGGCGGCATTGTCCGTCGAGCTAGGCGATAAGACTTAGTCACTTCGCCATAACTGGCCATTCGGTCCTTGGTTTCGAACCACCACACGGAACGGTCACTCTCGGGGGAGCGGAGGGTAAGCGCTCGCGCCGCCGAATGGGCCGTCTCGTTGTGGTTCGGTGAAGATGCACACTCGCCCGCGTGAGCGGGGAACCATTTGATACGGATGGTGCTGCCTTGGTCTTGGAACTTGAGCTTGGCGATGATCGCAGCCGCCGGCGCGCACACTCGCCCCTTTGCAAAGTTGCGCACGGCGTTCCTCGAGTCGCTGAGCACGGTGCGACACTCGGTTTCGGAGATCGCCAGAGCGATGGCAACCTCCTCGGCGTCTGTGGCGTCTGTGCACCGCACGCTCGCTGCCGTTGTCTTGGTGCCGGTAGCCGCCGCAACGACCACTGCCGCAAAGCCTTCCCGTTGGTATTCCGATGCGTCTACGTATCGGGCGTGGGGCTCTTGGGCGTGTTGCTCGGTGAGGGCCTTGGCCCGCGCCTGCCGCCGTTCTTGGTTATACTCAGGGTGCATGTTTTTCGGGATGGGGTCCACGCGGATGTGGGCCTGCGCCTCCTCGCTGATCTCGCATGGTTGCCGCCTGGGAGCTCGGGGGTTGTGACCTAGGGATGCCAGGATACTGCGGCCCGTCTTGGTGGTAGAGAGGCGCTCCATTTGCGCGGTGAGCTGTGCCTCGGATATTTCCTCTAGGATGTTATGGACACCCAGTTGCAGGAGCCGAGCCGTACTTGTGGTCTCCGTTAAGCCCAGCGCAGCGTGTTGATCTTGGTCCTGTCGGTGACGTGCCAGTTGAGGTAGGGCGCAACGTATGCGATGTGACTGATCACGAACGACTGGACAAGGCGCACGAGACTGTCTTCACGCATGCCCGCCCGTCGCGTCGAGACTCGGTGTATGAGCCGGATTGCGTCCATTGCCTTGGTGGTAAGCTTGGTAATGGTCTCGTCGTTGCGGCCGCTCTTGTTTAGCAGGAGACCCAGGACCCTGATCTTGGAAACCTCGGGAATGCGTTGCCCTGATGCTGTCACTATCTTCATGTGATCGCACTCCCTAGGGGGAGCGCGTTTCCGCCCCGGTCGTAGCGGTGTGAGGACGAACAGCTCGGATTTGGCGGGCGAGCAACTAGGCCGGTGCCTTCAAGGTGCTGCTCAATGGTGGTAACCGCCGCTTGCAGCTGTTGCTCGATGCTGGCGTCGGTGCCACCGGCCGCCCACAGGGTAATGTCGTCGGCGTACATTGTGTGCCGGACGCCGGTCCCCGCCAATGCCCTCGCTACCCCAATCATGACGAGGTTGAAGAGCAATGGCGAGATGACTGAACCCTGCGGTGTACCCATGCTGCCGAGCTTGCGTTCGGGAAGCTTGAGGTCTCCGGCGTGCAGTTCCACCGTGCGGTTGGTCAAGAAGTCCTTGATATAATTGTAGCTCATTACCCCATGTTAAGTCTTGATGCTTGTGCTAATATGGCTGAGTGTTTGATTTTATCGAATGCGCTTTGTAAATCAAGCCCCAGAATTACTTTGCTGTCTTGTGTCTTATTGTCGATGATTTCTTGTTTGAGTTGTAACATGGCGTCTTGTGTGCTGAGTCTGCCTGAAGCCGATCATCGTGTCTGGATAGAGGCCATCCTTCTCCAAGTATTCCTGCCAACGTGTGGCTACCACGTGCTCCAGCACCTTGCCCACGCAGGACGTGAGCGAGATGGGACGCAGGTTGCCAATATCCGGTTGGTTTACCCGGTTTTCGGTATCAAAATCGTTCTTGTCCCGTTTTCCACTGTCCTGGGGACCTTGCCCGAACGCCAGCATTCGTTAAAGTAAGGGTTAGGACTCGATCGATGCATCATCGAGGTTGCGTAGCATCTTGTTGGTAACGAGATCAAGGTCGGCTGCCGAGCGGGTATTGAGCTCGTGCAGCGCTACCCGCAACCTCTGACGTGGTAATGTCTCGGTCGAGCCACGTGTTGGGCAGCCCCCGTACGGCGGGTGGTTTCCGTTGGCGTTGTCCGGCAGATACTTGGCTTCCCAGGCTCTTGATAACAGCGTCTTTTCCTTGATGTTGTGTGGTGTTGTGCATGAGGCGGGCCAGGCGGTCGCGCTGGTGTGACTTGGTCTTAGTTTCGTCTAGGAGGTGCCGAATTAGATTCCAGGTGCAACCGCGGTGCATTTGCCCGTCAGCTCGGCTGCAGATTTCATTCCACTGGTGTTCAATGGCCGTGTTTAAGTCAGCCACCTTCTTTCTCAATTTGCCGTTCAGCCGTTGCCGCTTCCAACGCGCCTGTATCGAACGTTTGGCCTCGATCAAATGGGCCAGGCGGCTGTCCATGGCAACGACGTCCTCGTCCGTTTCGATGGTGTTTGTGGCCGACTGCACTGCATCGCGGAGCTCTGCCGTCCAGGTTTCGATGTCTGTGATGTCTTGTGCTGTGGTGGGATGTCCCTTACGGAAACCGTCCCAGTCCGTCCACTTGTGTGCAATGGTGTTGCCCCGGAATAGGTTGGGTACCGTGATTTCGAGGATGTAGTGATCGCTGCCCAGGTCGATGCCGGTGTTGTGCCATGTTACTTTTCCCGCGTGGTCGTTCTTGACAAATGTAAGGTCTGGTGTGGTGTCTCGTGCTACGGAGTTGCCGATGCGGGTGGGATGAGCGGGGTCCCTTATCAGGGCACAGTTGTGGTCCAGAGCATCCTGTAACAGGTCCGTCCCTTGGCCGTGTCCTTCACGTAACCCCATGCTCGATGGCGGCGTTGAAGTCCCCTCCGATCAGCAACGTGTTGGTTTTGGCTTGTGTGCTGGCTGTGTGTAGAAGAGTCTTGAATTTTTGTGTGTGGTGCTTGAGATTACTGTAGATGTTGGCGATGAACAGGCTGCGTTTCCGTTGTTTGCTTGGAAGGATTTCCGTGAAGGTGTATTCCACCCTGCTGCGACCTGTTTTAGTTGGTGCTCGACGAACATGAGCCCTTTGCGGACGAACGTGCAGACGCCCCGTCCCTCCGCCGGACTAAGTGAGCGCGGTACCCAGGGACGGTGGGAGTCGCCATCGCGTTTCTTGCAGCAGGATGATGTCAGGTTTCTTGGTTACTGTGGTAATATGTTGTTGCAGCACTGCTCTCTTGTTGTTGTAACTGCGGCAGTTCCACTGCCAGACCGTAAGGCCTGGCAGCGATCCTATTGTGGCTGGGGGCTGGGACATGGTTGTAGCGGAGTTAGGGCTTGCGTCTGTTTCTTGGAGGTATGGGTGGTTGGCGAATTGCGCCGCAAAAATGGGGCTGCAGACTATTGGCTTGAGGGTCTGTTCAATGATTCGAACTGCTTTTGTATGTTGCTGAAGGACGTGGTGATCAACTCCTCCAGTCGCGCCAGTCGTTGGTCGGTGACGGCAGCTGTGCTGGCGTATTTATTTATTATTTATTTAAACATACTGCCAACCATCAGGGATTTTTCGCAGGAAGGGCTTGAGACATAAAGTTACAGGAGTAGGTGTACAATAAGACACACACATTAACAATTGAAATCTAGTAACAGAATCGGTTTAACAAACAAAATCGGAACAGGATTCCACCATATGGGTTACTATAATGTGCAAGTACAAAGCAAATTCACATACTTGCCACGCTCACCAACACATACTTATGTGTTGGTGAGCGTTTCAATTTTCGCTTCCAGCTGAATTTCCAGTTGGGTGAGTTCCGTGTGGTTTTGTGATGACGTGCGTGCTCGTTTCTTGGGGGTTGGATCAGTGGTCTTCTCTTCCTGGGGCGCGTCTTGGGCTGTGTCCATTGATTGTGTGCCTTGTGTGATGGCGTGTCGATGCTCTGCTCGGGGGTGGTAAGCGGCGTGTGTAGATGTCTCGGGTGGCTGACCTGGGACCGTGGTTTGCCTGGGATTGCTGGCTTGCAGTTCTTTCTTGACCTCGGCTAGCTCTTGGGCAAGCTGGACGCGTGGTTTTTACCAGCGCCGCGTTGGTTGCGCGGAGTTGTTCGAGTTCCTTGTAGTAGGGGCTGGTAATCCACGCCTTCCAGCTGTTCGGAGAGCCTCGGCCACTAGTGGCGTTGTTGGAGCTGACGCTGCTGCCTTTAACTTTGCCTTTTGCTGCTTCCGCCCAGCTGACTCTGTCACATGAGTCACGGCCGCGGGATGCAATGCGCGATGCACGACGGGAAGCGTGGCGTGAGGCATGGCGCGATGCGCTGCGCGACGCGCTGCGTGATCCGCTACGAGAAAAACTACGTGAGCGGGAGCGTCCAAGGCGTAGAAAGGAGCCTGGCTCGAGTGCTTGCTTTTGCTGTTCTTCGGCGTTACGGCGTTCCCATCGCCGTCGTCGCACGATGTATGGAACCTTGTATTTGGCTCTGCAGAGGCGGTCGCCGGTGGGGTGTTCTCCGCCGCAGAACTTGCATTTGGGCACACACTTGTGGCCCTCTCTTGGATTACAAACGCCACATGTAAGGCAAACACGTGCATTCGGTGTGGGGCACACGTCGCGCCTGTGACCGACCTTGCCGCATACTTTGCAAACTTCTATTTGTTTCCTGTAGAGACTGCACGGGTAGAGCGTGGATCCGTAACGCACATACCTGGGAACCTTGGTACCGTTGAAGACTACAATTACTGTCGTCGTGTTCCCGATACGCTTCGCCCCCGCGGCAAGGGGGTTGTACTTGGTAACGATCTGCTGCATTATTTCGGCTTCGCTGTCCTCGAGCCCTATGCCCCTGATCACACCCTTGACTGTGTCGTGGGCCGTCGTTCCGTAAGCGCTCACCTCATATATTTTGCCTTGGATGTTGATGGCTTGAATTCGCGCATACTTCTCCGCTCGCTCGATGCTCGGAGTGCTGAGCACCATAATGTTTTGCTGGGTATTGGGACACGCCATATCGTCAGCGCGGTCGGCCTTCTCAATTCCCGCTGCCGCCATGATGGCGGTTGCCACGCTAGCAGCTCCGGCCTTGGAAATATCGAGCCCTCCGCGGGGCCGCACGACGATCTTAATTTCGTCTGCAGGCATGGCTGGCATGCGAGCTGCCCGAATAACTGCGGTCCGGAGGTTCTTGTTGAACTTAGGGTTCTGTTGCGAGCTCGGAGTAGCGGTTCCAGAAGTCGACTCACCCTGAGTTGCTTGCCGGCGTGGTCGGCTCTTGTGCCCGCCGATGTGCAGCCATCCGGACGAGCGCTTAAATTCCTCGGGCGTAATTTCTTCTCCTTCGACTTGCACGCACATTTGGGAGACCTGGGAACCATGCGTCGAAGCGGCGGCGGAACCCTCCATGTTGTCGTGGCAGGAGAATGGCTGGCTAGGCCTAGCGAGCTCTCGGTTCACTTAGGCTTAGCGGCTACTCGTGGCGATGAACCGGGAAAAGTCCGATAAATCTATGAAAAACGCACTTTCGATGGAAACTGGGGTATCGGGTGATAGCGGACACCCTCACAAACACATCGGTAACCAAATCTTCGGGATCCAAACTAATTAACACTGCGAAAGCGGGCATTAAGGACGGAGCTGATAGGAACACGTCCACTCAGCACGGCGACCGCAGCGCCCCCTCCGCTCGTGCTGTAAAGCGACCTATTTTTGTGGCTGTGGAAATAGATCTTTTGCCGCAGTTCGGTAGACATGTCGATGCATGATTGGCCGTTTCATAGCCGCAGCTGGCGAGGGCCCGCTGGCACCGGCGCGACTGTGGCACGCGGCTGGGTGGTTCAACCTGGAGGTGCTCTTCGAAACATACAAAGTTGAGACAAGCGCAAAACCTTTCCAACATCAGAACTGCGCTGAAACTGCCTCGAAACCTTCGCTAAAAGTGCGTCCAAACTTCGCGGGGATAGTATATCCAATTTACCGTCAAACCTTCACAGCCCCACTTCGAAGAAGAAGAAGAAAAAAGAAAGGAAAGGCCGGGAGGTCAACCAGGTGTAGAGCCCGGTTTGCTACCCTGCACTGGGGGAATGGGGCTCAGGGAATAAAAAGGGGGGAGAAGAGGAAGAGATGAGCCGATTGGACAATCGACCATTTACGGTGGAAACTATTTTAAGTCATCGGTCTTCACCATCGACCTCGCAGAAGGCGACGAAAGCCCTTTTACGTTTCCTGAGTGAAACGAACTTGCTTGAAAGACTATAGTGCCCGAAACGGGACTAGAGTGCGCGCTTTCCCACTCCCCACTTCGAAAGCGAAGAACTAACCCATACGACCATTTTACGCGGACTAGGTAGACGCATCTATGGACGATCTAAGCTTATACCGATACGACGTTTATGAGATAAAGGATACTACTGCACTCCTCCTTCATGATCGATGCGTGTATTGAATTTGTAGACGCGTCCCTTTTTCGCAATTTTCAAGTAACCGGTTTGACCCAATGGAAGCCCGCTTTCACGCACGCGCCGTGTGTCCAGAGACCTTATTATCAGAGCTTTTCGGTCGACCAACCGGTCTATGGGGAAATGCGTTAGTTCTTAAAGACGATAGTCCTTCTTTGGCTACTAAAATGCAGAAATGTTGGTTTGTTTCCCGCCTGTCTGTCTGTCTGTGACTCCATTCAGCCACCCGACCAGAGTAAATTTAATCTGCGCAATAGTCTTATACACTAACAGCAAAATCTAAACGTCTAAGTCCGGTTTATATGCTCATACATGTCAACATTGTTGAACAAGAACTAGACATTACGCATATATAAGGCAGAAAATCGATACATAAGTGATAATTGCAGTGTTCCTGTATAAAAAAATTCATGGATGCTAGGTTTTTGCGATAGAAAATAAATACTACATCAATGGCAGAAAACCGTCGCCTGCTTTTTCCCGCGCAACCTGGCGGAATTTAAAAAAATAAAACGGCAACAGCAACGAGAGGTTCCAGTCGATGGGATCCACGTTCCCCTTGTAACGCTCGCGCATCGTGGTTCTATAAATCTTGTAGTTGGGTGCCTCGAATCACGCACGTCTCCACCGTACGTACGGCAGCACTGGCATCAAGACACCCGACTTGGGGCAGTAGGACGCGGTAAATTTAAATTGACTTGAGCAAACCTCTGGCGTGTTATCATGGGAGGAACGAGACGGGAAAGAACATCATGAGAGGTGAGCGAGGAAGAGAAGGGAGGCACTTAGTTGGCCAGGGCTCCAGTCGACTATCGTCTCTTGGGCGACATTTTCAACGAAAGGAGCAGATAGGCCGCCATATTTTTTCATAAGACACTATCCGTCTCGTCAAGAAAGCTCTCGCTTTAATAAAGCTGCGCCACTGCTGGAGGACGTTTCGGCTCTTCAGCGTCTGCTCTCGTTAACGGTATGCACGTGGGGCGCGTGACGTCCTACGAGTAACATTTCCGAAATATGCACGCAACAAACCCCTGTACGTGTTTAAACGTCTTCTTTTAACGACCGGGTCAATTCTATTCTTCGAGGTATTCTAAAGAATGTTGCATATGATCTTCCCCCTCACTCTGATGTTTTCAAAACCTTGTCATTACCTGATTTCAATTCTCTGCTGTTGGAAACGGTTGTCTTGAAACATTTTTGGACAAGCCAGTATAAAATTCCGTATGTGCCTGCTCGTTGTCTGAGACCAAAGAATCCCAATGTTACACCCCGTTGTAATACGAGATACGGTCGAAGACTCCGTAAATATTATGTCCCTGAAATATTCAATTCACTTCCGCGGTGCTTAAATGATGTTAAAACGAAAGGTAGCCTGAAAAAAGGTCTTAGACGCATTAGTCTGTGACCGGAACCCTGTCACGTGTTTTGTGTTTTACGTGATGCGTTCTCACTCTCTTTTCTTCTTACTACTGTTTTCAAGCGAATTATCTGTTATTGATGGCTCTGTCGCTGTCTGCCAGGCACTGCCGTTCAAGCCCACTGCGGCTTTGGCAGGCCAGTTCCTTGTTTTGTATTTACTCATGTCATCAATAAAGTATTATTATTATTATTATTATTATTTTCCTCCCGCACGGACGCCCACATCGGAACGAGCGGTCACTTCAAATGTACGACCCAATTTTCCGCAAGGTATAATCTGAAGGCGTCATCAAACGGCTTTCTTCAAAACTAGAACCGCATTAAAGCCAGAGAATTGTGAGGATAAAAAAAAGAAACTGCTTGCCTTGGTATGAGCCAAAGCATGTCTTGACATCGTTGTTGGTAGGGCTTCTGACTTACTTAAAAAAAACACCCCCCTCTGGAGGGGCACGGTCAAATGCAGAGCATTTTCGGGGGGCGCACATACCCGGTTTTATCTGGTTCGAAAGAAATTGACAGCGAGAGCGAACGCCGAGAACCGCCCCATCACGGCACGACCGCGCCACGACCACGTCACGACTACGTCACAATCACGCCACAACTGTTGTTGCTCCCGCGCCAAACTACGACGCATGCGCGCCCCACCTGTTGCTGTACGCGATCCGAGCACGCAGAGAACACGCGAGGAGCAGCGGAGAGCAGGCGAGGAGGAGTGGCGGAGAGGGCGCACCTGGAACGGCTGTTGCGGACGCCGAGGCACGCCAACGCCGGGTGACATCGTGAGTTAAAGAAATGCTCTGCATTTAAAAATTAAAGCCGTTCCACTTAATGTGAAAGCTGTCGGAAGTTCAGAGCAGTGATTAGACATAATGGGCTGCAGCGCCATCATCCGACCACTGTTGCCACCAAATGCATTTTGAATTTCCCGCCTTCGCAGTGCTCGCGCTCCCCCCTGTCTGAAACTAAGCCAGCGGGAGTTCTGTTCTTTTTGCGCTTGCTTTAATGTCGTATGCTGGAGCTGTTTTCCGTCATTGCGAACGCGTAATTTTTTTCTTGCGGGGCCGGAGCCTTGCTGCGTCATTTCAAACACGCCATTTCTTTCTTGCACGAACCGCTTTTTTCGCTTACTATCGTAAAAACCAACCCAACGAGCGTTCCTAACTAAATGAACGCGGCAGGCGGCTGCCAGTTAATTCCGCATATTTTTCCTGAAATGTACCTGCAGTTTTCTTTGCGCTAAATAACGGGGAGATGTATGACAAGCGCCAGCGGTTCACGTGGTTTACACGGTTACGACTATTTAAACCGCGTTGTTTTCGAACCCCAGTGCGAAAAGCATGCTTGCAATTCGTCCCCGAGTTACTTAGCAAGGCAACGTCATCAGCAAATCTGAGGTTACTGAGGTATTCTCCATTAACCCTTACTCCCACTGTCTCCCCAATCAACGCTCTGAATACTTCTTGTAAGCATGCTGTGAATAACATTGGAGAGATGTGTCTCCTTGTCTGACACCCTTCCTTATAGGTATTTTACTGCTCTCCCTATGGAGGATGATGGTAGCTGTAGACCCATTGTAGATATCCTCTAGTATTCTTACATAATGCTCATCTACCCCCTGGTTCCGTAATGCCTGAATGACTGCTAGGGTTTCGACCGAGTCAAATGCTTTCTCATAATCTATGAAGGCTATATATAGGGGTTCAGTATACTCAGCGCACTTCTCTATCACCTGATTGATCGTGTGAATATGGGTCCATTGTTGAATAACCTTTACGGAACCCTGCTTGTTCTTTAGGTGACTGAAATCTAAGGTTGCAGAGATTCGGTTAGCGATTACCTTGGTAAATACCTTGTAGACGACTGACAGTAAGCTGATCGGCTTGTAATTTTTCAAGTCCTTCATGTCGCCTTTCTTATGGATTAGGATGATGTTCGCGTTCTTCCAAGATTCCGGTACCATTGCGGTCATTAGGCATTGCGTATACAGGTTTGCCAGTTTTTCAAGTACAATTTCTCCGCCATCCTTCAAGAGGTCTGCTGTTATCTGATCCTCACCAGGTGCTTTGCCCCCTTTCATTTCTTTCAAAGCCTTCCTTACTTCTTCGGTCGTTACTGGTGGGATGTCTATCTCCTCTGAACTACTGTCTCGTTCGGCATTATCCTGTATGTCCCGGCTACTGTACATATCCCTATAGAACTCCTCGGCCACTGTGACTATTTTATCCCTCTTTGTGATGACATTGCCTTGCTTATCCTTAAGTGCATACATCTGATTTTTCCCCACGCCAAGACGTCTCTTCACTGCTTTCAGGCTACCTCCGTTCTTTACAGCGTATTCGATCCTCTCCATATTATACTTCCGTATGTCAGCTGTCTTACGCTTATTGATTAACTTTGAGAGCTCGGCTAGTTCTATTCTGTCAGCTGCGGTGGAGATTCTCATGGTTTGCCGTTTCCTGATTAGATCTTTCGTCTCCTGTGAAAGTTTACCAGTATCCTGTCTAGCCATAGTGCCCCCGACTTCTACTGCAGACTCCGTGATAATGCGTGTAAGGTTGTCGCTGGCTTCCTGTGTCGTATGCTCGGCTTCCTCGTTAAGGGCGGAATATCGGTTCTCTCCACACTGGGCGAAGAGAGTAGAACCGTGGGCCTGAAAATTAATATGCAGAAAACTAAAGTAATGATCAATAACCTCGGGACAGCACAGCAGTTTGAGATAGGTGGCGAGGCAGTGGAAGTGGTAAGCGAATATATCTACTTAGGCCAAGTTGTGACCCCAGATCCAAACCATGAGGCAGAGATAATTAGAAGGATCAGAATGGGGTGGGGTGCATACGGCAGACATTCTCAGATAATGAATAGCAGCCTACCATTGTCGCTGAAGATGAAAGTGTATGACAGCTGGTTCTTACCGGTACTCACCTACGGGGCAGAAACTTGGAGGCTCACTAAGAGGGTACAACTTAAATTGAGAACGACTCAGCGGGCAATGGAGCGGAAATGATAGGTGTAACATTAAGGGATAAGAAGAGAGCGGAGTGGGTCAGGGAGCAAACTGGTGTTAAAGACATATTAGTAGAAATTAAGAAGAAGAAATGGACGTGGGCAGGGCATGTAATGCGAAGGCAAGATAACCGCTGGTCATTAAGGGTAACACAGTGGATCCCTAGAGAAGGCAAGCGTTGCAGGGGGCGGCAGAAAGTTAGATGGGCAGATGAGATCAAGAAGTTTGCGGGGATAAATTTGCGGGGATAAAGGGGGACCGAGATAATTGGAGAATAATGGGAGAGGCCTTTGCCCTGCAGTGGGCGTAGATAGGATGATGATGATGATGATGATGATGATGATGATGATGATGATGATGATGTTTTCGAAGCCTCAGCGTGAACCTCTGACCCCGCTACATAAGGCTCTACTTGGGTCCGTTATCTCGCTGCGCCGCCTGATTGCGGCAGTCCCATCGACCGTTAGCGAGCGAAGACGACAAAGCGAGCCCATAAAGTCATACCAGCCTATCTGCGCCCACTGCAGGGGATGGGCCTCTCCCACAGGACCCCGGTCCTGTGCTAACTGCGACCAATTTATCTATGCGCACTTCTTGATCTCACCTGCCCATCTAACTTTCTTCCGCGCCCTGCTATGCTTGCCTTCTCTAGGAGATGCACCCATGAATGGAATGCAACCTAGGAATGCAACCTCCTAAGAATACGCCCATAAAGTGTTCTGCACTTAACAGGTCGCCATCCAGCCCTGCGAAACTGGATGTCCAGCAAAGCTGTCGAAAACCACTACAAGTAGAGATGGAAGAGGGTATGAAATGTTTCTCGTCATCTCGGCGGGCTTGTCGCTTGCGCCAGGCTAGTGTCACTAGACAAGGGTACAGAGTATCAGAAATCTTTTCCCGTATTGTTACGTGCCGCCGCCGCGGTAATTGGTCAAATCGGATTACGTGACATTCTTTTACACTGCGAGGGTTCATGGGCCGCCGCCATTTTGTTGTTCGCGCGTTTTAGTCGGTCGAGTCTGGTACGCTTAGTTTGTCCTCCTTGCTTTGCGGCTGCTCGCGACTGACATCGTTCCGAATGCCAGTCGAAAGTTGACGCGTGTAACAGCATTTCAGCAGCAGACGTTTGCCCAAAGATGCCGTTTTGCTGCATCTTCGGTAGTATTGTTAACAAACGACCCTGCCGAAGTTAACGGCGAGGCCGTAGATTCGCGATTCCCGCAACACTGATAACTAAAATAGCCGCCGTTGCTGACTTACGCGCTTCGGTGGCGGTACTCTAATACCTTATCTACTGATACTACGCTCGGATTCTGTGGCGGCAAATTCAGAAAGAGAGTTTCGGACGCTCGTTCAGACACTATGAAAACCTGGTCGTGGAGCACGTGGTCGTGGGTTCGAATCCCGGCCGCGGCGGCCGCTTTTGCTGATGGAGGTGAAAAGCAAAAACGCCCGTGTATACGAGATTTCGGCGCACGTTGAAGAACCCCATGTGGTCAAAATGAATCCGGAGCCTTCCACTACGGCGCGCCTCATCGCCTGCGTTGCGTGGGCGCGTTAAACCCTACAATCAATAAATAAATCAAACTGTTGTAAACCAGTACAAATGCTGACCGGGGAGGGTATAAAATGTTTCTCGTCGTCTCGGCGGGCTAGTCCCTTCCCGTTCGGACTCTCTGGCGGCAAATGTCGGGTCTTGCCTACCCTGACGCATGCGCTCAGCGTCTTGGGAAAGAAATTCTCATTTATGGACACAAGTTCTGCTTAGTCTTCAGACGTAATGTGCAAACATAAACTTTACCAGGAATACACGGCGGGGGAGGGGGGGGGGGGGTCCATTGATCGAAGACTCCTTATCATCCACAATGCGGTTTCGATGCTTCTTCCGTGGTTTTTTAAAACGACTACTGGAGCGGTATTCCCGTGCTTTGTCCCTTTTGTGTCCCTTTCTAAAGTGTCCCTTTTGAGCGAGTCCTGATTGGCTAAATGCGAACATCCGCATGTGACGCCATGCAAGCACGGCGGAGCTATGAGCCATGGCTACTCGGAGCAGACGATTTGGAGCAGACGATTTTTCGTCTCCTTGTTGTTGGTTCGCTGGCGGAACAAGAAACACATAAAAAATACTCTGTTATGGTTTCAGTTTTTTAAAATGCGTTTGCAAGAACAGTTACATTATTTGAATCAAAGGCCCGCTGCTTAACCGGAAGTACGTCACGATGAAAGGGCCGCAAAAGGGACGTTTTCAAAAAGGGACAGTTACGAGAATACCGCCCCTGAACTCTATGCTGTATGACTGATCAGCCTGACGCCAGCGGTGGGCGTCTTAGGCGAGAACTGCTGGGACCTGCCTGGGTTTTTTATTTAAGATACAAAAATTTCCTACCCAGTAGACGCTAACAGCTTCGCTGTAAAACGAAAAACCCGGCGTACAAAAGCATTCAGCGTCGCGGCCATGGAGGCACGAGAAGCGTGAATGAAGCAGCACACAGACATCGTTGTATAGCTTCCAACTTTTTTATTCATTCTTTTCTTTTCACACGCTAAGACAGACACTGTAATGGGTTCATGGCAGTGAACTTTGAGGGAAAAAAATGAACGGTAGTGAGCTTTCCGCGTCGCTTTGCCAGGGTCTTCCAGAAAAGGCAGTCTTCACGGCGGTGTTCTCCGTGGGTCAGAGCGCGCGGGAAATGAGCTCGGGATGAGGATCGGAGTGGTCCGGGCGCTTAGGCGTGGCAGTCCGGGCTGTGGACCACGTAGCTGCTGGCGAACTCGAGCGTGTTGTTGTACAGGTGGCCGTCGGGCCCGCTCAGGTCGGTGCTGCGGTCAAGGTTGTAGTCGCCGCACAGGCCGCAGAGCTTGCCGCGGTAGAATGGAGCGGTCTGCGAAAGATTTGGGGGGAACAAGTTGGTCAACATTTCTAAAACCGTGATATAAAGCACGAGCATGGTTACATAATCTTTCAGTGGCTTTAATTTACTGTGTTTCTGCTTATCTTCTAAGTGCTGAACCCACGTCTGAGCAAAAGTTCTGGTGACATATCTGCTAACACAGGCAGGTGGACAACCAGGAGACCACTGCTGGGGAAACATTTATTACTTTGCTTAGAAGGTTTTGCTCTTGTTTTACCCACCTGGACGAAACTGTCTGCGCTATCAACAGTCTCTCAAGCCGTAGTTACATGGCTGTGACAGAAGCCGATCGCAGAGAGCTTGCGAAGCGGACTGTGCGCGACTTCTCCGCCCTTTCCGAGTGATTCCTGGCGTCTAAAAATCGTGACGCTGCAGAATCTGCGTTCGCTGCACTTCTGTCGCATCAGTCGAAAGGCAGCCTTCAGTATAATGCTCTTTTCCAACGCTTTTAGCTGCTCAGAAGTGCTTTTTTTTATGCCCCATTGCACGGTAACCTGGAACCTAGCCTTGCAAATTCACTGGAGGCTGCGGCTCCGACGCTTGAGCAGATTACTAATCAGAGGGCTCATGTGGTCCGTTTGTTTGGAAGGTACCCCGTGTCTCCAGACGGTCGCCAGCAATATCACGCTGACGTCGCGTCGCTACCTTTCCCCGCGCTATCTGCCCTCCGCTAATCCTAAACGTGGATGTTGGCTACCTTTTGGCCGGCTCCCAATATTACCAACAAATGGATGCACCACGAATAACTAATGGGACGTGATAGCTAAAGTTGCGCAGGGAAACGCCATATTCCCACTTGCAAGATAAAAGCAGCAACGGAGGTTGCGACTACGCCTGATCAGCCGCTACTGGCTGTTGCTCCACACGGCGCAAAGAGCTTCGTTGCGCTGCGTACTCTGGGAAGCATAGAATAGAAGAAGATTGCATTATAAATTGAATAAAGTTAATGTTCCTGCGACTTGTCAATTATTAAGAGTCAAACTCGGCTAGAAAAGAAATTAATATCCCGCAGCAGGTGGAACCTCCTTTTAAAATTGGCGCTCGCTGATGTTACGGCCTTGTTTGTTCGGCAGAACAATGCACTTGTACTGTTGTGGTTCTTAACTTGTACTTTTCTATGGTCAAGAACAAACCACAAACCCGGCCTATGTTACTCCACACGTCGCTGTCTCCTTACCTGAACAAAGAGCACGTTGCCGTTGAAGTCCAGGGAGATGCCGTACGGCTTGGACACCAGCTCGAACCACTTGTTCTCGGTCCTGACCTCGAAGAGCTCGGCGTCGTGCGAGGTGTGGCTGTAGGGCCTCTCGGGCGTCACGTCCACCTTGGTGCCGTCCACGCGCACGATCGGGGCGCTGGCGTCGGTCACGGGGAGGATCTCAACCTTGGTCGTGCCGATGAACAGCTTCACAGCCTGCGTTTGCACCGGCGAAACATGCAACAATACGGTTGTAGGAGAGCACAGAATTAGCCGTTTCATGCCCTTTCTACGTTTGCATACAGGGGTGGCTAGTGGGAAAGAAAGGTATGCACGCAATAAGAAACACTTGTCAAGGTTGAACAAGTGTCCCGCATGCCTTTCTAGCACCGATTGGCGGGAATAGTTAAGCTGCATAGTTATTCTTTTTGCTGGAATTATTCGGCGTTTCAGTTGTCACGTCGCACTAACTACAACAAGCTACTCTTGTGGTATCAGTGCCGCACCTCTGTATTGACTCTGAACCTACACAGACGTGCTTCTGCGTGAACATATACCACATGTTAGTTAACCACGTACATTACATGAAAACATCGTCAGTGCTTTTACGTGAATTTACTTCATGCAATTCGATTACACTTGGATCAGGAGCACTTCTCGCATAGCGCCTGGTGACTGACCTTAGCGAAAGAAGGGTTGCCCGTGGCACGCGCCAGGAGGAGGAACCTCTTGTTGGGCGAGCAGTCCCGGGAGACGACCTTGTAGCAATCGGTCTCGGGCAGCTGCACAACGCTGCCGTCGAAGGTACGCACGCTGAGGGCTTGCAGATCGCAGTGCCCTGAGGGTGGGAGAATTGCGAGAAAAAATTCAATGCCGGATGAACTTTTCCGTAGAGTGAAATTGGTAACAACATATCGGAAGAAGTAAGGTGATTTATGTATGTATACATAAGCCCGGAATAAAGACGGATGATACCATGTTTTCCTATTTATGAGAGTGAGGGAGAATCTGCTCCTCATTCTCTGGTGTCACGTCACTATGTCTTGTGGAAAGAGCTATAATTATCGTCATCATCTTGAGAAGAAGAAAGTGTGTCGTTTTTTTTTACTGTATACTCGTCCCTATCCTTCATGAGGAGCGAGTCACTTCGTGATTAGGGTATTGGGGACGGGCCGTGATGATTCATTACGAAAAAGGGAATGCCGTTAGGAACATTCGCTGGAAACAAATTTCCTCTTGAAACTCCCCGCGTACCCATTCTGCGATAAAATGTTTCAACTGCTACACCCGAGACAACATATTCTGCACTTCATGCACGACCGTTCCATATTTCTGACCAGTTCCATACACCAGCCATTGCCTAGATGTGCCTTCGTACAGGAAAGATATCTGTCTCAGAGCCCATATGCTTGATTCCCCACCCACTAATCAAATAAGATTTGCACAACTTGTCTTATCTGCATTCGCCTTGTCTTACGCAACTTGTCTTGTCTTCAGACTTGTCTGCTTTCTGCATTTGGAAGAACTGCCGCTGCCGGCTTGGATTCTGGCACTCAACTGGGCGGCCACACGTATTGCTGATTAAAGTGCTGGGACACTTACTGTGCCTGTAGTTCTTGGAGTACTCTCCAAAGTTGGTGTATCCGAGCGAACTGAAGACCCTGGGTTCCAGCATGTGGCTGAAGATGGGCACGTTCCAGTGGTGGTGCTTGTGGCCGTCCTCGGTCGTGACGACGATGTCGGCGTGGGGCTTCTCATCCCTTGTCCACCAGGGCACTTGAGAGACCACGTGCAGCTTCCCGTTCTCACCGTGGAAGTGCGAGCGAATAGCGCCGAAGAATCCGCGGAGCTTAGTCTTGCGGGCGAGTTCACTGCCGTAGCTAGGCAGGAGGCACTTGAGCAGCTGCCGTGCCGATGGAGAAGAGGAAAGTAAAGAGGGAAGGGAGGCAAGAGGTTGAAAGTGAGCTTGGAAGCCACTCGCTGTTTGAGCGTTAGCTAGAGTCCACCTCACATCTGAAATAAGCTTTTTTATGCTGTTTCTCCATTCTTTTCAGTCCTGGTTATGACGAAAGCTGTACTTACAAAGTCTATCAAAGAAGGAGTTTCTTTTTCAGCGACTAATTTTAGGCATTTCTGGTTAGTGGGGGGAAAGCGCATTACAACTTTTCTCTTTGGAGATGGAATGAAACAAGAGTAGTTTATTCATCCGTTCCGTGAAGCGCTTAGTATTGCAGAAAAACACATAGGAACATGTGCAATTACGGGCTGGTAAGACTTGGTAAAACCTCCCATTTGTCTAGTTGGTGCTAATACATGCTCTTAGAGATTTATATTATAAGGACAGTTTCTGTGTAGTCAGATACGATTTTAGAGGGGTATGTTTTTTATTTAGTAATAAACGCAGCAGCCTTGCCTGCTGTGGTCAACGCCGTCATGGCAGCACAGCGTTACACATAAATAGCAATAGCCGAACCTTTGTCGAATTAAAAAAACCCTGGTACGCTATCATGGAAGCGTTCCTGTTTTACTCCCTGTTTAGGTGCAGTAATCGACTGGGTTTGGAAGGCTCTGAGAATTTAGTGCTATCCGCCGGCACCAGGAGAAAGCTGAGCACTACAAGATGGACACCACGATGTACAGGAAATTGATCTGAGTCTTGTGCGGACTTACAGGTTTGTAGTTCTTGTACTCCACGTCGGCGGTGAGCTTTGCCAGGCGGCTCGAGTGTCGGAGGAACTTCAGGCACCAGTAGTTGTAGAAGACGCCACTGGCGCGGTCTCGCTGGCAGTAGGCGTAGAACTTCTGGAGACCGTTAGGCTTGGCGTGAGTGTAGCGGAGCGGCTTTCCGGCCGCCGCATTCGTTAGCTGGCGCTCGTCGTCATCGGTGTGCGTGTACTGGCCGTTGATGGTGATCTGCAAATGGTAATGGTATTTTCGTCAGCAGGTGGGAATGGAGAATAGTTCTGTCTATTTTAAAAATAACCGCCATGACTTGGTGAGCAACGGAAGAGAATATTGTATTTTGAATTTGGCGCCGTCCTGGCAAGCAGGAAGTCACGTATCTACATGTCAACCAGAACTTTAGCTTGATGTTTTGTTGTACTTTTTTGTTTTTGTTACTTCTACAGATTGCAACCAATACTTAAAAATTGGAGTTACGACATTCCTCAGGGGTGCCTAATAAATGGCGCTGCAGTCGCGAATAACAATGCGGCTGTTCGATTTACAGTCTCGGACTCACCGCGGATCGTCCGCGGGTAGTCCGAGGATTCCCCGAAGCCATAGGTATACACGGGAAAATCGAATGCCGGACTGTTTCTCGGGGAGTACGGGGTTAGTCCGAGACTGAAAATCGAAGAGCCCCACTCTCGGCTACGGGCAAAGACACTGCTGCTAAGCGCATGCAGTGGGTGTAAATTCAAGAATGGCGCACAAGTCGCCTGCTTCACATTGCGACATCACAGAAACGTAGCTGCGCTGGTGTAATTTGCAACCGCGTGAAAATACCGTACAGAAAAATTTAGTCATTTGGGCTGTCAAAATAGTGGCAAGGGCCAAACTGTTGGCATTCCGGTGAAGAAAGCTAACAGTTCCGGTGCGCCTTGTTTATAAAACTAATGTACACTGCCGCGCAGGCTAGTATAATACCAAAAATTGATGAGCATTCCGAGTCACAAACGAAGCCTTACCGTGGAGCCAGATTCGCAGGTGTCTCCGTAGTGCATGTCAAGCTTAGCGTCGACGTGTTTGCCTTGGTAGAATGTCGCCATGTCCTTCATCCTCGACCAGTCCGGCTTGGGGAATACGGCTGAGGCATCCAGGCAAATCTGAGGGTGTTGACAGAAAGGAAAGAAAGGCATCTATTGGTAAATCTGTATTGTTCCTGGCATTACGATGCCAGATAGGCTAGCCTTTGCATTAAACAACCTGAAAAAATATCCAAGAGGTCACAAAAGACGGCACCACAAAGCATTTGCTTGAACATCTCTTATTGAAAATGGAGAAAAATTACGGAAACACTATCGTAATGATGTACATTTTATATTTATGCTCAAAGTGTAGATTAGAGTACAATTTTGAGGCAGTGAATTATTCTAGAACTCGCCAGTTACGCATGTCCCTACTAATCGTGAAGAAGCGTTTTGAACGATACTCCATCATACTGGGATTCACTGTAGTCTGGAACAAAGTCGCCAGGATGAAATCATTACTCAACTGATGTCTCAGCCATATCCTTCTTTTTGGTTCAACACGAGGGTAAAATAGCGCTGCTTACGTGGTTTATGCCATTTCAATGCAGTAAAGTACATTACAACTGAACTGACCTTGAGGGCGCTGTGCGGGTCCTTGCTGAACTGGGAGCGGTCGTAGAAGAACTGCATCTTGTGCTTGAAGAGGTCGTGGCTGAAGGAGTAGCGGAACTCGGACTCCGCCTTTCGGTCCTTGGTGTCGCCCCTGAGGTGCACGTCGAGGTTAAGCACGTGTGTCTGCGGAACTTCGTTGTCGCCGGGGAATTGGTCGTGGATTGGGAAGTGGCTTTCACGAGGGTCTTCAGGCTCGAGGAGCTTGTATGTAATGTCGACATCAACCTAAGCCCCGCAGAAGAGGGAGAAAAACGGCGTCAATTGAACCCTACACTTTACCAAGTACTCTGTACGCGAAGGTGTCTCTTTTATATTTTATGAAGTTGTAGAGCTTCACTATACAGATCTGTCCAACAATACATATCTTGAACCCAACATACCGCGTTATATTTAGTATCGTAACCAGCTATATTTAGTGTAGCGATTGGGCATTTCTTTATTTTGTTGCCTTACGAATATTTCGACGTGATGAACACTTGCCCTTTCGGTATTTTTTGTTGTGATAAGGGTAGTAGCAACCATGGCGTCAACTGTGGCAGGATAATGCCGAAGCTGAGTTCATATTCCATTTCAAACTGCTGCTACTTGAGGTGAAAAAATACCTTTGGGAAAAATGTAATCTCTGGAACTCTAAATTCCCGTTAAAGCTTTCTAAGTAGACCCATAGTTCTACTGGGAGACTTTGAGCTGCCTGAGAACTATGCCCTATATTGGCGTCCAACGTTGCACGCCAAATTTCAGATGCCGTTGAGCAAGGTTTAGCACACAACGCTAGCCAAACATGTAGAACTCTGCCATCCTACTAGATAAATAGTGGAACTGCACATCATCTCTTGAAAGTTTCAATAAAATGTCTGTTACTGTTCATACGTCACTGCGGTTTCCTAGCTCGCGTAGTCACCGTCTGAACTTACGGCCTTGGTGGCGTCCTCGGCGGCAGGCAAAAGGTAGGCCTTGACGTTACGCGGGTGCCAGTGGGGGTTCAAGGCAAGGTAGTAGATGCGTTCACGCCACGTCATCTCGTGGAAGAATTCGCGCAGACCGTCCTCCAGGCCCTCGTCGATGAAGTGGCCCTTGACGTTCAGGGTCATGCCCAGCAGCTCGCCGAAGTAGCTGCGGTCGAACTGCGCACACAAGACAAGATTGTACGCTTTGATGTAGAGATTTTAGGAGTAGGACTAAACGTGATAATTTCCAGGTTTCATCATCATCAAGTTTAAAGGGGAATCGCAACACAAATAACGTTGATACCCTTGATCACCCTTTCTAAAACGGGAAACGTACAGAGAACTGACCTAATGGGAGCAGTTCTTTAGACATAGGCGAGCAGTTCTATAGACTTAAAGGCGCGCAGGTCTGTAGACATGCGTGGCCAAGCTTCCTAGCCTACATTCTGGTAATTAAATTGATTGATTGATTCTGAAGGAATGTAGAAGGAAATATATGGGGCGGATTCGTTTTTGGTGCTGATTTGCGTAGATAGGTGGGACGTTTACGCTAGTACGTTGAATTCCAACTAGAAAGAGAGAGAAATAAAGCTTTATTTGAAGCAACCCTGCGCAGAACTGCGAACAAAATACAGAATTGTACACGTTGATGTACAGACTTGAGAAGTGAGTCTAAAGGCGGAAAAGCTCAAGTAAACCTTACTTGCGCTTTACCAAGAATTGCCACCGTGGTTGCGTCGAGCAACTTTGACCTAAGCCTTATTGCGAGTAGTTACTAGACATGCATTATTGTTTGCCTAATTTTCAATGTTTGAATGCGATTTATTGCTTGATTCATAATTACATTCGGTGGCTGACTCGCTTATTAACGGTTAAAGAAGGAAATACAGCCGAAGCATGCTTTTTTGCGTGGCGTTTGCATGTGTATGGGGCTTTTACGCTCGCACGCTGAAATACCGTTTACAGCCTCATTTTTTAACATCTCAGTGCACGTTCGAATTTTGTGACGCACTGGTTTGGATTCCGAAAACCTATGGTGCCGTGAAAGTTTCTTTCGATTACTTAGATTCCTCATACGCCGAATCACAATTGTTTATATAAGTGCATACCAGATAAAAGTTCGTAGCTGGGCTTTCGGACATGTTTTTTTTTTCATGACAATTCGCTGTATTGTTGCCGACAGTCTACATAAGCCGCTTTTCGCCAATGAAAAATAGAGACCATAGATTTCCTAATACCATAAAGAACATGACAGATAAGTTACACACTCACTTACACGTGTGTCTTATTAACACTTTTTAGAGCCCCCACTAGTTAGCCAACTGCACCAACTTGACATCGATCTGCGTATCTGACAGGCTTCTGACTCCGTCTCACCTCCCGGAGGTCTTCGGTGTGGTACAGGGGCTTTGTCGCCAAGGCGAACGCGGTGATGGGGTCGGCGAGGTCCTTGGTGAGGTCGTAGGGCATCTTGAAGGTGAATGGGTGGGCGTAGTGGTTTCCTACGTTGTACGGCATGGTCATGGGACGGTGCAGCTTAAGCTTTCCTTCGAGGATTGACAGGGTGGCCTTGAGTTCCAGCGGCCAGGAAACCACAGTCCTCTGGTCAATTCCCGAGCCAAGAGACGACTTGTCGAAGGTCAGTGCGGTGCCAATAAACTTGTGGGAGCGGACTTCGTACCTGCAAACAAAGCGAGTGACCTTGTCAGATCATCGCGGTTCAAGAACACCTGGCGTGTCGTAGTTCCTAGAGGTTTTATGCGGACATCTTCGCACATAGACGTTCGTAGGAGTCGGCTGTCCGTAGGCTGCTAACGAGGTGTTACAAATCCTCAATAGTGACGTTTCCACACCCTGTGCTGTCCTGCCCCAGCTTCTTTATAATATAAGCAAGCAGACGTCTCACAAACATAAACGGCGTAGCAAATTTTTCTTAAATAGAACTGACGGCAAAAAAGCGTCGCAAGGCTAGTGTTTTACTGACGTAAAAACCGGCGTCGTGCGCTTTACTTTGAGAGACTGCATTTTTGGATTTGCGACAGTGATATCTCCTTCTCTAGAGTATTTGCCATTCCTATTTAGTTAGCAGTTGCACAGTCATCACAAGAGCACTTCAGCCTTCATACATTTTGTTGTCCATTGCATGGGGTGCATGCATATTTGCTCCAGCGCCGCAAAATAATACGGGGTCTATACGTGGTGAAACGCCAGCAGCATTGCCTGTTTAATACCCTCTACTCCTTAAGAATTGGTTAGAATGCCACAAGAACAATTACAGGTGCGACATCAGGTATTCTTTTTCAGTACGCTCAAATGGTAATATTTATGGGTGCTTCTTTTTGATATGCATTCTGTTTCATTAACTCCATACAGCGAGGCCAAGCTACTGCTATCAGCCGATTGGTAGGGCACAAGCAGGGGCATGAACCAGACAGCCTACTCCGCGTACAGAGCAACTGGGCCCTCCGTGACGACGTCAGCTGCTTTTCAAGCGGAAGAAGCAGACTACGCGATTATACACTGCTGTTACCTGCGCTTTGTTTTTATCGCGTATATACACCTTGCACTTTCCACAACGCTTCAGGCAATATAAGAGAAGCGGAGTATTTCGGCTCAGTGAAGAATTAAATTCGTATGATTTCTTTCGCAAGAGCAAATAGCCTAAGAGACGGAGGCCTTGCGGGGATGGGAAGAAATGTTTCGATACTCACAGGTAGTGGCGCTTGAGGTTCAGGTTGATCTCAGCCATATCGCCGTGGGTGATTTCAACCTGCTGGATGTTGGCGTACATAAACTCAGCCTGCTTGTAGTCGAAGAAAACCGGAACGCCCAGCTCGGTTGGTGCCAGGAACGTCATGTCTTGTGTCATGTAGAAGACCTTCTTGTTGCGAGCGGTACCCAAGAGTTTCTGTGCCGTCTGCTCGGGTGACTCTGCAAAGGGCGGAAAAGCTAAAATGCGGCTTCTATTCTGATAATTACACCCCGTCGCGTCACGCTGAATTCCTGGTCGTGTTCAGTGCAGAATCCTGAAAACAGTTGCAAGCTACTGGCACTGCACAAAAATCGTCACACGATAAGTGTATTCGACTTGCTCATTAAGCTTGTGGTGGAAATATATGCAACACACATGGCACTGCAGACCAGTATGAGAAATTCAGCATAAAGAGCTATGAGCCTCTCAAAGCAGCAAAGTCCGCATAATAACCTCAATTCTCCATCTGTCTTGCTGTGCAGCCTCTGCTTTTGAAAAAGAAAAAAACAACTCAACGATTGAAATGATTCCATCCGCCTAATTCATCTTTCCTAGACTGCTCTGGCTCGAGTGCATCACTTGCAAAGCTTCGTTGTAGATAAGGCGTACTTATTTTATGGTTTGGGTTATTGTAACACCATTAGGCAACTGCAAAGGAAAGGGGCCTGCGGGTTCTACCGCTTGAAGCAATGATTCGTGTTAAAGGCCTTGTTCGGAAGCACATCTGTTCGAAAATATCAATTTTGTTCTGATGTAGCTCTATCGACATTTCGTCCTACTTTGGGAATGGGCTTCACTGTAAAGCCTTGCACTCATGCAAATAAACTGCGCGGTAGCATGACTGCATGCTTCCCCTTTCCCCAGGTTTCACGTTAGTGAAGATGTCCGGGTTTTGTTAGAAAGGGGCTTGGCATTTTGTAATATCTGCGGCCTACCTCTTAATTACTTGACTTTAGTACGTATCGAAGTGCAGCCGATGCCATTCACTTACCAGTTTCCCTTGATGGCGCCAAGGAACACTCTCGTCAAAGTCCCAGCTGTCCACGGCCTTTCCGAACAGAGACAGACTAAGGCGGGCGTAGAAGGGATCGTATTCGCGGTCAGCGATAGGCAGCTGTTGAGTTGAAACAGAAAACATAACTTGCACCGTGAAACAAATTGTTTAATTTCTTTGGCGCTAATATACTGCACGTTTAAGTAAATATGGTCTCCACCATGCTACATGTTTCTCAACGGGGGGTCGCCAAAATAAGTGAATCGCAACGCTGAACTTCCGGACTGTTAAAGATTGAGATCAAAAGGGAACATTGTTTTACCCTTACATGTGCTATAATACGTACGTTTAGGGAGGGTTGCAGGATTTAGGGAGACTCACAGGCAAGTTTTATTCGATGTTGAGTTCTCTTTTGGCATGTTAACGGCATGGCATCTGTGCTTATCGCAGTCGAAATCGGAATGGATCTCCAAATGACATCATTAGTTATATTTGTTGTTAAGATGGAAAGTCAGGAGAAGGGAAGAATGTTACAGCAAATACAATTTCTAAAACAGCAGGTATTTATCAGACTATTATAGCCCTTAACACACCAACAATAACGGTACGACACGAGACATAAGCACTTAAGACACAGATTTTAAGCGCTGGTTCACTTGCCCAGTGGGCAGCCACGTCAAGGGGCATCAATGCACATCAACAGCATATCGGGTAAATGCCTTAAAATAAATTTGGGAGTGCGTAAATTTTCAGCAAAATACTTAAACAAAGGGGAAGCTCCTGGAACTGCCAAATGGTCCAGAAGGGGAGGACGTGGCGGGAAGGCTCAAACAACAGTGATGAGCTGGATTATGGCAATCTTGCTCAATCTTCAATTTAAATTCTTTTTAGCATAAATCGGGAGTAATTTACAGAAATTGCAGCGCACTCACCGCATCTTCAATCTCCTTTCGCTCCTTGGCCGATGCGTCCCTCGGGAAACGGCGGCGGCCAAAAATGTTCCACAGGCTCTTTGTGGATCCTGGTTGTGGG
The DNA here is from genome assembly GCA_013339765.2 of Haemaphysalis longicornis. NCBI lineage: Eukaryota > Metazoa > Arthropoda > Arachnida > Ixodida > Ixodidae > Haemaphysalis > Haemaphysalis longicornis. The sequence continues at coordinate 30,880,909 of CM023449.1, forward strand.
CCCACGAGTCCATTGAGAAGACGATCCAGTCCCCAGCTTTCGAAAGAGACAGCGAGTGTGTCGTGCGACTGTCCCGCCACGTAGTCCTTCATGAGCAGGTAGCAGTTTCGGGGCAGGAAGCTGTCGTGGGACCGGATCATCTCCACAAGGGTCATGCCACCGAAGTCGTACTTCTCTGTTTAGGGAAGAGAGGAAATGGGAAGCAATCTACAAACTCTTGAAGTAGGGAACCGTTTTTAATTAGGGTACAGGAGCTTTTCCTATGGGCACATCATGCCGTGCAAAGCTTGTGAGACGTACTGTAAAAAAAAGGAGACCGAGATGACATCTGCAAAACATCCGAAGGAAATGTGCACAAGACATATGAAATTACAAAATGGAACGCTGATTGAAAGGGCGTGCACTGTATGGTGCAGCCCGAAGAAGACCAAACACTGCTGGTATTAGGATGGAGTTCTTCAAAAAGAACAAATGAAAGTGAAAGCGAAGAAATCGTGAAGTATCACTGGGCTCTTGAGGAAAGTATATTAACCAAACGTACCATTGTAGCCAGAATCGATCTGCATGTGGGAGGAGGCGTAGTCGACGCGCTTGTTGAGCTTCGGGGTGTTCTGCCACAGGGGAAGGACGTATTTGAGGTGCTGAGCACTGCAAAAACACACATAGAAAACGTGTATACTTTCTTTAACCAAATGGTTGTCAGATAGCCTAGTTGTTCTGCTCTTTGCTTGGTGAGTAGAATGTACGCGAGTTTTTCGGTTGGCGTGTCCTATGGCTACGAGCATATCCTGAGAATTTTAGACATTGCTTCAGCGCCGTAAGCTAACTCAGTGTAAACTTTAGCGCAATATTTTTTACAGATTCCATCCGAAGGGTTAAAAATCAACGTAGTAGTCTAGATCACACTCTTTTTTTTGCTTTAGGGTGCAGTGTTAGGCATGCGTTTGTCTCAGCCGTGCTTGGTTCGTTGTCTTAGGCATTGGGTTGCAGTTTTAGGCACGAATAGAACCCACGCTTGTACTTCCACTTACATTGTCCAGTGGCAGGGATACTGGGACTTGGCCAGAGCGTGGAAAGCGCTGGCGACGAAGTGAGTGACCTGGTCACTCGGCTCGGTGATCATCTCCAGAGCAATGTGGCGGAGGAGGTACAAGTCCGGGTCGGTCACCACGACCACGAGGAAGGCGGCGATACGGATCTCGCTCGGCTCAGTTTCGTTGAAAAAGACGGGCAGGGCGATGGAGCGGGCCTGCGGAGTGACGAGACAAAAGTGACGTTCTCAAAGAGCTGGTATTGCCACTTGTGGAGGCCTGGTATATTTCATAAATCAGCGACACTAGCGACGGTGTGCTAGGATAAACTGCTAATGCTGTTTCCATGAGTGGCTCTACATTGCTTTAGACCCCCACACTGATGGATCTCTCGGATATCGCAAGAAAGTCGTAGTGTGCCGAGATAGTGTATTAGCACGTGCCAAAGAAAACTCATGAATGGGCACAACTTCGCTCATTATACTTTAGAAGGCACGTGGCGCAGAAACATATACGACACCTGAATATTATGATAAACCCTTCTGCATCTTGGTTGGTGTTACTGAATCAAGCTAGCTGTGTTATCCTTGCACAATACGCTGCCATCGCTTCACCAAAGTGTCACCCGGTGCTTCAATTGTAGGCTCGTTCGCCATGAGGCCCCAAGTAATTCGAGATAGGAGTACGAAACAAATATCCCAGCTGATCTAACACGACGTATAATATTGTCTACTAGTCAGCGCTTGGTAAAGGTAAATCGATTGCAATTCTAGTTCATGTTTGCGAAAACTTTGGTTTCTCGTGATTTTATAGTGAGCGTGTAGGTGGAGGGTTAGGATTTCAACCGGGGCATAATGTTGTGCACGGCTTCTGTTTTCTAACCGTTCAAAATTTGTGCTTTCACACGATAATAAACATAAACTACTATCATATGCGTTCCCTGGGGATTGTGACTGTTTCCACTCCTGTTTTTTTCTGTTTCTTTCTGTCGGCACTCGACGTGCTCTCTAGGAGCCGCACTCACCGTTGATCATTTACTTGGGCAAGTGTCCAGGACTGCACGCGCAGCGCACCTCTTGCAAACCTAGCAGCGTTACGGGTTTTAAGGACTAGCTCTATCCACCCGCAGCAACAGCCAAGGCGGTATTTGCCTCCTTATGGGATTGTAGGACTTCGCTCTCCCCACTGTCGTCCATCTGAGAATGTAAACTTGTCCAGACTTATTTGACACCCCACCCGCCCCCACTTAGGCCGAGTCGCCATCGTTATGTTTCATTCATTCATGTTTCATTCACCAATAAATAAAGATTCATTCATTCATTCATTTCTGTCGCCACGCGCACACATAGCAATATATATATATATATATATATATATATATATATATATATATATATATATATATATATATATATATATATAGAGAGAGAGAGAGAGAGAGAGAGAGAGAGAGAGAGAGAGAGAGAGAGGGGCGGAGAAGCTGAACAGAAAGATGTATTCGAGCTTTGGCGTGTGGTTACACATGCATAGAATGTTGATGTTTGATGTGATGTAAGGACACCACAGGCTAACACCTTTTTGCTAACGACATGAGCTAACAACGTCTTGCTAACACCATGAGCTAACTCCTTCCTAACCTATTTCAAATCACCCGCGAAGTTCCGAGCCCACAGTTGCTTACCAGTTCCTTGTGGTACTTGGCGGCCTGCTTGAGGGCCCACAGCGCGGCCATCCTCTTGGGCTCGCTGGCGTGCTGCCCTGGGCAGATGAAGCGCCCCAGGTAGTGCATGGACTTCCGCGTGGCCAGGTTGCCCGCCATTCGCAGGTACACCGTGGTCTCGTACTCGGGCTCGTCGTGCACGTCATGGGGAGTCACTGTGTACTGCAGGGTAGGGTAAAGCGAGTAAATGAAAGCGGTGAAACTCCCCGTGAACTCAAAGGCAACTGTAAAGTACATAGAGTAAATGCTGGTGAAAAGGCTGTCAACACGTTTTTTGCCCAGGCTGAGCATTATGGCGCGGTTTGAAACGGACGCTGCCAAGCGGAAGCCGCATCCTTATAGACGTTGCGAGTGCCGTGCTGGATTCGGAAAGGTGCTTTTACAGAGTTGGGTGTTGTATGGAGAGGTGTTGCCTGTACGTTAAGTCTCTGCCATGAGCATCATCATCATGGGTTGCATCTGGCGTAGGAGGGAGAAAGCGCTAATAATTTATGATAATCATAGCAATAATTCTTAATAAAGTTATTGCATTTGTTGCAACGACAGTTTACAATACTTGTCACTATGGAACTAATGCATTATAACTCACGATAATTGATAGTGACGCTGTTCAGTTTCTGAATAACCGGATTCACTTCATGGTGACAGCCTGATCTAACGATGTCGGTATCTTGCACAAGCTTCAGGCGCACCACACACGTCCCGCGAGCTGTTTGAGGCTGCCTTAACTGCAAATCTACTGCACGACTGGGGTTCCAATCATCAACTTACGTTGAACAAGTGCGACACCAGCTCGGGAGCGCAGGTACCATGGTCCTCGTCGGTGTCGTTGTGCGAGCGGTGACAGTCCGCCCCGCTGGTGATTGCGCTGGCGGCCAACTTGCACGCCGTCCACACCGCCCGGGCGCTCTTCACTCCCGCTGATTTGCACGAGTCCTGCAGAGTGCCACGGGGTGAATACATCAAGTCAAATCAAATCAAATCAAATCAAATCAAAGCAAATGAAATAAAATTAAAACATTTTATTTTGTCAATAACCTTGGGCCGTAAAAAAATGGAATATAGTCCAATCGACCGATGGTTTCTGTCCCCTTTAATGAGGAACAGCAAGTGTGACCAATATACGAGCAAACAGTATCATGTAAATGCAGAGGAATAGTCGTAATACAGGCATACCAATAATCAGAAACATAGCTGATTACATATGAGTACACATTAAATATTTAAAAAACACACTATTCTTCCTGTACAAAAAGTGTGCACTCTTGCTCTACTAATGGTTTGTATAGATAATGTCTGTTTCTAAAAATAGTTTAGTACCCTTCGGAGAGAAAAGCGAATGATTTCATCACCATAGCATGTCCTCGAAAAAGGTATTTGACAAGGTTCCGTGTTACGAGTGTCCTATATCGGTACCGGAGTTGATAGATATGCAAGAGGCGCTAGTAATTTTGGGGAGTGGTTAGGCTTTGTTTTTACGTGATCTCCAAGTGATTTGAGTGAAACTGTAAATGGAAAAAAATTACAACGGTGAGAAAGCGGTTTACTGTGAGCGTGGTAATCTGTATTGGCTATGTGTCGAAGAGCTCTTTTTTCTGGAGTGTGATTAGGTTATTTAAGTTCCTTGTTGTGTTTTTCCCTCAAACAAGGATGGAATAATTCGTGCGGGTAAGCGTATCCCCGCTTGTGATAAACACATGAAGAGTTGTTCAGGAACACCTCTTGCCTGGTGCGACGATTTCAATTCTGTGCCAGTGGCCGTTTTGTTGTCTCTTGGAAATGTATCCTGTGTAATGTCCCCATTTTTTATACCACCCGCCTCATTATACCGCATGAAATGTCTTCGCCATTACTGTTTTGCTTAAAATTGAAGTTTGCAAAATAAATCGGGACACGTTGACATTCCTGATAGTCTAAGGAGACCCTATAATCTGGGTGAGGAATGTTTTTAGGTACCGCAGTTCAATTTACTTTAATTGCTTTAGGCTGCTTTGCTGTAAATTTTGAACATTTTCCTCATATGAACAATCTTCCCCTCCCCTTTTCCCCGTGCCCCACACCAGGGCCTATTGGCCTCCTCCTGTAATAAAGTCATCCATTCCATTCCATTCATCATGCATCAAAATGCATAGATGTGCAAGAACAAATGACAGCAGCCTAAAATATAGGTTTCGCTTTCAAGATTGTATTGTGAGGCAACCGTATCACAGTCCAAGGCGACATTTAAGGTGGGTGTTAATGAATCGAATATGGGGTTTAAGAAGGCGTGCATTGACACTTGGGTTCGTACAGCAGAGTTTAGATGGGACAAACGTACGGAGGAGACCAAATGATTTGTGGGGAGCTAGGTTTTTTGTACCTTTAGATTCCGTCATAACGCAATAGTAGTACTTACAGCGAATCTCTTTGATCATGGCTGGGCTGACTTCCTTCAGGTTCAGGTGGAGTTTCATAAAGAAGCGTTCGGCGTCCAACACGTGCAGCTCGTTGTTCTTGATGAGATCGATACCTAAGGTGACGTGCGGGTTCAGGCCGGTGGCGGCAAGCAGGTCCATGAACAGATGGCTGCAAGCATTGGATAGAGAGAGAAATGTTAAGATAAGTGATTTGCGAAATGCATTTGAAGCTGCCATCAAGGGGGTAAGTACGTGAAGAAGATCGTTGTCTGGAACGACCTCACGTAAACTCAGAAGTTCAGCCATCTGAGGGGATGTTCTACGCCAAGTGTTACCATTTAAATCGCCCATATAGCTTTCTGCGATCCTGGCCATCAACTGTTGAACTTGTTCGGATGAAACATTGAACTTTTCATTTTTGTCCATACAAGGCATCGCTTACAAGATTGTAACTGACTCACAGAAACTTTAACCAGTTAGGACTGCTTAAAGTTTTTTAATGGGGCAGGTGTACATACTTCTTGAGAATAAAACTTGAAACAAAAGGACAAATAAAACGGCGATGAAAATCAACGATGTTTTGAGTGGTATGGGGCTAGACATCCTGATAAAACAAGGTTTCAAGGTTGGACTTCTTAGGACTTCAAAGCAATCTTTCGCAGCTGGCGTCTTCCATCTGTTTTATGGCGCCTGTGCTTGGGAGACCAATGCTGTCGGTGGTTACTGTGCCTTATCGTCGCAGTTATTCTGAAGGCTAAGCCGCGTTTGCTAGTGCGCAAGCTCACCAGCTCACCTCATACTGTCCTTGATATCCTCTGGGGCGGTGACCACGTGGTTTCGGTAGATGTCGTTGAGGTCATCGTAGCTTAGGGTCATCATGGACTGGAACAGCATGAGGAAGCTCAGGCCTCCGCTTGGCTTCTGGTCGATTTCCTTGATGTCGTCGTCGGTGTACTCGAGGCGGGCAAGCTTGTCCAGGCCTTGCACAAACTGTGAAGTTCAAATGACGGAATTATAAGTAGTTTCTGGATGCGTGCTTGTCTCATGAGAGATTACAGTGGCGTCAATCTCTGCGGTGGTCTGGATAGTTTCTTTTTATTACTGTTTCGGATCTTCATATCACGAGATGGTGGCAGCAGCCTTGCTCTAGGGAACCGGCTCGTAACTCCTCGCCCTCGCCGTATCCCGTTGCAATTAACCAGCGTTATATTACAGCGGCAAAATCCAGAAGCGTTGTCGAGTGTTGGGGTACTAAGCTACTGCTCGATATCCAGTTAATTCCTGTGGTATCACTAGATTCCTAACGTGTTTAAGCGAGCAACTTAACAGCGAGCAAGGCGAAATTACCATTGCATGGTTACGAACTAGCGGCAATGCCGCAAACTCAAATGCCTAATGAAGTGCAGCTGTACACGTTTTTTGTTCAACGCCGAGTGAATTCAAGATAAATAAACACCAGGAGCTTACGATTTCCTTGGCAGGAGCCAGGCCGAATTGCGCAACCAGTGGGTTCGCGTGCTTCAGTTCTTCTGGGTTCTGCAGGTGCTCGGAAGTGGCGAACTCCTGCAACAGAGAGTGCTCCTTCGCGGCGTCCTCCGGAAGCGCGGTTTCGACGGTTGGAGCGTCGTGCTCTGCTTCAAGTTCCAAGGTGCGGCTGCGGAGGACAAGAAATGACGTCAGTGTTCCGGCCTGAGTATTAAGACACCGTGCAGGGAATCTAGGGTAATGCTAGAGGAATGTGCTTCGTGCACTCACGAGAGCAAGAATATTCAGTTCGAAAATCTGCGGGAATTTCAAAACAACCTTTGCTTTATGCAACTAAAAGGACACCTCGGGAGTATTAAAGTAAAAACGCGGCACGAACACGCCTGCTTGAGCATCATCTGCAAATATTTCGGGGCGTGCATGGAAAGCAAACGAACGTGCAAAGCGTTAGTTTCGCCACCAAGAAACTGGATCTCTCTTTCTCTTTATGCTCCGTGGCACGTGGTGATGCATACATTGAGAACACACTTTAACCAGTACGGTAATTTGGGGGGTTTGTGCGACCTCTACCAGAAGAATGCCAATGAGCGAAAGCGTTTCAATGAGCATCACTTTCTTGTCTTAAACAACTGGACAAAACGGAACTCATGGCATTCAGTCGCTTTGGAATGTTTGAGCTTTTCTTTTAATTGCAAAGTGTCGAATTTTTAATATACCTATATAATCGTTACTTGCTAGTATCTTCTATGAGCCGACGTGGCCTCTAGGACAAGACGCTGAGACGGACGAACTTTAAGATTGATTATGACATTTTGGTCCGCGTTTTAGGAGGGAACTCGGCGAAATTCGTTTTCTTCTACCATGAGCTATATTCATTTTGCAAAACAGTGAATTTGTTAGCTTGACTCGGGTTAATTCTTAGGGAAGTTGCGAAAAGGATTATCGATACGAACGCGGTTTCGTTTGGCCCTCGCCAATCGCTTGCTGTAGGTGCGTACCCTCAGTTTATTTCAGGCATTCACATCATAATCATCATCACTTTTCGTTCTTTTTCGCTGGCAATCCCAACTGTGCAACTTAAAACTGCCGCACTCACTGGTTTCACACTTTATGCACGAAAAATGCACATTGAGTGCCTTCACACTACTTAGTTTGCATGAAGCACTTAACGCCTAAAAAGGGAGCTTACTTAAGGACAATGTGGTGCTCCTTGGCTTCGCCAAAGGCCTTGAATTGGTTATCGGACTCGGCCCAGGCAAGCTGGATCACGTAATGCTCAGGGGTTCCTTTGAGCTCGTAATACACCTGAGAAGACTCGGCGTATGGGTGCTGCAAAGGAAAAAGAAGAGAAAAAAAGAAAGACTTTTTTTGCATCTCGCTCATAGACACCTAGCGAGAAAGTGGGTACCTCGGTTTCAGTGCATTTGCACAACTATGAATGGTCTTTGCCCACATTTCGGTCCACAAGCCATGTAGCTCACAGCGAAGGGACCGCGGACATCATCAGTATATATTAGCAATACCTTGTAGCGTTTTGGGGATTAGCCCTAGATAACTGACGGCCGCTTCTTTCGCCGTTCCTCAGTATTTACGGCCTCGGTATGCAATTTTTAACTACAGACTTTTTTTGTGTGCAACGTCCAAAGTTTCTTTGGGAAATTGTGGGAATCAGGCCGGCAGTGGGCGCATTGCATGAATTATTGTGATTTTTCTAGCATATTTTCCCGTGATTGTTGTCAACTCGTACCGTAACTGGTGCGAATTGCGAGCGTTTGCGTTACAAATATATTTTACAGTGGTTTCAATCTTCAAAACGCGTTTTATTTTTTACTGCTTTTCCCGTTAAAGCTGAGACACGTAACTGATGTTTGGTTTACACCGGTGTTGACATTTTCCTGCGATCGGTTGAGCTACGTAAAAGAAGCCTAGTCAGTTAGCACCAAACCTCAACGCCCAGGTTTGCAAATTCAATACCAAACGGTCACGGTGATAGAAATTAATACGGAATTTTAGAAGGCCGATATGTGCGTCTGATTTTAAAGGTAATTCAAATGAATAATCATAATACTCCTAGAACAACGAGTAGTATGGTTTGTTTGAGCAGCCTTTATAAAGCGCAAATGCGCTTCAAATTATCGCACAGGGAATTCCATACGGGTTTGCATGGAATTGAAGACAGAAGTGACTCAATAACGTCTCCGCGTTCGTAGTGGCACTGAGGAAACACCACTCACCGTATCCTCGGCTTCGCAATGGATGCACGGCTTGCCCCGGACTCGTCCATAGAAGATGTATGGACGGTGTTCACACTTCTCCAGGTTCTTCACCTTGGTCACCTCCATGTAATCATGCTCCTCCTCGTGGACGATGTAAAGAGTGTCGCAGACACCGTGGAGGCCATCCTGGAAGAAATTGAAACACACGCTCAGTCTCAGCGTTCGCAGGGAGCTTCAGACTGCCGCAGAACTACCAGTGTAAGGATAATGAAGTGGAAAGTGTTTTATATAGACTGTACAAGCATACATTTGGCTATAGAAGGAAAGGATTCCTTCGTGGTCGTATGGCTGCGCTCCAGACAGACGTCAGCTTCGGTTTGTAATCTACCACCGGCGAATTGGCGGAGAAAGGCCCTCCTTATTTTTATTCTGTAATAAATGTAATCTAATGATGACATTCGGTAAGCGCCCCAGCTTGTCAGTTCCACCACAAGGAGGAAACAACGTTTCGGGAATTTTAGTGGGCGCTATGGAAACATCTCTGCGGAAGCACTCGCCATTTATTTTAAAGGATCCCCTTTGGTTCAGCGAAGTTACATTTCGGGCGACGCAAATTCCTTGCATGGTAAGGTTCGCGATATAGACCCTTAAATAAGAGTGTAGGGTCTGCATCGTACTTCTGTGCGGCTTTCAACTACTTTTGACCACCTGGCGACATTCGGTTGCGGTGCCGCTAGGAAAATGTGGGAAACTACGGTTACCATCATTGACCCCAGAGTTTAGACTGTGGTTTAATAGAGGGTGCGCTACAGATGTAAAGTCATCATCGTAGACATCACTTTTAGCGTGTGCAAATCAAGTGCGAATCCTAACGAGAAGGTTCTTATTATTCGCCCTCTCGCTTGCGCGACGCATCGCATTGAGAGAGAACTTGAGTAACGCTAAAAGATCACGTTTGTGACCGAGCAACAACGCTCAGGCCGCAGGCCGTAAGTTAGGGAAATATCCCCACCCTTTTCCCCTAAAGTAAATTTTGCTCCCTGAATAAGTGTTGAGGAGAAATCAACCAAGATGTGAAACGCAGCTTTGTTATCGACCGCATTTTTTTGTTGCGTAGCTAATCGTCCAGTGCATCATGGTACTAAACTCAACCACCTGGCCAGAGGCAACAACCGTGAACACCGACTTTCAAATTTGACGGGTTTACCTCCTTGACGTGGTACTCCTTGGAGTGCGGGTGCTCGTGGCGGCCCTTGACGAGGTCTAGCTGGAAGAGCGAAAGGATGCCCTTCTTCACGTTGCGCACCCACATCGGCTCGTTCTTGCCGATCTCGACCTCTTCGAGCTGCAAGAGGAAGAAGGCAGAGATTTGAGAAGATGCACACACTTGGAGATTTCGGGTTTGACTGGACTTGCTCACGCGTATTTCACCCCATTTGTTTCAGGCCCTGTTCCTTTTTTTACCCTGCTTGCCGAAGCAAAGAAAAAGAAATACATGCTGCCAGTATAGAGGCGTAGGTTATACGCAATAGGGGATAGGCTATGGGAGATTTCGATGCTTTTCCAAACATTTAAACATCGCTTATGCGTTCCGTTACAGCAACCGTCGGGAGATGATTTTAAATGACACTCAGGCGTGCATGGTTGACTCTTTTGTTCGTGCGTGTTACATGTCTTTATTTTGAGCCTTTATGTTAGCCACTCACCAAAATAATTTCCTTGTTTTCGGAAGTGTTGGAATTACAACGACTCTGGAGTAGAGTAGAATAATCCCACTAAACCCATTAGGTGTCCCATAAAACAGGCTACGTGGCTCATCTGGCCATTTCGAGCAAAATATTTCGGTGTTTGAGCTTGAAGGTAGCTGTCGCATCACATAGTGAAGAGTACACCTCAACAGGCGCTTCGAGACTTTTTTTCATGGGCAAAGCGTGGTTTAATAAGCAGTTCGAGCCGGAAGAAGTCTAAAATACACTTTCGAATCGGGTTTGTAGACTCGTTTATTGACTGTAAGTACTCCAGCATCCAGTCTATTGCGGGCAGCAATCTGAGCGCTAAACTAGTGCCCACTGGGAGAAAACACTGAAAACGGCCTTGTAATATTGTGCCCAGTTCCCCTTGCACTTCGCCTTCCTCTCCCGACCATTATCATCATCATCATGTCCTACCTCCTCTGTTTCACATAACCATCCACGTCATCATTCCTGGTGCGTAAGTTCTGGGCTGCCGCTCGGGATAAACGTGCTGTGTCGGCTGTCTCCTTGGCGCCCCTCATTATTTACTCTAACAACTATACGTAACATGACTGTAAACGTGAAGTATTGTAACTGTCTTGCCGTAAAGCAAGTAATTGCTTGCCCGGTATGGTAAAGAAACTCTGCGGTACCTTTCCTTCGTGGTACTTTCCAGCGAAGGGATGCTCAAGAGCACCGACGAGATTTTCGTTGGACTTGTAGGCGAACTCGTGTTCACCGAGGTCCACGTGCTCCGCGTTGTACGTGTCGGCTTCGAAGTTCAAGATCTGAAATGAACATCAGGGCAGAAGGTTCAACGATGAGCCCCTCCTCAGCTTACAGGATGGGAAAAAATAACAAGATGACTTACAGTGGTACTGCTTTGAGCGTCACCAATTTACGAATAGAAATGTTCGGTACTGAAGGTTGGCACTTCAATTGGACACGGTATACTTTGGCTTACTTTTCCTTCGCCAAACGTAGGGCCGACAAAATTTAGTGGAGCGGAATATTTTTTTGTATTTAGGCTAGTAGCTATGGAAGAGCTCTTGCACTGCGAATTCCTCTAATGGTCAATGGCATTTCAAAAATGCATTACACGTTACGTTATTATGGGGTATTGCTTCTAAGGAAAACAGAACCATCTGCCCGAGCTCCAACGAATGAAGCTCTCTTACTACCAACGTCGATGTATTTTTAAGGCGTCATAAATGGTTGGTTGCTACAGCTACGGTATTCCATTCCTTTGCAGCATCATCACAGCCATTTCCCATCATTTCAGGGATTGTAATTCATTCCGGAAAGAATGACTGAAACGTTATTTGGTCTTCCGCAAACGTTTTTGTGGAAACTAGAAGAGAAGATAAAAGCATGCGTCTTGTGTAATATCCTGTTTAAGTAACAGTTCGGCCAGGTGGCAGCGAGGTAGAAGTCTCGAGTCGTACATTCAGGGACAGATTATATCGATTAATAATCACACAGAGTCCTTGGAGTGTTTTTGCGATTGTCTTGCAGTATGTGTGGCGGAACATTATTTCTATGAGCCTCTTTTAGGTTTCCAGAATTGTAGAGTATAACAACAGCAGAGTTCAGTATTTCTTCCCTGTTTACCTTGAAGTGTGTGTGGTCGGGCTTGACTTGAACCAGAACCTTGCTGCGGAAGGCGACGCCCGTCAGTTGCTGAGGATGGTCCGGGTTGATGACATTGAGGGTTCCCTTGTGCTTGTACACGTATTCCTTCCCGACCTCGAAGCCTGGGGAAGATCACACACACGTTTCATTATGGCTGAAGCGAAGAAGCTCGAAGAAGAAACGAAAAGATGTCTACGAGATGTCTAAAAGACGTCTTCTGGATGTCTCAACAGAAAATTGTCTGCAAAGTGCCTACCTACTTATGTGCATTCATACAGTAATTCCAAGCGTAGCTTTTTATATTTTAAGAAGCAACGCCCGCCCTCGTTATCATTGTACATTACAGCCGCAGTACATTTTTGTAATAAAATTGCTCCTAATAGTCCACGTGACCTTTCGAGAGAATGTGGATGTATCCAGAAAAATGCACTTGTTACTTTAAGGAAAAATTGCCGAGGGAACTTTTTAACCTGCTCTGTTTTCTCCCCTGGGTGGATGGGCGTTATATGTGAAGGCGGTGGGGAGATTACCTTGCCAGTTCACCAGAACTGCCCTTACAGAGGAGACATTGTAGTAAACGAAGTTAGAGGCGGGCCGTGAAATGATGTGAAGAAAGTTGCTCCGCGAATCCAGCAACGGGCAAGAGCCCAATTTTTATGCACTTAAAACTTAGATTTTGCAGAACTTTTTCCAACAGCTCTCTACTCCGGGATTTCAATGGTGGCACCGGAGTGTACTCCTAGCCGCATTTCTAAAGGCTGTTTCAAACTGCATTTAGGTTCAGGTAACGTAAGCATATGCAAAAGTGTGAAGATTGTATCTAAGCCGTATTTTTCTCTCCGAGTTACCGCCAAAACTGTAGCTGATTTAGCAAAAAGTTAGTCGTTATTTAGTATGAAAGAAAACATGTGGTAAGTAAAACGTGTTGAAGATGATCATGCACCCACAGCCATCTACACCAACCGTTCACGCATAATTAGGTATTAGGCCTACCTAATTTGTTAATTAGGTAGGCTATTTAAATAACCAAGGATGTGTCAACAAGCTTATCGTTGTTAGGATTTTTCTTCTTTCTTTCTTGCAGCCGTGAGGGAAAGGATCATTTACTAATAAATCAATGACGTAACTTGATGCTTTCCTCCTCCTGAATTTTTAGCTAACGTGTGAGCAGAGCTCTAAAAATTTAACGTTTGTTCAGCTTCTTAAGCAATGCAGCGTACATTGCTGTTGTCGCGAAGTGAACTTCATAGACAGAGTCAGGTACAGTGCCGTATTCGGGCATTATTTGCGCTCTTTACTATGCTACAAAGGCCGTCCTAATTTACGAACACTTCGAGTTGAAAGCGAGCAACGGCATGCTTTAATTTTAAAAATGAATGCAAGTACTGTGGCATATTAAGCCAGCATCTGTAAGCATCTATTTCTGAAAAAAAAAATGCAGCCGCAGATTAAGAATATGTAACAGTAGGCTAGTTTAAGTCCTGTCGCAATTTGCTAGAACCTTCCCGCTATAGCGAAATTCTCAAAGACGAATAAACTTGAACAACTTCTCGGTGGCCAGGAATACGTCAAGAAAAGCAGTAATTGAAGACTGATACTCACCAGCCGCTGCTGCGGCGAGCAGTAGTAGCCCTACGATTCTCATGGTGGCGGCCGTTCTGGAACTCGCTTGCACCCAAGCAGAGCTCTAGCCCCTCTGGCCTTCTGGTGCCCCTTAAATACTGGGGGCCCAGGGGGCTACAGTGGCGCTGTTGCGCGGGGGTGCGTTGGGGTGAGAGGGGGGAGGGGGGGGGGTCGGGGGCATTGCGTGTCACTGAGATGCAGATGATACGGTGCAAGACGGCCCACTTGGGCCGTGAGAGAGGAGCGAGAGAGCGGGCGAGAGGGCGGCCATTTTCGGGTTGATTCCCAGAAAGAGTCCGTATAGAGGCGCCCGAGCGGAACTTTTTTCGACCACTGCCTCCTTCCCCTGGGGCGCCTTGCGTGGCTCTTGTTTCACGATTGTGAGCCGCAGGTCGTCTTGAGTGTCACCACACAGACGGCAGAGGGGAGGGAGGGGGGTGCAAGCCTAGTCGCTGCCCGGTATCAGCAGGCGTCGAGGAAGAGCCGGCCCACATGACGCCCGGGTGACGGACAGCTTCTGTTCGTCTCGCTTTCCGCCGCTGCCTGTTTTGGCGCGTTCGTTTTTGCGATAGCGGACAGCCGGCTAAAATGTGTTACTTGTTCCGGAGACGCGGATTCTAGGGGACCTGGCAACAAGGCACCGATTCATGTGGGAGCGTGCCAAAATACGCTACACAAATAGCTGTGGCCGCCGGTGTTGTTTCTGCTTACATTGCAGGGGCAGTTGATTTCCGCTTCGGGAATGAAAATGCGCGTGGCTGCCCGCATTGCACAACGTCATGCATACGTCGACACTCGTGGGGCAGAGGAGAAAAAAAATTTTAGAGCCCTTCCACTCCGTAAAGATGGATGCTAGCGGAGCTGGGCGCAGTCCAATGAGTGCACGAAACAAAACCCGTTTGTTTGCAATTT